>OY720255.1:1200000-2400000 GCA_963082625.1 Pasiphila rectangulata
TAGCAAATATTTCAAAGGAATTCATGATCCAAAAATTCACCGGCAGAAACTCTAATGCTCACCAGTGGATTAAAAACTTTAATAAAGAATGTGAACGTTTCCAAATAGATGAAGACAAACAAAAAATTGAAATATTGAAACATTTTTTGGAAAATTCCAGTGTTGATTGGTACAGCTGCATGCTGATGAAACTTACCATCGAATCAGAATGGCACAAATGGGAACAAATGTTTTGTGAAACATTTGCAAATAAAGGATGGTCACCGAGTAGATATGCTCTCTCTTTTAAGTATCAAGTAGGTTCATTACTTGAATATGCAATTAAAAAAGAAAGATTGTTACTAGAAGTTAGAAAATCTATTGATACGGAGACACTTATAGATCTTATAGCATTTGGCTTGCCAAACTATGTGACTGACAAAATTGACAGAGAAAGTTTAAAAGGAACGGAAGATCTGTACAATGAAATAGGGAAATTGGAACATTTAGTTGGAAAGAATAAATATGATAAAAAAACTTTTGCATTTTCAGACACTAAAATAAAGAAAATTGAAGAGAAAACACCATGCCAAATATGTCTAAATGAAAAAAAAAGGAAAACGGTACCATCCAGAGGAAAATTGCTGGTTTAACAGGAAAAATCAACATGCAGTTGTGAAGACTGTAAATAACTCTGAATTGGAAGTCGAACTTAATGAAAAAAACCAAAAAAACTAGAAGTGGCACCATTGATAAAAGTAAATTTACTACTAAATGATACATTAAATGTTTCAGGGATTTATGATTCTGGTTCTAATGTATCATTAATAAATGCAAAATTGTTGAATATCAAAGAAAAGGAAAATAATAGTGATATACAATCGGTAAATTTGAAGACTATTAATGGTGCAAAGAAAACAAAAGGCATGGTAACTCTAAAAATTAAAATCTTTGATATAGAGAACACTATGGATATTTTTGTAATAGACAATCAAAATTTTGGTCACGAATTTTTAATTGGATTGGATTGTATTAAAAAATTCAAACTAATGCAAGATGAAGAATTAAAAATCACACAACATAACGATCCAGTAGAAAAGAAGATTTTGATGCTAGATAATAGAAACATATGTGAAATTAATTTCAATGAAAATATTAACTCGGATGAGTTTGAGGTATCAATTAACCATTTAGATTTATATCAACAGACAGAAATTAATGAGTTGATAGAAAAGTATAAAGCTGTATTTGCCAAGGATAAATATGATGTTGGCACTGTACGAGATTACGAAGCGCACATTGACTTAATGGTGGATAAATACTGTTATAAACGTCCATACAGATGCACAGCTGATGATAGAAGAGAGATAGAAGATCAAATAGCAAAACTCTTAAAGAAAAATTTGATTGAAGAATCATACAGTCCTTTTGCTGCTCCAGTAACTCTGGCATATAAAAAAGAAGATGGGAAAAAATCAAGGATGTGTATTGACTTCAGGGAATTAAATAAAATTGTCACTCCTCAATCACAACCTTTTCCATTGATTGAAGATTTAATGATAAAAACCGTAAACTGTAAGTATTTTTCAACAATGGACATTAATTCAGCATTTTGGTCTATTCCTCTGAAAGTTCAAGATAGACACAAATCAGCGTTTGTTACACAAGAAGGGCACTTTCAGTGGAAATGCCTCCCATTTGGATTGAAGACAGCGCCAGCCATTTTCCAAAGAATACTGTGCAACATCATAAGAAAATACAAACTATCTAGCTTTGCAGTTAACTTTATAGACGACATCTTAATTTTCTCAAAAACTTTTGCAGAACATGTACATCATCTATCAAAATTACTAGAAGCAATACAAACAGAAGGATTGAGACTGAAATTTTCAAAATGCACCTTTGCAAATAATTGTGCAAAATATTTAGGTCATATAATAGAAAACAATTCAGTCAGACCTCTAAAAGATTATTTGGCTGCAGTTAGAAACTTTCCAGTTCCAGAAACAAGAAAAAATATCCGTCAATTCCTTGGAAAAGTAAACTTCTACCACAAGTTCATACCACACAGTGCCATTATTCTGGATCCGCTACATAATTTATTAAGGAAAGATATAAAATTCATATGGTCTTCGGAATGTCAAAAATCATTTGACAAAATAAAAGAATTACTATGCTCAGAACCAATCCTAAAAATTTTTGATCCGGAACTAGAAATAAGCATCTACACAGATGCTAGTATCAAAGGAATGGGAGCAGTGTTGAAACAAGAAGATGAAAATGGAAACAGTAGGCCAGTTGCCTATTTTTCTAAAAAATTTACTGAAACCCAGAAAAAGAAGAAGGCAATATATCTCGAATGTTTGGCAGTGAAAGAGACTGTAAAATATTGGCAACACTGGCTTATGGGAAAGGAATTTACCGTATACTCAGATCATAAACCTCTAGAAAAGATGAACATCAAGGCACGAACTGATGAAGAATTAGGTGATTTAATGTATTATTTATCCCAATACAACTTCAAAATAAAATACAACCCTGGAAAATCAAATCAAGAAGCAGACTGTCTAAGCAGAAATCCTGTTTTAGAACCCTATGAAAATACTGATGATTTTTTAAAGGTAGTAAATCTTTTAACACTGGAGGATATCAAGAATGACCAACAGACAAATCTGGACATACAAAATGGAAAACTAAAATTTATAATGGAGAATGAAATTTACTTCAAAAAGAATAAAAGACAAAATAAAATTGTATTGTCTGAAAAACTTGGAAAAACACTAATAAAAAATGTCCACAATACCTATTGCCACATTGGGAGAACTCAGTTGATAAAAAAGATAACACCTTTCTACACAACAAAGAATATCATTGAAAACATAAAACAAATTTGTGACACATGTGAAATTTGTATTAAAAATAAGACAAGGAGGAAGTCAAAATATGGCTTAATGTCACATTTTGGTCCGGCAACACAACCATTTGAAATTGTGTCAATCGACACCATTGGAGGCTTTGGAGGATCAAGGTCTACAAAAAAATACTTACATCTTCTGGTTGATCATTTCACAAGATATGCTTATATTTCTACATCAAAAAACCAAAGCTCCAGTGATTTTATAAGGCTGATAAAAAAAGTGACAAATACCTACAATATTGATATGGTATTAACTGATCAATACCCAGGTATAAATTCCAAAGAATTTAAAGAATTTCTAAAGGAGAATAACATAAAAATCATTCTCACAGCAGTCGACACACCATTTTCAAATGGGCTTAATGAAAGGCTTAACCAGACCTTGGTCAATAAAATAAGATGTAAAATAAATGAAAATGATAAGAAAATAGCATGGGCAACTATTGCACAGGAATGTGTAGATAAATATAATGAAACTGAACACACTGTCACGAAATTTACTCCAAAGTATCTATTGGAAGGTGAAAGTGCTGATATTTTACCACAAGAATTAAAAAGGAAATATACCAAAGAAGATTTGAAAAGAGATAGAAAAATAGCCTTTAAAAATACAATAAAATCACATAATTATAATAAAAAGAAGTTCGACCTAAATAGGGAAGAATATGAATTTAAAGTGGGAGAAGAAGTATATGTAGAAAATGGAAATCGACTGAACAGGAAGAAAATGGACGAATTGAAAATTGGACCTTACAAAATACTAAGGAAGATTTCAAATACTATCTATGAAGTCGATGCTGGACACAAGAGAGCGGACTCAAATTTTTACCATATTACGAAACTATATCCTGTGAAGATAGTAGGTGAACAATTATCTGCGTGTAATTGTTCATAATTTGAAGGGGAGATGTAAAGAAAAATCACTTTATTTGATTGGATTACACATTATGTCAGTGTCAAACTGTAAACTTATAAAACGTCATGTCCGAGGTTGACATTTTGTGATTTTGTTAGAAGGATCGCTCGCACAAGCCTTTTAATAAAAGGAGAAGAAGACGTGACAGACTGAAAGTGCAAATTCATTCTTTGAAGCAATTTCCTATAAACTAAACCTGAAATAAAGGCTTTAAATGTTGTTTCTTTTGTCTTTACAGGTGATTAAACATGTTTATTAACTGTGTACGAATTACGAATGTAAGTGTTAAAATTGTATGGTAATATAATAAATCTTTTGTCTTTACAGAGAAACGCAATTACGTCTTTGAAAATCCAACTAAAATAGGTACCCTATAGTGAAATATCATTATATATGTTTTTGTTTTTTTTGATAGTAATTAAGTATAAGTCTGCAAGTTTGAAACGGTCCTATCGGAAGACCAGCGTGGTTTGTTGGCTCTCTAACAAACTGCACCATGCTGTGCTAGGTTTATTTTGCCTGCCATTGTCTACTTACTTTATGCGTTTTATAAATTTCGTTTTGATTCTGTGTATGTTTTGTACCAAAACTGGTTTGTTAATTATTTTTTCCTTTGGTATGCAAATTAATTTTTATGTATTTGTATTTAATACAATAAATTAGATAATGAAACAAATCGGTGGTGTTGTTTGAATTCTCAAGCATAATTAATTAACAGCGAAACTATTCAACCGCACTGAACCGGACAGTTTACCGCAACAGAGCGAGGAACCTTCACCCAACAGTGAGTGCAACCGGGCAGAACAGATACAAATAATGCAGTGAAAAGTCCTCACACAGCACCATCTAATCCCAAACTAGAGATTAACCCGCTATCTCCTGCGTCTCAGCCAGGATTAAACCAACTAACCCACCCAGGTATCCATAGATACATAAAACAACAGTCGCCTTGTACAACACGCGTAGGGTTGTTGCGCTATTCTCTGTCGGATACCACACGTGAGATAACCAACAAAAGCATGGCCGGCTTTTCACACAAAGCACTAACGGAAACGTTAGTATTCCTATCAGAGAGCATTGCTGTGATCTGCACTGAATAGAAACTGTTGTGTTACTATACAATATATATAAGATATGACTCAAATCATTGCAAATACTGTCAACGGAAATATTGTCAACATTATATATTTTAAAAGTATCACGAGTAAGATGACGTCGCTTTAAATCTTTGTCCCGCGGCCAGAACCGAACCAGCAATCTCCTGCGTCTCAGATATCAAACCAACTGCGCCACTGAGGACGCCAATAAGATTCCACATACATACACGCAGCTGCATATCTAATGTGTAGGTACCGCGTACCAAAGTCAAAGTCAGTAAGTGTTAATTCAATAGAGCAAAACGTTACATAGTCAATTTACAAAAGAATAACAAGACACATTCAAATTGAATAAAGCACATAACTGGATTCGTTCGCTACAGATAACTTTTTTTTTCAAGTGAGGTAAAGAAGCAATTGAACAAAAACCAAAACTAACCTCCTATATACACAAAGCCCAGAATGAAGTTTACCACATACACAAGACTGCAAGTGGATCAGAGTGGAATAGAGCAAATTCAGAATGTAGTTTACATATAAAAGTTAGAAATGTAATCTCCTGGCGATCGAGACTACATCACCAGCGTTCCGGCTGTCGATTCGCTGCAAAATAGCAAACGGAAAATGGATATTTCACGTACATAAAATTGAATTTTCACGTACGATTGAAGGATATCGAATAACGCGCTACTTTTGGCGTTGAAAATATTTCACGGTAGATAAAATATACTTTTTTAGGGTTCCGTACCTCGAAAGGAAATAATCGGAACCCTTATAGGATCACTTTGTTGTCCGTCCGTCTGTCTTTTAAGATCCTTTTTCTCAGGAACGCGTGGAGGTATCAAGCTGAAATTTATATCAAATACTCAGATCTACTATCCCTTGGAGCTGTGAAAAAATCTAACTTCTAAGCCAACGCAATTAAAAGATGCAGCCGTTTATGCTGCAAATTTTCGACACTCGCAAGGGAATACAGGGTACATAAAAGGAATACAGGGGAATACATACACCTACAGGGTACTTCCCGTGAACTCAAAATCTTGAAATTTGGTACGAAGCAACGTCTTATAGCACAGATATAAGGAAAAATTGCGAAAACCGTAAATTTTTAGTAACATCATATAACAAAAATATTTTTAATAATTTTAAACTTACTACCGTGAACGCATAGAGGTATAAAATTGAAATTCATATCAAATACTCAGGTCTTATATACCTACAGGTTTTTACGGAACCCTCGGTGCGTGAGACCGACTCGCACTTGGCCGGTACTTTTTTTAAACCACAACTAGGTATGAACTGAAGAGTCACTTATGATAAGCACAGGAGCGAAGAGGAGAAATGATTTGCAACGTAGTTAAATATAGACTTAAGAGTTCGATCAGCTTTGTTACGGTATGTTTGCAATTAATGTAAGAATTAACCATTTCTTAAAATGCTCTTGACATGGTCTTCAGCTGGAAAAAACAATTAATAAATAAATAATTGTTTTTTTTATTTAACCTCTGTTATCCCACTGCTGGGCAAAGGTCTCCCCTAAAGTCTTCCAACCATCCCGATTCTTTGCAGACTCCCACCAAAGGCCTCCTGTCAAAGGTAACAAGTTCATCCCGCCAACGCTTCCTCGGTCGACCCCGACACCGCGTTCCCTCATCAGGGAGCAATAAATAATAACAAATAATTGATTAATAATTAATAATTGTCTTCAAATATACAATCTTAAGGATAAATTGTTATAAACAAAAAGATATAGCGAGACAATCAAAATGGTCGAGATTCCGAGGAATTATTTGCAAAGTCGTTAAACGCTACTGTCTCCACTGAATGGCTTGAGTTAGTGACACAGCTAAAGCAGAATAGCTAGGGACATTTTAAATTACAAACCTGTTATGTGAAAAAATAATGCTTGACGTTGACTGTGTGACAGCAGCATCTAGCCCGAAAGTAAGCAATTCTTGTAGTATGGCCACCAGAATATTGATATTTTTTTTGCAAATACGAAGAAAGTCTTTCTTTCGTCATCACTAGTAACATTACAGGTTTACTTCCTGGCAATTATCTCCCATGATGCTCCAGATAAGATAAGAAACAGTTTATTTTGTGTCATACATAAATTATATACAATACTAGCCGCACCCCGCAGTTTCACCCACGTAGTTCCCGTTTCCGTGGGAATTTCGAAAAATCCCTTCTTAGTGCACCTCTAGGATACTCAAGGTATATGTGTACCAAATTTCAAGTCTTTAGGTCCAGTGGTTTAGGCTGTGCGTTGATATATCAGTCAGTCAGGACTTTGAATTTTATATATATAGATTTAAGTAAACAAACAGATTATTGATTATTGACAACAAAATTTGGTCGTCACTCAGCATATGCGATAATAGATAACCTATAATAATTATAAGAACCCTACCATGGCGCATGTGCATGGTTTTCAGTGACGGCAGTTTATACAACTGTGCGGCATGACGCATAAATACGACTTGCTAAGCTAGGTAAAAACGTCGAAAGCCGCTTCGTAGGTACTCTCACCACATATGAATTAAAATTCACTTCACGGCGAGATTCCAACTTCACAGCTCTCATGGAGAAACCAGTCTTCTGCTTCATGTATTCTATGACACCCTCTGCTGTCACGGCGTAGTGGACGCGTGAAATGTAGAGTTGCGTGAAGGGTACCTAGGTACGCAGGGTCGTCAGTCCCTGTACGATAGGGGCTGCAGTGTCACACTGATTACGACAAGTGGTTTTCCGCTTCTTCCTTTCCACTAGAATGAAACCGTCCTTCTCGCAGCGGTCCTTTGCAGGATTCGGAAGCAAAGCGCTACCACTTAGGCTCGCGGCGCTTTAGCTTCATCAGTTCAAAAAATATCCAGAGTTTCTTATTGATGGAGGCAAATTATTCCATAATTTCGTGGCAGGCTGGCATAATTAAAAGCTGTCACGAAAGGCCGCCGTTTTGTGGCGGGGACACACTATCTATCCTTCTTTCAGCTGTGCCGTAATCCTATATTCATGCAAATGACTGTTCTCAAGAGATTCAAGTCGCAGATAAAGCCATTTGTTTAGGCAACTTAGATTTTAATTAATTAATTGTTACAAGCTTAATATTCAGTGCGCGCGGGACCTCTGCTAAGAGAATAATTGACTGGTAGAAAATGCTTTTAGCATTAAGTCCTCCTCTGTGCATTGTTTTTTTTTTGTACACAAGGTATTAAATAAATAAATAATGTTTTCGTTGGTTCATAGGAAATGTAAATTATGAAATGTGGCGAAATTTGCGCAGGTACAAGACACAATATTCTGATTTCCCAGCAATAAGTCAGGCTCATTTGTGAAAATAGATGATGATGACCCCTAATCGATTGACTTTGATTTCATGACTTTTTTAGGGTCCCGGACCAAAATGGTAAAAAGTAATAAGGGAGATAAGGGTATCGTGCGGCTTTGTCCGTCTGTCTGTCTGTCACAGAATAACAGTATTTGTATTAAATATTATTTTGTACACTAATTAATGAATGTTATATTGTGTTATACAAATAAATTTATTAGCTTAGATTATAGCATGTATGCTATAATAATCATCATAATAGTTCTGTGAGCATCATGTAAGGTATATGGTGAAGGGCATTGGCACGCCATCATATCTGCAGATATTTGTTCAGGGTGATCTGGGTGTTTTCTATATATTTTATAATAAAAATATATATCTATGTAGTATAATGTAGTAAGTATATCAGTCATCTAGTACCCATAACACAAGTTCAGCTTAGCTTAGGGCTAGATGATGCTGTGTGATTTGTCCAGCATTATTTCTTTATTTATTTATTATTTACAGGGAATCCTAGTTTGGGTACCAATGTTTTTTTTACATTATTATAACGAAAAATAATATAACTATTTCATTGTATTTCACTTTCAAAATTAACGTGAGATATACTATTCATTTTGTAAAAACGGGAATTACTCACGTAGTATTGTAACGTCGAAGATTATTCCGACACGTGTCGTGTCGGCCCCACGCGCGGACGGGCATTCAATCCCATGATGATGATTTTCTTGAAAAATCGAAACGTGTCGGAATAATCTTCGACGTTACAATACTACGTGAGTAATTCCCGTTTTTACAAAATGTATTTCATTGTAGTTGTAAATATCATGTTTTTATTTCATATATAAATATACTGATTATGATTGTAAAGGGGACAAAATGAGATCATATGACCATAATTATGACCAAACAGTCACCTTCTGCAAGATCGCCCGCAATTATATTGACAGCATTGACTTGCACAATAAATTACTACAATTGTTTGTGCCAAATAATTACATGCAGGACAGGAGACATAGGCTACTGGTAACACCCTGTTGCCGAACTGTCGCACGCGCCAACTCTCCACAACCTTCAAAGTTATCCATTGGAAGTTATCAGTATTTACCGAAGCATACTTACATCCTTAAATATATCGGGCGGTTACCACTACCACGTAAAGGTTATTCACTTACATAGCAGACGTCATAGTATTTTATTCGCGTTGAAACCGCAGAGGAGCCCTAAACCCGTGGCTTTAACGACAGTAGCCGGAGTATCGAGCAGTTCTTTCATGGCCCGTTATAGCCCGGTTTATAGGCCATCAGGCTTTCAGGGCACATGTTTACGTGAAGTTTGTATATACATATTATAGTCCTTCTCATTGATTCTGGTGACGGCGACCTTTGGCGAGCTCTTATTAGAGATTAAATCAAAATTTAATCTCTAATAGGAGCCCTAACAGTTGCCCCTCCATTATTGCCCGTGGATGCAGTAAGAATCTGCCAAGGAATACCTCCGGAGGATGGGCAGCAGCGTCTTTCCGTGTATCAACATCCCGTATTGCGCTCGCCATCCCGCCTGCCAAGCGTAGTGAAAATGGCAACTGCCCCTCATGGAGATCCATGAGAGGCCCGAGTTCAGTAGTGGACGTTTTACGACTGAAATGATGAAGAGCCCTAATATAGCTCGCTAGACCGAACTAGGTTTTAAAAGCCTTGCTGTAGAACCTCGAACACCCATCTAGACACTGCACCATCATTCTGTCTCCGTGGCTCGGTTGGTCTTAAGCCTAGTGATACGCAGGGTTCGATTCCCGCCACGGGACAAATGTTTGTATTTGTTTTGCAGATATTTGTATCGGGTCTGGGTATTTGTGTATGTATAGAATAGAATAGAATTTAATACTTTATTGCACAATTACAAAAGGTGGGCTCAAAGCATTCTCTACCAGCCAAACCTGTAGTTTAGAGTGTGGTTGGCGTGCTATAATGGTACTAACTTAAAAACTAAACAAACAGAAAATTACATTTAATCAAATTACACTTCACAATAGAACAGTCGAGGGTTAAGCAAGTATCAATCGTTATTTATTTATTTATTATTATTCTAGACACTCGTCTATCCATCTAGCCAGACACTTGACTATCCATCTAGCCAGACATTCGACCATCCGTCTAGCTACAGCAACAGTGACAGCAGAGCTCACCGGCGGCATTGTAAGTATAATGGTGACGATTCTGTCGTTGCAGTAACTAGCTAAAGCTAATTAAATTGACGTAAAATGAACTAAAATGATATATATGTAGCTATTCGGTTATTGCCGTTCCAAAATTATACCAAACTTTACGCGGACAGCTCTAAAGCTCTAAACTTAGAAACGTCATATCTCTAATTATTATACTTAGTTTTAGGATGTGTAAAACATAATAGACACCAATATATAGGGCTAAAAGTATATTTGAAAAATTTTGGTCAAGATTGTAAGACATGTCTTAAGGGTCTAATCTTAATTTACAATAGTTTTAATTCTTTTTTCGTAATTCATAAAATATGTAATTGCTCTTTATCTTTTTTTTTCTCGCTTACGAGCAGATCCACCACCACCTAAGCATACCGTCGTATTTCGGGACACGTTTTATTATTATAATTACTATTATAAGCCTATCTGATCCACTCTGGTATAATAGAGGTAATAACTTTCACCATCCCAAAACTTCAGCCATCAGCCATAACTGCCCTCTTCATGCAAATACGGCGCAGGGCTTTTAGCAAACTAACGGAAGCGAACGAAAGCGCTTACTTGAAACATCAAGCGCTTTGCAATGCTAATGCGACGGCAAGTGCCCATCCAGTTAACATAATGCAGCTCGTTAACTGTCTGTTGATTTTGAAAACACTGAGTATTATTGTCTATCACCATTCTATCTCGCTACTGTGATCCCTCCGCTCATGCCAGTGGATGCAGTAAAAACCTGCTATGGGATACCTCCGGAAGATGGGCATCAGGGTTTTTTCGTGTATCAACATCCCGTACTGAGCTCGCCAACCCGCCTGCCGAGCGTGGTGAGCAACTACCCCTCATGGAGATCTATGAGGTAGGCCTGTGTTCAGTAGTGGACGTTTAACGGCTGAAATGATGAATGATGACTAGTACTACTTAGGCGAACTGGCATTGCATCTCATAACGCATGAGATAGCGGGTTCGATTCCTGCTAAAGGACAAATGCTTGCAGGCATAGAACATCGCTATTATAATTTACAAGCTGCTGCCCGCGGGTTTGTACCGCGTACTCTAATATAGCCATAATAGTCATAATAGTAATTTATTGATAATAAACATTATCGGTCGCAATTGGTCTGCCTTTTCGATAAATGGGCTATCCAACAATAAAATCAGAATTTTCAGTTCGTTCAACAACAAGTAGTTCCTTAGATTAGCGCGTTCAAAACAAACAAACATCTTCAACTTTATAATATTGGTACAGATAATGGCTTCATCAGAAATAGGTCGAGAGATCGGCAGACGGGAGAGGGGCGGCTGCAACATGGTGGCAATAGCAAGGGGTTAATGGAACAGATGGGTTTGAAGCGTCGTCTGAAGGACGGATAGTATTTTTAAATACTTGTAATGAACAAAGTTGTCTTCATAATTTTGTTTGAAAGCTTACTTCATAGTCAAGAAATAAGGACAAATATCATATGAGGGAGCTTTATCTAGCAGTGGACGGTCTCGTGGCTGAGACGATGATGATGATTAATTGATACTCAGAAATCGGGCGTACCTTATGTAATATTCATGGAATTATTACTTTTGAAATGGACGTAAATTACGCGAAGTTGAATTTTACACCCTTAATAATAAAGATAGAATTAACGCTCCCGCTGCTACAGTTAGCTCCAAATTAAGCGAAACACAAGAGAACTAAGCACCTCATGAATATGTAGCTCTAACGGAGCGTTGAGGGAGTTATGAAGACGTACGGCCAAATTATGTTCATATGCATTAACACAGGAGATGAGCGTAACGCGGAACGCTAACGGAATAAGGTCGATTTTTGATGCAGATTATGGAGATTAGGGGATGAGGTGAAGGCAGCTAATGGATTGGATTAGATATGGCTGTATTTCCTATAAAATGAGCGGGCGTTTAGTGGGAATGGGAACCTAATTGCTTCATCGTAAAGTCTGTTTTCAGATGAGGCCCGAAGGTTTGCCATGTGTACCAAGCAGGTGAAGGTAACACTTTTTAAAGCGTATTGCCAGTCCATTTACACATGCAATCTTTGTACTGGGTATACCCAAAAAGCATACAACGCCTTACGGGTTCAATATAATAATGCTTTCAGGGTGCTGTTGGGACTGCCTCGTTTTTGTAGCGCCTCGGGCATGTTTGCTGAAGAGAGGGTTGATGGTTTTCACGCTATAATAAGGAAAAGGTGCGCTTCCTTGCAAAAACGATTGTGCAAGAGTCCTAATAGTATCCTGAATGTATTGTTTAACAGGTGGGATTGTCCGATCGTTCATCATTGGATGACCCTCCACGCAGGTGTCTGCAAGTATTTAAAATAAATTATATGTGATGTTATTTTTAAGTTTCTTAACCCCTTTCTATTTTACTGTATATTGTACTAACAAAATGGATGTTAATTCTGATAAATCAATAATTGAATTATCAGCTGTTTACAGTGAAGCAGTCAGCAAATGCTGTAGACTTTTTCAAACTTTCGCGATGTTATATTGGATTATCGGGTATTTATAGCGTGATTACCTTTATTTTTATCCCGACGTTTCGACCGCATTGCACATGGTCGTGGTCGCGGGAAGACTCACGTGGGAAACGTCGGGATAAAAATAAAGGTAACTAAGCGAAAAATACCCGATATTCCAATCTATACTAATATTATAAGGAGGAAATATTTGTATGCTTTCGCATATTTGTAACGAATATTCGTCCCTAAGGACCCTAAGGAAGAGCTTTGTTTCCTGGGCCACGGACAGCGTTTGCTTCTCCATGATTCAGGGAGTCAATGTACATAGATAGGGTTTTTTGTAAAATAAATACATTTTTAATTTTCAATAAACTCAAAAAGTATTAGACTGATTTTCAAAATTCTTTCACCATTCAAATTCTACATTATCCCTGAGTTGCATAGGCTATGTTTTATCCCCATATTCCCACGGGATCGGGAACTACGCGGGTGAAACCGCGAAGTGCGCCTCTACCAACTGTGCCCTTATCTAAGTTTGTGTGTGCAATACAGTATTAAATAATAATAATAAGTGCGGCTAGTATAGTAATAAAGCAAATGCTGTGTTAGACGCAAATGCTTTGAAAAAAATGGGACCTACCTAACTGAGAGTATATATTCGAACTCAAAAAGAATTTTCCAAAACAAAAAAATACAGCAAGAGAACCTCCTCTATTTTGATAAAGTAGGAAAAAAAACTACTAAAAAACACGGGAATTTATCGCTTATTACCTTCGATTATTCCCGATGTTTGGTCTGGGTCTACCCGGGACCACTGCTGCTGAAACACAGTCTACTTGAAAAAGAGACAACTTAGGAAAGAGTCTAGTTCAAGAAAAGGTAATAAATACGCCAAATAAGATGATGCCGAGTTAAAAATGAGGCAAGTTGGGAAAGTGTGAAGTTTAATAAAATGACGAGTTCGTCCTGAGGGGCTAAACAGTATTGTGATCGCGTAAGTTTAAAAAAGACCATTGAGGCAATTTATATTCGTATTTTTAAAAAATATATACAGTCGAACAGAGAACCTCCTCCTCTTTAAAGTCGGAGAAGATAACCTCGTTACATAGAGTGGTGTGCAAAAGGCCAGGATCAACCAATAACGTACAAAGTTCTATCAACAACTCCAATCAAACCCATTAACCTGTTCACTGCCGATCTTATACTTTAATTGATCCGATACTTCGTGTTGTTATGTACATACATACATACATATATTATGTCCATGAATCAGCAACCATTTACACATATGTATGTACATAGTTCTAACACTTACTAGACCTACAAAAAAACTCTACTTACATAGCAGGCTGTCGTTCTAGGCCTCGGATGAAATAAATTTTACCCCATATAAATGTAAATTATCGCATGTTACAAGAAATTATGTAAAACGTTATATATGATTCTAATATTGTGATCCCGTGTTGACTATGAACATTGTATATTTTATGTATTGTTACTTACCATAAAATCCTTTATCCCTTTTACTGTTAAATGTGTTTATCTATGAATGATATCGTCTCTGTACTTGATATAATTATTTTTTGATACCTTTTTTTATACTTAATGTTATGTTTTGTTGCGTGTGCTCAGTGGTTTTGCCATCTAACACAAACAAGGTGACCATGGAAGACCAGCGCTGTGGTTTAATTTACTTTGCCACAGCACAAGCTGAATGGTGACCTTTTTTGTCACTTTGACTTAGTTCTAAGAATAATTCTATAATTTTGTTAACTGTCCGTACCAAGTGACAAAATAAACATATTTTTATCTTGATCTTTTATCTTTATCTAACAAGCGCTAACATTTTACAACACATCAACGCTAGCCCTTTATTATAATTCCAGGATCAATACACCAGCTCGGGTTAATGTGTCCATTGCGTAAGTCCAGGGACACAGGCCGTATGTTAATATCGCGTGGGCACAAACCAAGAGTAGGTACTGTGGAACAGTCATTAAATAAATTACGCTGGTCTTTTGAACACAGCGTCGTTTTTTTCCGAATTAAAAATAGTTTGGTAGCTTGAAACCTTACAAATACGTTTAACAAATTTGTAAAGAAATATACATAATTTACTCTTAATGAGTTTCCCGATAATACGACGTAGTCACCAATGATAGATATCCCGTAAATATTATAATAAACATAATAGTTTCCAAAGTTAAATATTTACAGCTTACAATCAAACGATTGTTTAAAACTCGTGCAGGTATCACAGACACACAAACAAATGGTTTTAGACATGGGTTTGTTAGTTAACATTAACGAAGTCCAGGACATTAAATTATATGATTGATTATATTAAAAAAAAACCGACTACAATGATAAAATCAAAAATGTTGCTGAAAATACCTAAACCCCTGTTTGTATGCTTATTACATTTAAGTATGTATATACCTTTATTTATCATCAGAACTGGGTTTTAAAGCAAGCAATCATTTAAAGCAAGCAAACATTTGCCGTGGGGTGCCGGTAGTAGAATGTTACCCCTCCTCTCCTACCCGTGGATGCAGTAAGAGCCTGCTAAGGGACACCTCCGGAAGATGGGCAGCAGCGTCTTTCCGTATATCAACATCCCGTACTGCGCTCACCAACCCGCCTGCCAAGCGTGGTGAGTATGGCAACTACCCCTCATGGATCTCCATGCCCGGAGGCCTTAGTTCAGTAGTGGACGTTTTACGGCTGAAATGATGATGATGAATCATTATAAGCAAGCAATAATTATTATGTGAAACCCAACCGCAAGTTTAGATTTAGTGCATAACACTATACCTTAAGGGACTCCAGTATTACATTATTTTATTCCACTAAATTTCGTTCCAATGACTCTGGTGCTGTTGATGATGATGATCTTTCGATGTCGTCATCCGTGAATTTTGTAATATTGAAGAGATTTTATAACCATCTGTTATCTTTTTCATCAGATCCACTTAACCAAATCATACCTTTCTGAATGCAAATTCTTAAACTGGAACTAAATAAGCCGAAATCGTTATATAACGATTTCGGCTAATTATTTCGGAAATTACAACATTTGAGGAGTTCTCTCGATTTCTCATGAATCCCATCATTAGAACTAAGTTAAGAAAAAAAGGGGACCTAATTCAAAGAGGCTATCTGTTACCTATCTATTTAAACTCAAAAAAGATAGCTTTATTATCGATGAAGGCTGTAGGCTACACATATAACTCTACGACAAATAGTTTACGAGGGAAATGCAAACGAAGTCGCTGGGAACATCTAGTAGTAAATAAATATGGCAAGAAGTTTTCACTACTTTTATAAAATTGTCAACTTAACAAGCCTACGCAAAGCCTTACGGCGCCACAGAAAACCAGCGCAGTAATAGCTTGCTGAGCAATGCTGTTCCTGCTTATGCTGAGTGGTGACCGATTTGTGCCAATGTTAACTTAAGATAATTTTAAGTTTATGTGTATAATATTGTTATTATGACTTTGGTGCAAATAAAAGGTTTCTTTCTTTCTTTCAAAGGCAATACCAATAGCCAAGTCCCAGGAGTCACCTGGGGGTCCTGAATAATCTCGCTACACGAATTCCATCGCTATGAAAATGCGTTGGATTCCAGAATAATAAGGGCATGCCTGGTGGGAGACGAAGGTCACGAATCAGTGGGATGCTATTACTAGGACATTTATAGAAACACTGTTCTTTCCTCTGAATAATAGCTGACTAAGCTGAGAGGATGGTATAGGTGCTGGGCAAGCCTAATCCATCTAACAATGTCCCAATCACTGCAGCGTCCCGTACAGCATGATTACCAGTTGCTGTCGCTGTATAAATGATCTATAATAGATGCAAAGGCCTTACTTTATAGAAACAATTTATAAACAATTTATACATAAAGCCGATAACGGCGGGGTTCTTTGTTTAACTTTTTTGTTTAGAGGTATACATTATTTATGAGCGTAGAAGCTTTTTACTTTATTTATAGGGGTGAAAGGGCATCTTTACTTTTTCAAATGTGGATATCTAACGTGAAATAAATTATTTAAAGCTCCAGCATTTCTCGTTATTTGTTTAAAAAAAACAGCGTAGAGACTCGCTTTTCACTCAATGAACGAAAAGGTATATTCGGATACAGAAAAGTTGTCTAAATCATTAATTAAATTATTTAGCATCAAGACTAAAACGTTTCTGTAATCTGTGCTAAAACTATGAAAGGGCTGAAAATAATAAATTTGGGTGCAGACCCACATATAACCTCTCGACAGACGACCTCTGTGGCGTAGCGGGCGAAGGTCCGCCGGCGACGCAAGAAGGTGCTGGTTCGATTCCCGCCTCGGGACAAACTTCTGTATGATCTGCAGATATGTGTTCAGGGTGTCCTGGATCTTTTTCTATATATAATAAAAACTACCCATAATATCATGATATCTATATATAATAAAAATATCTATCTATGTAGTATAATGTATTAAGTATATCAGTCATCTAGTACCCATAACAAAAGCTCTTAGATCTGGGCTAGATGATACTGTGTGAATTGTCCATCATTATCTATACTAATATTAGAAAGAGGAAATATTTTCAAGTCGTATTTTGTATGTTTGTAACGAATAAACCCAAAAACTACATGACCATTTTCAAAATTCTTTCACCAATAGAAAGCTACATTATCCCTGAGTAACATAGGTTATATTTTATCCCCGTATTCCCACGGGAAAGGGAACTACGCGGGTGAATCTACGGAATGCGTCTAGTTTATTACAAACCTAGACCATAGGCATTACATAAGCACTCGCTGTGAAAAATAACAAGCAAGGAATTCAAAATGGCGGTGCTACCATTCCCGGAACACGAGTGAACACGTGCCGTACCGGCAGTGTTACCATAAAGTGACAAACACTATGTTAACACTGCCGGTTCGGCACGTGGCATACGTAGAAATGGGAAATAGAAATTGCTTAATATTGTGTCAAGGAGTTGTAGAATTTCATGGAACATATTATATCATCGTCATTTCAGCCGTAAAACGTCTCTACTTGTGATCAGTAGGGGACATTTTATTTTAGGGGCCTCCCTCATGGATCTCCATGAGGGGTAGTTGACGTACTCACTACGCTTGGCAGGCGGGTTAACGAGCGCAGTTGTTGATACACGGAAAGACGCTGCTGCTCGTCTTCCAGAGGTATCCCTTAGCAGGCTCTTTCTGCATCCACGGGCATGAGAGGAGGTGTAACATTCTACTGCCGGCACCCCACGGCGTACTGTCATTAGTAATCAGAATTGTTATTGAAGTTTTTACTTTTACCTTCTTATTATTAAGAATTTACGACGTTTTGCGGCTGAGATGATGAAATAATTGGTCTACACTTTCAAAATTCACGTGATTCAATTTGATAATATTTAAATATTTTTAAGAAAATCATCATCATGAGTTAAATGCCTGTCCCCGCGTGAGGGCCGACTTGGTCTACATTTCCATCGCTAACCCTGAGGGGCTAAAAGTATATGTGAAAGTAAAACCACTATTCACAGTCGCAACAATGGAGTGCAAAATAGCAATTACCCTGAATACAATGCCACAAGCAGGTAATATATTAAAGTATTCATTCCTAAAATGGCTGGGGATGATGCAGCGAGTTAACCATTTCAGTCTCTATTCGCTGCGACTTTACTGTACATTTTTGTGTAAAGACAAAAATGGCTTTAGAACATTATTCCGCTAAAAGAAAACGAACAACTTTATGTCAGAATGAGAAAGGATTCTAAACTCTATAGAGGATGATAATAACGTGAGAATTCATAAAGCATTACAGAAATATAAACTAGTCCCTAAAGAATAATTCTTAATTCAAATTTTTAGATTAAATAGCGGAGAATTAACTGAAATACCAGCTTGCAAGCAATAGTAAACTGTGACTGATGTTAATAGAACTGAAATCCGCTCAGTCGACCGACGCAGACTGGCTGGTATCCAAATTATGGAAGTCATTACGAAAATAGGGTTCCTGAAAAACTTTCGTCGTAAATTCTCGTCTCACAGTTCGAACTAAATGGAGCGAAAATAACAGGGTGATGACGTGGAAATCGGTGATAAGGAGTTGGAAAGGTTATGTTACTTGTATTACGAGTGACAGTTAACATCATCAGTGTGTCTACCATGAGTTGTCACTGTTAGATCGCCTGTACGCCTGTACGATCGCAGTAGTAGGTAATAGTAAATCACGGTTACGTACATCTGTCAGATTTGTAACTCATGGTACTAAATTCTAAGCAAATGAAGCCCAAACCACAGTAGCTGTTGTATAGTTTACTGCGTATTTTAGTACCAAACTATCCGCTAGAGGCGCTGTACATATTTTCATACATTTTTAACTACTAACTAACAGTCGCTCGCGAGTATAGATTGTGAAAAATCATGGTAGACTTACTGTAGTGTAGACAGACCACTACTGGACGTATAATAGATATATCATTATCTCAGCCAATTGACATCTGTTCCCGTCAACTGCTAGACATAAAGCCTCCATGATCTTCAAGATAATGAGGCGATTGAGACCTTACAACACTATGTCTCAGGATGACGCAGTGCAGTGCAGCTTTGGTCACGTGCTTTGTGAACGTGATGACCGCAGTATTGCAGTTAAATAAATAACGCATCATCTAGCCCTAAGCTAAGCAAAGCTTGTGTAATGGGTACAGATGACTGATATACCTAATACATTATATTACACAGATAGATATTTTTATTATACATAGAAAACATAAAGAACACCCAGAACCAGATGACTGATATACCTAATACATTATATTACACAGATAGATATTTTTATTATACATAGAAAACATACAGAACACCCAGAACTTAATATCTGCAGACCGTACAGACATTTGTCCCGAGGCGGGAATCGAACCCGCAACCTCTTGCGTTGCAGGCGGACATTCGCCCGCTGCGCCACAGCGGTCGTTCATCAGAGTTGTAACTGAAAACTTCAACTGACAAAATATTTTTCCCTTCAAATCAAAAAGCTCAACTAAACACTTATTACACGGCGAAACGTATGAAGCTAAAAGCTTCTAAGCTACCGTTAAAAGCTGAGACAGGCACTGCTGAGACAAGGTAGATAGACAATTTCAAAGAATACATTGGCAATATCATTTTGAGAAACTCTTTCAGGGAGGTGTGAGAGTAAATATAAATGATAATTCCAGGGTCGAGAGCAAATAAAACTGACAAGATATTGCCCTTTTCGAGAACGGGGGTTGCTTTTATAGCGACTTATTAACCCTGAATTTATGTATCGTTTGTTTATTGGTTCAATAGCCCGCGGCGATCAGTGGCGAAGGATTCAAGGAAATGAATTTATTGGTGAAATGAAAATGATGCTCAAAGCTTTCGATGGCGACAGGATGACACTTACACGCACGAAAATATCTTTTAAACTACTGAACCGATTTTGATTTAATTCACCCTGTTCCCTAAGTTGAAGTAAATGTAAGCCAATAAAAGGAATGGTCTCCTGACCCTTTTACCCTTTATGCTGATACTTGCTTATTTTATTTTGGACGTTCACATGAAGAAGTCATACAACAGGCTCAATTAGATTTAGGCATTCTCTCTTATTGGTTTAAATATGACCTATTAACAATAAATACATCAAAAACATGCTACATTATCTTCTCGGCAAAAAATAAGAAACTTGATGGCGATCTACATATTTGAACAGAAACAATATATAATTCAAAGTCCTGACTGGCTCACTGACTGACTGACAGACTGACTGATATATCAACGCACAAGCCTTAACCACTGGACCTAAAGACTTGAAATTTGGCACACATATACCTTGAGTATCCTAGAGGTGCACTAAGAAGGGATTTTTCTAAATTCCCACGGGATAGGGAATAAATGGGATTTATATTTTCGAATCAAAGTGGCTCTGCGTGAAAAAGGAGATTTTACGTTTTATGACTTCCACGCGGACGAAGTCGCGGGCAAAAGCTAGTCTATACTAATACTATAAAGAGATGGTGTCATGTCTTACTGACTCAACAACGCACAGCCGAAATCCCTAGAGATTCAAACTTAAAATTCGCAAGTTAGGTTACTTTTATAACGTAACCAAGCAGTAAGAAAGGGTTTTTTGAAATTCACACCATAAAGGTGTAAAATGGGGGATGAAAGTTTGTATGAAAAATCGTTGTTTTCTCAATTAAAAGTTTGCGAAAAAATTAAAAATAATTAAACACGTGTTTTCCAAAAATCATCGCCAAAGTGAAAATAATGGTGGCTGAAAGTTTGAAAACTGAAGTTTGTATGGGGATGATCTTTTTAGGGTTCCGGACCAAAATGGTAAAAAGGAACCCTTATAGAATCACTCTGTCTGTCTGTCTGTCTGTCTGTCACAGATGGATATCTCGAGAACTACTAATGCTATCGACTTGCAATTCAAAATGGTAAAAGACAACAGTTTTTTACTTATATAGCATATATAAAAATTTTAAAAAATATTCTTATTTTGATTGCAAGGGGGCGGATAGGGGATCTCAAAAATTTTAAGTGAAGTTACTAGGCCGTGTGGGTATCATATGAAAGGTATTCATTTGTACATTAATAAACAGTTTTTAGTTTTCCTTTAAACCGTATCGTTTTTGAGTTATTTACAAAAATGTTGAAAAAACGACCGTTCCCCCCCCCCCTTATCTCCGAAGTTTGCAGAGATAAACCCGTGATACTTTTATAGCTAATAGAAGTGTATGTAAACTTTATAGGAAAATTATAGCAAACTCTCTAATTTCCATAGTTTTTTAGACAAGGGGGGTGGAAGGGGGGTTTTCAAAAATTTTGTGAAGTTAATAGGTGATGTGGGGCATCATATGAAAGGTATTTTTTAGCACATTATTAAACAATTTTTAGTTTTCCTTTAAGTCGTATAGTTTTTGAGTTATTTACAAAAATGTTGAAAAAAATAGCGTTCCCCCCCTTATCTCTGAAGTTTGCGGAGATAAACCTTTGAAACTTTTATTACTATTAAAAGTGTATGTAAAGATTAGAGGAAATTTATTACAATCTCTCTACATAGCATACTTTTTTAGAAATCATCGAAAGTGTAAAAAATCTACATAAGTTCCGCTATCAGACAAGAGATGGCGCTGTCAAGGTTCTCCAACAAATATAAAACCGCCTTTGTCATAAATTATATTGTATGATGGCACGGAACCCTCGGTGCGCGAGTCCGACTCGCTCTTGCCCAGTTTTATTTCCCTTGTTTTGCTCGAAATTTTGCTCAAATCAATATTTGTTGCCAATGCAAACAGTATTGCACGAACTAAAGTCTATCAGAAGTAGAAAAATACATTACGTAAGATTCTTAATAAAACCTGCAGCCCCAAAGTACAACTTAACAAATAAACTTCGCAGACACCCGCCGATTCGGAGGCCCCGAAACATAACATTAAATATGCACGAAAGCCAAAATACCCGGCTAGACGGTTCCGCAACATTATACCGTCTCCATTGGACGCCAATTTTCTTAGACATCTTGGCAACTGCGCAGGCTGTTTCGGGAAGAGAGTTATGTAATGCATATTTATTAGCTTCTTGTGTACATATGGTACGGCTTATTCCGTGTTAGCAAGCGTGTTGTCTAGAATTAATATACCGTCACTTCATTCTTCACATATTTTATTAACAAGGGTAGATAAGTTTCCCATAAACCAGGACGAACTTATCGGTAGATAAATCGAAATTCGATTTATCGCGGTTTCAACAAGCCAAACTAACTCTTATGGCCATTACGTAAAGTTTGCCATTCTGACGGTAATATCGTCATCGTTTTCTAGAGTATGCCCTGATATCCGTTCAGTTGGTCGCAGTCTCCGACTGGTCGATAGCGACACTCGAAGCCTGGACGGTGGTGAATTATTCACGCGCCCAGTGCTTGCCGACTCGGCGAGCGGCGAGTGGTGTGTAAACCATTACTTATTCATGAGATCGGACTTTATGGAATTGTGACTTGACTTATTTTGAGAGATCTTGACTGTGGAATAGTTGGAAAAAGTGCTGTTAATATTCAATTAACAGCTGAAAACTAGATATGGGCTAAATTAACGCAAGGTTTACGCTGAGCTGAACGCCTTCGCACAAAAGCATTATTTCATTGTACATACGAATAGTATATGGTGTGTTGGGGATATAATCCTGCCACTTGATCTTTAAGATTGATCTAAGACACCTAAGATGATACGTTTCAAGTTTTTTGATGTCTGGTCTGTAAAGGCACCATGTCTCAGCACCATATAAAAGGACAGGGATAATAAGTGCCTTATAGACACTAATTTTCGTCTCAAGCTTAAGATCATGGGACCTCCAGACACGATCATTTAGCCGTCCGAAATTAGCAGATACCTTGGCGTTGATCCCCAACTCTGAGGTTCTGCGCCGCTCCAGAATGTACGGTATAGAGGCTTTGTTGATGCAACGGCAACTTAGATGGTGTGGACACGTTCTGCGCATGGATGACCGCCGGTTACCTAAAGCAGTTTTCTATTCGGAGATGGCTGATGGTAAGCGCAACCGCGGCGGTCAGCATCTGCAGTACAAGGACGTGTTTAAGCGATATCTTAACGCTTGTAATATTGACCCGGAATGTTGGGAGGAGCTTGCTTCACAGCGGTCATCTTGGCGAAGCACTATCTATAATAAAGTAAAAGCCTTTGAAGACAATCGCCTTCACGAGCTAGACACCAAACGCCAACTACGCAAAGATAGACCCAAGCCCTCCTACATATACACCTACAATGCAGCGTCATCAGCTCTACTGTCATTCCTGCTGTAGAGTTTTTAAAACCAAGTTTGGTCTGGCCAGCCATATTAGAGCTCATTACAGATAGTAAAGGTCGCCGTCATCGAAATCGATGAGGAGGACTATATAATATATGGTGTGTATTGCCAGATGTACATTGTACAATTATACAGCCACAATTTATTGCCATCTGAAAACTGAAAGCCATTCAGACACGACCAGAAAAACAAATAAGCACAGAAATTACAGATTCCAGTGACGAAGAGTTAACTGTGGCCGAGGAATTAGAAAAAGAGATACGCAAAGCCACGACAAAAGTAAACAAATCTACAGTTCACACACAGATCTTGAGTCCATCGTAAGAGTGGAAATGTGCATCTACGACAGCGCAGGCGTTGGTCGTGGAGTTTACTTAGCAGCAGCGTATAATTCTTTGATATCGATTACCCCAACAAGTGTAGAAGCTGAGCGTGCTTTTTCTTCGGCCGGTTATATATGCAGTAAATTGAGAAGTGCATTTAGTAATGCATTGTCGTTTATGAGATCTCATTTTCAGGGAACTAAGTCGAACTGGATATCCATGAGGGAGGCCTATGTACAGCAGTGGACGTCCTACGGCTGAAATGATGATGATGAAGTCGAAATAAGTAAATAAGCATTTCGTATACGTAAGATATTATTTTGTTACGTATCTAAATTATATCTCTGTGCTGTGTTGTGAATTTGTGTGTGACTTATGTCGATTAATACGATTACCTAGTATTTTTAAATCAATGCGAACTTATGTTCTTGATTATAATGTAACTTTATTCTTATGTCCATACTGTAGGTACTACTAGGTACAATACAGAATCACTGATCGATTCGATCCATTGATTTTTGAATAAATCTTTTGTTTAATTAATGTCATTTTTTTCTTATTTCGTTGTCCTTTGCTTGATACTTATAAATACACAGTAAAACTTAAGCGTTTAAACATATTTAAGAAATTACGTAATTACGTAATTGAACGAGCAAAATTAGTAATCAGTTACGTAATTAACATATCCGTAATTTTGGAAGCCTTACTCGTATGGTTCGCTGTTATCCATGATTGCGTATGATTGGTTGTCTAATAGCAATTCTAGGGCTGTACAGATCTGAACAGACGTCAGAGGTGTGTTATTTTCTTAAATAATTTAGAAATTTAAGATTTCCAGCACTATTTGTTTTGCATAGATTTTTATTGGCGCGCTGGAGCTTTTTTCAATCAATAAGTAACCTTAACCTCTTCATAATGTTTAGTGTCCATAAAAAAATACAGACGACTCGAGAACCTCCTTCTTTTTTTGAAGTCGACTACTAGAAGACATTCTGTTTTGACACTCGCCGTTCACTTGAGAACATTCAACGGAAAAGCTCAGACAAAACGATCTCCACGAGGCATTCTCACCCTTGTGTCAATACGGATAGAGTCGACAATGACGACAGAGCCTCCGGCTCAACTTCAACAAAGCGTTGGAGGAGGACGGGTGTAATTGGCCGGGCGGTGTCATGGCGTATATTTTTTGCATAGACATACATAGCATACATAGAAAACACCAAGACCCGAGACAAATATATGCAGAAATACAAACATTTGTCCCCCGGCGGGCATCGAATGCGTCTCTGCCGGCAACTTGACCAACTGAGCCACGGAGGTCGTCAAGATCAATTGGAAGGTAAACTGAGAGTGAAGAGCTTGCTTTATATGATTAATGTAAATAAGAAAACATACAATGTATGCCGATTACAATAGCTTAAAAAGATTACTAACGGCAGACCTTAAAAACTATGTCGTTATTGTAGACTCTATCCGTATTGACACAAGGGTGAGAATGCCTCGTGGAGATCGTTTTGTGTGAGCTTTTCCAATCAAGTGAACCGCGAAAGAGAAGGTTTGGTCTTCTAGAGGTATAGTCCGTTCCAAGCAGGAGAAGCCCTAATACCTAATTTGAATGAGTTTATATTTTTATTATTTTTTTGCTGTGGGTTGCCGGCAGTAGTATGTTACCCCGCCTTTCATGCCTTTCATGCAGTAAGAGCTTGCTGAAGGATACCACCGCAAAATGGGCAGCAGTCTTTCCGTCTATCAAAATCCCAGACTGCGTTCGCCAACCCGCCTGCCAAGCGTGGTGAGTATGGCAACTACCCCTCATGGAGATCCACGAGGGAGGCCTGTGTTCAGTAGTGGACGTTTTACGGCTGAAATGATGATTATGATAGTTTTTTTCACGTAGGAAGAGTTCGGTGACAGCAGGATAGAATAATTTTCAAATCAATGAGCGAAAAAGAGACGACTGCTTAGTCTCCTTTGCACTTCTGAATTAGAAAAATTACATAAACAACTATACTGCTTTATTCGACTGTCACGAAACTACTACGAGGGATGGATTATAGAAGACAAAAACATTCTGTTTTGCCACTCGCCGTTCACTTGAGAATCTTTAACGGAAAAGCTCAGACAAAAAGATATCCGCGAGGCGTTCTCGCCCTTGTGTCAATGCAGATAGAGTCGACAATAACAATAGGGCCTGCGGCTCAACTTCAACAAAGTGTTGGAGGAGGAAGGGGCTAATTGGCCGGGCGGTGTCATGGCCGCCGCTGCCTCGTTAAATACCGCGTAAGTCATGGGACATTCTTATTTCACTAATGTTTTTTTACAGGGAAGAACTACTTATCCTTTCCTGGCTCTGGTATGTGGATCTTATTTAAAAGCAGTAAATGTATGTAGAACAACAAAAAAGAATATACCTCTGACGATTTTTAGTTCAGGATGATTATCCTGTTTTGCTTTGTAACAATATATAATAGAGAATCTTTTATTTTTTGCCCAGTCTTCTACTGCTTGGCAAGATAGTCGGAAACAGCGATACGACACAGCCTCCGGCTTAACTTCACCCTGGAAGTGTTGAAAGAGGTGTAATATGGATATCATCATCATCACCATGACGATATTCGGTGCAGGATCCAAACCCGCAATTTTTTTTTATAATAATTTAAATATTTTTCACTGTAACAAAAAAAAATGTGATTGTGTTCTCAATTAAGTGTAACATTAGTTATGAGAAAATAAATTAGAGAAAAAAAAGAATAGTTTTCCGCTCGCCTGCAACGACAAATAACTAAGTCGCGTTTTGCCTAAACACACATTTTCAGTAGCAATATGACTATATCTTATGTACATATATTATGTATTTATGTATAGCTTGCCTGACTTTTTCGCTGATTTGTTATAGCTCTTTTCGATAACGTGTCTTATTCTCAAACTGACACTGTCGCGTTTTGCCTAAACTTTTAACATATAAAGGTTTAAGGTGGCGGTAAAATCAAGTTCGAACCTCCAAAAATGATCGAACTGCGATCAGATCGGCACAACGAAGCACTGTACCGTAATAAATTCAGCAAACGTGGTGGTAACGGCCACATTTCCCATTGACATCTCATTTTCTACGAGCCACACTATTTACGAGCTGTGCCGCGAACAAAGCTACAATCCTCGTTTCCTACAGACATTACCCCGGGTATGAGTTATGTCCCAACTACTAGACAATTTCGACAACAATAAAACAGCTGGAACAATTTTCATTACGTCCTTACTTACTTGTCAGGATAACTTCGCAAGTCCAAATGGAAACTTGTGAGCGGTTGAGTTTTGTACTTACCTGAAACAAATATAATACGTTTTTAAACTGTCATGGTTGTGAACACTATTTCGTCAGTGAAGATCTAACAGTGCGGGAGTCATTTTTGACAGTCTTGAGATTTTAATGGCATTGCATTCTGACTTACGCACTGTTAGAACTTCACTGACGATATGCAGTATTTACGGGATGTAGTAGGGCCATCATTTACAGTAGAGAGACATAGATCGTTTTGTCTACTACTGATGACGACCCACTCGCAAACGACTTCAGTTTATCCGTGATCATGGCGTGTTAAGAGTGTCTATAACATGTTACTGTCGTGAAATAAAACTATTTTATTTACGATTTAAAGGTAATGTAACTCCTTACAGAAAACGATTCATGTAAGCCCTCTCGTAATATATAGGAATAAGGTTTAAAAAGGCTTAATTTCTGAAAAATAACAATTTCACTTTTTTAATTTTAATAAACATGTATTTAAGTTTTTGAGTATAAATAAAAAAAAAAAAAAAATTGAGACAACTTAATACTAAAACTAAGGGCATATTATTACATGAAATCATCAATTCAATCAACATTATCAAATGAAAGAGTTTTAAAAGTTAGTTTAAAATTTGTTACTACTTACTATGAAATCTATACATTATTATTATTTAATATTATAATGCTGAAGAGTTTGTTTGTTTGTTTGCTTGAACGCGCTAATCTCAGGAACTACTCGTCTGATTGGAAAAATTCTTTCAGTGTTAGATAGCCCATTTATCGAGGAAGGCTAAAGGCTATATAACATCACGCTAAAAGTAATAGGAGCAGAGTACCAATAAAGAATGTTTCAAAATCAAGGCCCAGGGGCAAACATTTAAGCACGTAGGAAAAGGTTTACGACAAGAGTGTTTTTCGCCGGGGGACTATATATTATTAACACATATTTAACCGGGTATTTATCGCGCTATTTACCTTTATTATTGCCCGACGTTTCGGACTATATATTGCCATATCGAGATCTGGTTCTGGTGAAAATCAATATCTACTTCTGCCGTAAGAAAACTAAACTATTTAAAAATATTTTCACCTTCTACGTAAACGAAGTCGTGGGTTAAGTTAGCGTTAGCCCAAAGTAACTCTATTCCACGCTGACGAAGTCGCGGGCAGAAGCTAGTATGTTTAAAAACGTACCAAAGTACCCACTAACAAACTACAACTCATATTCGCACACATAGCTTTAACTGAGACCTACATAAGCCGATGACGTCACAATCTCAAGGCTCACCAACAAAGAAAAGCCACGACATTCATTTCCTCTATAAATAAGAACTCGGAACATAACACGAGCCCGCATTAATCGAAGCCGTTAACGTAATGTGATAACAACATCAGCCAAGAGTTTTGGGCAACGACGGCTCTGTCATCATCATCTCAACCGCAGGACGTCCATTGCTGGACATAGGCCTCCCTCATGATCTTCAAGAACTGATCCAGAGGGGGTTGTCGCCATACTCACCACCGAGCGCAGTTCGTGATGTTGATACACGGAAAACGCTGACGCCCATCCTCCGGAGGTATCCCTTGGCAGATTCTTACTGCCTCTACGGGCAAGAGACTGCCGGCCCGTGATTCTACCCCGCCAGCCCAACTCCTTGAAATACCGGAGGAGGACTCTGGTTGCGCCTCCTCTCTTGCCTGTGGATGCAGTGGGAATTTGCCATGGGGCACCTCTGGAAGATAGGCAGCAGCGCCTTTCGGTGTACCAAGTTTTTTTAAAATTGCGTCCACTTCATCATCATTACCTCCATAACCAGCCCTAGGACTGCTGTCCACGTCCACAGCTGGTCATAGGCTCCCCTCATCGATCGCCATATTTATGAGGAGGTGTCCGCTACGCTTGACAGGCGGGTTGGCGAGCGCAGTACGGGATGTTGAAAGACGGAAAGACGCTGCTGCCCATCTTCCGGAGGTTTACCTTGGCAGATTCTTACTGCAAGAGCCAAACCTACGTCGACTCAGCTTAAAGAAAATATTTTTTAAAAGCTTTAAGAGACCTCTAAGTCCCCTTAACAAACCGCCTTCACATCTATCGATCGATCTAATTTATAGAATGTCAACAAAATGGTATTAATGCTGTATGGGACGCAGTAGTGCCTGGGACATTGTAAGATGAATTAGGCCTACCCAGCACCTATACCATCCTCCCAGCTTAGTCGGCTATTACCGAGAAAAGAACAGGTCAATACGTCTGAAGCTGATTAAGACATGGGTTTCCTAACGATGTTTTCCTTCCCCGCTAAAGCACGTGTTAATAGTGCACATAAATTTTCCAACAAAGAAAGATTCATTGGCAATCACGTGGTGCTGTGACGGCCGGTGTCGAACCCACGACGTTCCGATCAAAAGTCATCATCATTTCTGTCTTCCGGACCCCTTTGGGGGTCTCCGGGTGGGGCCTCGAGGTTAGACCTCCTTACCCCGGCTTCAACTCCTGGGGCTACTACCCCAGGGTCCTTTGATAAATGCCTTTCAGGCTGGTGTCAGTATTTTTTTTCCTAGTTGTCCTCCTCTCCCTGTTCTAGGAGGTCACGTGGCTGGGAGCGCCACTGACCTTTATAGTCCGGAGGTCGGGCATGCAACGGGGCGAGGCCGTTCAAGTGGTCGTGTGGCCCGTTGTCGGCGCGGTCGAACATCCGACGCGCCGTGTGGACCACAAAGGCATCGATGGGTTGAATCTGCACGTCGCGGGCGATGACGTCATTCCTGACATAGCGGCCCGCGCCAGTGCAGATTCGCAGAGTTATGTTTTGTTGCGCCTGGATGCGCTTCCGGTTGGTGGTGGAGGTCAGGGCGTACCACGCTGGTGCAGCGTAGGTCAGTCGTGACCGGATGTACATCTTGTACATCCGCAGCTTGGTCCTGAGTGGGAGATGGGAGTCCAAGACAGGTCGGAGGAGCCCCCGGGCAGCGCGAGCTTGGCCGATCGCGCGATCTACCTGGGGCTGCATACTCAACGACCGGTCTATCTCCACTCCAAGGTACCTTGCGTGCGGAACCCACGTGACATCCTGGCCACGAAGCTGCAGGGGGGGAAGGATTTTACGGCGTCGGGTGATGAGGAGCGCTGCTGTCTTACCCACATTGACGGCGATGCGCCACTTGTCCAGCCATAGCGGGAGGAGGCTGAGGAGCTTCTGCATCCTCTTGGCGGCGAAGGCGGGGCTGGAGGACGACGCGAAGTAGGCGCTATCGTCCGCAAAGAGTCCAAGGGTCACGTCCGTTCCCCTACCCGGCCGGATGCTCTCTGCCAGGGTGGGGATGTCGTCCGTGTAGAGGGCGTACAACGCGGGCGAGAGGCAACTGCCCTGCGGTACACCGGCTGCTATTGGTCTTGTCGAAGATGTGGCATTCTCAACCGCGACAGAGAAACGTCGGTTGGCGAGAAAGGATGCCACAATCTTTATGAGGGCTGGCGGCGTGCTGGTCTGGAGGAGTTTGAACACCAGGCCCGGGTGCCACACACGGTCAAAGGCCTTCTCTATATCGAGAAAGACCCCCACCGTGGAGCGCCGGGCGTTATGTTCCTCCGCCAGATGATGGAGTACGCGCGTCAGCTGTAGCGTCGTGGAGTGGCCGCTGCGAAATCCGAATTGTTCGGGGCGAGGCTGGATGGTGGGGTGTAGGCGGCGGAGAAGGAGGCGCTCAAACAGCTTGGCTACCGTCGACAGTAGGGTAATTGGACGGTAGCTAGCCGGATACCTTTTATCCTTCCCGGCTTTAGGCAGCACGATGACGCGCCCGTCCTTCCATAGCTCCGGGAAATGGCCCGTCCGGAGAATGCCATTGAAGAGACGGGCGAGCGATGATATTCCCCGGCGGGGGAGGTGTGCGAGGGCTGCATTCGGGATACCATCGAAGCCCGGCGCCTTCCGCTTGGGGAGGCGGAGGACAGCTCTCCGCACTTCGGCAGGGGAGATGAAGGAATCCCCACCGAGCGGCGGCACCGGGCCACGCAGGAACTCCAGGGCAGCCTCTTCGACGGCGGCGTGGTGGTTCTTCACTTCGGGTGAAGTGTCAGCTGGGACAGGGTGTGGCGTGAATTGGCCCTCCAGATGGGCCGCCAGGATCTCGGCCCTATCTGCGGGCGCGAATCGCCTCACTCCTTGGGCGTCTAGCAGTGGGTAAGCTGGTGGTCGTTGCCTGGTGAGCGCACGGTTGAGGGCGTACAGGTCGGTGTCGCGTTCAGAGGCCCGGTCGATTGTACTCTCCCAGGTCTCCCCGCGCCAAGCCTGTACCGCGGCCGTGAGCTCGGCAGTTACCTTGTTCAGGAGTGTCTTTGTTCTTGGGCATCGAGAGCGCGCCCACTGGCGGCGCAGCTCGCGTTTCTGCTTGATATCCCGCTTTAATTGCCGTGGTAGCTCGTCACGCCGGCTGGGGCGGTAATTGATGGGCGTAGATACTGCCTCCTTGGCTTGAGTGATCTTGGAGGCCAGGGCTGTGGCTTCTATCTCAACATCTTCCGGTGTCAGGAGGGGGCCGATGTCAATCGACTCCATTGCTCGTTTGTAGGCTGTCCAGTCAGTCCTCATGCCCCGGGGCCGCGGCGCAGTGAAGTCCGCGGCCAGGTCGAGCGTGATTAGGATAGGGAGGTGCTGGGTATCCAGGTCGTACAGCACCTCAACCTGGACCGAGCAGCGTATATGGTGGTGGAGTATGATGTCCAGGACATCGGCGGCATGCTGAGGGTTGGTGGGGATGTGCGTCGGTGAATCAGGGCCTAGGACCGTGAAGCCTAGATTCTCACTGTCCTGTTGAAGTGCGCTACCCGCGGAGTTAGTAACTCTGGAGCCCCACCCTGGATGCTTGGCGTTGATGTCGCCCGCAAGCAGGGTAGGAGTGCGGGTAGCAAAGATGGCGGCAGTGTCTGCAGGGCAGTAGCGGGGCGACGGCGGGCGGTAGCCAGCGAAGATACGCATCTCTCCACCCTCCGCGTTGATCAACACCCCTGTTGATCGAAGCTCTTTGAACGGCAGGTGCTCCAACTCCTCGTGAACGATGTCGCGCCTGACTAGGACAGCCGTACCTCGATAGGCCGTCCCGGTGGGCGACACCTCATCCCGACGGTATGTGTGATAGTTCGGAATCTTCAAGGCATCGATTGGTCGCAGCTTTGTCTCGCCCAGCAGGATCAGATGGATATCCTGAGACTGGGCGAGTAGGCGGAGGGGTTGGATTTGACTCCGAACACCACCAGGATTCCAATACAGAAGGCGAGTGCGGGGGGCCTATCCATGATGGAGGCTCTGGATGGCAGACAATCCCCGCATCGCCGCTTCCCGGATGTCTGCACCCGCGACGATGGCGACCAGAAGTTCAGTCAGGATGCCCATGAATGCCACCACGGGATTCCCGCCTGTTCCGGCCTGCGTCATCCCATCCGCGGGGGCAGTCGGTGCACCGGCAGGAGGGAAGTTTGGTGTGGGCGCAGTGGCACTGCGTGGTGTGGGCACGGCGCCTGCTGGCGTATGTTGTTGCCTGGGGCGCTGGGCCAGCGGGCCCGGTAGGTTGTAGACCGGTGCTGGAGCCAGGCGAGTTTCGCGATGCACGGGTGGGAGGGGCACCTGCGGAGCGTGTGGCGTAGAAGAGGCCACTGGCCTCTTACCTCTCTTGCGGTTTCTCCTCCTCTTTCGTGAAGGGAGGGTTGCCCCCCTCTGTGTAGGATCGTTGGCTTCCGTCCGTGGGTCCTCTAAAATGTGGTGTAGAGGAACGGCCTGTCTTGTTGTGGGATGACTAGCCTGTTGGGGCGCCGTGTGTGGGCGGGAGCCCAACGGTCGGTTGCTGAGTGCTGGGGGGTTTGGGCGTCTTTGGGGGGCTGCTGGCCTGCCTCCCTGGCGGGGGGGCGGCGACTCGTCCCTGACCTGATGTGGGGTTGGAAGGGGTGGTGGGATCACCACTCCCCTTTTCCTTGCCTCTCTCCTGAGGACTGGGCACTTGCGGTTGTTGGCGGTATGGTCCCGCCCACAGTTTGCACAGGTGGGTTTTTCAGTTGCTGGGCGAGGGCAGTCGGCTGCCGCATGTTGACCACCGCATCGCACACAACGCAGGGGGCGGTGACAATGTGCCGAGGCATGTCCAAACGCCTGGCATCGGTGGCATTGGGCTACTCGGTTGGCCGCGCCTTGCCAGTGCTCGACAGTGACGCCCGGCATGAAGAGAAGCTCTGTTACGCTATAGAGGCGTAACAGTTCCTCCTCAGGCAGGCGGTCGAGTTGGGCGTGAAATAAGCAACCGGCGCGGCCCTGTTTAGGCCGGATATTTTTGACAAATCTGACCGGGAAACCCCGGTCAGTGAGGGCTGCAGTGATGTCTTCGGGGGCTGTGTCCCCGGGGAGGCCTCTGATGGCCACCTTTGTGGGAAGCTCGGCGGATATGCTATAACTAAACCAGCTTATAGCGGGGTTTTCCGCCGACGCCTCGACCAGGTGGCGTTGGACGATCCGGTATTCTTCCGGTGATCGTGGGGTGAAACGTACCCCTTTGCCTAAGGGGCGGGCGTTGGGCGCATGCCCTAGTATTTCTCTAAGGGTGGCGAAGTGCCCTACCCAGTTGGGCAGGCACTCCACCACGATGGGGGGGTAGGCCTTTGTGGTCTTCGGGACAGTGGGGTCCGCTTGGGGACCTTGGGCAGCAGGTGCGGGTTGAGCTGCATTGGGCGGGGGCGCGACAAGGCTTTCCCCGGGCTGGTCGGCAGTGAGGTCTGTGGCTGGGGGGCCCGCCAAACATGACGGACCCGCGGGCAGATAGGCGGCAGGGCCCAGGCTGGGCTGTTGGGCGGCTGGGCTCGCCCAGAGCGGCTGGCCTGCGTGGCCCACTCTAGGCGGGCTGGCAGCGGCGGCTGTAATGGGCGGCGGGGTGTTTCCCACGCTGAGCGGGTTGGCAGAATAGCCCACGGCTCGCGGCAGGGGTGGGTAGTTGGCTGATGGCGAGGGGACGGCGTGGCCCGCGCTTGGTATGGCGGGGGCGCGGCTCGCCGGGAGGATGGCATGGCCGGTGCCCGAGGCCGCTATGCGGAACTTGGGTATCGGCACTCTCTGTGCTGCTGTTGAAGGCGGCAGTGGTGACGCAACCGCCCTCGCGTACGAGGTGGACGGTTGCGGTTGCGGTGGCGATGTAACCAACGCTAGTGGCGGCAGGGGCAGCGCGGCGTACGAGGACTCGTCCGAGTCAGACAGCATAATCGCTGCGTCGCACGCCGCGGTGCGCGGCGGTGAGGGTGAGGTCGCTATGGTGGTGGTGAGAGAACGCCTAGGTTTTGCAACCGGCGTTCCTGCCGATCAAAAGTCGGGGGTACATACCACTCGGCCGAACGGTCTTAACAGATACATAACGAAGAAAAGCCACTACATAAAAAGTCCTCTATAAATAAGAGCTTGAAACGACACGAGCAGCAACTATCCAAGTCATTAATGTAGAGGGTTGTAAAAAACACCGGCCAAGAGCGAGTCGCGCATCTAGGGTAAGGCTTCAGTAAAAGTTTTTTTCAGTTTCAGTATATTTTGGGTCTGCGAATTTTGGGCATTTATTTTTTTCAAGTCAACTCAAAATGTGTTTATTAATTCAGAGGTTTGCATTTAGAAAGTATGATTTGGTGAAGTGGAACTTATGAAGAAGACCACAGACTATAGAAACTCTTTAATATTACAAAATTTACTGGTGACGTCATCGAAAGATGGCTAAGATAATAATATCTGAGTTTTCTACTGTAACTCCAACCCGCCTGTCAAGCTGAAACTAGGCTTTGTATTATTAGATGACGGCCCCAGTATCGCTAGATGGACGTGGTAGAGAGAGATCTACCAAAACTCTACAACGTGGAGCGTCCTAGCTCAAGGTGGCGTCTTTGAATCTCGAAGGGTTAAACCTTTACTCACTGAGCCAGCGAAGTAAGGAGTAAGTAAAAAGGTATTGGGGGAGGTTAAAGGAATACTCAACAAATAATGTTCACAGGCAGACTTTTTCACGTAGGAAGAATTCGGTGACATCACGATAGAATAATATAAAAACGGATAAGCGAAAAAGGGACAACTGCTTAGTCCCTTTTGCGCTTCTTATTTCTTCTAATAACTATCCTGCTCTATTCTGCGGCAACGAACTCTACCTGTTACAGTTCTTAGTTGAGTAGCCCCGTATATAGCAAAATATACTTTTAGGAAGTCGTGCGGTAATGTAGGTCGACGCTCTCATTGGCAATTCAGCAATGAATGCACAATGACTATCGACTGACGCTACGATCGCTGAAACACAATGAATGGCGCTCATTTATGATTAAACTGTATTGTGTCGCTTTTAACTATTATTTGTACTAAGAATTCTATAGAAATCGCTTCTGCGAAGGCGTATGCTACTGTAATAGTCATAAAAGACGCTGGCGTGACGATATCGATGCCTTCCAGGAAGACTGGCGGGTAGCGGCCGGACTGTAAGCAATGGGAGGAGATGGGGGAGGCCTTTGCCCAGCTGTGTAGCAGTGGGACATATTTTGTAATAGGTTAACCTAATAGGTTATAAATAGGGTACAAAATATGTCTTTAAGGATATAGTACTTTCCTAAAAGACGATATGTTTTTTGGTCGCCCATCAATGAGTTAAGTCTATGTCCGGCAGCGGATGTCCTGCGGCTGAAATAAATAAATAAATAAATAAATAATGCTGGACAAATCACACAGCATCATCTAGCCCCAAGCTAAGCAGAGCTTGTGTTATGGGTACTAGATGACTGATATACATACTTAATACATTATTTTACATAGATCGACATTTTTATTATATTAGGTCTACCGGAAAGTTCTGTCCGCTCCGGTTACAATCTGTTTCAACAAGTATGCGCATATTCCTGTGACACATATTCGGCTCTCTCTTTTGATCGGTAACAATGTATACACATTTTCGTCGCAGATGAACTAAAACGAAGTTCATTCTTGTTAGTATTAAGTGAGACGCGATCGTGTACCCATGGCTACCGACAAAGTTCATTTACGCCACTGTATTTTGTACGAATTCCAACAAGGAAGAAATGCTACAGAAGCGTATAGAAATTTATTGAAGGTGTTTGGTGAAGGTACAGTTTCTGATAGAACATGCAGAAGATGGTTTAAAAAATTTCATGTAGGTGATTTCGACCTTTCTGATAAGCCACGCTGTGGGCGATCTTTGATCGACGACGATACTATCAAGATCATGTTAGAGCAAGATCTTTTTTGTTGACAACATGGGAGATTGCGGAAAGGCTTGATTCAGCTCAACAAACCATTTCCGACCATATTCGGAAACTAAGGTTTGTGTGGAAGTATTCGAGATGGGTGCCACACAAGTTACGTGAGAAAAATTTTAATGATCGAATCATCATATGCACATCTCTGCTTGCACGCAACAAAATCGAACCCTTCTTGGACCGGATCATAACAGGGGATGAAAAGTGGATTACCTATGAAAACTTCATAAGAAAAAGGGCATATTGTGAACCCGGAAAACCTGCCCCCTCTACCTCTAAACCGAAGTTGAGCCTGAACAAGAGAATGTTGTGTATATGGTGGGACATTCGAGGACCAATACATTTTGAGCTGTTAAAACCAAACGAAAGGCTAAATTCGGAGAGGTACTGTCAGCAAATGGATAAATTAAAAACAGCACTCCAAGAAAAGAGGCCAGCGATGTTCAATAGGAAGGACATCATACTGCTTCATGACAACGCCAGGCCACATGCTGCTTTGGGGACTCGTCAGAAAGCCGCAGAGCTAGGCTGGGAAATTCTGTCGCATCCACCATACTCCCCGGACCTAGCAACATCTGATTATCACTTGTTTCTGTCCTTACAAAATTTCTTGCAGGGCAAACAATTCAAGAACGAAGAAGATATCAGACAAGCACTGGTTCAATTTTTGGCCTCTAGAGATAAGACATTTTTTAAAAATGGGATATACAAATTGCCATCACGGTGGCAAGAAGTCATTAATAATGATGGCAATTACATTATTCAATAAAGTTTATCCAAAGTATGAAAAAATGTATTCCTTTGTTTAATTCTAAAACGGACAGAACTTTCCGGTAGACCTAATATATAGAAAAACACCCAGAACACCCTGAACAAATATCTATAATAATATAATAAATGATGATGGTGTATTAATATGTACGTAATTGATGATGGCGTCCCCATCATCAGGTCTCTCAATATGGAGACAGAACTGGAGAATAAACAGAACTCAATTACCTTCGTAAGTTTCCTTTTAAGAAACAAATATGATCTCTCACTCAGCCTACATTCACCCACAGCTGCGTGTCTCTTCATCACACCATTTTCCTGCGTCATTCCGCCCGTTCACTTCGCGATACTCTCATAACTTTGTCTGACTATCTGAGCAATAATTTAGCTCCAGTTCCCCACAGCCCTAAACAAGATATCAAGTCTTCCAGAGCCGACGGCTTATTTGCGCCATCGCCCGGTAAATTCATTGCGGGGTGTTGTGGATGAAAATAAATAACTAACAGTACATATTGTCAGATTGCCGTGGGTCCTCTCATGCCTGTGGATGCAGTTAAAGCCTGCTTAGGATACCACAGGAAGATGGGCAGTAGCGCCTTTCCGTGTATCAACATCCCGTACTGCGCACGCCAACCCGCCTGCCAAGCGTGGCGAGTATGGCAACCACCCCTCATGGATCATGAGGGGTGGCCGTTTTATGCCGATGATGATGATTGTCAGATGGAATTATCCAGTTTTACACAGAAAAAGAAAACAGACAAACAACTTTGTTAACAAATAACATGTTATTGTTATTAAAATCGGTTCTCCAGAACTTTCTAACAATAGCAAATTACAAACAACACAGGTTAACTTAAAAACCCGGTCTTTCTAGATCTTTCGCTTGTTCACTAGTCGTTTGCGTACGGCGCAACATTGCAACATTTACGGCTTGTTTGAAGACAGGTCGGTAGATTACTTCGCATTTGATTACGCTTCATAGCTCTATGACGTCGACTCATATAAATTGTTAACTTGACCACAATCACCCCATACATACATTTGATATTACAAAATGTGAAAGGCACAGTGGTGAAAGGCCAATTTTACTAAACATAATTTTCAGTAACGATTAAACCTAAACTTTTATAGAGCTAGTGAAAGAGAGAGTTTGATTTATTCAGGCCACCTAAAAGGCTACCTTCTATCATAAATAACGCCCGCCGCTCGCTAAGCCCAAGGTAGAGCTACACTATGAAGTTTCCCAGCTTTAGTAAAAGGCTTATTACACAATGTCGCAGGGATTCACCGGCGAGGACGAAACTAAACCACAAGTATGTATCCGAATCCTTCGCTCGTGAATCAGATCCTTTGTTTGCGATGATAAAGTTGAGGTGCCATTGTCTTGGTTCTCTCTGAAGACTTTGCATATAACTGTTCTAAAATATTAGTGAATACGCTTAGCATAGGCTTTAAGATTTGAAAATTGGATTTTGGAAGTATTTTTCTGCCTGAGAATGACTGGGAATATCATCATTTCAGCTATAAAACGTCCACTGATGAACACAGGCCTCCCTCATGGATCTCCATGAGGGGTAGTTGCCATTCTCACCACGCTTGGCAGGCGGGTTGGTGAGCGCAGTATGGGATGTTGATACACGGATAGACGCTGCTGCCCATCTTCCGGAGGTGTTCCTTAGCAGGCTCTTACTGCATCCACGGGTAGGAGAGGAGGGGTAACATTCTACTGCCGGCACCCCACGGCATTATAATATATACATGGTTATTTGTTATGATTTTCGTTATGATCCTATAAAACTTGCATGCCACACAGAAATCGCTACAACACGCTACGTTATAAAAAAACTAATCTCTTAATATATGTAATTCAAATCTGCCCTAATCCGTTTTCCAATTAATAATCCCGGCGAGTCCCGTGATAAATGTCGGACGACCCGCCGCAAGCAATGTTGGGACATTGTTCATTTGGCAACCCCTAGTCGATTGGATCTCTATTGACCAATCCGGCAAGGTGATTACGTATCTCGTGACAGGTCTGCAACAGGCGTAAATATAAATCTAAATATATATCAAAATATAATAGGTATAACTATCATCGCTGTCAAACGTCAATTCCATTAAAGCACGAGTTAAGTGAGCAAACGATTTTCAACAAAGAAAAATCCATTGGTGCACGTCTGGCAACGACCCACGACCTTCGGATTGAAAGTCGGGGCGCATACCACTCGGGCAACGCGGCTTACTTGGGCATAGTCCTTTGTTTAATTAGAGTTCACCACACGGTCCACGACTAGCAATCGACAATGAGTCCAAGAAATAGGAATGTTTAAGCAGATGCGAAGCGAACGCATGCGAAGCGGCGGGCATAAGCTAGTATTACTCACATTTCTCATTATTTCTGATCAGCTTATGCTCGCCGCTTCTCATGCGTTGTACCCGGATAAAATAATAGCCTACGTGTTAATCCTGGTCAACATCTATACGTGTGTAAAATTTCAGCTCAATCCGTAGGGTAGTTTTTGCGTGAGAGTAACAAACATCCATACAGCGACGAGCTCTGTGGACCAGCGGGCGAAGGTCCGCCTGCGCCGCAAGGGGTTGCAGGTTCGATTCCCGCCTCGGGACAAATGTCTGTACGATCTGCAGATATTTGTTCAGGGTGTTCTGGGTGTTTTTCTATATATAATAAAAATATCTATCTATGTAGTATTAAGTATATCAGTCATCTAGTACCCATAACACAAGCTCTGCTTAGCTTGGGGCTAGATGATGCTGTGTGATTTGTCCAGCATTATTTATTTATATATTTATACATACTCACAAACTTTCGCGTTTATAATATTAGTAGGATGTTTTTTTTTAATAAAAAGCTCGTTTGGTCTTAGCCAAAACTCCCAAAACATATCAAAGAAATTAATAACCTTCTAATTTTTTTTCTCTTTTTTTAAATGTTCTACCTAAGTGTGGTTAAACACAAATCCCAAAACATAATTTCGTGATGAACCAGATTCTAACTGAACACAAAGCATGGATCAAGGTACTTAAAAGCAGCTTAAAAGAGGATCTGAATCCGTGAAAGGATTTTACGCAGACAAAAGTTTCCACGGAACTTTGCAACATTTCAGAAAATTGATAAATGTATGTATGCAGAACTAAATTTCATCTGCGCTTATCTAGGAAAGTAGAAAGCGCTATGTGTTGCATAAAAATGTTACACTGTGTGTTTTAGAATCTCAAGCGAAATTAATTCAGAGTATCGGATCAACATCATTTCAGCCTTAAAACGTCCACTACTGAACACAGGCCTCCCTCATGGATCTTCGTGAGGGGTAGTTGCCATACTCACCACGCTCGGCAGGCGGGTTGGCGAGCGCAGTACGGGTGTTGTAACACGGAAAAGCGCTGCTGCCCATCTTCCGGAGGTATCCCTTAGCATGGTCTTACGGGCATGAGAGGAGCGGTAACATTCTACTGCCGGCACCCCACGGCAAAAAAATTCAGAATATCGGTTATATCGATTAATTATGTAATTATATTAGATCTAAATATAATAGGTATAACTATTAAGTACCTCCTCAAGTTTATACTATGACGAACACCCATCTCACCAACCCGCCTGCCAAGCGTGGTGAGTATGGAACAACCCCTTATCAGTACTTGGATCTCCAACTCCGGCTTTTGTCCAGCAGTGGATATCCTGCGACTGTGATGATGATGATTAATAGATAGTTTTTTTAGTTGTTTCGGAGTCAGAGCAAATTTCAAATAAAAATTCCAACTCCGTCAATGGAAATGGAACAATGGATTTTGCCCACAGGAAAATGGACCTTACGCAAGCGATATTGAATAAAGGCAAAGAGTGTACTCCACCGCTGCCAATACTGCCGGTAATCCTTTGATCTGGAAAATGATGAATAAGAGCTCAGAGGAGACCAGCTCTGATCTATAAATGAAAGGTCAATTCGAGAGAATTCCAGCGATGCTGAGATATCATCAATACTAACATTATAAAGCTGAAGAGTCCGAATTGAAAAAGTATTTCGGTGTTGGATAGCCCAACTATAGAGAAAGGCTATTGCAAAATGTTGCATAAACGGGGAAAATGTATTCCTAAAATAAACAATGAAGTACAGATGCGTTCGTAGTAAAGGATACCTTGATACACTTGTGACTGGCCGACTTAGTGGTATCCTATACTATGAACACGTATGTGCTCAAATATTACTTAGAAGGATTTATTTTCTGTTAGAGCAATTGTTATTTTGTAGCACGTGATTTCCCGAACAACATATTTGTACACGGTCGAAATCATCCCTCCGCCAATACACCACTTTAATCGGAATTGCGCTATCAATCGAGAAACTTCCATCATAAAATAACAAAACGAAATTGAAAAGCAATCAAAGTAGATAACTAAACATCGTTCCAGCTCCGTTGTTTTGTCAATTTCGAACCTGAATAGCTTCGTAAATAGCTACGCAGTTAGCTCACAAAATTGCATGGCATGCGGTGTTAGCAAACTTTGCGAGAGCTACATTGTGACCTGATCTATCTGAAGGAACTCCCTAAAACTCCACGGAAGCACCCGTGGCGTCACGGGGTACCGGCGCGTCTGCATGCGAGAATAGCCCCTGTTGACTCATGGAATAGAGCGAGAGCGGCGATAATGGCGTGGCATCTGCAGCGTTACGTAACAAGTCGCGTATTGATCGCGGCTCTCCCCCCGCCTGCCGCCCTCTCCAGCGGGGACCAATCACAACGGTGGGTTTAATTTTAATTTGATAGCCGTTAGGTACTGCCATGCTTCTGATTTGTCAGCTCATTTCCCGTCACGACGCAAAATTGAAAGGTAAACCTGCTTAGCGAGAGCCTTTAAAGTGTCTAATCAGAGTTTTCTACTTAGTTGACGTGGACTAGGAAAAACAGCGCCACCTGGTGTCTGTTTAGAAATCGTTTCGTCGACAAGTTCAATTAATTAAAAAACTTGCACTAAGCAAGTCTATTGATATAATCAAATAATTAAAATATAATTATACAGATCTATTCATCTCATCTCCCAACCCAAAACACTGGCCTGCAAAAGAAGGTATAACACTCATAAACGTGACGATAACGCACGGCCACACACCGCTCAGGTCGTACAAGAGTACATTCAGGAGGTTGGTATTGTTTATTTAAGAGCCTAATGATTAATAATAAAATAAGAGCATAATTTAAATCTATGTGTGCTTGAGTTGGTAGACATCCTAAACCCTGAAAATGAAAACTATGTTTGTGAATTTGAAAAAAAAAGTGCTCGTATAAACAACATACACATGGTAAACCCGAACCAGCTACATCGGAACGGCTCGCACGGGAGTCTTTGTATCCCTATTATATTTGGGACCCTGGTATACCTTTGTTACGTAAATGTCTTTGGTTTTATTTCACTCACTTTATTTGGTTTTACTTTGGCATTATTTAACTCACCTTAACATAGTTGTTTCAATGTTTTGTGTGAGTGTTATAAATATTTTGTCGATCGTTTTAAAATTAACGAAGATGGACGAAGACCAAAACTAACGAAAGATTGTAAGAACCGCTCAAGTTTGAGAACATGTTAATCTATAAATCATAAGAGATAGCTTTGTATCCTATAGTACCCTAGTATTTCTGTACTATGAAGCTGTGCATACAAGGTCTTTTACTGTTCGTCTCAACAACACACACATGGTAAACCCGAACAAGACACATTTGGCCGGCTCACAAGAGTTCTTTGTATTTTATGGTACCCTAGTGTTTCTGTACTTAAAAGCTCTAGGAATCGATAAGGATGATGTGAACCCATTAGGAAGCTAGCATCTCCGCTTTTAGCGTTCAACCTTCTCCAAGTTTTTGGTTCAGCTTTGAATAAAAAATTCGACACCTTATTCTACTTGATGTATGAGCTTTATTTTACCATATTTCAATGAATAGGTTCGGACGATTTTCTTTGTCTCCACCCTGTATAATTCTGTACTAAATATCGTTAATACGATATTTCGAACCAGTATCGAACCAACTAAAATTCGAAAAAACAGCACCCTGTATTTATATGGCAACAATCGATAGGGCGAATCACATGGAACAAATCTCTCACAAACATGGTAAATTTAACGAAAGGAAAAAAATGCGAGTATGGGTGGGGTTCTGTGATATTGCTGGGAAATTTACAGTGCAATCTGACCCTAAATGAAACATAGTATTACCATTGTACTCGTAAAGAAAACCTTATATTTTTACATGTAAAATGAACTAGAACTGAAAAGTCATCTTAGATACAAACTAAATAAATGAAATATAATATTTTCTGTTGTTTATTATGTAGTTTAAACCTATAACTCGAGAGGAGCAATTTATATGATAGTTTTATTTTATTTTTCTAAGCTATTACAGGCTATTTAAACATCATAAAATCAATATACATTACTAACGAGTAGTAGAGCAGTAGCATTAGTTCAGTAGTAGTTGTAGAGTAGTGGTTGTTGTCGTAGTTAGTTAATTCTGAGTACGAAGTTCGCACATCTAGTTGTTACTAAAAATATATTTTATAACATAAATGCGATTTCAAAGTGCTGTGGGTTGTGTCGATAAAACAGTGCAAAGCCAATTAGCCAATGGCCTGGTCAGGTCTGGCGGTATTTTATTTTCGGCGCTAAAAGGAAAACGGTTTCGGAATGTGTTGACTTTGAACACGTTTTTCTGTTAAATAATAGGACGTGTTTGTGCGCTATATTTATTTTCAGGCGGAATGCTCTCAATGTTTTTTTCAGAGGGTAGCCAGACTATTTTTGTATCATCAGCAGCATCATCATCATCATCTCAGCCGTAGGACTGCTGCCCACGCCCACCTCTGGACATAGGCATCCAACAGCACGAGGGGGTTGTTGCCATACTTATTACATTAATTTACATTTATACGTAACATTAAATTAAGCATAATATTAAGACAAATATTGTAACAATGAATAGAAGTGAAAGAGTGAGGTTTCTTGTTCGCTTCTTTCCCTCACTTGGAAAAAGAAAGTTATCTAAAGCGAACGAATTCAATTATGTCCTTTATTCAATTTATATGTGTCTTGCTTTTCTTTTGTAAATTGACTATATAGAGTAGCTTTTTTCTCTATTGAATAAACACTTATTGACTTTGACTTTGACTCGCTATCCTTTCAGCTTATCCTGATATATTCTGAGGAAATAACAGGTCAATATAACAATAAGAATGGACTAAGCTGCGGGTTTAAACGTCAAAGACTGACATGTGCACATGAATTTCAGCCGGTTTCGAATATAGAACCTTAGAATTGAAAGTCGAGGGCACATACCACACGGGCAAAACTGCTCTTTGAAAAAAAAATCTTTCAAAGTCATAGACAATAAGTGTTTATCCATTAAGGCAAAAAGCTACTTTGGATAAGAGAAGCGAAGAAGAAACCTTAATTAATAAAAATAAATAACCTAAATTAATACTACTTTTTAATTTCTAATGTTATAATTAGAATAAACTTCAAATTTGTGCTGGGCAGTTCTAATCCATCTTGCAACGTTGTTACTGACGGTTAATCTGTATATAGATGTGAAAGGCTTATGTACTTTATATCAAACAGGCGTGCAAAGCTGAGTGAGTATCTAAGCTAGTGTATTATAAATTTAGGCCGGGTCTGTCTGATGAATATTAATGAATGCCATTAATTAGGCTTTACGACTGCTCTGGCCGTTTTAATTTTTGCTACATGAACGGAATGTCACATCGTATATTAACGGTTATTTTTTTATTTTGTAGCTGATTTTACTTTTCGGTTCGGCACAGCCTCATTTTCCACAGTCTGTTTTCACCTCGACTCGATACTTTCTCTAAGGAATCGATTAACACGTCATTTATCAAAATCCTTCAATTAATGTCCCAGGCACTGCAACGTCCCGAGCAGCATGCATGCCAGTTGCAGACGCTGTTTAAATTATCTACTATAGATGTAAAAGGCCTTATTATCAAAATAGAAATAATAGTTCAGGCGCTACGGTGGAACATACACATTCTTATAATGCCTTGTACATACAAACCGTCCTTCACAAAAACTACATTTACACCCGTTGAAAGAAAAAAGTAACAGGATATCATAAGTAAGAAGAATAAATCAAGAAAAGATCAGTCGTGATCGTCATGTCGGAGGTCATGCGGCAAATTAGACAATCCTACGCTATTCGTCGCGCACCGCAGCCCTTCTGGTGCATTCTTGTAGTGGAACCATCCAATGCAGTCTTGACTTGGTCGGTCCATCTCATGAGCGATCTGCCACGTGCTCGTGTGCCCTCAACTATACTCAACTGCACCACAAGGCGTTCTCTGGACCCCTCTCCGCGGCGTGACACAATATTTTTTCATCCTTTTTAAATCTTAGGTTACATGTAAAAGCCGAGTAAAACCTAATATATTTTTTATGATCGTCGTCAGAATTGAATAAATTAATATCTTTAAGACCGGTGAGTGCAATTTCCTGTTTATCCTTCCCCATTAAGGCTCTACCTGATTCAGAATCGAATTACTGACTGAACATCCGGCAGGGTCTTTCCGACCCTTCGAATCCCTTCCATTAGATTACCCTCATTCATAGCTAGGGTATGTTTGAGCTGTGAATATTAATATAAATATGGAAACATCACTCAATTATTACAAGCTATTATTAAAATAACTTTCTGAAGGTGATAAGTTTGACACGTGGAAAAAGTTTTTTGAAGCAAAGGAATTCGATTATGTGCTTTTACTTTTCATATGCAAGGTTTCAACTTGGCGCTTTTTATAAATGAATGAACAATAAATAACTTTCTCTTTGATGCTTTAAAAACTTGCAGATGAGTTTGCTTCGATGGATATATTTTTTTTATTGAATACATGTCGGTATCATAAGTAGACTAATAATTTATTTTACACTTAAACTATGCAAGTAATACAAATTATATGCGATGTGTGAAAAATTATTGCATTATTTATTTATTATACATACCGTTGATGAAAACAAACAGATTAATTTCAGGTACGTAGTATTAAATCAACAAACAACGCCGGAATAATTTCGTAGCAAATAATCGACGCTATAGCAACAAGCTACGAAATTCTACGCCGTAGCAATTAGCGAAGACGCTCTACGCCGTAGCAATCGGCTACGCTAATACCATTACCATTCCTTTGCCTTAGTCCACATTACGTGGGGTCGGCCTCGCATGTCCCACTATTGCACAATTATCTGACCATAACTCGTCACTCTATTCCGTCTCTTATTATTTCACACATAGCATACGCCACCATACTTCCTAAAGCTACACAAATCCCCGAAAAAATTACAAAACCCATAAAATGTAAGATTCCTAAAAATGTCTTAAGTCCGGAATTAAGGAATCATCGTCATCATCATTTCAGCCGTAAAACGTCCACTACTGAACTAAGGCCTCCCTCATGGATCTCCATGAGGGGTAGTTGCCATACTCACCACACTTGGCAGGCGGGTTGGTGAGCGCAGTACGGGATGTTGATATTCGGAAAGACGCTGCTGCCCATCTTCCGGAGGTGTCCCTTAGCAGGCTCTTACTGCATCCACGGGTAGGAGAGGAGGGGTAACATTCTACTGCCGGCACCCCACGGCAAATAAGGAATGACACATTGAATTACATTCAATAAAGCAATCAAGAAAGGTATAAAAACGCCCGATATTACATTGTTTTTCTTTATATTGATTTGATTTCTACAATCCTTCCTCATAAACGAGAATGTAAGACAGGGCTAGGATGTGACTGACAGTCAAGCAATAAAATGCAAGGTTGACAGACGTGGTTTTGTCGCGCACTTTAATTCAAACTGTGTAAAATCTATATATATAAAATTCAAAGTCCTGACTGACTCACTGACTGATATATCAACGCACAGCCTAAACCACTGGACCTAAAGACTTGAAATTTAGCAAATATACTTTGAGCATCCCAGAGGTGCACTAAGAAGGGATTTTTCGAAATTCCCACGGGATAGGGAATAAATGGGATTTATATTTTCGAATCAGAGTGGCTCTGCGTGAAAAAGGGGGGATTTTACGTTTTATGACTTCCACGCGGACGAAGTTGCGGGCAAAAGCTAGTTGCATATATAAGGCAGCGATATCCAATCTCGTAACCAGTAAGTATCATATATTCCCCGTATCCTAAGAAAGTCCCAAAAGGATATTACGCAACGGGATCGATCCGAGAGCAGTGACCTACCTGGCGACGCGCCAAGCGAAGGCGACTGCGAGACGACAAACGTACACTGTGCTGAAAACTACGTTAAAGCTGTTTGGACTCTTACTCCCTTATTTATAGACTAGCCGGACTCCGCGTTGTTCCCGTGCGTGGGAATAGGGTAAAATATAGCGCATGTTTCTCAGAAATAATTGAGCATTTTAATGGTGAAAGAATTATGAAAATCAGTTAAGTAGTTTTTGAGTTTATTCGTTACTTACAAACATACAAAATAATATCTATGTAATGTATAAGTTAACACTATATGCAATATACCCGCCGTAGGGTGCCGGCAGTAGAATGATACCCCTCCTCTCATGTCCATGGATGCAGTAAGAGCCTGCTAAGGGATACCTCCGAAAGATGGGCAGCAGCGTCTATCCGTGTATCAACATCCCATACTGCGCTCACCAATCCGCCTGCCAAGCGTGGTGAGTATGGCAACTACACCACTCATCCAGAGATCCATGGGAGAGCCCTGACTTCACTTCAGTGGACGTTTTACGGCTCAAATAATGATGACAAAGTTTCCCGATATTTCGACGCAGTAACACATGCCATGATCATAGCTACGACATTAGCCGAGATCAGGGCTTGTGTAACTGGCAATATTCCTTAAATATTACACATAATGTTCACAACCACGATAGTTTTAAAAACAAATTACACAGGTAAGTATTTAACTGTCAGAGTCTAAAAAACAGATATTCCCTCTGATCGCCTCAATACGAAACACATTAACTTAATATACCATCCAGCTGTTCAAATCGTCTGATCGCGTGCTCGAACCCCTAATAAACAGAAAACTTTCCCGAGAAAATGTAAATATAGTGTAATTGATGTACTGTTGCATGATAGAGTCTTCAGTGACATGTCATGTTTTGTCAATAGCTTAGTCACATGTTCTTCTTCATTATCATCATTCACAGCCTGACCTCACTTGCTACCCCTACTATACTCACTCATGGCATTCGATGCTGACGCTATAAAAATAATCTTGAATAATTATTAATCTGTGATATCATCAAACCCTACTAACTCTTGGCACTTACTCTCAACTCCCTACGAAACCGCGTAAGCGCTGCCCCGCGAGACTAGGCTACATTTCTTTCACGATATTACCTACTAACCCAGATGGCAAGCTCGGTAGTACCAACTTCTACAAATATAGAACATGGCGGGATCGAACTAGAAAACTAGGCTATTTAAATGCAAATGTCTAAGGTCTCAAACTACGCCCCGGCTCCTGAGATGTAAGTTCTCAACAAGAAAGCTCGAAAACTATCTGCTGATAAGAAAACTCTCGCGTAATATAAGTTCAACACTTTTTATAAAGAAAATAGAGACTACTTTGCAGCGACTCGTATGATGTTTATATTATTTTTTTATGTATGTTTCAGATACGATAATCGATTTCGGAATAACGTCACTTCGCCAGCCTTTATTGTCAAATTTGTAAACTAAATCAAAATCTAAAGCAAAAGCGAAGCGATGTAACGCGCACAAACGCGACGTTACAATGCGTAGCATCATATAATTCAGAACTATTATTTTTGTCTGTTATTGTGTACCATAAGCTGGAGGAGGGCGTTGGTCTCTGCGACACAGTTTTTTAACTTTTGCGGATATCATCGTTTTTCATTATTTTCTGTATTCTAACGTGTTTTTGATCCAATAAATGATTTATGATGATGAATACTAATTTATGTCTTTATATATTTTATTGTATTTTATTCTGTTTGTATTTTTATGAGACATATTCTTATTTCTTTCTTTATATTCTTCCTAGATTTTAGATACGTATATCTCAAGATTTCTAAGAAATATTTCAATAAATCGTGGTTTGGGTTCATCGGATTTTCAAAGATTATGGTATCAAAAGAGTTGTACGTTATTGGCTCCAATCGTTACAAAAGAAATGTAGAAATAAATAAAACTGGTATACTCTTTGACATCGACATTCTAATATCTCCCGGAATAAAACTGAGAAATAAGTGTTGAAGACACGCATGTTTTCTGTAACTTATTCTCAGGAGTAATAAGAAATACTATATTTATTGTAACTGTACCAATTCTCTGTGGAAAACTGTTTAGGAATATTTATGGGTCTTTCTATAGAATATTTCGGCTTTTAAAATACATTCTTGAGTTCTTTGTAGCTAGAAAGTGTTGTGGTTTTATTCAGGTAAATGCTCTAGTAAAGCTCATAATACATTCTCAGTGTGTCTGTCTACCATGAGTTGTCACTGTTAGATCGCCTGCCGTTACTACAGTAGTAATAGTACGTTAGTAGACATTTGTCAGATTTGTAACTCATGATATCAAATTCTAAGCAAATGAAGCCTAAACTACAGTCGCTTTACTATTATATAGTTTACTGCGTATTTTAGTACCAAACTATCCGCTAGAGGCGCTGTACAAGTTTTCATACATTTTTTAACTACAGTCGCTAGCGATTATAGAATATATTGTGAAAACTCATGGTAGACCTACTGTATACCCCACTGACTTTAAGCAATATTGACTTTTATTCAAACGTAATAAAACCCTCTCCTCTCTGCGGAGTGGCACATCTCGAGGATAAAAGGTTTTGGTCTCCTGTTTCCGTTATATATGGCTGTCGTTGACATTTCGGCGAGGACTGAATAGGGTTCATGGGTCCAACAAGGTCATGCGGAAGGATTTATTACAAAGTAAGAAGTGACTGGAGAATCCCTACGAGGTCTAATGATGATACATCAAAGAGTTTGGGACTGTTGTAGTTATTCTCAATTTAAGCAAACGAGGTTAAATTGCAAGATATATTTTTTCTTTTTTATACTACTACTACCAAATGACGAGCCAAGCCGAAGGCCCACCTGATGTGAAGCGGTAACCTCTACCTATAACAATTGCAATGCCGCGGTGATATTGTGATTATTTGATGCTAAAAAAGCGGTTGTTTCTTTATTTCCAAATTCCCTAGGCAAACCTGTATCTTTACACGTTGTTCTTAAGTAAACCATTGGACGTTTTAAGGTACAGCAAAAATGTTGGTAAGAAAATGAAACAACAATAGATATATTCAGACTGCACCATACTGTCTTAGAACTCTCATACTGTCTAGCCGGCAGTAGAATGTTGCCCCTCCGCTCTTGCCCGTAGATGCAGTTATAATCTGCCAAGGGACACCAGCGGAAGATGGGCAGCAGCGTCTTACCGTATATCAACATCAATACTGCGCTCGCCAACCCGCTTGCCAAGCGTGGTGAGTATAATACCCTCATGATCTTACTTGGAGTTTAATGAGGGAGGCCTATGTCCAGCAGTGGACTGCTGCTACGGCTGAGAAGATGATGATGGTGACATTGGGTTCTTTTGTTTGTCATTCAAGAAAATGAAAAAAAGGTTAGTTGGTTTAAGCACTTTCGGCTTTAGGATAAGTCAAGTATTGCTTTCATGTTATTAAATCTTCCTGGTATTCAAATTCCGAAAACTGCTGAGCCTAAACATAATTCTGACAAATCCTTGATGACTCCCAAATCTCGACAAGGGTCTGTTTTGCGTATTTACGTCCTACGGCCCATTACTCTAATGCTCCAGCAACTTGAAATGTTTTTTAAGGAAGCTTGTATCCACAAAGTCCCGAATTAACCGAGCATGCAAAAAGCGAGTAAGCAAACACTAAGAGCCGGGATTTACGGATATTGCCGTTCGTTTTAGGAATAACGGATAAGCCTGAAATACTTTTAGGAAGACAGTTGTTTGGTGAGGAAGATCTTTAAAAAGCAGATCAGTCGCAAAATTAGTTGTATATTACAGGATTTTGTATCGTTATAAAGCAATATTTTGAGTCTGATCTTGTCAAAATATTGCCTATCATGTCATGGAGACCAACAAACGGCCTTTCAAAAAAGAGCGCGAGTTCTTGGGATTGACATCATCCCCGGGGCGATAGGAGTTCGGAAACGAGTATTCATCGCGTGCCTTATCTAGACACGCGGACACGCAGACACGCGGTAGCGTGTCCAGCCAAGTTTAAGCAAAGCGAACGGGCGCCAACGCAGCAGTGTGTATTTTACCCGAACCATTTGTTTATTACTCGAGATGAATTGAGGGTAGCCGCGGAATGCGGAATCTTTTAATTCTTGACGACATCTTGTCGTGAGAATTAGCAAGCATTGGCTGACGATTTCTGTAAGACCAAACTGTCTAAATAACCTGCACACGTGGCGCATGGCCCTTCCACCCATCGTGAATTACGACCATAAATTGGCGCCCGCCTCAGGGCAAAATGATGTTGGGATGTCTATTTGTTTTAACATGCAAGTAGAGAAGGCAATTGCCATCACCTGTCATCAACTGAATGGTGGCCGAGAATGTGACAAAGAAGTGTCCAGCGACCGTTAGCGAGGTGGTTCGACGACATAGTTCACGACGCGGGGCAACAGTGGATACGGTAGACTGCACAAACTTAGGGAGGCCTATACCCAGCAGTGGGTGAAGTCTGGCTATGAATGATGATGATGATGATAAAATAAAGAAGATGCAGACCTTATATAAGGCTTCGCACTCAGAAGTCAAGACTTTACAACTTCAGAGATAATTGGCTTGCCTTGAGCCAACTTCACTTTGTCTGAAGTTGTCCCCAAGAGTCTGTTGAGCGAGAATCCTATTGAAGTGAAACTTCGGAATTTACCGATATTGGCATGTTGTAGTCAGGTACTGTTAGTTAAGTTCATCGAGAAGTGGGAGGATGCAAAAGTTGATGTGACAACTTTTAACAACGGTGATCCGAAAGTATTTAATAGAGCGGTATTAAATCCAATATTAGTGCCGTGCGATGCCGGCAGTAGTATGTTCCATTCTTCTTCCTCTGTTGCCCGTGGATGCAGTAAAAATCTGACATAAAAAGGTATACGTCCAGAAGATGGGCAGCAGCGTTTTACCGTGTATCAACATCCTTTACTGCGCTCGCCAACCCGCTCGCCAAGTGTGGTGAGTATGGCAACAACCCCTCATGATCTTCAGATCCACGAGGGAGGACTATGTCCAGTAGTAGACGTCCTACGGCTGAGATTTAAACCTTACATTTACGGGTGCCGAGATGAGACGGCGAGATGAGACGGCGAGATGAGACGGCGAGATGAGACGGCGAAATAATTCTTTACGATAATGTAATCCTCTCGCTTCCAATTCGCCCAGGCTTGTTATTATTTTGTAATGTGTAAGATTAACGAAGATTGGAGTGTAATCTAATTCGTTTTGAGATTATTATCTTATATTTATGAACCAGCGACCCGCCCCGGCTTCGCACGGGTAGTAATGCATATTATGCCTACATGTTCTTCCTCTCTTCGTGCATGCAATGCGGACTTTGATCCTTATGTAGATAGATGGCCAAAAATTTTGTCAGCATGCCTGACATTTTGTGAGAATATCCCGCGATTCACGTGACTAATCATTTTTTTGACTATTTTTGTATAATTATGTAATATTTCAATTTGTATTCAATTTCTCAATAATCATTAATTATTTATTTTGTTTCTACAATGTTTTTTTTTAGTTAAATTATTTATGTTGACTTATATTTGATTTATATGAACACAAGCTATAAATGTAGATAAGATCTTTTAAGATTATTTTCCATGAACCTAATGAAATGAAATTAATAAATAAATTGAAAAATTTAAAATGAATATAGGCTTGATTTATATAGTCTTTAAGGAAATGTAATTATGTCTTTCATTAGTGTAATTGGTAAGTACATTGTATCGTTCTAGTTAAAGTAAAATAAATGAATATATGTTTTTTCTGTCGTAGAATGCGTCGATTATATACATATATTTTAATTTGGAATTTCATGACAAACCGGTGATTTTTTTCATAAGTTATGCTCGGACAAAAACATCGATGAATAAATCCCCATATCTCTAAAGTAATACAACTCCTCAAAAATCATCCAAGACAATCGAATTTTATAGATGTTATCTCCTAATTGAATTCGAATTTAGGTCATATTATAGGACATTTATTGTTTCACAATACGTGTGTGTACGCCCGCCGACGATTTAATTATTTTGTCGCGTTAGAGTCTCGAAAGATATTGATTTAAATTACACGTACCCTCTTTAGTTATAATCTATTACACTTGAGGACATGTTACGCTTTTGTTAACTGACATTGTGCATTTTGGATGTTATTTGGCTTAGATGATACCTTATCATAAGTTTCTAGAGCATGCTCACTGCTCTTCATTTACTACATTAATTTAATATAATTAATGGAATCAGGCGTTACTTTGTGGAAATCCATGACAGTAAAATGCAATGAAAATATCTAGTATTAATTCCGCAATTGCATGCATTAGCGGAATTAAAACTAGCTATTTACATTGCATTATATTTGCATTAATTTAAGTTTGTCATAGGAGAAATTTTGTATTTCTTGGCAAATAAACATTCTTTAAACCGAATTAAATGGTTAAAGGGCCAAATGATCTTGATGATTCATGAGGGAGGCCTGCGTCAAGTCTACGGCAGTACACCAGGACAACAGTCCAAGGCTGAAATGACGAAGGTGCAAATATGCCATATGTTTTATATGAACTAATCAAGATTTAAACGAAACCTTTTTGGATAAATATTCACACCATGTTTGTATACACGACTTCGCAAGTAATGCATACTTTTTATAAAAAAAAATAATAAGAAAAATGGTTACTATAAGTTAACTCTAAAAGATAGACATATGCTGTCGCTGACTATATTGCAGACCTATGCAGACTTTTAAGAGGAACAATTATTCTATACATTACTTGCACTTAACTACAACTCCCAGTAGACAATAAATTTTCCGATTTTCAACTATCATCCTCATACCTCAGCGAACTTGCACCAAATATATATATAATTCCGATTTTCAGCTATCATCCTCATAGCTCAGCGAACTTGCTCCAAATCGGTTTAAAGAAGCTTTATTTCTCAATAAGAACAATAATATTCACTTGGTTGAGAACATTTAAAGTTTTTTAACATGTAAAAGTCTACGCATTAGTGCGCTACCTGCTAACCTTAAGTAATTTAATTTTAATGTAATGTACATACAAAACAAAACCGAGAAATCAAAGTACCAGAACAAAGTACTCAGTGATAACTAAAACAAAAGGTACTGATCTTCGCAATCATGTCATTTATTTATCTACCTGCATTCTTCCACACGTTTGTCTATTTCACAGCTCAACGTCTACGCGTGTGTGTGAGTAGTGCGAATAGTTGTTTGCTACAAGTACAAGTCGACCGGCCGCTGCATTGTTTTAGTCAAGCGTTATTGTATTGCAGTGGCATAGTGTGCGTGAGATAGTCCGGGAGTCAGTGGTGTGTCAAATATATATATAATTTTAGTTTTAGCTAAAATTATACCCCCTCCTGAATTACTCTAGCTAGTAGTCAAACCGCATAAAAATCAAAAAAGGCAACCTCAACGCCGATCTGACAGTATTCAATCAGAGCCGTATTAAATCAGAGCCGTATTAAATCAGAGCCGTATTAAATCCAAAACCTCATATTTATGGGCGCCGAGGTAGACGGCGAGATAATTCTTTAGGATAATGAGATCCTTCTCGCTCGCAATTCGCCTAGCCTTGAGCTGGGAACGTTACTTTGTTATTGTGAAGTGTAACATTCATTATCATCATCATCATCGGCAGCCCGACATCACCTACTGCTGGGTATAGGCCTCCATATGTTTGTACCACATTTCACGGTCCTGTGCCAATTTCATCTAGGTCAGCCCTGCAACACTTTTGATGCCGTCTGCCCATCTCACTATTGGACGACAGACGTTCCTGTATCCAGTTCTTGGACGCCATTCAGTTAACGCCTAACTCCACCTGTCGTCATTTCTCCGTGCAAGGTGTCCTGCCCAACAATCTTTCACCTTTGTCTGACTTCGGATCTTGATGTAACATTAAGGAAGATTATTTTTTTTATATTTAGAAATATGTAATTACAAAATTTACCGCTGATATTAATAAAAATCGTTCCCGTATAATGTGAAGTCGCACAAAATAACCTCCTCTAATCTTTAATTTATTATTCTCTGAAGCCTTAACGTTATTTACACATTATTACTTGTTTTATAACCTGTTATAACTTGTTGTATATTTTTTGAATTTTAATTTTATTTAAATTCGTGTGTGTAATATGAATTATTTAATTATCTGAAATAAAATGATTACAATACAATACAATAAATCTTTTTTATTTGAAAAAAAAAATATATAAATATTTTTTATTTGATAAATTGCAAGGTGAATAAATGTTTATTTATTTCACTACAATTAAAACATCGTAACAGGTATAACCTAAGGCAATGTTACATGTTTAAATGGGCTGTTTACATACATTTCGTTCGACAACCGTGCTATTTCCATGAGTTTCGGCAGGTTGTGGTTTGATTTACTTTGCCTGTGTATACGAAAAAGCTTGTTGTGTTCGCTGCGTCAGCACCGCACCCATTTTTTTTAAATAGTTTTTATTAATTAGTTTTTAAGGTGATAATTAGTAATCCCGATCTGTATAGGTATCAAATAAAAAAATAACAAAACACGTTGTTTATCTATTTGGTCTTGTTTTTTTTGCTACCCGAAGGCCTGACGTGAACCTGATTTGGGAACAATTGACAAAATATATCAAAGTTTCAGCTGATAGCGGTACTCGTAGTTGGCAAAAGCATTGGGGTTAGCTTGGACCCCAAAAGATGCTGGTAACTCCATCTTATACCTTGTCGGTTTTCCGTCTTATGTTGTTGTTAGGGTTTCAAATGGAAACCGCGACGCGACTCTCGTTATTTAATATGCATTTACTGAAGCTTAAACTTACCTTTGGCACTCTCATGCTCCAAATGTATTAATTGACTTACCTGCAAAAGAAAAACATTCATGTTAGAAGACTATAATTTAAAGCCACAATAAAATAAAATATTATTCACTAGTATTTTTATTTTAAAATACACAATTCTAGTTTAAAATACAAAGTAAAATATATAAAATAAAGTAAAGTAAAATTTCTTTGTATAATTATGATTTGTTCTGAAAATAAAGTTTTTATTATTTTTATTTATTTTCAACTATAAATCACACTATATTAATAAATACTGCTAGACATTTCATACATCACTATCTAGCCCCAAAGTAAGCAGGGCTTGTTATAGGACCTCCACTGGGACGGCAGGCTATCTATTATACTGCCAATCCCAGTGGAGGTCCTACGGCTGAGATGATGATGATGATGAAAGACATACTTATATTTTACATAGCAAACATAGTGTCCCCCGGTGGGGATCGAACCCGCATCCTCCTGCGTCACAGCCGGCTATTAAACCAACTGCGCCACGGAGGTCAATCAAATAAAATCAAAAGATTTCCGAAAAGCTCTCGTGGTTGCCTTGTCTTCTGCATAGATTCTTTGCAGAGGACGCGGCGACACGCCCAGCCGTGCAGGCGATCTGCCTGTCACCTATCGGACTGTTAGGTCACCTAGGCGTACACGTGTTTAATGCCACTACCAAGTTAATTATAGATTTAGATTTAAAAACAAAACTGGACATCGTACACAGCAGCACAAGATAACTTTGAACTATAGACTGTACGGCGGCGTCGGCCATGAGTGACAAGTAGCCTTTATTTGCAAAATACTTAGATAACAGAGCCATGACGTGGGGTGCCAGCAGTAGAATGTTACCCCTCCTCTTATACTCGTGGATGCAGTAAGCGCCTGCTAATGAAAAATGGGCAGCAGCGTCTTTCTGTGTATCAACATTCCGTACTGTAGAGGTATAATGTTTAAGGTGTGGTGTACCAATAAACGCATTTTTATTTCATTTCATTTTACTGCGCTCGCCAACTCGCCTGCCAAGCGTTGTGAGTATGGCAACTAACTCTCATGGAGATCCATGAGGGAGGCCTGAGTCCAGTAGTGGAGGTTTTACAGCTGAAATGATGATGAAAATGAATAAAAGCCGAAAAGCTGTGACGATGGTATAGGTCTTACTATGTCCCAGGCACTGCAGAACAGTTGCTAATGCTGTATAAATCATCTATAATAGATGTGAAAGACCTTACTTCATTTTAAGCCTAAGTTCTACCAACTTATTTGGATCTCATACTATAAAGTGACTGGAACTCTGACCTTCGGAAATGGCTCTTACTCATTCCAGTTCCTTCCATGTACCTTTATGAAAATATGCCAGCTTAAATCGGCCTCATGTGTTGTTATTACACATATTACACCGATCTACCCTCCCTCATAATCTGGTTAAGCTCACGATCGCAGACTACAAGGCTAGCTAAAGCTATTATACTAGGCACACTTTAGTCCAGGTAATAAAATTTATCATCTTCGCTGTCTCCGCCTCTGGTAATCCCCTAAGCCTGCAGAAATATGATGATAGGTACAGCATCTCCACGATATAATGTTAACTTTGGTTCTATATTTTGTCTCCGAAATTTTATATATCCTAATATATCATAAAATATATTCTCATAATCATAGTTTGCCCGAATAATCAAGATCTAAATTATAATGATCCGTAATATAGTTACCTCTTGTATCAGTATCCATAATGATTAAAATGCATAAAATAATTCGCAATAAATAATAAAATCCATAACATAAATAACTCATAAACATTATTTTCTTAATTGATATTTTTTTGTTATTTATATAGTGCTAAACCACGCTTAGGTAGAACATTCAAGAATCAAGAATCAAGAATCAAAAAATACTTTATTCAGTGCGGCCGCATGGACCTTATTGACGCGTCACAAATTACAAAATAAAACAACACAAATAAATAGAATAAAGCACATAATTGAATCTGTTCACTTCAGATGACACGCGAGTTAGGAAAAGAAGTGAACAGAAGAACCTAACTCGGTCGTTACAGTCATCATTTAACAATTTTATTTTGTCTTATGTTACGTTTGACGGAGTTGGAGCAGATTCCGTCCCAAGTGGTTTTGTCCTCTAGGTAATCTGATATTTTATAATAAGCTTTATTGCACAGATTGCGTTTAATAATGTTTTTGAATTTATTCAATGATAACTTCTGCAACTCACTTGGGAGTTTGTTGTAGAAGCGTATACATTGCCCTTTAAAAGATATTTTCACCTTATGGAGCCTAGTAGTGGGCACAGCGAGTTTATTCTTATTTCTTGTATTTACATTGTGATCGTCGCTGTTTTTCTTAAACGAAGCAATATTTTTATGGGTGTACAACAGGTTCTCATAAATATATTGACAAGCTACTGTCATTATATTTATTTCTTTAAATTTAGTGCGAAGTGATTCTCTGGGACCCATATTGTAGATAGAACGAATAGCCCTCTTCTGCAGCACAAATACGGTGTCTATATCTGCAGCACATCCCCACAGTAGTAAGCCATAAGACATAATGCTGTGGAAATAGCTGAAGTAAACAAGTCTAGCGGTATCAACGTCTGTAAGAAGGCGGATTTTTTTGACTGCATATGCTGCAGAACTAAGCCTACCCGATAGTTGTTCTATGTGTGGGCCCCATTGAAGCTTATTGTCTAAAGTTATGCCTAAAAATACAGTTTTTTCTACAAGGTTTAAACTTTCACCTTTTAATTTAATCTTGGCATCAGCCTGTTTTACATTAGGAAGAGTAAATCTAATGCATTTTGTTTTATTTTCATTAAGTAATAGATTATTGACATTAAACCAATTAACAACCTCTGAGATTGCATTATTCACCTCGTCATAATCGGTACGTCGTTTCATTTTGAACAAAAGTGAAGTGTCATCAGCAAACAATACAATCTCATGATTGTTTTTGACAAGATGAGGTAGATCATTAATGTAAATTAAAAATAGAAAAGGCCCAAGAATTGATCCCTGCGGTACACCCATTGTAACTACAGATCCCGAAGAACGTTTTCCATTAACATCAACTCTTTGTATCCTGTTACTGAGATAAGAAATAAGTAGATCCAAAGAGACATTATTTCAAGGAAATGAAAACATTTAAAAAAAATTACGACTCCGGTGTAGATGGCGCTCTAATCGGTGCTCAACCGATATTACCTTATCAAGAATTTCGGCGTAACCCGACACGGGTTCTGCAGCTTAGTGGTTAAAGCACTCCCAGCTTTTGATAAGGTTTTACATTTACTTGAAACAGTTAGATTGTATTTTTGTGGCTTGACGCCACTAAGGGTCGTGAGGCGTACGCACCCCGCTCCCAGATGTCAATCTTTTATTATTTTTTCATAACATGTACCTTGGCTTTGCCCAGCAGTGGGACACTTATGAATTAAGAATCATGAATCAAAAAATACTTTTTTCAGTGCGGCCGCATGGACCTTATTGACGCGTCACTAATTGTAACATGTACCTAGTAGAGCAAAAGGTACACTTATTTTCGGAAATGGCTTCTTCACCTCGTTCCAGTATCCCTCCTTCAATAAGAAATGTGCCAGATTAAAACTGCCCGTAAAAAACTATAGAGATAACCCAGACCTCATAAAAAACTGTCGGTCGGTAGTTTTTATGAGAGAGGGCTCTCATAAAAACTACCGACCAATCTCATTTGCTACTGCAATTGCCAAGGTGTTGGACAGTATGCTTGATTCTATTTTCCAAAAATACCTAAAACTACACAACGTACAGTTCGGGTTCAGGCCTGGGCTATGAAAAGAAAGCTCAATTTAACTCTCAAGCATACTGTTCAATATTATACTGATCGCAGAACTCCGTTATACGCCTGTTTTCTTGACCTATCCAAGGCATTTTATCTTGTATCATATGATGTGCTTTGGAGTAAGTTATGGGACAGGGGTGTACCACGGGATCTCGTAAATATATTCCAGTTTTGGTATAGAAACCAGAAAAATTTTGTAAAGTGGTTGAATGCCCACTCCGACACATACAGGCTGGTTTTCTTGACCTATCCAAGGCATTTTATCTTGTATCATATGATGTGCTTTGGAGTAAGTTAGGGGACAGGGGTGTACCACGGGATCTCGTAAATATATTCCAGTTTTGGTATAGAAACCAGAAAAATTTTGTAAAGTGGTTGAATGCCCACTCCGACACATACAGGCTGGAGTGTGGGGTAAGACAGGGGGGGTAAGCTCGCCCTCGCTCTTCAACCTGTATGTGAATGATTTGTTAGTTGAGCTCAGCAGCATGCGTGTAGGATGTCGTGTGGATGGTGTTAGTGTGAATAACATCAGCTACGCAGACGACATGGTGCTGCTGGGCCCAACTGCTAAATCTGTTGGAGAAATGCTGAGGGTCTGTGCAAATTACGCTGAGTCACATGGACTTCGCTACAATGTTAAGAAATGTGAATACGATGTCTTTAAGGCCGTCGGCAATAACCTGAAGGATTCTGCAGAACTTACCCTTAACGGCATGAAAATAAAGAGAGTTTCTACTTTTAAATATCTTGGTCATTGCATTGCAATATAACAACGCGTTTAGGTTGCTGTTGCGGTTACCGCGATTCTGCAGTGCCTCGGCCATGTTCGCCCAGGCACGCACCGACACCTTTGATGCCATCTGGCGAAAGAAGTCAGCTTCACTACTCAGCAGAACCCGCGGAAGCAGTAACAGCATCCTAACTGCGATAGCGACACGATTTAATTGTCCTATTATATATAAATTGATTGAAAGGACAAAATCATTAATTAATTTTAAGTATTAATCCCTAGTTATAAGCCGACTAACACATTGGACTGTAAAATTGTCTGAATAATAAATAAATTGAATTGAATTGAATTGAATTGCAGACGACCTTAAAGGTAACGTAGACATCGAAAGTCAGAGCAAATATGTAATGCTGATCCGTAGGATTACCCGATGTACAGAGGAAGGTTAATTAACACTTTTCATATCGTACTGCCAAAGCTTGTACACGGGAAACCTATGGGTCAGATATTCTTAAAGAATGTTAGATTGTCTGCGTGTGCAGTACAATAATATCTTTAGGACGATGTTGGGACTGCCTCGTTTCTGCAGTACTTCAGGGATGTTTGTGGAATATGAAGTGGATGGTTTTGCAGCCTTATTTCGCGCTGCCTTATTTGTCCCTGATCCAGAGTGCGGGACAGCCCAAACAGCATCCTACAAACTATAGCTGATAGATTTTCTTCGCCCTTATGGGAATGTTTAGTTTGTAGAATTATTTAACATGAATTATGTACATGGATTATTATTATCTGAAATAAATATATATTCATTCATTCATAAAAAAAACACTTAATTCTCACAACCGCAGACTCCAAGGCACCTGAGCATTACCAGGCACATTTTAGTCCAGGTAATACAATCTATTATAGTCGCTGCCTCCGCCACTGGCAATCCCGTAAGCCGTTTAGCCGCGACATTGAATTATAGCGACTGGATATAAAGATCCCAGTACACAATGGTCGATAGTGGACTCTATTCTACCAGTAGAACGTCCACGGCTGGACAAAGGCCTCCCTCATTGATCACTGAGTACTGATCATGAGGGGGTGTTGCCATACTCACCACGCTTGGCAGAGCTCAGTACAGGATGCTGATACACGGAAAGACGCTGCTGATCATCGTCCGATGGTATCCCTAGGCAGATTCTTACTGCATCCACGGGCACGAGAGGAGAGGCAACATTCTACTGTCGGCACATCACGGCAAAGTGGACAACTACAACAGGCCATAAACTCGAATATCAAGTGTATTTAAGGATTACAGTATTAACAATTGAAAATACCACATCCGCAGTCCGCAAACAAGCCAAGCTGCCCCGATTCGCGCAAGGCCGTGCATGTCCCATTGCGAACTAGGACGTTTAGCTGGCGCCCGCCACGGGGCGGAATGATGTTCGAGCGTTCAGGTGTCAAATAAATCTCTACTTTGTTTTTGTTAAAGACAGATTTTCGGTATTGGTAACGAGGGTTTTGTGTGATCGGGTTATATTTCTTTCTTTTCAGTCTGTTTTTAAGGAATGATGTAATTATGTAAGTATATTGTAAGATGCTGTAATATTCACTAACATACACTGTTTGTCAATTGTATAATTTTTTTATATTGCCTTGTCTTTTTATTTTATGGCTTTTAGTGTTTGGTTTTACACAATTCCGCCAGTGTCAAGTTAATTTATAAAGTCTTTATGTTATTTGGCTGGCCATGTTGGCGGCATTTTTTCAAACTTTTTATATTAGAAGATCACCCTGAACCATGGAGACATTGTCATGAGTTTGACATTGACAACTAAACGGTGGCCATATTAGATGGATAGTTGGTGGCCGCGCACGAGGTTGTACTTCCGGTTAAATAAATAATTAGGCGGCTAATTAATATTCTATCTCACTCCCTTATCAGGGTGGAGTGAGGCTATCTCTTTTTATGTTTTACTCATACAATAATCACGGTGGATTCGAGGATCCCGTAAGTAGCTTTTGTTGGTAAGGAGGATAATCTAGTCTCAGTTCAATATTTATGTTTTGAAATGTACAATAAAGATAATCTCTTCGCTGTATTTTTCAATCTTTTTAACACAAGCTGGCACAACATCCACTTTGTATTACGCCTCGTAATCTAACTATCGATAGTTTATCGACGCTCGGAAATTGCGAGAGAGCTTTACTCTGCGGGCGCTTTGATGTACTAATCGAATTGTTAGACCTCCACTTTATTAGTCGACAACATCAACTCAGCCGTGAGACCTCCACTGCCGGACAGGACCTTGTGAATCTCCAAGTACTGATCATGAGGGGGTAGTTGCCATACTCGCCATGCCTGGCAGGCGGGTTGTCGAGCGCAGTACGGGATGTTGATACAGGGCGACACGCTGCCGCCCATCTTCCGGAGATGTCCCTTGTAGATCCTTACTGCATCCACGGGCAAGAGAGGAGGGGTAACACTCAATTTACAAGTCAGTTTATACCTCACTTTATTACACGACGCCAAGGGAGGTTTTACAAGTAGAAATGTATGTTTTCATCACTTTAATCATCACCATCATAACCACACGATACGCGACAGCGCGCCTTCGCCATCGCCCCAGCGGTGTCCACGCCATTTATTTAAGAATATTCTATTTATGTTAGTCTCTAAGGTATTCATTACTCGTATATGGTCCCTATGACGTGGGGCGCCGGCAGATCAATGAGGGAGGCCTACGTCATTAGCATAGCCTAATCTTTGACACACCAACGTAAGCCATCTTATGTAAGTCTTATCCACTGTCTTCCGGCAATCTTGACTGCATCGTGCGCATCTCTAGGTAGTTTTCCCCAAGAACCTGGACTCGCCTAGCAACCTGACTTGCCAATCTCCACAATACCGATCTAACTTACACTTGCGATCAGCAGGCTGATTACGTATCTTGCGATAGGTTTGCAACAGGCGACTATCTCGCGATCATCGCTGTGAAACGTCAATTCCTTGCTGTTAGCTTAATTAAAATTAAATATTTACGCCCGTCGCAAACCTGTCGCGAGATACGGTAATCGGCAGGCCGCATTATTGGAACCCTTCACCTCTTGGCAAAGAGACGATTGTATAACTTTCCCGTAATTTCATGGCAATTTTCTTTAAAACTTTACTAGTTTAATCTTTTGGCAAACACCGTATGTTCTTCACATCTTTAGAGCAGCGTTTTAGCTATGCGTATATTTCCCTTACCATTTCGAAAATGTTTCCATTTTTCTTGTATAATAATTAAATTCCATTACACGAGTAATGTTTATTTCATAAAAAATTATTGAATAACATTGAACATTCATACATAACTTACAATATCCAATCTACTAGGTGATTTTCTAGGCCTAGCTAGGAAAGAAAATCACCGCACAGCAAATCACTAAGGCCTGTGTTCAGTCAGAAGTAAAATATTACTTTCGAAAATCCAAACGCGTCGCATATTCCAGAAATTACTACATGTACGGCCATCGAAATCAATCTATCCGGCCGGTTGCACGCAAAATTCAATTAATACATATTTCATCTACGTTCAACGCGACCTACATGAGTGACCTGATTGCCCTGACCTGGGCAAGGTTTTTGATTAGAAGCTCTAAACCTCATTAGCTAAAAATATTTGGCCATTTGTTACGGCTTTTTGAGCAGGGTCTCACTTTTAATCCCTCTCTTTGGTAGGTAAATGTTTGGGATTAAGCATCATTTGTTAAGGTACTTTGGAAGGCTTGGCCTACCGAAGTGAAGATAGAGGCTATAATTAGGCTACTTACCGCAGGTTATGAAATTCAAAGTTCAATTTAGTTCGACAATTTTTTAGATTTTTATACACGTATTTTTTGCTTGTCAAATGAAAGAAACAATTCTTATATAAAGTCTATTGAAGGTAAGCAGTGGGAGCTTTTGACGTCAGAGCACAGTCATAAACTGTGTCGAAGCACGACGGTGCGTGACGTCACGCTACATTTCGACCTAATGTATCGCCGTTATTTTTGGATTACGTTTTAAAGGAAAAAATACGTGTCTAAAAGTAGTTTGTAAACTTCCGCGATCACATGACATACTTTTAAAACTGATTAACATGACTTTCTCGCGTAACTATTTTTTTATTCTCGCCTTGCTGCCCTCGTGATCACGGGTAGACTGATGACGTGTCTAACAGTTTCTGTTAATCAAGATGACGGACTAAAAAATTAAATATATCAATCATTTATTTTCAAACAACATAATCCACAGTATTACCATAATAAATTAACAATAAAATAAAATTAAATAGTACATAACCACAATGTCAAGACACAATACTAAACACAAATCAGATATAGGTAACCTTATATAAAAGTTAAAGTAAGAAAGAAAAAAACATATAATGACGAGGAATTATTTCAGCTCGATCAAAGCGAAGATGCAAAGCACTCTTTTTATGTGCTAAACATTCCCAAAAACTGCTCTATAAAAAATATAGATTTTAATTTTACAGGTGAACGAAACCAACAACGAAATGTTTTGGCGCTCAAACTTTTGATTTTAAACAAGCTCTCGGGTCAGTTTGTATGCTGACGGCCCCTCTCTTTAAACAATTGTTTATACATGCAACATTTAAATGAAGGATGAAATTGAATCCTTATTTTGAGTGGAATTATGACAATTTCCTTATAATTATTCTGCAGATCTTGCAAACGATTTGATCTGCCAAATAAATGTCCATCTATCTAGCTATCTATCTATCCCCTCTACCACTAGCCAACCCAGGCTGAGGTAGGATTTAACCAGATTAAATCGCCGAGAGACGAAATCACTTAGTATTTACTAAGAGACTGCTGGCTCTCAGAAAGTGGTCCAACGAGAAAATTCCATGCCGTTTCAGGCTTCTTTTTATCTTTGCTGCTCAGAACGCAAACCTTTTAACCCGTTCAGGAAAGCCAATCCTTTTTATACCAAGGTGCTTTAAAAAAGGGCAAATCTGTATTTTATAAGAAGCAAAGAGCCTTTGGCCCTTTTTGTCTATCACCTCTATATACTACATTTTTAGACGAGACTTGAGGAGTGGAATACATATCACTTACTGCAGTAGGTAAAGTGAGATTTAAAACGTAATAATGTAAATGCAGTAGACTGTAAAGCAACAAAACAAGAGAACGTTATGACTTCTAGCATATTAACAGTTTCATACCAGGATATTTAAAGTAAACTGGTATATATATGTGCGGGATGCTGCAGTGTCTTAGGACATTTTTAGATGGCTAAGGTTTGCCAGCATCTCTCAGCTTAGTCAACTGTATTCATAAGAAAGAACATATCAATACGTCTGAAGCCTACTATGGCATGGATTTCGTCGCGATCGATCATTAAACCAACTTAACACATATTTAACTCAAGAAAGACGAACACATTGATGAACGGCCGGTAAAGGAAGTCGGGAGTACATTACGTACCCACTTGGCCACCACATACGCAAAAACCGATGATGAGGACTTTGAGGAATACGCAAAAACCTACTATGTTCCATCAATCATGAACGTGAATCGAGCCCCACGTTTGGGCGCCAATATCTCAGGCCTGCGATATCTACATCCCCGTAATTCAATGTCGGCTCTAAACGGCTTACCGGCTTAACCCGCGCGAGGCGACAGTTACACTCGTAGATTAGTTCAGTATTCTTCATTTAATGGGATCTAGTTTTATATGACTTAACAGCACCACGGCGGGCGCCAGTGGCAGATGGGTCGTTTAGTAGAGGATTTCAGTTACTTAAGTCAAAACGAAACCATGACTCTGACCCTGAATTAATCTCTATACTAATATTATAATATTATAATATTACGTAGGTATGCGGATCGCAAGCTTGAAATGGAGATGGGCAGGGCATGTTGCCAGGAGAGACGACAGCCGATGGACCAAGGCGGTAACAGAGTGGTTTCCGATGGAAGCAAGACGGCCTCGAGGCAGACCACCTGCCAGATGGGCGGACGATCTAGCCAGGGTTGCCGGACGACAGTGGATGAGACTTGCACAGGACCGTTTACGTTGGCGTGCTGAAGAGGAGGCCTATACCCAGCAGTGGGTGTCAACGGGCTGATATGATGATGATGATGAATATTATAAAGAAGTAAAGTTTGTGAGTTTGTGAGGTTGTAGGGGGTAATCTCTGGATCTACTGAACTGATTTTCAAAATTCTTTTACTAATAGAAAGCCACAGTATTTGTGAGTGTCCTAGGTTATAAATTACCGCCCAACGAAGTGGGCACCGGGTCAGCTAGTGATTTATAAATAGGTGAGAATTCCAAGTTATTGAGTAAATTGGCCCAATTTACTCAATAACTTAGAGTTTGCTCTCACAGTGCTAATGTGATAATAAATTATTAACTTAGAACGCAAGGGTAAAGACGCCGTGAACGTATCACGTGGAATATAACTTGTTAAACTTTCGCGATTTGTTAACATATGATTTAATTTTAATACAGAATGTATCACGTAAGACAATTTTAGGGGGCAAAGCCCCCTATTATGCATAGCGCTGTCTGTCTGTCTCTGTCTGTCTGTGCATGACACGATTACAACCGAACGCGTTGACCGATTTACATGAAACCTTTTTTGTTAGCACTGTATTAATGAGAGAAGGGTTACTGATTGATTTTGTTGACTCTAGGGTCACAGAGACCGGAGTTATTGTGACCTCAAAAGGTCACCAAAGGTCAAAAATGGCATTTATCGGAAACCTTAACCCCCTCTTCTGGTACCCCCGTACCAATGCTTGTAATTTTTTTGTAATAAAAAATTAAAAACTAAAATTTATATTAATTTTTCTTATTTTTTTTGGAAACGTGGGAGGCTTTTGCCCAGCAGTGGGACAGAAAAGGCTAGCAAAAAAAAAATTAAAAGGTCTAAGATCTTTATTAATATTTCTCTTAAAGATTACAAGTCACTTGCGAGAAACATAAACAGTTAATAGTAGTTTCAGTTTGCAACGAGCATTAATAATTTCATTGGCTATCTAAGTAACTGATAGAATATAATACAATTTATTTGAAAAGATTCTTCTAACACTTAAAAAAAAACAACTTCCCTCAAATCTAAACTGACAAATTTGAAAAAACCATGAATGTAGATTTAACCATAAATTTTAAGAAAACTATAATGGTTAAGATCTTTTTTAGTTTCGAAGAAATGGTCGCTCACATAAGTGATACGGTTTACTAAACATACCGGAATATTTCAAATCTAAAACTCAATAACACTTGTTAACATGTTATGGAAAACCTAAAAAGCACACACACCACCCTCTGTGTGGTTTTAGGTATTTATATTTGTACCTGTACGTACGGCAACTCACTGCGGAGGTCAAAGTCACTGCGGAGGTCAAAGTCCCTGCCATGAATCAGCTAAAGTTCAGGTCACCATCATATAATCAACTGATCTACCTATGATCATTTATAAGACAATGTCGAATTATGTGGATCTATTCGGGTATGTGTGAATTACTAGCCTACTATTGTTAATTTATTTTAATTTGTCCTTTGTAAACCACTACTGTGTATCTATAAGTGGAAACTTATTAATAGCCACTTATTATTATACTTATAACTATTGTGTATCTTGTGCTGATAGTTTCCCTAAGATGAATAAATAAATAAATAAACTGTTGAAGTTAAAACTTTCGTGGTCTTTTCTTGAATGAATATCATTGAACCCTGAAAACTCGTTGAACTAAAGTTGTTCTTTGGAGTAGTCAGAATCATCCTTTTTCGGCTTAGTATATACACCCATACACCCTGTAAACCTATTGGGAATGTAACGCGTAGGTCACTTCCACATAGACCTCCTCTTTCAATCCCCATTCACATCCCATCACATGTTACGTCATGCCGCATTATGACTCGCCCCAATTCTTAACTGGCCTGAAGCCAACTGCACGGAAGGCTTTGGGAGCGGCGGTGGTATTGTATTCCACTTTTCGCAGTGAAGCTTCCGCTTTCAAGGTTTTTAAGTAAGTTACCCCTCGTGACCTTGGAGGTTCATATGGAAGGCCTGCGTCCAGCAGTGGACGTGGATAGCAGTATTTTTTTTTTGCTGGACAAATCACACAGCATCATCTAGCCCCAAGCTAAGCAGAGCTTGTGTTATGGGTACTAGATGACTGATATACTTAATGCATTATACTACATAGATAGATATTTTTATTATATATAGAAAAACACCCAGAACACCCTGAACAAATATCTGCAGATCGTACAGACATTTATCCCGAGGCGGGAATCGAACCCGCAACCTCTTGCGTCGCAGGCGGACCTTCGCCCGCTGCGCCACGGATCTCGTTCGTGTCGTGGTGATTATGGCTGAACTCTCGTGGGGTTACCAGATCTACACTGACGTCCGCGCTGGGGTATACCGTGCGTTGCCCCGAGACACTATCAGATGAAAGTACAGTACTTTACAGAACATTATGTATTTACAAAAAAAAAAGATATTATTATTAGTACACTCGCGCTCATAGTAAAGATACCACTAAGCCTCAGTGTATCCTTACCTTAGTGGTATCCTTCACTATGAGCGCAACGGTACTATCAATAATCTGGTACACATAACACAAGCTCTGCTTACTTATGGACTAGATAGTGCCATGTGAAATATAATTTTTTTTATTTAAATGTAAAACAGGCTTTAGATTTTTCCACTCCTACACAAACAAAAGATGTAAAATCCGAAAACGCAATGGCATTCCCCGTACCCAATATTCAACTTCTCTCTAAATCTATTACTCAACTCTGCCCCACTCTTTGCAATTGAAACTCGAAAGCACTCCGAGCAGCCCGACCTAACCGTATTACTATTAGCACTGCAACCCTATCCACGAGTACGTGCATCCCTTGAAAGCCTTTCAGTAAAAACTTGGGAGACGGATGTACAGGGACTATCCATTACGCTGATGCGTTCTACAAACCTGGAGCTTAAGGCACGAGAGACTATGGGAACTAAAATTCTATGGAATTAATACTAATGCATAACAGTTCATTATATTCTTTAATAGCATTTCTATTGCCAAAGCCGTGGGGTGCCGGCAATAGAATTTTGCCCCTAATCACTTTCCCGTGTATGCAATAAGAATCTGCCAAAGGAAACCTCCGGAAGATGGGCAGCAGCGTCGTTCCTTGTATCAACATCCCGTACTGCGCTCGCCAACCCGCCTGCCGAGCGTGGTGAGTATGGCAACTACCCCCTCATGATCTTGGAGATCCATGAGGAAGGCGTATGTCCAACAGTCAAGCAATCAATCAATCAATCAATCAATCATTTATTTATAAAGATCTTAACAAAGTATTACATATCCAACGCAATTTTCAAGACCGTACCTCCCGTGCTAGTTAAAACTGTGTTACGTGGTGAACAACAGTGTGTTAAAACAGTGGACGTGGCAATGCTACGGCTGAGATGACGAACACAAGCTCTGACAACTTGAGGCTCCAGCATTTCTTCTATTTATTTATGGTACAAATCTGACAGTTGTTGATTTAAGACTCGCTATCTGAACTACCCACGGTCAGCTCAGGTCATAACATCTTTAGGTCGCTGAGTCAGAGAAGTAGGTTTCAAAAGTTTCCTAAATGAGTCGTTTTCATTAAAAAGTAATAACTTCAAAAATAGTTTCCTCGAAACTTATAGATGGCGTTAGTTTTCTTTTACTGGTGGAAACACAATTTGACAATGACGGCAATTGTGATTAAACCACAAACTTGCTTTCTCCGCCAGCCCATCTGTTAGGTTTAGTAGTAAACACTTTTTTTATTTTTTACTGAAAACGTCTCATTGCAGCTTTGATAATTTCCACCTCCACTTTATTAATTTGATTACCAAGTTTTGTTACGAGTAAAAGCCAAACTTTCTCATCTTGGGGAACTAATTCCAAATCTTTACGATACCAAAAAATACTGAAAGAATAACCAATACCTATCTTTGTTAGATCGAAATTAATCCAATCAAAACTTTTACCGCCGCTATATCGGCGGACCTTGCCGTGCCTTCTTCTTTATTGAGTGTTCGGTGAAGCAATAATTGATCTACAACGAAAGAATTCAGAAGACAATATAACCATTTTGTAGATATTAATAATAAATTTATCTACAAAATGGTCATATTTATTTATTTATTGCGTTGAGGTCGAAGGCGAACGGAAAATAATTATACAATATGGACAACAATGGTGTCGATTCTGTTCTACACTTCCTAAAGCTAATTTTACATACTAGATATGACGTTTCTAAAGTTAGAGCTGTCAACGTAAAATCGGGTATAATTGTTCCGTTTGAATTTTTTGATATAAGTTCGGAATGCGTGAGGTGCGAGTAGAACTTTGATTTTTGAAGGGCATCGTCTGCCGCAGACGAAATAATTCCGAAACTTAGACATTCTTTGCATACCAATACTGGTCAAGCATGCTGTGTCTTACATAATAATTTGGTAACTTATTTACATGTTTTCGCAAATAAGTTATCTTTATCTTTAGGCAAGTCAGTCAAGTAAAGCAAATAAGTCAGCAAATGGAGATATTTAATCAATACGCTTTACGGCGGTCCAGAACAGTTTATGTGAAATATCGGGGACTCCAAGACTCAAATCAAGGTAAATATCTCGTAAATATTGCTTATATAATGGGATTATTAATTTATTTTTCGGCCATCAAAAACTTACTGAAGGGAGACGGTCTCCCTTCTGGTCTACCATCTTCTTGATTTAACGCTGTCCTCACACACAGTCCACGATCTTGAATGGTCATCTATCTTGTCCCGGAACCATACAATAAGTCTTTGTATACGAAAACTGTGACCAACTGTGATTAAGAAGTGTCGCAGCCATTTCGTGAAACAAAGAAATCTTGGAAAGGTCCTATAAAAGCGAACAGTGGGCTAAGTGGTATCCCGCTCGCCGCACTTAAGCTAACAGCCTTGGGGAATGTTTGTTCATTAACTTTTATAGAGCACGCCGCATCTAAGTGCCGGCGTGACTTCTTAAACGAACTGTGAGTGAGAAATACCTAATTCAACATTCTTACACGAACAGTTGTAGTGGGCCGTGCCCGTGGATGCAGTAAGAGCCTGCTTAGGGATACCTCCGGAATATGGGCAGCGGCGTCTTTCCGTGTAATAACATCCCGTACTTTGTAAATTAATTGTAAAACCATTAGTAGACACAATCGCACCTGAACTGGCTTTTATATTTAATGAATGCATTGACTGTGGCGTATTTCCTGATCTAATGAAACACAGTAAAATAATACCTTTATTCAAATCAGGTTCTAAGTCGGAGCCCACTAACTTTAGGCCGATATCAGTACTGCCGACATTTAGTAAAATTTTTGAAAAGCTTATTTTAAATCAGCTATCTAAGCACTTTAACGACAACAAGTTGCTTCACTGCAAGCAATTTGGCTTTACACGCGGTCGTTCCACTACTGATGCCGGTATAGAGTTAATCTCGCATATCTATGATGCTTGGGAGAAGTCGCAAGACGCTATAGGTGTTTTTTGCGACCTTTCAAAAGCATTTGACTGTGTACACCATGAAACATTGATCGGGAAATTGCGCCACTATGGTGTTAGAGATATCTCTTTAGATCTACTTAATTCTTATCTCAGTAACAGGATACAAAGAGTTGATGTTAATGGAAAACGTTCTTCGGGATCTGTAGTTACAATGGGTGTACCGCAGGGATCAATTCTTGGGCCTTTTCTATTTTTAATTTACATTAATGATCTACCTCATCTTGTCAAAAACAATCATGAGATTGTATTGTTTGCTGATGACACTTCACTTTTGTTCAAAATGAAACGACGTACCACCGATTATGACGAGGTGAATAATGCAATCTCAGAAGTTGTTAATTGGTTTAATGTCAATAACCTATTACTTAATGAAAATAAAACAAAATGCATTAGATTTACTCTCCCGAATGTAAAACAGGCTGATGCCAACATTAAATTGAAAGGTGAAAGTTTAAACCTTGTAGAAAAAACTGTATTTTTAGGCATAACTTTGGACAATAAGCTTCAATGGGGCCCGCATATAGAACAACTATCGGGTAGGCTTAGTTCTGCAGCATATGCAGTCAAAAAAATCCGCCTTCTTACAGACGTAGATACCGCTAGACTTGTTTACTTCAGCTATTTCCACAGCATTATGTCTTATGGCTTACTGCTGTGGGGATGTGCTGCAGATATAGACACCGTATTTGTGCTGCAGAAGAGGGCTATTCGTTCTATCTACAATATGGGTCCCAGAGAATCACTTCGCACTAAATTTAAAGAAATAAATATAATGACAGTAGCTTGTCAATATATTTATGAGAACCTGTTGTACACCCATAAAAATATTGCTTCGTTTAAGAAAAACAGCGACAATCACAATGTAAATACAAGAAATAAGAATAAACTCGCTGTGCCCACTACTAGGCTCCATAAGGTAAAAAAATCTTTTAAAGGGCAATGTATACGCTTCTACAACAAACTCCCAAGTGAGTTGCAGAAGTTATCATTAAATAAATTCAAAAACATTATTAAACGCAATCTGTGCGATAAAGCTTATTATAAAATATCAGATTACCTAGAGGACAAAACCACTTGGGACGGAATCTGCTCCAACTCCGTCAAACGTAGCATAAGACAAAATCAAATTGTTAAATGATGACTATAACGACCGAGTTAGGTTCTTCTGTTCACTTCTTTTCCTAACTCGCGTGTCATCTGAAGTGAACAGGTTCAATTATGTGCTTTATTCTATTTATTTGTGTTGTTTTATTTTGTAAGTTGTGACGCGTCAATAAGGTCCATGCGGCCGCACTGAATAAAGTATTTTTTTAATTTGAATTTGAATTTGTACTGCGGTCACCAATCCGCCTGCCGAGCGTGGTGAGCATGGCAACCACCCCTTCTTTGCTCTTTAGCGATAAGAACGCCGATTGTCATAAAGTGAGTTTAGTGTTTCTGTTTTTTTTTGTTAATTTCTTTAGTTTAAGGTGTGCAATAAAGCATTTTCTATCTATCTATCTACCCCTCATGGAGATCCATGAGGGAGGCCTGTGTTCAGTAGTGTACGTTTAACGGCTGAAATTATGATACGTTAGTTAGTTAGTTAAGTTGACAGCTAGAGTGCTAGAGAGTAGTAGTTTAAAGCTTTATTATAGATGGTTTATACAGCTTCAGCAACTGGTATTCATGCTGTACGGGACGTTGCAGTGCCTGGGATATTGTTAGATGGGTTAGGCTTGCCCGACACCTATATCAATCCTCCCCACTTGGTCAGCTATTATTCAGAGGAAAGAACAGGTCAATACGTCAGAGAATATCTTGCAAACGAATTCGGATATTAAAATTCAGTCGGAGGAAACTCAAGTTTTTTTCAAAAGATTTTTTGAACGATACACCCCAGTGGACTAATACAATTAGAAAAGGCACCTAAACTTGTGTTGTAGGAGAACCCTGGATCCCGTTATTTGATCTTAACCTACATTAAAGATAACTATTTACTTTAAAAAAGGAAATTATTAATATCGGGCAATGTGTTAAAGAGTTTTCGCTGATTATATGATGATTATGTAACATGATGTTTTCCAAGAGGATTTCAACCACGGCGACTTAATTTTTGTTAACCGACGATTCGGCAGAGCTCCGTCCGTTCTTTCGTGTTAACTACTCGTACATATATAACATTTTATGTTGTAGATTTCATATTAGCTAGTTTATTTTTGGTTTATACTTCAAATTATTAATTTTAGATATTCTAGCCTTGTTAGCTGAGTTGTTTTTTATTTGTGCGCACGTTGTGGCCGCCTCTAGAGGTAATTGAGGGAACACTAGCCCTAAGTACCTATTGTTATAATTAAACCTCATTATTGTGTATCTCTTGTTGGTAGCCCAAATAAATAAATAAATAAACCTTGAAGTTAATTAAAAAACGGCCAAATAAGAGTCCAACTACCTGTTGCCGTTATTAATATCGAGCAAAAAATGGCATTCAAATCACGTTTGTTGTATGGGAGCCCCCTCGAATATTTGTTTTATTTTAATTTAATTATTTATTTTTGTCGAAAATGCTTGGAAGAGCTACTGGTCCATAAAGGAACTAATGAAAGGCGAACTTCCCCTTTCTCTGAAACGCCAACTCCTCGACATGTGCATTCTGCCCGTCCTAACCTACGGTGCACAGTCATGGTCATTGACCTAGTCTCAAAAGTCCAGGCTCGGGGTTTGCCAAAGAGCGATGGAGCGCAGCATTTTAGGCGTAAAACTAATCGACAAGATTCGAAATACCTATCTGCACTCAAAAACTGGCATCGCTGACGTGGGGACAAAGGCTGCCGATCTCAAATAGGACTTGAGCGTGTCACGTTACCCGGATGCATCATCAGCGATGGGCTTAGATTGCCACAGATTGGACCCCCGAGGAAACACGACGGTGAGGCAAAAAAGAGACGGTGAGAAAAAAGCACTGGCGCGATGACCTAGACGGGTTCTATGGTAGCTGGCAGGAGATTGCACTGGACAGGGACAAATGGAGGGAAACGGGGGAGGCCTTTGCCCAGCAGTGAGACAGTATAGGCTAGTAAAAAAAATATTTTAAAAGTGAATAAACAATTATATATTCTGTAAATATTTCAAGCGTCTAGCTGTTGCCGTTATTAATATCGAGCAAAAAAACGACAAAAAATCAGGTTTGTTGTATGGGAGCCCCCCTTAAATATTTTTTTTATTCTGCTTTTAGTATTTGTTGTTAAAACAGAACAGGCGACATAAAATCTGTGAAAATTTCAACTGTCTAGCTACCACGGTTCATGAGATACAACCTGGTGTCAGACAGGCAGACAGACGGACAGCGGAGTCTTAGTAATAGGGTCTCGTTTTTACCCTTTGGGTGCGGAACCCTCAACACATTGAACATAAAACCTCCTCCGTTTTTAATCGGCTAAAAACGGTGTGGCGCTCAGCATGAGCTGCACTCAGACTAAGTACCTGAGCGTTGCGCTGTTTTTCAGGCTGTTTCTGCGTCTGGGTGAAATAGTGGGTGATTCCCTCAACCCATACCACCGCGCCGTGGGGTGCCGGCAATAGAATGTCGCCCCACCTCTCTTACTCGTGGATGCAGTAAGAATCTACCAACGGATACCTCCGTTACCCGATACCCGAAAATGGGCAGCAGCGTCTTTCCGTGTATCAACATTTCGTACTACGCTCGCCAACCAATTGATTGCCTATCATCCTAGATAAATAGGCTAACAAGCAATAAAATATTTGTGCGGGTCGCTAGTAATATATATATTTTTTTTAATTTCATGTATTGGCTTAAGGTCCAACTAGTCGCGGAGGCAAAGCCGTCGTACCCGCGCGCTATAATCTAAGATATAATCCTTAGTGTTGGATAGTTAACGTCAAACAGTGGAGTAGTTACCCTTCCACGTTTGTATGAAAAGATGAGCGACTCGTTCATCGTTAAGGCTTGCGTTTGACCACATCTTGCCTGACGTTAAGCAATGATGCGGTAGACCACATGGATGGGGCACGCTTGCCTAGAAAGTAACTGTTTACCCTTCATTTGAAGATATCCAAATTTTGAACTTTTCGGGGAATACTGACTCCAGCAACGAATTCCAGATTACCGCAGTACGCATCAAAAATGTGGAATCGAAGCGTTTCGTGCGTGCGTATGGAATGTCTACCATGGCGCCCTGGCCGGGTTTCCCTGCATGTACGGCAGAAAAAGGGACTGGCGGAATCAAATTCTGCAACTGCTCGAGTTACACATTTCATAAAGTATCCTACAGAATACCGATAGGTTGGGCAGCTTTCGTTATGGCATGGCATTATACCATAAGTAAAGATGTTACACTGTTACCCTACTGTACGCACGAAAAGCATAACCAAGGCTATGTTATTCGCAATCTCTTCCGTCGTCGGGACAAAGTAGTCCCATAAAACGTTGGAACATAAAGTAAGGTGAATAACGGGACCAATTCTAGTGCCAATACGGAACTTAATAAAATAGAGGTCTTCATCCCAGCCGGCACATTAATAAACAGTATTGAGTTTTCCTTGCACACCTGGGTGCGAAATACACAGGACAGAGGAGGCTGGCAAAAACTTAGGGAGGCCTATACCCAGCAGTGGGTGATTCCGGGCTGAGAAGAAGAAGAAGAAGAAGAAGAGTTTTCCTCGGGACCAGGGCTTGATACTTATTTAGAATAAATTGGGCCAGGTGCGTGTCGTGCCACGCGACTTTACGAAGAGACTTAAGTTCCTGGAATTGGCTTAACAGGGCAATGTTTTCTTACGATACAAGCTATGTACTCACGTTTTCCTCGACGGTCTTCTTGATCTTGGCCGTGGTCTCGCTGACCTTGGCTCCGGCCTTGTTCACGGCGGAGTACAGGAAGCCACCGAGCGACTTGGCGCCCTGCAGGGCCTTCGTGGTCACTGCGGGAAAAGTAACGCCTTTACATCTTATATAGATGTCTTGCACAGCTGTCATGCCATGGGGTGTCGGCAGTGGAATGTTCTCCGTGGATGCAATAAGAACCTGCTACGATGGTAAAATGGGCTAATGGGCAGCAGCGCCTTTCCGTGCATCAACATCCCGTACTACGCTCCGCAACCCCCCTGCTAAGCGTGATGAGTATGGCAACTATCCCCTCACAGGAATCCATAAGGGAGGTCTGTGTTCAGTAGTGGACGTTTTACGGCTGAAATTATGATGATTATACAGCTGGCCAGAAGAAATCGCTTCCAGCGATAAGGCCGGCAACTGAACTTAGGTAGATTATTAATTTTATTATGTCATGTAATCTGGTGTACAATAAAGCGTTAATCAATCAATCAATCTTTAACTACAGGTACATGCTGTAGGGGACGCTGACTGCAGCGGCCTGGGACATTGTTAGATGGATTAGGCTTGCTCAGCACCTATACCATCCTTTCAGCTAAGTGAGAGACCCTGAACATTACCTGCAGATCGTATGGACACTTGTAGCGAGGCGGGAATTGAACCCGCAACCTCTTACGTCGCAGGCGGACCTGCTGCGCCACAGAGTCGTCAACAGTGGATTTTCCTTATAAATAAAATATGAATAAAAAAACATAAAATAATACTAACGCTCTTGCATGTCAGGAACTTCGATACCGTCAACTGAGAAAAACTTATTACTTTGGGCATCTGAAAAAAATAATAGCAAAAAAATATCTACAAAACGCAAAAAAAATCATAAGAAATTAGCAAAAACAAAAATAAAAATCTACAGAAATACAGGTAGAGTCTGCGCCACCACTGCGTGTCCTACCATGAGTTGTCACTGTTAGATCGCCTGCCGTTACTACAGTAGTATTAGTACGTTACCATGACATCTGTCATATTTGTAACTCATGGCACCAAATTCTAAGCAAATGAAGCCCAAACTGCAGTCGCTGTAGTATAGATTACTGCGTATTTTAGTACCAAACTATCCGCTAGAGGCGCTGTACGAGGTTTCATACATTTTTAGGGTTCCGTACCTCGAAAGGAAAAAACGGATCCGTATAGGATCACTTTGTTTGTCCGTCCATCTGTCTGTCAAGACCCTTTTTCTCAGGAACGCGTGGATGTATTATCAGAAAATTCATTCTACTGCCGGCACCCCATGGCGGATAATAAATAATGATTCCTTTGATTGTCTGCGTAGCTGTGGGTCTACCGACTGATACGCGGGAGGTGGCGGGTTGGATAGGGTCGGTTGTTCGGTTGTACGAGTAGTAGCAGAACTTTTTCTGAGTTCATCAAGCACTCCTCTATACGTATTGCTGCCGCAAAGCCTGCATTGCTTGGTTCTCGTTTGGAGGGTAAGGGGGCTGGTGAAATTACGAGCACATGTGACCTTACAACTCGGGCGTACTGACGGGCGCAATGCAATGCAGCGTTGGTCACGTGCTTAGTGCACGTGACCAACGCGGTATTGCAGTTGTAGTAGGTAGAGGTTACCGCTTAACATCAGTTCGGGTTTCGGCTTATCTCGTCATTTAGTTGTATAACAAATAAAATACCGAAACACACAAATTTCTTTGGAACTAGAAAAGTGTAGTATTATTTTATAAAACAAATATATAACTACATTAAAATTAGGCAACTAGCCTACAATCGTAGCTACAATATTAGTTTTTAAAATAAGTACAGGATTTTCTCGTGTGCCTTTTCATTCGCGGCGGAGGCGGTAGCTCCCTGAAACTTCAGTCCTCCCGCGACCAAGAACGCTGAAACGTATTCACAACGTCGCGCGTAGGAGAAATAATAAAAAAGGCACTCGATAAAATCCTATAAGTATTTCAAAAACAAATATGTCAACATATCGCTAAACTTTGACAAGCTCGTATCAACTACTTTACCCTTCAGATTCACTTACCATTTCAAGGAAATGAGAAACCTTATCAAAAATTTACGATTCCGGTGGGATTCACATCAAATCGATCCTTGACGCTTCCTAAAGCCGGAAGTGCTTTAACCACTAAGCTACAGACCCCGTTTCAGGTACCGCTGAAATTCTTGATAAAGTGATATCGGTTGAGCACCGATTAGAGCGCCATCTACAGATAGGCCATCACTTACCATTGCCAACTCCAGCGGGCTGTTCCTCCGTGGGCGTGCCCCCGGTGGAGGCCGGTCGGCTGTCAGCGCCGCCGGTGGCGCTGCCGGTGAAACAACAAGTTAGAAGACCAACATAAGAGATTAATTAATGAGGATAGTTATATATACAAGGGGGTCAAGGCTGCCTGGAGAGAAATCAAGGGTTGCATCAGTTGGACCGACAAGAAAACTCTCCAATTAGAAGAAGGTAGAAAAACGGTTGCCGGTGCATCTAATCCACTCTCGTTAGATATTCTCTTACCGTCATGAGACCGCGTTGTTTTGTTTTCACACGAAATGAGATAGCTCGCTCATATGAAATCAATGTAGTGTTAGCCGGACGTAGTGTGTTTTTTTTACGAAAGTTCGTGCAATATAATTGTAAAACGCACAAGTTTTTGTAAAAGTTTTGTCTTTTAATCTTTTCTTATCGCGCTGTACCCAGATAAAAAGTTTAGCCTATGTGTTAATCCATCAGTGAAAGTGCAAAATTTATGTTCGGTGTTACTGTGCTACTTCTTCTAGAAGAATCCCATCAAAATGTATACAATTAAAGCTATTATAACAATCGTAACAGCAAGAAGCTAAGACATTTTTAAGCCGTTTGAGTACGAGATGTGAAAAATTAATTTTAAGCAAATTCTATGTTCTAGGTCTTTAGTAAACGGCACTAGTCTTACGTGCATAAGTATATATAATGCTTATAAACGTAAGGAATAAATCTTAAAAACTAGGTAAATACATAGAAAACATTGAAAATGCATATAAATGAATAAATAAGAATGGGGTTTGAGCAGAATAAATGAGTTTGCAAAGGTAGTGCAATAGTTGAGTCTTTAGTCTATAATAACTTTGATTTTATCATGCAGTGATTTTCACCAATCTGATGTTATGTTAAGTAGCTAATGATTGTTTGCGTCATAGCTTTTTTTTTAATTAGTGCATCCATCATACTCTGAACTAAGCCCACATCAAGGACAGCTCTTCACTCGATTGAGAGACGCGCCATCAGACTCATAGCTTATAGGCGACAATTGCCTTGTGGATGCCAATTTACGGCCAGCACAGGCGACGGGTAGCCAGACTATAGGGCTACTCGTCCAAATCCCTCCTTCCCCCTTCCTCTACCGCACTAACAGACGCATGGAAAACTATCATCCATAACTAGTAGATATCCCACTTTGTCGTACCAAGCGACACACATCCTCTTTTTCAAATTCTCGCTCAGACCGAGCGCAAATGCGAACTGAAATCTACAACTCGGTTTGGATCGCCGCGTGACGCACAGGACGTTTGTTTAACACCGACTGCAGCGTAAATTCCACGACTCATTTTACGCGAAAACTCCGCTCGTTTGGCCTCTGCCTAAAAGTTGTGTTTCAGTCATCGACGGCAAAACCAAAAACCCCTGGTTCGAACCTCACTTAACAGGTGAACATTTGCGTTTTTTATTTTGCTGTAAGGCTTACCCATAAGTAAAGAACTACTCGTATATCAACGCTAGTAACTGCAGTTCTAGAAACTTCTCACTATTTTAGGAATCGTTATTTTTGCATAATTTACCAGACCTTTAGAGACTGTGTCCAATAAGCACAAGTAGATATCGATAATCATTTCAAAGACGTGGTGATGTCATCAGTACCGTGACCTGGAAACTACACCCTACCAAAGAGCAGGTCAGGTAATATTACTGTATTTAGTTTAAAAAACACATTAAGCAAGGCTAAGGTTATCAATTGTTACTTTTTTTTCAGTATTTCTCTTATTATTATGTTTTAAGGTGTGCAATAAAGTACTTCTTAGCTATCTATCTTAAGTTCCATATAATTTGTCGAGTTATATACATAAAAATGAAAGATCAGTGCAGTAGGCAAGTTTGGTGCATAGCTAGAATGTTTGTGACATCCATGTGCAATAAAGCTAGTCAGCATGAGCCGTTGCATTAAGCTATGACAAAGCTATGTTATCCATTGTTTTAATAGTAAGAAAAACAATTTAAATATTGGTATGGTTGGTCTTGTTAGGCAACTAGATCAAGGTGGTTTTTATTCTTTATGAAATCCCCAATAACCTAAATTTTGCTATTCTGTATTATAAAAATTATTAAGTAAAAAAAAGAGAAATGACAAAGCATTGGGCAGCAAGACTTGTATGAATAAAACATGTTTATGTACAATTTTAATAAAAATGTCAGATAAAGTCATCCATGCAATGTTGATTATTTCCGCAGCTGAAACAATAAATGTTACCATGTATGTGCTTGTGCCACCGATGCAGATAACAAGAGAACAAAGAAAGCATGCTTAGTTTGTCCAAATTGCAAACTTAACAAGACCAAACACCAAGAAGCTGCCACAAACAACTGCAGTGACTCAATTAATCTGCCAAACCCCTCGTACCTATTATACCTAGAATTATCATCGTCATCCTTCCCTTCGAGCTTGGTCTCAGCAATTTCAGGCTCAGCTGGGACTACTTCGGGCTCTGCGGGGGGCGCCTCGTTTTTCCGAAGGCCAGGGACCGGGACAGAGCTGAGCCATCCTGTCATTTGTGACTTGACATTGGTGATCATCTCCATTTTACTGCCAGGTTTTGTTGGACTGCTGGTGGAAGAATTATTATTTTTATTAGTGATCAGAATGACATACAGATTATGGTACTTACCTATCCAATATCCTATTGAATGAATCCTATGAAGCTATTTCATTAGGTACCTAATTATAATGAGTAAGAATTGTGCAATAGGAATTATCCTGTTGTTATAATGTATTATACAACAAAAATCAAAATCAATAAAAAAATCTAAATAATATTTATTTATCCACTCACAATAAGGTTATTTTAACTTAAATTGATACATAAATAAACTTTAAGAACTATTATTTAACCTGTTTTGTGAGGGACTGGTGCCTGAGATAGGTTTTTATATACCTGTATTACAAGTCACCAGTTATATTCCTAGAAAACGAATAGGTTATATTCCTAGGGGGTAGCAGGTCTAGTCCTGGAAGCTACAGATCAATAGTACTTTGACCTACTTTGCTTTTCAATGGCTAATAAGATTCCTATTGTACTTTAAAACAGTTGGTGTAATTCAACTTAGTTTCTTGTACCATACCAATGGCCTTCATAAAAATAACTAGTTGATGAAAGATTACGATTTCGTAGTCACGATTTTCCGGAAAAAATGTTACGGATAAAGAAAAGGCATCGGAGCGAGACGATTCAGAAAAATGTAAACAAAGAAACACTATTACCTGGTCTTCTCACCCTCGCCAGCCGCGGAGGGCTCCCCTGTTAACTCCTTGGTGGGGGTGGGGACCTCCTCATCTTGTGGCTCACCCTTAGCAGCCCCCATCCACGAACTGACCTGATTTGTGAGCCCTGAAAACATTTTCACTGGCACTTGATTCGCAACTACACAACACAATCACAGCTATTTTCACTATGCAGCGACAGAATCGCACATGACACGCGACGCGGAAGGACTGGTGTGCGCTTGTGAAACGCGTGATCAGCTGAAAACTAAAGGGAAACAGCGATCGACCGGGAAAATTCAGGAATACTCCACTGCGCATGAAAACTTGCGCTGCGCTATTTACTAGGGTACAGTAAACTACGAAATATAACTACTTGCTGTATAAGAATTTCAATCTTTTCGCACTGAAATAGAGCCCAAAATATAAATATTTACCAATTGGGAGCAAACTTTTGCTGCCGTCTGTATCTAAACGTCAAATCAGAATTCGTCGTCTTCTTCCTTTATTATGGCTGTTGCTAGCCAAAATCATATTTGATAGGAAGTGTCAACTAATTGTAAAATGGACGTATGGTTGCACAGATAAAAATATTGATGTCATACAGATGTATATTTTTAATATCTAGTGTTTAATAATATAATGAGGCGTTTTCATTAAAAAGTAAACATTTCAAAAATAGTTCCCTCAAACCTTATAGATGGCGTTAGTTTTCAATTAATGGAAGGAAACACAATTTGACAATGACAGCATTTGTAATCAATCACAAACTTGTTTTCTCCGCATACCAGCTCCATCTGTTTGGTGTAGTAGAAAACACTTTTTTATTTTTTACTGAAAACGGCTCATTATGCCCCTCTTCGCTTCATCTGGAAACGAAGATGAGAGAGCGCCGTTTCGTAGCATTATTTCTCCTGTTCAGCATAATATTTCACCTTATTAAACAATTCCGAAATTGTTTTAACACATTTACCGCAAATATTTCGTTTGGCAATCTATAATAATTTCGAATTAAAATTGTACTCATAATTATTATCAGGCAGCCGAGGGTATAAATTAAAGTACCCGCTCATATTCAATCATTGCGTCGTTTGCTTCGGTTCGTGCAACATCGTGTAGATTTGGGTTGTAGTTTTTATGCACTTTTTCTTTGGATTGCAGTGAAATTAGTGTTACCGAATTCCGGTCCTGATTCTACGGTGAGTCCCCATGATATTTAATGAGCTGAATCCGATGATTCGTAAAACTCTTGTACCTGCAGTACGTTCTAGCTACAAATACTACAGGCGCTGGCGGCGGAGCCTGTGTGCTCCCGACCAGTGTATTTTGCGTAAAAAAGCGTCACGAATAAAGTAGGTAGACCTATATATGGTTTACTGTCTAATGGGGATCATGCTCAGATTAATCACGATATGAAAGTTCAGGATCAGAATTTAGTTGAAACAGATATTGAAATTCTTCGACCAAAAATTCCTACCCGAATCTTGGATAATATTGTAATAAGGATGATTGTCTGTTATGACGATTTCCTGCTGAATACAAATTTTAACACACGAGGACATTTATTAAATCGCCCTGAGTAAATCTGATATGAACCCTCGTGGGCAGCCTCACACGAATTCTCACGTGTAGGTTCTTTTCTTTCGGAGCAGAGTGTCCGATAGTCTAAACCATAATTATTCTCCTCACATCCACGTCACGCTAAAGATCCTGTGTCTGCAGACTAGGCTGGTCTGTCAATATCTCAAAATCGGTGGTGTGCCTTCGCTAATGCTTGAGTTTCTAGGATTATATATATTAGGACCTCCAATGAAATATGAAGGACTCTTGATTCATATTAATCAAGTGTTAATAGAAATTCTTCTCCATCTCTCGTTGACATACTATTTATTTATTTATTTACACAGTAGATTTCAAACATTACAGGATATGCACCCTAAGACATACATACCTATAGAAGCACCTACCTTATCAGGCGCTGTAAAGCCCTGACACTTTATCTGCCGATCCAATTGACTGGGCAAGGTTTGTCTTTGTCTTGAAGTACTAGTGGGATATCAGACGCTCCAAAGCCTTAAACTTAATTATCTACCGATCAAATTGACTGGGCAAGGTTTGCCTTTGTCTGGATGAACCAGTGGCGTATCAGGCGCTCTAAAGCCCTGAGCTTAATTATCTGCCGATCCAATTGACTGGGCAAGGTTTGCCTTTGTCTGGATGAACCAGTTGCGTATCAGGCGCTCTAATGCCCTGAGCTTAATTATCTGCCAATCCAATTGACTGGGCAAGGTTTGCCTTTGTCTGGATGAACCAGTGGCGTATCAGGCGTTCTAAAGCCCTGAGCTTAATTATCTGCCGATCTAATTGACTGGGCAAGGATTGCCTTTGTCTGGATGAACCAGTGGCGTATCAGGCGCTCTAAAGCCCTGAGCTTAATTATCTGCCGATCCAATTGACTGGGCAAGGTTTGCCTTTGTCTGGATGAACCAGTTGCGTATCAGGCGCTCTAATGCCCTGAGCTTAATTATCTGCCAATCCAATTGACTGGGCAAGGTTTGCCTTTGTCTGGATGAACCAGTGGCGTATCAGGCGCTCTAAAGCCCTGAGCTTAATTATCTGCCGATCTAATTGACTGGGCAAGCAAGGTTTGCCTTTGTCTGGATGAACCAGTGGCGTATCAGGCGCTCTAAGGCCCTGAGCTTATTTATCTGCCGCTCCAATTGACTGGGCAAGGTTTGCCTTTGTTTGGGAGTACCAGTGGTGTATCAGGTGCTCTAAAGCCCTGAGCGTAATTATCTGCCGATCAAATTGACTGGGCAAGGTTTGCCTTTGTGTTCCGTGACGTATCAGGCGCTCTAAAGCCCTGAGCTTATTTATCTGCCGCTCCAATTGACTAAGCAAGGTTTGCCTTTGTCTGGATGAACCAGTGGCGTATCAGGCGCTCTAAAGCCCTGAGCTAATTTATCTGCAACTTCAATTGACTGGGCAAGGTTTGCCTTTGTCTGGATGAACCAGTGGCGTATCAGGCGCTTTAAGCCCTGACCTTAATTATCTGCCGATCAAATTGACTGGGCAAGGTTTGCCTTTGTCTGGGAGTACCAGTGGTGTATCAGGCGCTCTAAAGCCCTCAGCTTAATTATTTGCCGATCTTACTGACTGGGCAATCTAATTAGAGGCTTACCAGACGCTCTAACTAAAGCCTCACGTCTTCTTAATTATCTGCCAATCCAATTGACTTTTGTAAGGTTTGCCTTTGTCTGGAAGTTTCAGTGGCTCATCAGGTAATTTTAAGCCCTGAGTTTATTAAACAGCCTATTTAATAGACTGGGCAAGATTTCCCTCTGTCTGGAAGTACCAGTGGCTCTTAAGGCGTTCTTAGCCTTGAGCTGATTCATCTGCATATCTAATGGACTGGGCAAGGGTTGCCTTCGTCTGAAAGTTCCAGTTTTATTGATAAATGCATGCCAATTGTATTGATAAACCTGAGCTTATTATTTATCTTTCGCTCTAGTACAGAGCCCTGAGGTTCATTTTATTATCTGCCGATGCAACTTTCTAAGAAAACGTGTCGGTTCAGTTACAAGAACGAAGATAGGACTAAGCTTCAAAAACTTGGCTGTGCTTATTGAATGAATGAACACTCCGTTTTTCAAGACTTAAAAATTACTCCAGGGTTTTGCTCTCTTATGACGAACCCAAAACGAAAACCATTTGACACGTCAGCGGCGTGTCATCAGATACTCTCGCTGCTACACATAGACTTATGAGCAAGAGAAGCTGCAAGGCGTTTCCACCCCGGGGATGAGCATACACCGAGTTAGAACTATTTAACTACTCGAGATATTTAACAACAGCTTCCGTTGTTTCAACATAAAAGCGCGATACCTAGACAACGCCTGTGTCGTTCTTATGCAATCTGAAGATTCTTTATTTCTTATGTCAGCGTGACAAAGTATTTTCTTTCTACAACCTGTATCGTAAATCGACTTATCGAATGCCTGTTTTCATCTGCCGATTGTACCGGTTCATCAAGGCAAAATGAGGCATAATAACATGTCTATACTATCCGGTTTGGCATGTGTACTAAACATCTTCGCTTCGGTAACAAAGCGGTGTCTACAACAAGCCAGCTTCTTTTGAGTTATCTAAATTTACGTTGACCCATTAAGACGGCAGATGAATATTAATAAAACTATAGATCCATTGCAAACGGGTTCTTTGTCGAAGTCCCAAGGTGAGTCTTACTAAGTATCCAAAAGGATTATTGGTGGCAAAAAGGCTGTGTTCCAGCGGTCATTGATTCCTCTAAAAATCATCATTTTATTTTTGAATTAATGGGATTAACTACGGATGGGGCGAAGTGCATCCTGAGTATAGCAGAGCCATGTCGAGTTACGAGGGGGCCTTGCACAATAATAGGACTGGCATTGCAACCGAAAGGAGCTATACCTCTATATAACTGCAAAGCTATTTTGTCCAACAAAAATGCTGAAAACAAAGCATTGTTATTTCAGTCCGACTATCGTACTACATACCTGAAGAATCAAGGGGGCAAAGCTTCATATGCTGGCAAGACTTATACCTACTTAGATCTGAAGTAATCTGACTCAGATCTGCTTTATGTCGATTGAAATCTTTGCTTTGTGTAAGTATCCCTACGTCTGCCAGGCTATCTAAACGGGACTGCGGATCCTCAGTCTCTTACCTCTGCGGATCGTCAACCAGCATTCTGCTGGTTCCAAGGCTTGCGTCTAAGGGTGCTAATGTTTTCGAGCTGAGTCGGATATTTTTAACGACCCATTAATTCCCAAAAAGTTTTAAAATTCATAACGACAGGCCGTTGTAGCATCGCGATGGGACAACACATTTAAAACACAAAGCAGCCTCATGTCGAGACCTCTAGCAAACCTCATGCCAAAATTGAACCGGTACAAAAACCTCATCGACACGACGCGGGTCATCCCCGCCTAATGTCTGAAATCTGATATTTGAGCTCCTTGGTTAGTACGGGATGGTAAGTTACTATAGGAATTTCCTATAGTAACTTTTACCATTGGGCTCAGTATGAAATAGATTTGCTGAGTTCTCGTAACATAAGTTTTACTTAGTACCTATACATAAATTGGTGCTTTCCTATTAGTGGACCTCGTGTTCGGGTTTTTAACTCATTTGTTAACAAGATCTTTATTTATTTATTTATTCAAGAAATAACACAGCATTACAGTACAACCAATGCGCTATGCTATACATACATAGGTAAAGTAAACAATTAAATTTACACAAACAACAAACATCTTACACCTTAATAATAAAAACAGAAAAAATACAATAAAATATTAACAAATGGTACTTATTCTTACGGTATCAACCTCTTCACAATACCTCAGGCAAACTCTGCACACATCATTCCAGTTGTCTGCAAATATATCACACAGTGGTGCTGACGCCAGAAGCTCATTTAGTAATATTAATGCTCGAATAAGGGGCGAGTTCCTGTGCGCCACCGTGCAAGTTAGATCAAAGGTCTTAAAAAATAGCTTTAAAGCAAAGTTCACTTACTATACATGGAATCCATCTGGTCTAGTAGAGAATGGTGTTATCTGTGGTAACTTCGGGAGGATGTGACAAGTGATAGAGCTTCATGGGTTTATTGAGCGAAGTTGCAATGTGTTCTATTTGAATACATAGTCTCAAGATAATCGGGATATGGTTATATTAGGAATTCTCTGAGGTTGCGCTTACACTACTATTGGTTAGAAATCAAACCATCTTTCAATTCAACGAAGTAGATAACTACAGCCTTTAATGCATCTATAACAAAATCTTCGTAGATCAAGGATAGTCTTGCATTCTATCCTACATTTTGGTCTAAGACAACATATATGTATATCAAATTACCAGCCAGGATGAAAACTTGTAGAAATCGCTGTCCAGTCCAGTTTTTTTTTTTGGATTCGCTTACGCTACCACCTACCTAAATGCCTTATTTTTAATGTACTTGCAAAATAATGAAGAATTAATAACCATGATTCTTTTTTGTACCTTTTAGAAGGTCCTACATGAATCCTTCTCGGTTTACCTACCATGTTTGGTAACTACCTTGGTAACATATTAACATTGTTTATATGGTATTGATCATTGTACCTATTTGGTATTAACTCATAATTGTCATCAGGCGAAAACAAACACGTCTCATCTTCATTTCGAGATGAAGCGAAGAGGGGCATAATAGAACAATTTTACCATAAATTAAACTGTTAATAAGCTCCTGAAGCTTCATCTGGAAGACTTAAGTGCTGCCTGATGAAGATGATGACGCAATGATTGAATATGAGCGGGTACTTTAATTTATACCCTCGGCTGCCTGATAATTATGAGTACAATTTTAATTCGAAATTATTATAGATTGCCAAACGAAATCTTTGCGGTATATGTGTTAAAACAATTTCGGAATTGTATAATAAGGTGAAATATTATGCTGAACAGGAGAAATAATACAACGAAACGGCGCTCTCTCATCTTCGTTTCCAGATGAAGCTTCAGGAGCATAATAACAATTTAATTTATGGTAAAATTGTTCTATTATGTGAAAAAAAAATTAAAAAACCTATTAGCGACGTTTATAAGTGAGTACTTATTCCGTTTAGCATAACAATATGAATTGTGATAAATTTTCAACTTAAACACATTTAGAACACTTGTTTTGTTTTCTTTTCTGTGTAGATATTATATAATATATATACGAATATTGCACAAGTTTATAACATTAAAAAATTTAATTAACCCCCGACACTTTACCTAGTCTCTGAGTTAACATAATTTTTACCCACAGTTTTGCAATCTACACATGCCCTTTCATTTGATAAAAATCGAAATCGTGCGGTAACCGCGGACGATTCTGATGGCAATAGAACGCTGCAGGCTACTAAACATACACCCGTACACCTATCAGTCAGTATAACACCACTACTATCATATGAATCCCATCTTTCTTACTATTTTATTTATGTTACTTTCTACCTCTTTTGCTCAATTAATATTATCCGCACCTAATTTGTTTTCTTGCCATTACTATTTTATCTTATTCTTTGAATTCGTCAGTGTTATTACTATTATTTCTTTTTTGTATTTCTCTACGTGTTCTAATGTTCTTAGTTTAATTAGGATTAATCTCAGTGTTTGCCAAATAAAGTAGTGTATACGTCGTTATTTATGTTTTAGACCCGTATTTATGTAGTGTAGTTATTATTATTAAGTAATTGTTTATCTCGTGCGTGACAGCCCAGGTTGGTTCCTGATAGAAGATCAGCGTTGTGGTAATCTTAGATTTACACAACATTTATGCTGAGTCGCACATCAATTTGAAGCATCTTGTTTATTTTATTTTTTGTCTTATTCATTATTGTAACTTTCAGTTTGTCAATTTAACGTCTAGTTCTAAGTTTGTAAAAAATGATGCTCCAAATAAAGTTGATTTTATTCATTTATTCTATTCTTTATACAAGGGTCTAAAATGACCCATTATAATACCTACGAGGTAGTTTTAAATAGAAACCGAGTTTTAATGGGGTTTTAGCGCCGTGCGTTACACTCTACTTTTCACTACAATTGCGAGAAAATAATCCAATACAATATGAAGTAGTTTATTTTACTAAAAATTAAATGTACAATTCTGGATATTTAACGAGATGTTTTTTCCCGGTAACTTAATTTCAGTCCTCTGTGAAGATGCATGTTGAGTTGTCTGTGCGATCAACGTGGGAGATACACGTAGTTCCAGGTTTGAGGATCCCTCGTTCGGATGTTCTGGACAGAGACTCAGCTGCGTTTACTCATCTTTTGATGTCGATGGTCGTGGGCTAGTTGCTAGTATCTTTACATAATGTCTTATCTGTATAGTTGTTCGTAACATTTAATATGTGCTCCAAAGCGTAGAACTTTGATATTTTTTGGAAAGTTCATCAAAATACGTAAGAAAAACTCCTTCCGTGAGCGAATCCACTTGTTTTTCTGTCCTCCACTTTATAAACTTTTCGTAAGTATTTAAATAAATGCAGGTCACAAAACCCTGACGGCAACAGATTGTAAATTATTTATTTTCCTTTCTCTTCTATTTGCAAATTAGGGTCTCCATTCTCACTAGATGATGACATTTTCTCTATTGTATAATTCAAATATATAAATAAATACGGTCACTACCAATTCAATGAGGTGTTTTCAATAAAAAGTAAAAACTTCAAAAATAGTTCCCTCGAACCATATAGATGGCGTTAGTTTTATTTTACTGGTAGGAAACACAATTTGACAATGACAGCAATTGTGATTAATTACAAACTTGCTTTCTCCGCTTGTCAGCTCCATCTGTTAAGTTTAGTAGGAAACACTTTTTTGTTTTTTACTGAAAACGGCTCATTTGCATTCTAAAGATTGCATGCATAGGTACTACCAAAGAGATCGCCGCTTTTAGTTCCATTTTCAAAAATAAAATGTTTTTCTTTTTAGATGAAACAGTCGTGTCTATATAATTATAACTACACCTACTCATAATTTTATTATACCTACTACTTATGATTAAAGCCTTTTTCATAAAAGCATAGCTGAACACGATAGATGGCTTCAATGAGCCGTTTTCAGTAACAAAACAAAAAGAGTTTTCTACTAAACCTAACAGATGGAGCTGGCAAGCGGAGTAAGCAAGTTTGTGATTAATCCTGTCATTGTCAAATTGTGCCTACCAGTAAAAGAAAATTAACGCCATCTATAAGGTACGAGGTAACTATTTTTGAAGTTTTTACTTTTTAATGAAAACGCCTTATTACTTTTCCTAAAAATAATAAATAATTAATGAGAGACCGTCTGCTTTTTGTTATTCTTGGTTTCACACGGCTGACTAGTGACAACCCTTTAGACAGGTTCTAATCTTACCAAGGAACACCGCTTTCTTATCTTTAATTGAAGTATGACATATGTCATAGTTTGTGAAGGCCTTAAAAATTATCTGTGCTAAATGCCAAAATCTGCCAGCCAAGTAAAAACATGACATTTTTCAGATAGATTCGTAATTTATTGTTTGCAGTGAATTCTTACCATTAACTCGGTGTTTTTTGTTACAAATGTAGTGATCAGTGCTCTTTATTCGTTTTACTTTCGAGCCCTACTCGAAATCACGGGCTAAACCAACAAAATGACGGAAGCGAGAAAAATTCAACTTCACCTTGGAAAATGCATAGAGGATTTAGACAAACTGCATAATGTTCCCGACTTGAAAACGAAACGAGCGACGCTGTAAGTATTTGCTTCCATTTCAGGCAAAAATTGTATGGGAAACCTTGTTTGTGACAGATACAGCAATATTCATTATAGGTTATGCAAAACTGCTCAGAAACTCTTTGAAAGCGCTGAGGAGGCCCGCACGAAAGGCGATGAGGAGTATTCCTATGTGTATTACATGAAATACCTGCGGGTGGTGGCTTTCATCAGCAAGGACAAGGAGTATTTGAAGGACAAGTCCTATTTCAACAACATGCTTGGAGTCAAGAACCCAACAAAGGCTTTGGATGCTGCTGAGACGCTAAAGATTAGTCTGATTGACAGGTAAGATAAATTAATCTGATAGTCTATTAAAAACAAAAGTTTTGTAATGTAAATTTTGGTTTTTTTACCTCTATTACAAAAAGTACAAACATAATAAAAGTATAGTAAAGCAAATTGGCCATTTAGATGTAGGTAATTAAGATAATTGAATCGGTGTCTGCAGTTCAAATTATTATTTAGTTACATATTTACATTGCCATTACAGTGCAGCAAAGCAATAAAGAAATATAAAAGAGATACAAATATACTAAACATTATCATTAATAGAAAGCTGCTAAGTAAAACTTAATGAACAACTTTACCATACTACTGTACTTTTTTTCATGAGAGCTCCATATCATGCCTCCACACTCCAACTTACTCACAACTAGCACTTAATGATGCTGATATTGCAAAAGTCTCCAGATTGTTGCAATATAATAAAACAATCTTGTATGACAAATATTGGCATATATATAATGACATATTTTAAAATCATATTTATGATTTTTTTAAAGAATGATTGTGATTATAATGACAATCTATATAACTAATATTGGCTCATATTAAATACATGTTTTAAAATCTTACATATGAATATAGTGTTTAAGTGTGTTTTTAGGATGATTTCCTCCAACATACATTTATGATTTTGGAATAATCTGCAAACAATACGTCATATTTGGGCCTATTAACTAGATATCTATCCTGGGTCACTTTTTCCATTTATAACATAAATGTTTGTTTGATACCAAAAAATCCATGTGTTCCATCACTCATGCAGCATACCTGATAGTTTGAGCCAACATGATTCTGATAAGTCTATAAACTGTATATTATTTCTTTCAGGTATTCCCGTGAACAGAAAGTTAAGCGGCTCAATGACATTAAGGAGAATGAGATAATAAAGCAAAAGATAGAGGAGAACAGAAAGAAGGCCATGGAAGTAGTTGCAGTGAATGAACCTATACCTCCCGTTGTCTTGCCTGGTATGAATGATTATATCTATAATAGTTTAACAGACCTTGCATTTGCGAATTAAATATAGAATCTGCCAAGGTATACCTCCGAAAGATAGCAGTGGAAAAAGACCCACTTGTAGATTTGTTCAGGGGATCAGAGTGGAATAGAGCGGTGGCAGCGTCCTTCCGTGTATCAACATCGCGCTTGCCAACCCGCCTGCCATGATGGGAGATATACCAAACATCGAAATTCGACATTTCAAGGAAATGGAAAACCTTTTCAAAAAAATTACGAAAGCTGTGATATTTGAACCGTCAAAACGATCCTTGACGCTTTCTACAGCCTGAAGTTCTTAAACAGTAGGGGAACAATGTATTCCGGCTGTCACAAGACCAAACATCAAAGTCTTCAAGCAGATGAGGCCCTTCACAAATCAAGGTTCTGCCTCAGAGCATTCAGAATTTATAGCAAGTGTCAAATTTTTGCATGAAAATAGCAAAAATGGAAAACCTGGCACTTCCATAATACCATATTGAAGTTTGCCTTTCTAATCAAGATGAACTCTCATTCCGAGTTTGCTTGCACCTCTCCGATTTATTTGTTTACAGTGTTTAATTAAAACCATACCATGGACTCCTGGCAGTAGCATGTTACCCTCCTTTCTTACCCTTAATAAACTAAAACCTATTTCAGATCCTGACGAGGTTATCATCAACAGTGATCTACTATACCAGATCCTGAAGAGTGGCAAGATTAAGGTGATGATTCTGGATGCCCGGCCAGGCAAGGACTTCATTGACTCGCACATCAACCATCCCGCCTGCATCAGCGTGCCAGAGGAGTTTATATCGCCTGGGTGAGTGCTATTAATATAACAAACAGAAAGAGAAGAGAAGTAGAATTTTTTGTGAGAAATTCATCTGGGGAAATACTGGCAGCTTACTACTTAAGTAAGTAAATAGTAAGCTGCCAAGCAGTAATGTCTGCAGTGCTGTGTTCCAGCTTTAATGGCAAGGGGGCCGGTGAAATTACAGGCACATGAGACCTTACAACTCTGTCTCGGGGTAGCGGGTGCAATGCAATGCAGCGTTGGTCACATAGTCACATGCTTCGTGACCGTGATCACCGCGGTATTGCAGTGGTAGTAGGTAGAGGTTACCGCTTAGCATAAGGTGGACCTCTGACTTGTCTCGTCATTAAAACGGAAAAGCCCCAGGCAGCAGAGCATCTTCCAGCGACGAAAATTGTATCTGATGCTTCTTTGTTTCCGTAAAAGAATTACCAGCCAAATTTAAAAAGCTCGCGATTCTAATCTTCCCCTCGCTTCTAGATCGCTTCACTTTGGTAGGCATTGATTCGTTTTGGAACACCCAAACCGACTGACGCTTTGTTTCTCGATCGTATTCATAAGGTGATAATTCAGGATTCATCACCTGTGATGATATCGTAAACACGAACACGCCGAGACGAGCCAGCTTCAACTTATCATATCACGGCACCATTCCATGCGGGCCCGTTCTAAGCATCGCTGAGGTTGTGCGCCACCCCGCGTGAAACTATCCTCCTTGTGCGAAGATGCATCTGTAGAATCTCGTGAAGGCTTCCCGATCCAATCTGTGGTAGGTGTGTGAATCTCCTGATACGTAACTCGCCTATTGTCTTAGATAATTTTTTTAACTCCTAGTACGTTTTCTTCCTTAACAGCAGTCCAAGGCCGACTTCTTTCTTCATCCTGAAAAGTTATACGCGCTTGAATTCGTTATACCAACGATGCACGGTTGCCTTGGAAGGGCCTTGACCCATGAAGGTACGATTCGCCCGGTTTCCGGCGACACTTGAAATCGTAAAAAATCATAGCGCGAGAATGTTCCCGACTCAGATCCATTTCAATGAGACGCGGCAATTTAAATTTCGCAAAAACTGTGAAGAGAAATTTTTAAACTTACCTATTTTTGCTTATAATCATATTTTCAAAATAGATTATAACTCGCCAGTCTTTCAACTGACTCATAGATACAAACTTTTTTCGCAATACTTTCTGAGTGTTCATATTAATTAGCGGGAATGTTCACGTACTTGTTATTGTTGGTGGAGGCACCAACTGTTTCGACCCTTATCGAGGGCCTTCGTCAGGGTGAACGCGGCTCGCGACCCGCCGCCTCCGCGTCCCGTCGTGCACTGCGCGCCGAGGCTGAATCATTGGTATTAATACATTTCTGTTGCTTCCAGCCAATCAGCGAACATGCTAGAACAGAACCTGCCATCGGAGTCCCGCGCGGTGTGGGCGCAACGAGCCTCCATGGAGCTTATTGTACTCCTCGACTGGAGCAGCGCCGCCGTCATACCGGGGAAGACGCTGTTCCTACTCAAGACTATACTCCTCAGGGTATGTCTTATCCAACATTTTATAACATAATCATAATCATTTATTTATTTGACACATAATATTACAATAGTATTGTTGATTCCTTAGGATCTTGAACTAGCCTAGGCTGTGTTTCGAGATCCAAGGCCTCTCCTTATAGTAAATCACTAATTATATTATTGTGTAAATAATTACAAGGATTAAACAAACTAATCTAAACAATGTAAGAAATATTAAAGATATGAACAATAAAACAAACATCCTAGAATAACGAATGAACGAAATAAAACTTTGAACTTAGAACAAAGAATGGATTCAGAAATGAGGAGTTACATAGAACTCAGATCACTGACTACTGGGCAGGTCCTGTAGCTCAAAGGACAGATAGGATGGCCGACGGGGCTCAAGTGGAGGCCACGAACACCAACAAGATGGGCGGAGGGCGTCCGCCCATCTTGTTGGTGTTCGTGGCCTAAGTAAGGTACTCAGGTCGGCGGTGGAGATAGGTTCCAACCGCAATACATGGAGATCCTTGAGGAAGGCCTATGTCCAACAGTAGACGTCTTATTGTTAAAATGATGATGATGAACCTAGATCAGAGCCTGCCATCAGAGTTCAGAGCGGTGTGGGCGCAGCGAGCCTCCATGGTGCTAAAATACCCCTGGACTGCACGAGCAGCGCCGCCGTCATTTTGGGAAAGACACTGTTCCTACTGAAGACATACTCCTCAGAGTCATGTGTCATATGTCTTATCCAACATTTCATAACATCCTAGAACAGTGGTTACTTTACGGGATGGATTCAGAAACTAACCTAGAACTCAGGTCACCGACATAGCCAAACGGATCAGTATGTTGAAGTGGGCAGCAATGGACAGGCCATGTAGCTAGAAGAAAAGAGAGGATAGCCGATAGGGCTCGATTGAAGGTCACGGACCGAAGCGCAGCGTAGGCCGTCCACCAACGAGATGGGCGGATGCCCTGGTAAGGTATTATGCAGATCGGAGGTGGATCACGGTTCCAGTCGCAATACTTGGAGGTCCATTAGGGAGGTCTATGTCCAACAGTGGACGTTCTATGGTTGAAATGATGATGATGACGAACCTAGAACAAAACCTGCCTCGGAGTCCCGCCCGGTGTGGGCCCAGAGAGCCTCCATGGAACTAATGGTAAGCCCGGACTGGAGCAGCGCCGCCGTCATACCGGGGAAATCGGTTCCTACTCAAGACTATACTCCTCAGGGTATGTCTTATCCAACTCTTTATAACATCCTAAAACGGGTTGTTTTACGGAATCAGAAATTAACTTAGGTCACCAACATATGTTAGACGTTGCAAGTGGCAATAGGCATGTTTTGTAGCTCGAAAAACAGATAGGATATGCGATTTCCTTATATTAAATGATATCTCCCATTGACTGTTGATCGATCTTGAGAAGCGTGACACTTCTGTTGCTTCACACAAACGCATAATCTGTTGACCGCGCTTCTGGAGATCGATAGGTCATAGACCGGTCATCGATTTCGGTTCATCGGTAGCCTGACCTCGCATTATTGTGTTGAAACTGCGAATGCGTCGCACGTCGCCGGACACGTGTACTTAGTTGTTAAGATATTATTATTATGTATGTTTTGTTGTTAAAAGCCGTGTTGGCCGAGTGGTATGTACCCCTGACTTTCAATCCGAAGGTCGTGGGTTCGATACCGGCAGTGCACCAATGGATTTTTCTTTCTTGAAAAATGTATGTGCACACTTAACATGTGCTTTTACGGTGAAGGAAACATCGTGAGGAAACCCGCGGCTCAGTTAGCTTCAGACGTATTGACCTGTTCTTTCCTCTGAATAATAGCTGACTAAGCTGAGAGGATGGTATAGGTGCTGGACAAGCCTAATCCATCTAACAATGTCCCAGGCACTGCAGCGTCCCGTACAGCATGATTACCAGTTGCTGACGCTGTATAAATCATCTGTAATAGATGCATAGGCCTTACTTTTTTTTTTAGTTTGTAAGGTACATGTTACATGGGCCTTAGATTAGGTATTTTACATCTTGTTACTCAGAAGAATGCTACCCCTCCTATCATGCCTGTGGATGCAGTAAGAGCCTGCTAAGGGATACCTCCGGAAGATGGGCAGCAGCGTGTTTCCGTGTATCAAGATCCCTTACTGCGCTCGCCAACCCGCCTGCCAAGCGTGGTGAGTATGGCAACTACCCCTCATGGAGATCCATGAGGGAAGCCTGTGTTCAGTAGTGAATGTTTTACGGCTGAAATGATGACATCTTGTTTCTATCTATAGTTGTTGTATATTATATTAAGGCCATCTAACAGTTAAACTAATGTATTGCTTCCAGTGGGACGTCAAGGTGCAGTACGCGCGCGCCCCGCTCGCGCTGTGCGGGGGCTACGCCGACTGGGTGCTGCGCTACCCGGCGCTCACCACCAACCCGCGCGCCGCGCCGCCGAGCGCGCACACGGCGATGGACGACATGCTGAGTGAGTATTGTGAACTGGTGCTGCGCTACCCGGCGCTCACCACCAACCCGCGCGCCGCGCCGCCGAGCGCGCACACGGCGATGGACGACATGCTGAGTGAGTATTGTGAACTGGTGCTGCGCTACCCGGCGCTCACCACCAACCCGCGCGCCGCGCCGCCGAGCGCGCACACGGCGATGGACGACATGCTGAGTGAGTACTGTGAACTGGTGCTGCGCTACCCGGCGCTCACCACCAACCCGCGCGCCGCGCCGCCGAGCGCGCACACGGCGATGGACGACATGCTGAGTGAGTACTGTGAACTGGTGCTGCGCTACCCGGCGCTCACCACCAACCCGCGCGCCGCGCCGCCGAGCGCGCACACGGCGATGGACGACATGCTGAGTGAGTACTGTGAACTGGTGCTGCGCTACCCGGCGCTCACCACCAACCCGCGCGCCGCGCCGCCGAGCGCGCACACGGCGATGGACGACATGCTGAGTGAGTACTGTGAACTGGTGCTGCGCTACCCGGCGCTCACCACCAACCCGCGCGCCGCGCCGCCGAGCGCGCACACGGCGATGGACGACATGCTGAGTGAGTACTGTGAACTGGTGCTGCGCTACCCGGCGCTCACCACCAACCCGCGCGCCGCGCCGCCGAGCGCGCACACGGCGATGGACGACATGCTGAGTGAGTATTGTGAACTGGTGCTGCGCTACCCGGCGCTCACCACCAACCCGCGCGCCGCGCCGCCGAGCGCGCACACGGCGATGGACGACATGCTGAGTGAGTACTGTGAACTGGTGCTGCGCTACCCGGCGCTCACCACCAACCCGCGCGCCGCGCCGCCGAGCGCGCACACGGCGATGGACGACATGCTGAGTGAGTACTGTGAACTGGTGCTGCGCTACCCGGCGCTCACCACCAAACCGCGCGCCGCGCCGCCGAGCGCGCACACGGCGATGGACGACATGCTGAGTGAGTACTGTGAACTGGTGCTGCGCTACCCGGCGCTCACCACCAACCCGCGCGCCGCGCCGCCGAGCGCGCACACGGCGATGGACGACATGCTGAGTGAGTACTGTGAACTGGTGCTGCGCTACCCGGCGCTCACCACCAACCCGCGCGCCGCGCCGCCGAGCGCGCACACGGCGATGGACGACATGCTGAGTGAGTACTGTGAACTGGTGCTGCGCTACCCGGCGCTCACCACCAACCCGCGCGCCGCGCCGCCGAGCGCGCACACGGCGATGGACGACATGCTGAGTGAGTACTGTGAACTGGTGCTGCGCTACCCGGCGCTCACCACCAACCCGCGCGCCGCGCCGCCGAGCGCGCACACGGCGATGGACGACATGCTGAGTGAGTATTGTGAACTGGTGCTGCGCTACCCGGCGCTCACCACCAACCCGCGCGCCGCGCCGCCGAGCGCGCACACGGCGATGGACGACATGCTGAGTGAGTACTGTGAACTGGTGCTGCGCTACCCGGCGCTCACCACCAACCCGCGCGCCGCGCCGCCGAGCGCGCACACGGCGATGGACGACATGCTGAGTGAATACTGTGAACTGGTGCTGCGCTACCCGGCGCTCACCACCAACCCGCGCGCCGCGCCGCCGAGCGCGCACACGGCGATGGACGACATGCTGAGTGAGTATTGTGAACTGGTGCTGCGCTACCCGGCGCTCACCACCAACCCGCGCGCCGCGCCGCCGAGCGCGCACACGGCGATGGACGACATGCTGAGTGAGTACTGTGAACTGGTGCTGCGCTACCCGGCGCTCACCACCAACCCGCGCGCCGCGCCGCCGAGCGCGCACACGGCGATGGGCGACATGCTGAGTGAGTACTGTGAACTGGTGCTGCGCTACCCGGCGCTCACCACCAAACCGCGCGCCGCGCCGCCGAGCGCGCACACGGCGATGGACGACATGCTGAGTGAGTACTGTGAACTGGTGCTGCGCTACCCGGCGCTCACCACCAACCCGCGCGCCGCGCCGCCGAGCGCGCACACGGCGATGGACGACATGCTGAGTGAGTACTGTGAACTGGTGCTGCGCTACCCGGCGCTCACCACCAACCCGCGTGCCGCGCCGCCGAGCGAGCACACGGCGATGGACGACATGCTGAGTGAGTACTGTGTACTGGTGCTGCGCTACCCGGCGCTCACCACCAACCCGCGCGCCGCGCCGCCGAGCGCGCACACGGCGATGGACGACATGCTGAGTGAGTACTGTGAACTGGTGCTGCGCTACCCGGCGCTCACCACCAACCCGCGCGCCGCGCCGCCGAGCGCGCACACGGCGATGGACGACATGCTGAGTGAGTACTGTGAACTGGTGCTGCGCTACCCGGCGCTCACCACCAACCCGCGTGCCGCGCCGCCGAGCGCGCACACGGCGATGGACGACATGCTGAGTGAGTACTGTGAACTGGTGCTGCGCTACCCGGCGCTCACCACCAACCCGCGCGCCGCGCCGCCGAGCGCGCACACGGCGATGGACGACATGCTGAGTGAGTACTGTGAACTGGTGCTGCGCTACCCGGCGCTCACCACCAACCCGCGTGCCGCGCCGCCGAGCGCGCACACAGCGATGGACGACATGCTGAGTGAGTACTGTGAACTGGTGCTGCGCTACCCGGCGCTCACCACCAACCCGCGCGCCGCGCCGCCGAGCGCGCACACGGCGATGGACGACATGCTGAGTGAGTACTGTGAACTGGTGCTGCGCTACCCGGCGCTCACCACCAACCCGCGCGCCGCGCCGCCGAGCGCGCACACGGCGATGGACGACATGCTGAGTGAGTACTGTGAACTGGTGCTGCGCTACCCGGCGCTCACCACCAACCCGCGCGCCGCGCCGCCGAGCGCGCACACGGCGATGGACGACATGCTGAGTGAGTACTGTGAACTGGTGCTGCGCTACCCGGCGCTCACCACCAACCCGCGTGCCGCGCCGCCGAGCGCGCACACGGCGATGGACGACATGCTGAGTGAGTACTGTGAACTGGTGCTGCGCTACCCGGCGCTCACCACCAACCCGCGCGCCGCGCCGCCGAGCGCGCACACGGCGATGGACGACATGCTGAGTGAGTACTGTGAACTGGTGCTGCGCTACCCGGCGCTCACCACCAACCCGCGTGCCGCGCCGCCGAGCGCGCACACAGCGATGGACGACATGCTGAGTGAGTACTGTGAACTGGTGCTGCGCTACCCGGCGCTCACCACCAACCCGCGCGCCGCGCCGCCGAGCGCGCACACGGCGATGGACGACATGCTGAGTGAGTACTGTGAACTGGTGCTGCGCTACCCGGCGCTCACCACCAACCCGCGCGCCGCGCCGCCGAGCGCGCACACGGCGATGGACGACATGCTGAGTGAGTACTGTGAACTGGTGCTGCGCTACCCGGCGCTCACCACCAACCCGCGCGCCGCGCCGCCGAGCGCGCACACGGCGATGGACGACATGCTGAGTGAGTACTGTGAACTGGTGCTGCGCTACCCGGCGCTCACCACCAACCCGCGTGCCGCGCCGCCGAGCGCGCACACGGCGATGGACGACATGCTGAGTGAGTACTGTGAACTGGTGCTGCGCTACCCGGCGCTCACCACCAACCCGCGCGCCGCGCCGCCGAGCGCGCACACGGCGATGGACGACATGCTGAGTGAGTACTGTGAACTGGTGCTGCGCTACCCGGCGCTCACCACCAACCCGCGCGCCGCGCCGCCGAGCGCGCACACGGCGATGGACGACATGCTGAGTGAGTACTGTGAACTGGTGCTGCGCTACCCGGCGCTCACCACCAACCCGCGCGCCGCGCCGCCGAGCGCGCACACGGCGATGGACGACATGCTGAGTGAGTACTGTGAACTGGTGCTGCGCTACCCGGCGCTCACCACCAACCCGCGCGCCGCGCCGCCGAGCGCGCACACGGCGATGGACGACATGCTGAGTGAGTACTGTGAACTGGTGCTGCGCTACCCGGCGCTCACCACCAACCCGCGCGCCGCGCCGCCGAGCGCGCACACGGCGATGGACGACATGCTGAGTGAGTACTGTGAACTGGTGCTGCGCTACCCGGCGCTCACCACCAACCCGCGCGCCGCGCCGCCGAGCGCGCACACGGCGATGGACGACATGCTGAGTGAGTACTGTGAACTGGTGCTGCGCTACCCGGCGCTCACCACCAACCCGCGCGCCGCGCCGCCGAGCGCGCACACGGCGATGGACGACATGCTGAGTGAGTACTGTGAACTGGTGCTGCGCTACAACGGTGTCACAAACATTAAACCAATTAGAGGTTCTCACGAATAACAAATGAATTAGGAAAAACAGTGATGGTTGTAAATCGACGGTAACCTAAGAGTAAACACAAAACAAAAATGAAGTATACATCAAAAGTAGCAGTAGGTACTAAGAAAAAGGTATTCAAAAAATTCCTTAAAATTATAGATATTATAACCAATCAAGTCAAGTCACCAAAGAAGTCATCGCTAAGCCGCTGTCTGACACTGGTGCAGAACAAATCAATGTCCATTTTGTTAAATAGGTTGTTGAAATAAACGCTTATCGAGTAGATAAATAGATAGACATTTATTTGGCAACAAAACAGCACAGACAAAACACAGTAATTACCTTGTTTTATTTTATCCGGGGAAATACTTGCGAAACGTCGGGAAATTATAAAACAAGGTTATTACGCGATGTTAAAGTCCCGTTAAACTGTTTGAAATTATGCTTAGTAAGTATGAGAGGAATTTCAGACTAACCTTACTGTGAAGTGAAATGATAATGTTGGTTTGGAATGAAAAGTTTAGATATTGTTGCAGGTGACATCGACTACCCGGAGTGGACGGACGCGCCGCCCGCGCGCCGCGAGCCTCCCGTCGACAGGAGCAGCAAGGTAGCAGCTTCCCTTTGTTTACAACGCTCATACATCCAATGCCGTGGGGTGCCGGCAGTAGAATGTTACCCCTCCTCTCCTACGCGTGGATGCAGTAAGAGCCTGCTAAGGGACACCTCAGGAAGATGGCCAACAGCGTCTATCCGTGTATCAACATCCCATACTGCGCTCACCAACCCGCCTGCCAAGCGTGGTGAGAATGGCAACTACCCCTCATGGAGATCCATGAGGGAGGCCTGTGTTCATCAGTGGACGTTTTATGGCTGAAATGATGATGATGATACATCCAATCGTCGTGGGCTGCCGGGAGTAGAATATTCCCCTCTACCCGTGGATGCAGTAAGAATCTTCCATACGTCCGGAAGATCAGCAGCGTCTTTCCGCGTATCACATCCTGTACTGCGCTCAGCAACCCGCCTGCCAAGCGTGGTGGGTCTGGAACAACCCCTCATTATCAGAACTTAGTGATCAATGAGTGAGCTCTTTGTCCAGCAGTGGATCTCCTGCGGCTGGAAGAGAGAAAGGTTTTATTGGAAATTTAGAGGGAACTTTGGGATATCTAAATCTATTTAGAAACTTATATGGAATCATGTTTTCGAAAGGATTAAATAATAGAGTGATTCCTGAACTCACCATAAATGAGTGTCAAATTGAAATATTGAGTTATTTTCAACTTCTCCGCGTAAGATGGATAGGCTTGGCGCGGGGTAGTGGCGCATGGCACAAACTAAGGGAGGCCTATAATACCCAGCAGTGGGTGAAGTCTGATTGTGAGTTATTATGATGATGAGGTAATATTTATTATTTCCTTATTCTACTTTATGCGGGGTCGTTACATGTTTTCCTCTTCCACTTAACTCTCACAGTCGTCATCTCACTCCTTTTTTTCGCATAATTATTTTTACGCACTCCATCCGTCGCTTATTTGGCCTACCTCTCCATCCACATTAATTCCTAACATTCTTCTTCCTAAATTCGATTTATCCCTCCTCATCAGATGGCTAGACCATGCTAATCCATTACTCCTCATCTTTTCTTCCCTTGACGCTACTTTCACGCTTCCTCTTATAGACTCATTTGAATGAATGAAGTATTTATTGACCACATAAAGATACAGCACAAAAAGGTTAACGAAACAAACAAAGAGAAAAAACGTATTTTAAAGTAACAAAGCTAATAAATAAAGAAAAAAACAATGTAACCTATGCTCACTGTAGCAGTATGGGTCGAAAGGTCCCGCCTCAGCTGCATGCTACCCTCCCGGCCCCGCGTAGAAGCGCATAGAGCAGCGCTTATCTAATTAATAAATAAATAAAAATAAATAATTCTGGACAAATCACACAGCACCATCTAGCCCCAAGCTAAGCAGAGCTTGTGTTATGGGTACTAGATGACTGATATACTTAATACATTATACTACATAGATAGATATTTTTATTATATATAGAAAAACACCCAGAGCACCCTGAACAAATATCTGCAGATCGTACAGACATTTGTCCCGAGGCGGGAATCGAACCCGCAACCCCTTGCAGCGCAGGCGGACCTTCGCCCGCTGCGCCACAGAGCTCGTCTCCATCCATGTAATTAATAGAGGTAGTAGTTAGTATACAATGTCAATAAGTGTGGTTCCCCAGGGCGCGGCGCTGCAGGTGTACACGGAGCGCGCGCGCAGCATGCAGCTGATCCTGGACCAGCAGGAGCGCATCGCCGACACCTCGCTGAGCCTCGAGAAGCAGCGGATTGAGGCCGAGCAGGTAAATATTCTAATCAAATAATTTTACTATAATAACTATCGCGAATAATCGTATTCAATATAGTCTATAATGTTGGATAAACGAAAGTTTTTCATCCACATGAACTCTGAGGTCACGAATACACTTAGCCTGCTCCAGGGGGCTCCTTCTAACTCATATACAAATGGGATAGTGAGCATTTTTAGCGTTCAAAAACATATTATTATCTGTACACCATTTGCTAACAGCGCTGAGATCCTCCTGGAGCCCAGGTGCATCGTCTGGGGATCGGATTTCTTTGTAGTTTAATATCGTCGGCAAAGAGATGTCATGCTGTGTTTTATAACTTGCGGAAGGTCATTAACAAAGATTTGAAACACTATGGGTCCCAAGCGATAACCCTGTGGTACACCAAATGTGGTCTTGAATGGAGACGAGTAATATACTCCAACATACACATCCACAACAATAACATGTTAAATAGAAATAGGAAATGTTTATTTATGTTTCACGCTAGACATTAAATTAACACATTAAGGTACAGAAACATACATCGGTCGCCAACAGCACACACCGTGTGAACACGACACTGATGTTCAGTGGCGCATTCACCATTTCATAGGACGCAACACTGACCAAAACAAAACATCGAACATTAAAAATAGTATTAAATTTAACAATAAATTTAATAATAATTGTTTTCTAAGGCGAAATTTGCCAGCTTATCACCGCGGTCGTTCCTTTTACCCAGACCATATTTTCCAATACTCTGTTGTTCTGCCTTTGTTAACTGTCCTAATTTTGCGTTAAAGTCTCCCATAATGATCAGGTTACTGTCGGCGTATTTTTGAGCTTCTTGGATACCTTTGTAGAAGTTGTCGATTTCCTCTTCTGTTGATTCAGATGTGGGTGCATAAACTTGAATCAGTGTTGGTTTATAATCATGAAGATTTAAATTTAAAATACATATTCTGTCTGATATTCCTAAGAAAAAAAATTTAATGCTTTCCTCAAAAGGAATCCTACTCCGTATCGTCCTTTTCTCTCCCCGTAATAATAGAAAATATGTTCTTCATCTTCTATTGTCTCTTGTCCTTCTCTGCGTATGTCTGATAATCCTATAATATCGTACTTTACGTTTGTCAGGGCGTGTTTCAGTTGTACCATTCTTTCATCTGATGATAGGGATTTTACATTGTATGTACACATATGTATATAGTTTTTTATCTTGCTTAGAGTTTATTTCTGTGCTTGTGCTTGTTGGAGGGTTTTGGTCATACTCCTCCTCGGTGACTAACCGTGTTGGAAGAGGGGGAGGGGTTTCTTTGTTTGATTGCTATTTTTGCTGTTGATTTGTGTTATTTTCTTTTAGTATGTTCGCACAGTAACCGCTGGGTCCAGGTTGAACATTGTCGTAGATGGTCTGGTTTGTTTGGCGAGTTGCTTCCCAGTAAGATGATATTTTATTTTTTTTCTTCTGAGCTTGAGTGGTGCCTTGAGCATGTCCTATTTAGTTTTGTTGGATTGTAGACGGGGGGATTTTGTTAGTGTTCGTTTATTATTTCGTGTAATATTTGAACTTTGTTCTTTGGTATTGCAAGCTAGTATGATCAGTTTGTCATATTTAATAATAACTTTGTTTCCCTTTTCCTTTTCAATTCGAGCTTGTTCGTATAACGCTTTCCTTTTTTCTAGTATTTTTGCCGGGAAATCTTCAGTAATTGAATATTTAGTGTTTTTGAGACTCCTCCAGTTCTTAAGGACTTCAATTTTTCTTCCCATGCCCGTAAAAGTGATTATTATAGGTCTGATTTTGTCTCCTTTTTTCCTATTCTTCTCACCATTTGTATTTCATAAATCGTACATTTGATATTCATTTTGTCGTTTATAAAATTCAGTATTATTTGAACGAGATCGTTGTAGCTGCGTTCTTCCTCTAGTAGTCCAAACAAAACCAGGTTACGTTGCCTTTGTGTTCTTTCCACCATATCTAGGCGTCTTTCTAGAGACTCTTGTTTGATTTCAACTTCTTCAATTCTTAGCTGGAGATTTCCGACAATTTCATTAAAATTTTTGGTTATGTTGTTAGTTATATTAGTTTCCAGATCTTTAAGAGTGTTTTTCGTTTGTTCCGAATCAGTTTGTAGCTTTAAAAACATTTCCCTTATTTCTTCCATTTTGTATAAAAAAAATAATTGAATAAATAAAAAGTGCAAAAATGCATTCTTTCCTGTGGTTTCGAACCACCGTATCGCTTGAGCGATACTGTAAACCGAACGGTTGAGACCTCTTCGCTGTTGGAAGTTGTGTCGAATTTAAGCAATAGCTCTGAATACTCGTTTGAAGCTGATGTTTCTGGGTCTGAATGTGCACTTTTTATTTTGTCCACCGTCAGTTACTATTTATCGTTGTGCACTGTTGATTCACTTGTACAATCACTATTTTCAATGTTTTTCAGTTTCAAGTTATTTCATTCAATGTTTGACAGTGAAAACGTCTTTCGTGTCTTAAAAAAATGTGTGTTATGCTTTAAAAGTGTTGTGCAGACTTTGTTTACACTCGAAATGTTGTTGGTAAATTATTTTGCTCTCAGAATTTGCCGTCACTGTGTTTCACTTGTTTTCACTTGTTGTTGACCGAAATCGACGTAGATAACAATATTTAAGGTCCGTCACACATTTATTAGCGCAATGTAAAGTCCTTTATACGTTTTTAGACGGTTAATTAATTTTAATAAATTTACAAACAGCAGAGGAATGTTTACTGTGCGACTGTAGCGCCACCTCCTTATTTAACTTATTTTACTGTTTTTATTATTAGTTGTGCGTTAAAAGTAGGTATTTTTTAGGAATGAATTATACAGAGCCAATGTTATCGCCACTCACGCCATCTACCGTCACTTGTTAATATAATTCAAAATAAAAATATTGATAATCCTAATTTTAAAACTTAATTTACAGTAAACAAGCCCTAAAACGACCGTTTATGAATTCAATTTCTGAGATTTTAACAGATGACCTGTTTGATTATTTTGATGCCTATCTGAAAGGTAAGATTCGAACCATTTCAATAGGGGATTCTGTATACCACATACGAGTAGATTTTTAAGAAGTAGTTTTGGTCAACTTTGTCGAATGCGCTGCTAAAGTCAGTATAAGGCTAAGTTCAGATGAACGCGCGGCGACGCGCGGTTGGCTCGGCAGCGGGTGTGAGATTGTAACAAATCAATGTTGTTGTGTACATGACCGCGCGTCACCGCGCGCAAGAACTTGAACCGCGCGTCACTGCGCGGTTTGAGGCGGGTGGACGCACGGAGCCACTAAAAAATGGAGGACGAGATATCAATTGATTTAGTAATTGACGAAATTGAAAAAAGAGATGCGATTTGGAATCTTAATACGAATGGACATCCTAGAGTAGTTGAAAAACCGTTCTTCGTGTTGTCTTAGTGTGGGATAAAAAGTCACAAACAGGCTTACACGGTTTACGGTTTTAGAAATTTATTTCTCAAAAGAATATACATTCACTTAAAAGAGAAATACAAGATAGGCTTAAATTATTACAGCGTAATTCGTGCAGAACTAACTTAATTAATAAGCTACTTTAAACACACAGCTACATACTTAAAATAAATGATTAGATACCTTACAACACAAAAATTATTCGCATAGAATTTCCTAGAACAATTTTGTTTTGTTACGAGTATTAAAAATGATGAGTATTGATGAGTTAAAAGTGGGTAGTCAGAAAAAAAAACGGTTTATCGTATTTGAGTCGAACTAAAGAGGATCGAGTACATATCGTTTGGCAGTTGCTATGGCAAGATAATGATAGACAATTTCAAATTAAGTATTCATAAAGATATACATATATTAGTCATAAGTATTTACTCGTAAGTCTGTTTGTTTGTATTTAAATGTTTCGTATAAACTCTGATAAATCTCGTGAAAAATGGGCTTTTAATTTATTTTTGAAAGCATTAAATGATTTTGTGTCCTTAATAATATTGGGTAATTTGTTGAACATTTGTGCACCCTCGTAAAGTATATTTTTCTTGCCATAATTTGTTCTAGGGGCTTGCAAAACCAAATCGTTTGACCGTCTGAGTGAACGTTTGCGTATTTGTTTTTTTTTTGTAAAAGATATTTCAGTGTGAATTTTAAGAATAGCTTAAAGAAAGTCTTTGCCTCAAAATAGGGTGCACCCAGTATCGTCTTTGCTTTCGACGACGACGTCGCTGTTTGCGGTAAAACCCACGAGCAAATAGCCTCCTCCACGTCATTCTTCAGATGGCGATGCTCTACCAAAGCCTCAAGATGAAAGCAGTTCGCCTCCACTCCACCATTAATGTCCTCCAAGAGCGACAAGACGTCGCGCAGCGACTACAAGACCTACAGAAAGTCATTGAGACCTCAAGACCTGCCGATTCCGCTGGAACTTCTTTTGCAGATATGGTCAAGAAGGGATCCAACAGTTTCATAAGACCTAATCATTTGAGCTCCGTGGCCATTTACCCAAATGACAAAATGAAGTCTAGTGACGAAACCAAATCTCTGGTTCAAAAAATTATCTGCCCCGAAGAAATTAAATTACATGTCAGAGGCCTACGGAAGACAAAAAATGGAGGAGTTATAATAAGCACAGAAAATCGGGACGACATAGAAAAATTGAAAAATTCAGTGCAACTTACAAATTCAGGTCTAAAGGTCGACGAAACCCAAAAACGCAAGCCCAGAGTAGTCATTGTAGGAGTGCCCACGTCAATGCAGGAAACAGAAGTTTTGTCCTGTTTATATAGGCAAAACCTAGCAGAGACACTTCAGGACGTGACCCTTGAGGAATGTTTAAGTCAAATCAGGTTAAGCCACAAGTCGGGAAAAAGGAACGCCGATTATTGCAACTACGTACTTGAGGTTCCAGCTGTTATCCGCAAAGCCCTTATTACTAAAGAGAGAGTGTTCGTGCACTGGTCGTCATGTCCTGTTCGGGACTTTACCTTCGTTACTAGATGCTACAAGTGCCAACAATACGGACACGCGGCAAAGACCTGCAGAGAGACCAACATCAACTGCAGTCACTGTGGTGGACAAGGACACGCTGTACAGGAATGCACAAGGAAGACTGAAGACCCAAAATGTGCTACCTGCCTGCATTTCAAAAAGCCGAGTAACCACAAAACTGGTTGTTCCGACTGCCCAGCTAAATTAATGGCGGAAAAAAGGTACATTAATTCAATTGATTATGAAGGCGCCTAAGAGCGCCCCATATCAGTTATTTTCTGACCTTTCATTTGGTTTTAGTTAAGATGTTAAATAATTTAATTAATGACTTAGACCACTTTTCTGTATCAGAATCCAAATGCTGTGATACTGAACAATGCAAACAATATGTATCGTCTTACAAAAATCCACTAACAATATTAACACAAAACATACGAAGTGTCATTAAAAATTTTGATAACTTTAGTATTTTTCAGGAAAGGTTAAATATAAATTGTGACGTTATTATTTTAACTGAATGTTGGCTCTCTAAAAAATATAATGTACCACAAATGCCCGGATATAAGTCTTACCAAAGTAATATAAATTACAATCAAAATGATGGGATATTAGTTTTTGTGAAAAATCATCTCGATGTCTCTGTAGAAGAACCAGACATACTCGACTGCAATAGATTATTAATTAAAATCGGTGCAGAGTTTGCATTAATAGCAATATACAGACCTCCTTCTTTTAAAAATGCCAACAACTTTACTAACTCGTTAAATGATGCGTTGCAAAATGTATCTACCTTTAAAAACGTAATTTTAGTTGGTGACATTAATATAAATATCCTTTCCGGATGTAGTGACTCAGTCGGACAGGACTACCTAAATCTATGTTCCTTCCACGGCTTACTCCCGGCGCATACATTCCCTACGCACCAAACTGGTTCGTGCTTAGATCATATTATGCTTAAATCCATTTTTCCATCACTCGCTCTTGTTATAAACTCTTCAATAACCGATCACAGCGCTGCCCTATTAACCTTAAATTGCAAATTACCTAAAGTAAATAACACTCGCACTATTACTAAATTAAATGTGAATAAACTTGAAGATGAATTATGCAACATTGACTTTGCTCCAGTTTATCATTCCGCTGACCTGAATTTTTCCATGTCATATGTTATTAATAAACTACAACAAGCGATTCAAAAAAGTACGTACGAGGTTGTTCTAAGCAATAAATGTCTCAATTTAAAACCTTGGATTACTGCAGGACTTATTCGTTGTATGAAACACAGAGACAAACTGCATATGAAAGCAAGGTCAAATCCAAATAATTTAGTCTTGCAGTTGTCATATAAACGTTATCGTAATTTTTGTAATAATTTACTGAAAAAAGTTAAAATAGATTATGATAAAAGAGAACTGGAAAATGCGGGTACGAATAGTAAAAAGATTTGGAAGTTTATAAAAAACGTAACATATTCCAACAAGAAGCATGAGACATCTTCGTGTTTATTGCAAACAAATTCCTCACCGCTTCAATCTGCTAACATTGCAAATAATTACTTTGTTAATGTAGGTAAGTGTCTAGCAGAAAAAATGCAAAGACTCTCACAATTTCCTACGGGTCCATATATTAAAAACAATAGTACTCCAACGTCTTTTGCCTTACTGGACACCGATGAAAGCGAAGTGGAAAGCATAATAATGAGCTTAAAAACCGATTGTGCAGTTGGATGGGATAATATACCAGCCAAAATTATCAAGCAATTCAAGCACATACTAATCCCACCTCTGACTCATATTATTAATCAGTGCTTTTCTACGGGGATTTTTCCCGAGGGCCTGAAAAAAGCTATCGTTGTCCCTGTGTATAAATCGGGATCTAAAGACCAAATTATTAATTATAGACCTATTTCCATACTATCCTCGTTGTCAAAGATATTCGAAAAAATTATAAATAAAAGATTAGTCAAATACCTAGAAGATAAATTAATCTTGTCAAATACACAGTTTGGCTTTAGATCTAAGTTATCTTCTTCTGACGCTGTTCATCATCTTACTAACTTTCTCGCACAAGAATTGGATAAAGGTAAGCACACCGTAGGCATTTTCCTGGATCTAGCTAAGGCTTTTGATACTGTTTCATCCCCTATCCTTTTGCGCAAGCTTGAGTCTATTGGAATTAGAGGCACCCAGTTGAATCTCTTCTCAAGTTATTTAGAAGGACGCATGCAATGCCTTAAAATTGGAAATGTTCTCAGTGATGATATGAAAAATACATCCTTTGGGGTTCCCCAAGGAAGTATTTTAGGACCTACTCTGTTTTTGATTTACATAAATGATCTCTGCAATCTTAATCTAGAACAGGGCAAAATCATATCATATGCTGATGATACTGCTCTAATTTTTTCGGCTGATTCGGAAAAAGAAGTCTACGAGTTAGCGCAAAATGGCTTTAATATTGTGACTAAATGGCTTCAGTACAACTTACTGACACTTAACGCAACAAAGACTATCCATATCAAGTTTTCTATGCGCAATCCACCGTCAACCGAAGGATATTTGAAATTATTCGCTCATTATTGCATTCCCTCTCCTGAAACTAAATGTATGTGTCCCGCTATCAACCATTCAAACAAAATAAAATATCTGGGTATCTTGCTAGATGATACTCTTTCTTTCAGACCATACATAGATGTTTTAAGCAATAGAGTTCGTAAGTTGATATTCGTATTCAAAAAGTTACGTTGTACTGCGGATCAGAAATTATTAAGACAAACTTACTTTGCCCTTTGCCAGTCCATTTTGTCATACTGCATTTCTATTTGGGGAGGAGTAGGTAAATCATTATTACTTCCAATCGAGAGAGCTCAAAGAGCCGTACTTAAGGTAGCTACTTTCCGACCTTTTATTTTTTCTACTTACCTTCTATATCAATCCTGCGAAGTGCTAACAGTTCGGCAGTTATTTATATTAAATGTGGTACTAAAACAACACACAGCTCTTCCCTACAGCACAGAGTTTACTAACAAAAGACGTAATTATATTGTTTGCCCCCGGTCAACCTCAACAAAACATGCCTTCTCAACTAAATTTTATAATTTTCTAGGTCCAATTCTCTACAATAGACTTAATATGATAGCTAACATTTTCCCATTAAATTATAATAGTTGTAAAATATCTTTAATAAAAACACTTCAGAGCATGTCTTATGATGATACAGAAAAGTTATTAGCAATAACTAAGTAACTAACTGTTACTCTATTATCATTACCATGTATTCCAAGAATGAAATGTTACGCAAGCGTTTTTAACGAACATAGGTGTAAAAAATTTATATAAATTTATAGTTTTAGTTTATAAAATCTATATGAAACTGTTCCATTTAAGTCTTCTAATTATAATGATTGTTATGTTATTTACCTACAATAAGTATATGTAAGTCCCAATAGTCTGAAACACAGGTTTATCCTAGTTCAGACACGGTTATCTTAGTACATTTAAATAGCTACGGCTTTTGTAATTTATTGTGAATTTATATTGATTTTTGAATAAATTATCTTATCTTATCTTATCTTATTCTCACTGAATGTTCACGCTAGACTGCCGCGCGCAAGCCGCCGCCATCTGAACAGCTGAACCGCGCGGCAGCGCGCGTCGCCGCGCGGTCATCTGAACTAAGCCTAAATTACGTCAACTTAAGTTATATAGTTAAGTACTCTATTAATGATTATTGTAACTACAATAAAGCTAGAACTTGCATCCTCGCGGCTTGGTTCCGGGAACACTCCGCCAGCACGTGATAGATAAAGATTATATTTAGATTTTCATCAAGCCTACTAATGATCTGTTCATCACCAGGACTGGGAGAAGGTGCACCAGCAGCGCTCCATCGAGCCGGCGGACGACGTGCGCGCGCTGTACAAGCTGCGCGAGCAGGAGATCATCAGCCAGCTGATGCAGCTGGAGAACAAGCAGTATGACATGGTGAGTCTGCTCATCACCAGGACTGGAGAAGGTGCACCGGCAGCGCGCGATGAATCTGACGACCTGAAGACCTCTATTTGGTGATTTATACAAGATCAGAAAAAAATCAGCAATTGGTAACAGCAGTTAGGCTACTAAAAAAAGTATATTTAAATCTGCTTACAACATTTTGTGTGAACGTTGACAATACGTACATTTAAAACTGAGTCGTTGCTCAGTTCACCTGAAACCAGAGTAAAAAACTTTGTACAGCAGCGACGTATTGTAATAATAACGAACCAAAAAAAAATCACAAATGTTGTTAATAAACATAGAAAGTGGAAAATTAGGGAACACTTCATGTCGAATGTCACCAATATCATCATCATACATGAGGTACGCAGCGCACACATTGTATACATAAATTCGATAGATATTTGTACAGATTTAAAGGGTGTAATGTAAATAAAACAACTGTACTGTGTGGCAGGAGGCTCTCTTTCAAGCTCCATTTATGTTCAAATACGCTGGCGACTAGGTCAAAAGCTAAAACGCTTCGATAGCGCGTTCTAGGAATATACCAAAAAAAAGGGCGTCATCTATTGAATTTTCCTTTAATCTTTTGCTTGTCTATGTTGAAAATGTATACTTAACTATACGATGGAAGTGCATGACTACATCTGGAAATATCTGTGATCCTAGTTTCTAAAGTAAATGTCTTTATTACAGGAACAAGAGAACCAAAGCCTGCGCGAGCAGTTGGATGAATACCAGCGGAAGGAGCGCGAGGAAGCCGAGAAGTTGGCAGAGAGCATCGCCAGCGCGGACCAGCCCAGTCCCGAAGCACAAGGTGATTGAGTGGTTTCATGATTTACGTCCGCTGTAGCTGTGGGGTGCTGGAATGTTACCCTTCCTCTCTTGCCCGCGGATGCAGTAAGAGTCTGGATGCAGCCTCTTTCCGTGTGTCGATCGCGTAGAGCGCTCGCCAACACGCCTGCCAAGCGTGGCGATTATGGCAACTACCATCTCCATAATCAGTACTTGGAGACCCCTGAGGGAGGACTACGTCCATCATTGGACGTTCTGAGATGATACGACACATCGACCCGTCGGATATTTCGAGTAATAATAAAATAAGGTAATTACGCGATAAAGTCCCGTTGATCAGTTTTAAAATTATATATACAGATCGCGAAAGTTTCCCTTTTAGGAATCTCGCTCGCTCGCCAAGTCTCACCAATCAATCCTAAATGTATCTAGATCGGCACGCCTGCGTTTCCTAGGTTTGCCTCAACATCATAACCCGTCCTCAGGCACCCCACTGCGATATGATCCGGGCCCTCCTCTCCGAATGAATGGGACTCGCATGCCCCGCCCGATCCCACTAGAGCCTATCAGTCTTGTCTCCAACGTCGACAATAGGGTATTTACTCCGTATGAGAAAAAACTAAAAATATATTTTTGAGATTGTTGGAGTCTCAGGTGGAAATTAAAGACTGCTGGTATAATTCAGACTAGTGTTATGTTAGGGTCCCAAGCGTGAAGGTCGCAGGTAGACAGGTCGCCCATGCCGCGCCGACCGCCTGCTCGTAGTGATGTGTAGGTCGCAGGTAGACAGGTCGCCCATGCCGCGCCGGCCGCCTCCTCGTAGTGATGTGTAGGTCGCAGGTAGACAGGTCGCCCATGCCGCGCCGGCCGCCTCCTCGTAGTGATGTGTAGGTCGCAGGTAGACAGGTCGCCCATGCCGCGCCGGCCGCCTCCTCGTAGTGATGTGTAGGTCGCAGGTAGACAGGTCGCCCATGCCGCGCCGGCCGCCTCCTCGTAGTGATGTGTAGGTCGCAGGTAGACAGGTCGCCCATGCCGCGCCGGCCGCCTCCTCGTAGTGATGTGTAGGTCGCAGGTAGACAGGTCGCCCATGCCGCGCCGGCCGCCTCCTCGTAGTGATGTGTAGGTCGCAGGTAGACAGGTCGCCCATGCCGCGCCGGCCGCCTCCTCGTAGTGATGTGTAGGTCGCAGGTAGACAGGTCGCCCATGCCGCGCCGGCCGCCTCCTCGTAGTGATGTGTAGGTCGCAGGTAGACAGGTCGCCCATGCCGCGCCGGCCGCCTCCTCGTAGTGATGTGTAGGTCGCAGGTAGACAGGTCGCCCATACCGCGCCGGCCGCCTCCTCGTAGTGATGTGTAGGTCGCAGGTAGACAGGTCGCCCATGCCGCGCCGGCCGCCTCCTCGTAGTGATGTGTAGGTCGCAGGTAGACAGGTCGCCCATGCCGCGCCGGCCGCCTCCTCGTAGTGATGTGTAGGTCGCAGGTAGACAGGTCGCCCATGCCGCGCCGGCCGCCTCCTCGTAGTGATGTGTAGGTCGCAGGTAGACAGGTCGCCCATGCCGCGCCGGCCGCCTCCTCGTAGTGATGTGTAGGTCGCAGGTAGACAGGTCGCCCATGCCGCGCCGGCCGCCTCCTCGTAGTGATGTGTAGGTCGCAGGTAGACAGGTCGCCCATGCCGCGCCGGCCGCCTCCTCGTAGTGATGTGTAGGTCGCAGGTAGACAGGTCGCCCATGCCGCGCCGGCCGCCTCCTCGTAGTGATGTGTAGGTCGCAGGTAGACAGGTCGCCCATGCCGCGCCGGCCGCCTCCTCGTAGTGATGTGTAGGTCGCAGGTAGACAGGTCGCCCATGCCGCGCCGGCCGCCTCCTCGTAGTGATGTGTAGGTCGCAGGTAGACAGGTCGCCCATGCCGCGCCGGCCGCCTCCTCGTAGTGATGTGTAGGTCGCAGGTAGACAGGTCGCCCATGCCGCGCCGGCCGCCTCCTCGTAGTGATGTGTAGGTCGCAGGTAGACAGGTCGCCCATGCCGCGCCGGCCGCATCCTCGTAGTGATGTGTAGGTCGCAGATAGACAGGTCGCCCATGCCGCGCCGGCCGCCTCCTCGTAGTGATGTGTAGGTCGCAGGTAGACAGCTCGCCCATGCCGCGCCGGCCGCCTCCTCGTAGTGATGTGTGGTCGGGCGCGTGGCGACGCAAGGCGGCAGTTTGTCTCCGCCAGAGATGAGGAGGAAGCAGTTGCTACGCAACTTGTATTATGTTAATAACGTAATGAACGTTTATTTGTAGAAGAGACGGCGCGCCGCGTGTCGATCTCCAAGCGTCGCATCGCGGCGGCCGAGGGCGCGCGCCGCCAGCTGCTCCGGACGCGCGAGCAGCTGGAGAGGGACCGCACGCGGCGCCTGCAGCTCGCGCGCGCCAAGAGGAAACCCACCGACAAGGTACGAGGGCGCGGGCATTCACTGAGATACGCCGCGTGTCGATCTCCAAGCGTCGCATCGCGGCGGCCGAGGGCGCGCGCCGCCAGCTGCTCCGGACGCGCGAGCAGCTGGAGAGGGACCGCACGCGGCGCCTGCAGCTCGCGCGCGCCAAGAGGAAACCCACCGACAAGGTACGAGGGCGCGGGCATTCACTGAGATACGCCGCGTGTCGATCTCCAAGCGTCGCATCGCGGCGGCCGAGGGCGCGCGCCGCCAGCTGCTCCGGACGCGCGAGCAGCTGGAGAGGGACCGCACGCGGCGCCTGCAGCTCGCGCGCGCCAAGAGGAAACCCACCGACAAGGTACGAGGGCGCGGGCATTCACTGAGATACGCCGCGTGTCGATCTCCAAGCGTCGCATCGCGGCGGCCGAGGGCGCGCGCCGCCAGCTGCTCCGGACGCGCGAGCAGCTGGAGAGGGACCGCACGCGGCGCTTGCAGCTCGCGCGCGCCAAGAGGAAACCCACCGACAAGGTACGAGGGCGCGGGCATTCACTGAGATACGCCGCGTGTCGATCTCCAAGCGTCGCATCGCGGCGGCCGAGGGCGCGCGCCGCCAGCTGCTCCGGACGCGCGAGCAGCTGGAGAGGGACCGCACGCGGCGCCTGCAGCTCGCGCGCGCCAAGAGGAAACCCACCGACAAGGTACGAGGGCGCGGGCATTCACTGAGATACGCCGCGTGTCGATCTCCAAGCGTCGCATCGCGGTGGCCGAGGGCGCGCGCCGCCAGCTGCTCCGGACGCGCGAGCAGCTGGAGAGGGACCGCACGCGGCGCCTGCAGCTCGCGCGCGCCAAGAGGAAACCCACCGACAAGGTACGAGGGCGCGGGCATTCACTGAGATACGCCGCGTGTCGATCTCCAAGCGTCGCATCGCGGCGGCCGAGGGCGCGCGCCGCCAGCTGCTCCGGACGCGCGAGCAGCTGGAGAGGGACCGCACGCGGCGCCTGCAGCTCGCGCGCGCCAAGAGGAAACCCACCGACAAGGTACGAGGGCGCGGGCATTCACTGAGATACGCCGCGTGTCGATCTCCAAGCGTCGCATCGCGGCGGCCGAGGGCGCGCGCCGCCAGCTGCTCCGGACGCGCGAGCAGCTGGAGAGGGACCGCACGCGGCGCCTGCAGCTCGCGCGCGCCAAGAGGAAACCCACCGACAAGGTACGAGGGCGCGGGCATTCACTGAGATACGCCGCGTGTCGATCTCCAAGCGTCGCATCGCGGCGGCCGAGGGCGCGCGCCGCCAGCTGCTCCGGACGCGCGAGCAGCTGGAGAGGGACCGCACGCGGCGCTTGCAGCTCGCGCGCGCCAAGAGGAAACCCACCGACAAGGTACGAGGGCGCGGGCATTCACTGAGATACGCCGCGTGTCGATCTCCAAGCGTCGCATCGCGGCGGCCGAGGGCGCGCGCCGCCAGCTGCTCCGGACGCGCGAGCAGCTGGAGAGGGACCGCACGCGGCGCCTGCAGCTCGCGCGCGCCAAGAGGAAACCCACCGACAAGGTACGAGGGCGCGGGCATTCACTGAGATACGCCGCGTGTCGATCTCCAAGCGTCGCATCGCGGCGGCCGAGGGCGCGCGCCGCCAGCTGCTCCGGACGCGCGAGCAGCTGGAGAGGGACCGCACGCGGCGCCTGCAGCTCGCGCGCGCCAAGAGGAAACCCACCGACAAGGTACGAGGGCGCGGGCATTCACTGAGATACGCCGCGTGTCGATCTCCAAGCGTCGCATCGCGGCGGCCGAGGGCGCGCGCCGCCAGCTGCTCCGGACGCGCGAGCAGCTGGAGAGGGACCGCACGCGGCGCCTGCAGCTCGCGCGCGCCAAGAGGAAACCCACCGACAAGGTACGAGGGCGCGGGCATTCACTGAGATACGCCGCGTGTCGATCTCCAAGCGTCGCATCGCGGCGGCCGAGGGCGCGCGCCGCCAGCTGCTCCGGACGCGCGAGCAGCTGGAGAGGGACCGCACGCGGCGCCTGCAGCTCGCGCGCGCCAAGAGGAAACCCACCGACAAGGTACGAGGGCGCGGGCATTCACTGAGATACGCCGCGTGTCGATCTCCAAGCGTCGCATCGCGGCGGCCGAGGGCGCGCGCCGCCAGCTGCTCCGGACGCGCGAGCAGCTGGAGAGGGACCGCACGCGGCGCCTGCAGCTCGCGCGCGCCAAGAGGAAACCCACCGACAAGGTACGAGGGCGCGGGCATTCACTGAGATACGCCGCGTGTCGATCTCCAAGCGTCGCATCGCGGCGGCCGAGGGCGCGCGCCGCCAGCTGCTCCGGACGCGCGAGCAGCTGGAGAGATTTGCTTAAAACAGTCCGATGCCCGATACAACATGTTAAATACTACTACTAATAATACTAAGAAACACCCCGATTTTGAGCTTAAATTGGGATATATTTCACCGAAACCATAATTACAGTAAACTTTTGATGTTTTATGTTTCAGTTTAATTTATTTACCATAACGTTATTTTACATAACAGGCAAGTCAAAACATACACAGATAATTACGAACATAATCACTAAGAATTTATTGGAGATCCACATTTAGTTACGATTGTCGGAAAAAATAATGGTATGATGCAAAAATTGCGATCGTTATACACGGAACGGAGTTTTAAAACCGGTTCCAAAATGCCTCGATGGAAGACCGGCACAGGTTTTCTTGGAACCTGCATGTGCTGAGTTGGGACCATTTTGCACCTTCTTTATTTCAAGTTAATTTACTTGTAGGCTTATTAATTTTTAGTTAGTTTTACTGTTTACTTGTATATTTTGCCTTTTAAAATGTATCTACTATTTTGGCTTTCTTCGTTGGAACGTCAAAATGGATTAGTTTTCATTCTTTAATATGTTTAATCATAATGAGTTCTCATGCATACGTTTCGGTAGGACGACGACGGCGGCGACGCCTACATGGTGTCCCCCTCGGACAGCCCCGAGGGGGCCGGGGTGCCCCGCGCGCACTCCTCGCCCAACATTGCCAAGGTGCGTACCATCGTCGTGCACAGCTGTGCGTACTGCACCCACTGCTGGGTGTGATGCGTTTCCTAGGACGATGACGACGGGGTGATGCCCACATGGTGTCCCCTCGGACAGCCCCGACATCACCGGGATGAATCACTCGCAGTTTTGCTAAGGTATTTGTCATCATTCACCGCTTGTCTGTACCTACTGCTGAAAGTCTTCTGTTTGTGGTCACAGAGTGGTCGTGGTTGTCACGTCGATTCTGCGCCAGGCATCTTAGAATGAAGCTTTTCTCGTGAGTTCTTGCAGAGAAGCGTACCTACTTCGATCTTTCGACCTTTTGTCAAAGGTATAAGGTCGGCGGGGAGGCCTATGTCCAACAGTGAACGTCCTAGTGAAATTGTGATAGATGATCACTACCTGGGGCAATACTATAGTACGTATCATTTGGATCCTGGTTGTAATCGGTTCCTTCCCGCAGGAGATGTCATCCGACGAGGAGGAGCTGGCGACGCCGACCTTCGACCGCAGCACCAAGCCGGCGCACAGCAAGCTGCCGCCCAGCGACCGCGTGCAGCGCGACTTCCAGCCCGTCTGGGGCGACGTGGTGAGTGCCGTCTCACGGTCCACAGCTGGGCGAAGGTCCCCTCGACTGGGCAACTGAAGACGCCTGCTAGATGGACGCAGACGCTGGATGCGGCCAAATACAGGTAATAAGGTAAAGAAGTCATCATTTCAGCTGTAAAACGTACATTGAACACTGGCCTCCCTCATGGATCTCCATGAGGGGTAGTTGCCATACTCACCACGCTTGGCAGGCGGGTTGATGAACACTTCATTCACTGTCCACAGCTGGGCAAAGACCCCCTCGATCCTTCGCAGCCGCTAGATGGAGCGATGGTTCGACAACGGACGCTGGATGCGGCCAAAGACAGCTGATAAGGAAAAGAAGTAAACTAACGCAGTTGAGGGAGGCCTATGTCTAAACAGTGGACTGATATACCTTATATTGATGCTTATGAGCTAAGCAATGGCCTCCCCAAGACGTAGCTAGAATGTCTTTCGTAAGGTCATTAGTTTAAGACCTGGTGACGCCGACGTTCGGCCACGAGTCCAGCGCGACTTGCAACCGGTGTGGTGTGACGTGTGAGTACTCTCTTATCTACTGACCACAGCTGGGCAACGGATCCCCATGGCAGACGCTGGATGCGGCCGAAGAAATTAATATGATGAGGGTAATGAAGGCAATATGACCTATGTGTAACACAACAGTGGACTGATATAGTGTCATTTTCAAGTTTTTATATCCATTCTTATGTGACCTTTCGTCGTCAAACAGATTGACTAGGGATTGAATCGGTTCCCAGTCAGTACCGACTCACCGTGTCGCTCCGGACTCCTCTGATATAGCTAGGTATATACTCGTAGACTGATATTTCTTAAGATAACTCAAACTTTAGGTTATTTAACGAAACACCTTGTGCAAAATAGTTCGAAAACTAGGTACTTGATCAAAAAAGGTGATCTATTTGATAGAGTTACACATTATATCTCACGTAAATTACCTATGGGCCCATCTATTAATTGCGTCACACGAATTTCATGATTTTTTTACCGATCTACATTAGTGACCGATAACTACGTGACGTTTTGTGTAAACGAGATAATTAAACAGAATAGGCCCCCTTGTTGTACTATTTTACATCTTACTACAAGTGAAAACTACTCAAGGCTAGCTATTTTCTATGTTACTTTTAGATTTAAGTTTTTTAAGCTGTTTGTTTTCCAAGTTTTAATAAATAAATCTGGAATTATGAAATGAAAACAGTTTCCATTTAAATTATTTTTCGAGAAGTTTGATGATCTTTCCCCAGCAAACGAAACAGGTTCAGAAAAAAATGTTTTTTTTTATTGTGATCCCACGAATTTTGGAACCGTCCTACCCCCTTGCTCTCCCTCTTCCCTCCCATTTAACGTGTGATGTTATTTATGGATGGCACCTTTTTATTCATCGAAACTATTTTTCTCATGTAGTATGAATGCTTAGGGCGTAGGTGACAGTGAAAAATGCGTACCAGCACTGGTTAGCCTGACTATTTTATAAAAGGTACCTATGCTTGTGGTTAAAACCTTAAACATAATAATTCATTCATAAATATAATATAAACCTTAACGAAATATTGTATGCTTAGCGTAATTATCAAAGCCTTGCCTCCCGTGCTAGTTAAAATAATCTATATAAAATAATATCTAAGTGTCAGTGAAAAGTGCAGACATTGTCCCCGCGCGGCGGCTGCCAGGAAGCCCTAGCGGGCGCCGCGGGCTCGCGCGGCGCGCACACCTCCCGGCGCCTCTGACCTGGATACGTTTTTGAGGATCGATTGTGCTGACAAATTATATGTTCAATAAATAATAAAATAGTAAACAATATTTATTTCCGAAATATCAAGCCTTACAAAAAATATTCTTAAGTCCTAAGTAAAAGCTTATTCATCATTTCAGCCGTAAAACGTCCACTACTGAACACAGGCCTCCCTCATAGAACTCCGTGAGGGGTAGTTGCCATACTCACCACGCTTGGCAGGCGGGTTGGCGAGCGCAGTACGGGATGTTGATACACGGAAAGACGCTGCTGCCCATCTTCCGGAGGTATCCCTTAGCAGGCTCTCTGCATCCGCGGGCATGAGAGGAGGGGTAACATACTACTGCCGGCACCCCACGGCATTGCTCACTAAAACGGGAAGTACTCACGTAGTATTGTAACGTCAGAGATTATTCCGACACGTTTTGATTTTTCAAGAAAATCATTATCATGGGATTGAATGCCCGTGCGCGCGTGGGGCCGACATGGATTTCTTACATTTAATTTCACGCCATCATGATGATGATGTGTAGGTAAGTTTGATGATTAGTGGATAGGGATATATCATCTTAGCCATCTTTCGATGTCGTCATCCGTGAATTTTGTAAAGTAGTTGAAGAGGTTTGATAACCATATGTGGTCCTCTTCATTAATTCCACTACCAGATCATACTTTCTGAATGCAAATGGTTGGCCTTGAGAGAAATATGCCAAACACGAGTTCCCTAGACTCCTCATGGATCCTATCATCGGAACTGAGTTTTGAATAGGACCTTATTCAAAGTGTATCTATTCGTACTCAAAACAAAATTTCTAAATCGGCTCTTATACGAAGGCGTTTTGTGGTTACAAAGATTTTATAAAATCGGTCAAGTGCGAGTTCCGACCGACACACAGACGGACAGACGTACAGCGGAGTCTTAGTAATAGCGTCCCTATTTTACCCTTTGGGTATGGAACCCTAAAAAATGCAGGCAATTTGAAAACCTCCTCCTTTTTTCGAAGTCGGTTAGAAAATTATAGCTATTTGCCATTTTCCCGTCCTAATTCCAACAACACGTGAGCAAAGCCCGTATAATCCAATCGCGCCAACAAGCGCGCCCCCTCGGCCAATCGCCTTGTATACCGTGACTGGGGATTAGTGATACTTATACAGCAATAATCAAAGATTTATATCATTAGATACGCCCCTACCGTGGGGTGCTGGCAGTAGAATGTTACCCCTCCTTTCATGCCTGTAGATGGGCAACAGCGTCTTTCCGTATATCAACATCATGAACTGCGCTCGCCAACCCGCCTGCCAAGCGTGGTGAGTATGGTAACTACCCCACATGAAGATCCATGAGGGAGGCCTGTGTTCAGTAGTGGACGTTTTACGGCTGAAATGATGATACAGTAATGATCAAAGATTTATATCGTCACATATGCCCTTACCGTTATGCCTTACCGTTATACTTTCAATCTGAAGGTCGTGGGTTCGATACCGGCCGTGCACCAATGGATTTTTCTTTCTTGAAAAATGTATGTGCACACTTAACACGGTAAAGGAAACATCGTGAGGAAACCCGCGGCTTAGTTAGCTTCAGACGTATTGACCTGTTATTTCCTTTGACTAATAGCTGACTAAGCTGAGAGGATTTTATAGGTGCTAGGCAAGCCTAATCCATCTAACAATGTCCCAGGCACTGCAGCGTCCCGTACAGCATGATTACCAGTTGCTGACGCTGTATATTTATTTATTTATTTAACGTACAAAACACGTCACAACCACTTTAAACAATGAGGTTACATAATGGTAAATTATAACTTGATTGTAACATAAACTTATGTACGTACTGCTATAATATAAATTTATATCGAGTAAATAGAATTTTTACAAAAACAGGTTAAAATATAAATAAAATATAAACAGGTTATAAATCATCTATAGTAGATGCAAAGGCCTTACTTACCGTTATGCGAACGCGCTGTTTTGTTTCCACTCGAAATGAGTGAGCTAGCTCATTTGGAATCAGTGTACCTCTAAACACAGTGTTAGCCGCAAGTAGTGTGTTAGTTTTTTCGCGAAAGATCGTGCACAATAAATGGTAACGAAAACAGTTTGGTTTATTGAGAAAACCAGTGTGCGAGCGTCAGCATTATTGTTAACACACATTTAAAGACAATGCCACAGTTTTTGGTATAAGGGCACATCGAACAATTTAAATAAATAAATAAATATTGCTGGACAAATCACACAGCATCATCTAGCCCCAAGCTAAGCAGAGCTTGTGTTATTTAAATCTTTAGTAATAATAACATTGTACTTTTTGACACCACGCTCACCTCTTGCTTCGTGAATCACGTGGAATCAATCGTGTTTGCTATTGGTTTATCGTCATTGGCCGTTCGTATAAAATAGGACAAAAGAACGGGTATTTCTAAAAATCAGACGTATCGCCGTGGGGTGCCGGCAGTGGAATGTTACCTCCTCTCTTGCCCGTGGATGCAGTAAGAATCTGCTCAGGAACACCTCTGTAGTACGGGACGCTGCAGTGCCTGGGACATTGTTAAATGGATTAGGCTTGCCAAGCACGTATACCTATAAGAGCAGGTCACACGTCTGAAGCTAATTAAACCGCGGGTTTCCTCGCGATGTTTCCTTCACCATGTGTGCACATAAATTTTTCAAAAAAAGATAACCGATTGGTTTACGCCCGGTGTCGAACCCACGACCTTTAGATAGCACTCGGTCAACACGGCTTATATTATATCAAAATAAGTAAACATGCCGTGGGGTGCCGGCAGTAGAATGTTACCCCTCCTCTCCTACCCGTGGATGCAGTAAGAGCCTGCTTAGGGACACCTCCGGAAGATGGGCAACAGCGTCTTTCCGTGTATCAACATCCCATACTGCGCTCACCAACCCGCCTGCCAAGCGTGGTGAGTATGGCAACTACCCCTCATGAAGATCCATGAGGGAGGCCTTAGTTCAGTTGTGAACGTTTTACGGCAGAAATGATGATGTAAACATGCAGTAATAATAAGCATGTCATTAGCTTCTGCACGTTTGATCGCGGATTAGAATTAGCGCACGCGGCGGGATTCCGGGCCTTGGCCGCTGCGTCAGCCGCGCGCGGACCGGGCGTGTGACGCGCGGCGCTGACGCACTACTCGCACCAGCGAGCGATGTGTCACATGTGCAACTCTTCAATAAAAAGTTTATGTTTCATTTAACTAACCTATAATACCTATAAATCTCTATCAACACCCCTTCTAAATTAACCCGATTTACTTCTATTATTTCCACTCCCACTGTAGGAACTAACTACGGACAAAATTCCTTTATATGGCGAGCTAGCGATCACTTTAATAAAATTTGTAGGCAACATGACTTGGATCTATTCTGCTCAAGCGCTAATTCAACTAGACAGCGGTTGAGCGTGAACTATTTCGATAATAGCCTAAATATAGGTGACTAATATTAGTTGTTAGTTTATGCTATAGTAGATAGTATTTATTTTCCACCTTGTTTTTGTGTCCGAAGCGTACTGTTTATAGTTTTTTCTCTTATTACTTTCTTATATCTATTCGTGATAACCTATTACTTGCTTTATGTTTTCACACTGTTGTATACTAGTTTGGCTGTTGGTTGTCCTAAATAATAAATAAATAATGTGTCCCTACCGTGGGGTACCGGCTGTAGAATGTTTGGTAAAATGGCCAAAAACATCAAAAATGCCATTTTTGACCTTTGGTGATCTTTTGAGGCCTTCGCCCCCTTTTCTCTTACCCCCATACCAATGCTTGTTAAAACTTAATGCGTATGCAAAACTTTAGCTCAGTCGGATGTCTGGAAGCGTGTCCAATTTACCTTCGGTTTAAAGAATGTTTATTTGCCAAGGAATTACAAAATTTCACTTATGACAAAACCTAAATTAATGTACTAAATTAAATTACGAGCAGTGAGTATGCCCTATAAATAATAAAGTAAGTATCATCTAACTTAAGCTAAATACTTATCAGCTAACAAAAGCGTAACATGTTCGCAAGTGCAATAGATTATAACTAAAGAGGGTAGGTCTTAAAATGAAATGAAGTACAGAGTCGGATTAAGGTAAGTACAAAAATATCAAATCAAGAGAACAAAGCAGTTGGATAATGATAATGAAGGTGAACTTAAATGATTTTATAAATAATTTTCTAGTACATAGGTTTCAACGTTGGTTTTGTAAATAGTCATCGAATCTGCATCTTTAATTGCTTTAGGCAGCTTATTATACAACTTGGCACCTTCATACATTATATTTACCTTGCAAGGTTTGACCCAATCATACAAACAATTTACAAACTTTGCAACTTGAATAAAAGCTTGAAAATAGGACCCTAAGATTTATTAAACTTCTTGGATAAGCAGGTGGTCAGCTGTGAGGCATATCATGATGGACGGCGTAGGTGCCGAAGACTTGAAAAGTTCTGCATAGAAATATTTGACGATTGAAATAAAAAATGCAATCAAAAGTTTAACCCTCATGGAACTTAAATCCGCAACGTCCAGACGGCTATTAACGCAGGCTGCATGTACCGTTTCGGCTATTAAGAGACAATTAAGATACAGGCTCTAAATCGGTTTTAAATTACGTCAAATCTTACTTAAATCCATACGTAATCAACAATTTAATATCGAAAATTGTATGCAAAAGAAAAAATAAAGAGGCGTAAATAACAGTAAAAAACAATTGCGTAATAATTATTTAATGCACGGATGAGAACCCATCACATCTCGTATTAAAAGTCGGAATACCTTAGGTTTAAAGAATTTCATTTCTCATAAGAACTACAAGGTCCACTTATAATGAGATTCACAAAAGTAAAATTGAATAATAGGCCTCTGGAACCTTGATCACTTTAACTAACACAATTTTTTCTTACAGTCCAGCGCGGTTGTACCCCGAACTCATAATAATTTATTACAAGCATTGCGGCAAAGCCATCAAATGTAGCATTAACATTATTTAACGCAAGAACCTCCGTAACTACTTTCCATTGGTTTCCGGGGTGTTTTACTTACATAAAACTTGTATACTGCTGACGGACAAACATGCAAACAACTCAATTATAACCCTAGAAATATGGAATAGTTTCCTTAGAGATAGTCTAAATTCAAATACTCTCAATATTTGAGACCTTACAACTTAATGTCTCAGGGTGACGGGCGCAATGCAGTACAGCGTTGGTCACGTGATTGATACGTGATCACCGCGGTATTGCAGTTGTAATAGGTAGAGGTTTCAGCTTAAAATCAGGTGGACCTAGGGCTTGTCTCGTCATTAAGTCGTAAAAAAGAGAAATATCTACGAGTAGGTACTAATGGATATAAATATGTTTTTTCTTTTTACCAATTATTAACATATATTTTATCGGGTATTCATCGCGTTATTTCCACTTATCGTGATCGCAGTAAGAGGATTTTTCACGCGATGATCATGCAGGCCTGTGTTCATCAGTGGACGTTTTACAGCTGAAATGATGAAAAATACAACATTCACACAAAATACAATTTTTTCATCTTTATAATATTAGTATAGATACAGAAAACGTTACCGAGTCACGATACCTTCATTAAATCTTTACAATCACACGCCTGTTTGGAAGACCTAGTATATATGTATTTATGATAAGTAAGTTAAGTATTTAAAAACTGCTTACTTTCGTTGTATTTGTTTATTTAGATGTCTAGATGACAGACATTATTTATTTATTTTACTGTCACATATAGGTATGTTATAGAGGAAATTCGAGTGAGGCTAAAAAGCGACTACAAAACCTTGTTCAGTAATTATTTCGGTAGCTACTTGCAAAGTTTTTTTGTTTTATGCGAAGACAAAGCTGTGTGCTTACTACTAGTATATTTGGCGACCAGTGTGTTGGGCGTGCCCATGACATTTGGCGAGGTTACCGCTTTGGGGAAATAAATGCCTAAAAAGCGGTTCTAGAGGCCGTCTGGACTTGACCTTTTCGCTTTTTACTAGTTTTCGCGATTGCTTGGTATAACAAGCTATTAACCCACGTTGTTAGTTTCCGAGGGTACCCAAATGGGAACTTTGCAAAAATAAGGGCAATGAGACTTGTTTGACGACCTCTGTGGCGCTGCGGGCGAAGGTCCGCCTGTGAAGTTGCGAGTTCTATTCCCGACTGACAGATGTCTGTATGATCTGCAGATTTCAGAGTTGTTCTGAATGTGTTTATATATAATGAAAAAATATTTATCTATGTATTATATTATAACGTATTAAGTATATCAGTACCCATAACACAAGCTCTGCTTAGCTTGGGGCTAGATGATGCTATGTGAATTGTCTGCAAAATGTTGCTTACTTGACTTTATTTAATTACCTAGATGTTTCCAGCGACTTCGAACGCGTGTTCAGACTCCGCTCGTATACTATTTGTCTTAGAGTTATATGTTAAAGCCTCCCTCGGTAAATCAGCTATCCAAAACTGAAGGAATTTTTCAATTCGGATCTGTGGTTACCAAATAAACACTTAAGCTTTGTAATAATGAGTGCAGATATGTATATTATTAATATTATATAATAAGTATAACATTGTGACAACATAAGTTAATTTAAATTAAAAAGTTATGAAATGAAAATGCGTTTATTGGTACACCACACCTTAAACATAATTTAAATAAGCTAACTTATGAAGGTTACAGTTTTTCATAAAAGTATGGTGTGCCAAAAGGTTCTGTCTCAGCAATAGTTGCACCTAAGATAAAAGATGCAACGCTGGTATTCTGACAGAACCTTTTGAGTACCGCAAGAGAACACATAAAAATAATACGAATAAACAGAAATGTCAATGCAGGCATCACTTGAAAAATAATTTTACGTAGCCCAAGGAGACCAGCCGGAGCCATGGTTCGGACTGTTTGTAGGAAACTAGCAGCTTCTGATAAACCGAAAATTAATTTAAATTGGAATGTTAAAGTAATTCTAGAAATATAAATTTGTTTCGGGCAACCTTAACATTGAACGGCTAATCGGCTGCACCCCACGAGTCTTCAAACAACACAATTTGCCAGACACATCGCTCCACCCCCACCAAAGACAACATACACGCCTCACTATTAAATTGACTCGTCTGGTCGGCGACCCTCGAATACCTATTCGTTCACCGTTCACTGCGGGCGGGATATGGCTTCGGATAATGGAGGAGACGTGATTTTGCATTTTCATTGCGTTCTTTTGTAGTCTAGATGTTGTCTCGACTATAACCTAATGCCATTAGAGTTGGAAGAGAATTCGAAATAAAGCATTCAGTATTATGTGCATACAATTTCATCATACTTACAATCTGCGAAAGTTTGCGTCATTCTGAATGAAATTCTTAACTGCCCGTTAAATAAATAATGTGAGACAATTCACACAGCGTCATCTAGCCCTAAGCTTAGCAGAGCTTGTGTTATGTTGCGGTACTAGATGACTGATAAACAATACATTATATTACATAGATAGATTGTCATTATATATAGACAAACATCCAGAACACCCTGAAGAAATATCTGCAGAACGTACAGACATTTGTCCCGAGCCGGGAATCGAACCAGCAGCCTCTTGCGTCGCACCTTCGCCGACTGCGCCACAGAGTTGTCTTTTTATTTGTAAATATATTATTATTAAGAGCCCGTAGTGTCCCACTGCTGGGCAAAGGCCTCCCTCCCCTCCTTCCATTCTTTACGGTGCTCCGCAACAAGGGCCTATGAGCTCATCAGGCCATCTCCGTCTAGGCCTTCAATACATACAAAGAAAATACTCAGACTCGGGAAAAATATAATGCACTACAAATACAAAGATTGGTCACGTGGCGGGAATCGATCCCGCTACCTCCTGCGTATCAGTCGGCTATCAGACCAACTGAGCCGCGGCAGTCATTACAAAGATAAAGATAATTTATTTGCATGAAACATGTGTAAGTTGAATGCGTAAATTTGCCAAAATAATAATTAAGACATAAAATGCTTGGCCAGCAATAGTGTGAAAAAATATAGAGAGAAGTGCGTACTACCTAGTGTAGATTAAATATAATAAATAAAAAAAATACAGTACAGTATTACAAATACCTTATTAGTATGGTTTAACTCACAATAAGTCATATCATCAAGCTACTTAAGTGCGCCCCTTGTCACTCGCTATCTGCCTGCTCAACATCCTATCCGAGAACGGAGTGGATGTTTTTCACCAGAGTCTGCCGAAATTCATAGAATTAGCACAGCTTACCATAGAAAACGTTTCTAAATAGCTCGTTAAGTGTATGTTCGTACAAATAGCATCGCATTAGGATTGACCTGTAATGATGTTATTGTTACTGTTAACTGCATTACAATAAATATACAAAGTTAGCTCGACTTTCGACCTTCAAAGTGCACCCACCCAGCTCACCCAGCACCGTTAGCCGTCACCTGAGACTGCAGTGCTGGCACGGCGCGAAGCTGACCACGCACGCCTGTTGTGACGTGTTGTCGGCGAACCCTGTACTGTCACCATGAGGTGAGGTGAGGGCGGTAATTTTGCTGGCAATAATAGTGCGAGGGACTGGCAATGCCGGCGCTAAATCTTGAAGAGCGGGAAGGGGGAGAGACCAGGCCTTACAAATAATCCTGGACAGAACATCATCGAGTCCCAAACTAAGCAAAGCTTGTACTATGGAGACCAGATGATTGATAGAATACTAAAATACGTTTTTTTTTAAATACATACAAGATACAAGCACTTTATTTGTACGAAACATAGGTATACAATTGTGGTCTTAAATTATAATATGTTCGGCTATGTTCCGCCGTAGTTAGGCATACAAATGTTGCAAGGTACATGATAATAAAAAATTAAACTAATGAGCTTATCAAGTTATCATACATAGAAAAATATCAGACACAGATATCTGCAGAAAAGCAAACATTTTTACCCGCCGGGATTTTACACCAAACCTCTTGTGTATTAACTGACATAAACTCACTGAGGCACAGAGGGCATCAAAAGATCATTATCTAGGCCTTAGGATACTGCTGCCCACGTCCACTGCTGGACATAGGCCTCCATCATGGATCTACAAGATCATGACGGGTTGGCGAGCGCAGTACGAGATGTTGATTCACGGAAAGACGCTCCTGCCCATCTTCCGGAGGTATCCCTTGGCAGATTCCTACTGCATACACGGGTAAGAGATGAGAGGCGTGCTTGTGTAATCCCACTCATGTGTTCCCACACGGCAGAGCGCGCGGGTTCGCAAACGTCTAGAGCGCCATAGAGGGAGACAGTTGTCATAATCTGTAGCACAGCATATAATCGCTTTTGGCGATAAGGCCGCCTATTGTACGTATTATAATTTATAGAATAAGTTAATCTTATTTTACTGTTGTGTACAATAAAGTGTTCATTCATTCATTTACAGTAGTCCTCGTTAGTCCTCGTTTCTAAAAAAAGATTTATTAAATCGACATTTTGTTTTAATATACGAATGTTACGTACAATTTAGTTTAGCTCACATTCCATTAAGTACTAAACCGCTGAACATCAAATTAAACCTCTGAATGGACTTAAATGCACTTTTTATTACTGAAATGAATCGTTTTGCATACAGGACTTAATAGGTCATTTAGCTAACAGTTTTGAACTAACCATTTGGAATTGTAGTCGATTAGTTAGTGGTGAATCGGTATTGTTAGCGATCGGATTTGTGGCATGAAAGAGCGCTATAAATACATACTGTACCTCTAGAATCTAGCTGTGGAGACTTCTTTATAAATTGTATGCTTTGTTACTGTGGGATATACTGATACATTATATATTATCTTCAAATATAAATAAATAATAAATAAATAATGCTGGACCAATCACACAGCATCATCTAGCCCCAAGCTAAGCAGAGCTTATGTTATGGGTACTAGATGACTGATATACTTAATACATTATACTACATATGTAGATAGATATTTTTATTATATAGTATAGAAAAACACCGAGAACACCCTGAACAAATATCTGCAGATCGTACAGACATTTGTCCCGAGGCGGGCATCGAACCCGCAACCCCTTGCGTCGCAGGCGGACCTTCGCCCGCTGCGCCACAGAGTTCGTCGAATGCAAAGCTAAGCTTGTGTGCAAGTGAAATTGTTTTACATAGACTGTACCCAATAAAATTTGTGGAACGCAGTATGAGGTTACAATGTTTACGTTAAAACAACAAATCCAAATTTAGGACTTCGCAAAGATCCGAATAACAAAAACTTTAATTCCTCAAAAATCCAAAAGTCCTTGTCACCGCGCTAGGGGGTGGCACACCCTCACCCCCCAACCTTACCACTCGGATCCAAGGCACGTGAACTAACAGTTTATACGCGATCCGCCCGCGACATGCCGTCTGCTAGACAAATATAAATAGTTGTATTAACAAAATACTACGGGAAAACAATGATCTAAAAGCTGGTAAAGAAAAGGAACGGATAACTAAGATAATAATTAAAAATAATTAATGAACTAGAACTGAGTGTTGTGATTACGGTGTACTAGAAGTCGGTGTGGCCGAAATACAACTGACGGCAGTAAAAAATATCTAGATCGAGCATTTTCAACTCATACAAATTTGACTCTGATTGCTGCTAACACTGATTAAAATTTGTGAGGGTCCAAAACTCTTGAGAAGTGTTGAAGTGACTCTAAAAGTATCAATCCCCAAATGTAGTTGACAAGTGCTGAAAAAAGTATTGGAACCAAATGTTTGTCAGGGTGTTTATGCTGTAAATTTGTTTATAGTTCACTGTGTTAAGCTTTTATTCAACAGTCAACAGTGTCTGTCTCATCTTATACGAAAAGTGAGAAAAATATTCTAAAGTTCTCAAAGCATTGTTAACGACAGGTGCCAAGCTATAACAAACTTTAAGTCTAACAGACTAAAGGAGAAAATTCTAGTTTCCCAAGATAATTAAGACCTTGCATTGAAAAGTCCAAGGTTAAAGAAATAATTGCCGAGAGAAAAGAGACCTTATAAGAAGAAGGCGAGGGCTCAAACTGTTTTTTCGTGGGCAGATCACGTCCTTGGATGCAACTTGGTGAGGTCACTACTAAAGCTTAAAAGTTTCAAGAGATCGTTAGACGAAAAGAAATCTTTAAGAAGTTATAACTAGAGTAAGAAATACGAAGTGTGCTTATAAGCATCGCTAAAGGCGACAAATAACTTAACGACGCGAAAAAACTTATAGCCTGGATGAGTTTTTGTCAGAAGTTATCATTGTATATAAAAATAACCAAATTATATATTAGTGGTTCACAATCTTTTGGATGCAAACCTATAGAGGAAATTCGCCAAGCTGAAAAAAACCTTAATGCAGGCTAGCTAGCATACAAAATACTCCGTTGCGAACAGAGATGCATACCGCTCGACACAGCTAACATGGTGCTCAAAGTAAAAGTACGCCTTAAGTACTCGCAGAACCATATCGTATGGCTTTTCCGCAAGGTAAGTTGAACGTTAAGATAGTTTTTTTTTAATACAGACTCACTAAACATTTTATTATGAATCTAAGCATTTAAGAATGTTGCTAGTAAACAATCTATGTATAACATACCTATGTCAATTTACATTTCTTTAAAACTTGACTCGGAATATTTTCACAGGGTCAATTTAAAAACAAAAAGTAGTCAAATCAGTCCAACGTTTCCCTTGTGATGCGCCTTTCAGTAAGCATATTATTTATAAATGCATTATTTTTAAATAAAAAAATTGCATATATAAAAATGTGTCTATTGTGGGCTCTTCGCCGGTTGACCCTTAATAGTAGATAAGAGACATTGTCAGATAGTTATTTGGCGATTCATAATACTAGAAAAAGAATTGTTACAAAACTTATAACAACATCGACCTGACCATAACTTACATTTTGTAAGCAAGCTCGTTAAAACAGTGAGCCTAGGTCAAGGGCAAATAGAACTAGAAATAGTATTGCTAACAGACGAACAGAATAACGCTAAAGGAGAATTAGGTTTTTAGTAAGAATTTACTAAGGGTTACGCATTTTCACTGTTACTTCGTTAGGTATAAGATTATTATGGGATAAATCATAAGTTCCTGAGTCGTAAGTACCCCATACATATTATGTTACCACAATAGATTTATAAGATTATACATTATTATAAGGGACAACTCCATTGCCCGTAACTCGTAAGTACCCTTCTCATTATAGTTATTATTTTACCACAATAGTTACATTACAAGTGGCAGGCTTAATTACATCGAAAACCCATTTACTTCAGTTTACCCTTAGTTTAAGAATACTCAATTTATACCTGCATAGTTAAGCTTTCTTGGCTCAGTTTCGTTAGCTAGCTGAGTTAGTTGAAATCGGGTAACCTTAGCTCGTGTTTTCCCTCTTAAGCAACTTCCTGACATGAAGCTTAGATCAGATTAGCTATACTCCTTAGGGTCAGCGCAGACAGAACGGAGCGCAGCGGAAAGGATTTTATTAACGCACTTGAAAATAAATTTTAAAATTATTTCAATAAAGCTCATAAATGCTTGTACCTGACAAAAAAATGCTCGCGCGTCCTCGAAGATACGCGGGAATCCCCGCGCGGCGTTTTGCACTTTATATTAATAATTTTAAAGATTATTTTCAAGTGCGTCAATAAAATCCTCTCCGTTGCGCTCCGTTCTGTCTGCGCTGACCCTTATGAGCTCCAGTGAGCGTAATCTAAGTTGCGATCGTAAGGCTTGTATTAAGAATAGGCTAGATGACTAAATTTTAATTGTTATTCCGGCATGTAGATTAACAATGTTTATTGGACACGTATTTTTTATTTCTTAACGTAATCCAAAAAAACCGCGATACATTATATCGCGTGAAGTCACGCGCTAGTGCGCGCTGACTTACCTCAGTACAGTATTGTGACGTCACGAGCCCTCACTCCCAAACTTCAACTCTCTTTATCTGAGTATTGTTTCATTAATTGGAAAAAGCAAAATATAAGTGTCCCTTACTACTATATAGAATTTTAATTTGCGGCTGGGCGCCTTCTGCGCTCGCCATAGTCCGGTAACGTTGTCATGGCCATCTGCGGTCAACAACATATAATGTCATTTCGAAAAAGAAAAATATATATGTACATATATATAGAATTTTGATTTCCATACCATGTGAACATGCCTTTGGGGCAAGAGTGCTTAACTAACTTAGTTATACACTTTTTCCTCTTTGCTAATTTAGTTAAATATAGATAGTATTAAAAAAAAAAATGCAATAAAAAATATATTTAGTTTTAATTCCGCTTATGCATAAGCGGAATTAAAACTAAATATATTTTTTATTGCATTTTATTGTCATGGATTTCCGCAAAGTAACGCCTGATTCCATTAATTATATAGATAGTATTCTTAAACCCTTAGTAAACTGAAGTAATTGAGTTCGGTGTAATTTAGCCATTACGTCCCGTTAAATAGCGTGAAATCGCTTGGCATATTATTATGATTCAGCCTGCACTGTCCCACTGCAGGGGCCTTCCTTCCCTTCCTCCACTCATATTGAGATCCATCCATTACACATATCATCATTTCAGCCATAAAACGTCCACTGATGAACAGGCCTCCCTCATGGATCTCCATGAGGGGTAGTTGCCATAATCACCACGCTTGGCAGGCGGGTTGGCGAGCGCAGTATGAGATGTTGATACACGGAAAGACGCTGCTGCCCATCTTCCGGAGGTATCTCTTAGCAGGCTCTTACTGCATCCACGAGCATGTGAGGAGGGGTAACATTCTTCTGCCGGCACCCCACGGCTAAATGAGGGGTGATGTTTGTATATGAAACAATAAATTATCTTATCTTTATCCTTGTATCGGCATATGTTATAATATATCGTCTGGACGCAGGGCCGCGGCCTCACCGGACTAAAGAACCTGGGCAACACGTGTTACATGAACTCCATCATCCAGTGCCTCAACAACACGGCCATCCTCGTCACCTACTTCTGCAACGGACAGTACCTCGAGCACGTCAACAGGTGAGTGCCGCAGCGGACACGTCGCGTCGGTACACTGAGGCGGCCCAGGTTCCATCGCCGCCAGGGGACAATTTTGTTTGTTTTTTTTTTGCATATATGATATGTATATGTCACAACAAATAACAAGTTGATATTTTTTTTTTTAGTAACCCGACGGTACCCCTAATATGCATAGCGTTGTCTGTCTGTGTATTTTACGATTACAACCGAACGCGTTGACCGATTTACATGGAACCTTTTTTTGTTAGCACCGTCTTAATAAGAGGTGACTGATTAATTTTGGTGACCCTAGTGTCGCAGGGACCGGAGTTATTGAGGTCACCAAAAAAGTAAAGGTCTTCAAATGGCCGAAAACGTCCAAAAACCCAAAAATGCTATTTTTGACCTTTGGTGACCTTTTGAGGCCTCCGCCCCCTTTTCTGGTACCCCCTTACTAATGCTTGTTTACAAGATATGGGGGCTGAAATAGGAGATGAACAATCGAATGTTTCCAAATAAATTATGTGTAGAATACAACACATATCTTGTAAACTTCTTAACCGATTTTAATAAAACATATTTAAGAACCACCGCCGCTAGAAAGCCTGCTTTTATATAAAAAAAACTGCATTCAAATCGGTCCACTCATTTAAGAGCTACGGTGCCACAGACAGACACATACACACATTGCGGTCAAAGTAATAACACCCCTCATTTAAGTCGTGGGTTAAAAATAATTTGATGAATAGTACTGCATAAGTATGATTATTATTTAGCCTCCACTGTCCCACAGCCGGGCAAAGGCCTTTTAAAGTATATTTTCTGAAAATACTGGATACGTATTTAGACAGTCTTATTCATTTGCTACAATGACACATAATATAGTATAGATTTAGCCGTGGGATGCCGGCAGTAAAATATTACCCAATGGGCAGCAGCGTCTTTCCGTGTATCAACATCCCGTAGTCTTTCACAGAAAGTTGTACTACTACTGTTCAACCCCTACCAAGTGATTGGTTTTCCGCTTTACATATTCCACTAAATCGTCTGCCTTTGTGGAATGCAAGTAGTCCAATATAATGGGCTGCATGGAAGTTTGGTTTGTCCGCGCAGGTCGCACGGCACGCGCGGCGCCGTGGCGGAGGAGGTGGCGGCCGTGGTGCGCGCGCTGTGGTCCGGCCAGTACCGGTTCATCGCCGCGCGGGACCTGCGGGTACGAGCCGGCGCTTCGCAAGTGCTATCTGTTACATTTATTTATAACACACACATAAGTAGGCTTACAGCTTGCGCCAAAGCGCCCAAATGTTAACTAAGTACCTACATTCATTTATTTAACAACATAAAAAAGCTGCAACAAATCTACAGCAAAGGTTTATTTATTTTATTATACTTTTACGACTGTCTTAACGACAAAAATAACACAAAATCTCACCACACAAAGTACCTACTATTTTCACTGCCCAGTTAGTAGGTGTCTTAAAGAGCGCCTTTCTTATACATTTCAAAATGTCTACTCAGAGGGCTAGAGGGAGATGGACATTGCCGTCCCACTCGCACGGATTATGAAAGGACTTTTGAAACTAGAGAGATATGTGGATACATTGCTGTCCCGCTCGAACGGTATCAGAGGACTTCCTTTTTCCACGTCTTCCTTCTTCTTGCCTTCATCCGTCTTCATAAGTGATACTGTGATGTTCCTTATCCCACAGAACGAGGTGGGCAAGCACCAGCGCGCCTTCCGCGGCTGCGAGCAGCAGGACTCCCACGAGTTCCTCACCATCCTCATGGACTGGCTGCACCTCGACCTGCAGTTCTCCATCCCGCAGCCGCACAACAAGGTACCTGCGCCAGCCCCGGCCGCGGACCAGACCTCATGCGTACTCCCTCATAGGTCACCTCACGGACTGGCTGCACCTCGACCTGCAGTTCTCCATCCCGCAGCCGCACAACAAGGTACCTGCGCCAGCCCCGGCCGCGGACCAGACCTCATGCGTACTCCCTCATAGGTCACCTCACGGACTGGCTGCACCTCGACCTGCAGTTCTCCATCCCGCAGCCGCACAACAAGGTACCTGCGCCAGCCCCGGCCGCGGACCAGACCTCATGCGTACTCCCTCATAGGTCACCTCACGGACTGGCTGCACCTCGACCTGCAGTTCTCCATCCCGCAGCCGCACAACAAGGTACCTGCGCCAGCCCCGGCCGCGGACCAGACCTCATGCGTACTCCCTCATAGGTCACCTCACGGACTGGCTGCACCTCGACCTGCAGTTCTCCATCCCGCAGCCGCACAACAAGGTACCTGCGCCAGCCCCGGCCGCGGACCAGACCTCATGCGTACTCCCTCATAGGTCACCTCACGGACTGGCTGCACCTCGACCTGCAGTTCTCCATCCCGCAGCCGCACAACAAGGTACCTGCGCCAGCCCCGGCCGCGGACCAGACCTCATGCGTACTCCCTCATAGGTCACCTCACGGACTGGCTGCACCTCGACCTGCAGTTCTCCATCCCGCAGCCGCACAACAAGGTACCTGCGCCAGCCCCGGCCGCGGACCAGACCTCATGCGTACTCCCTCATAGGTCACCTCACGGACTGGCTGCACCTCGACCTGCAGTTCTCCATCCCGCAGCCGCACAACAAGGTACCTGCGCCAGCCCCGGCCGCGGACCAGACCTCATGCGTACTCCCTCATAGGTCACCTCACGGACTGGCTGCACCTCGACCTGCAGTTCTCCATCCCGCAGCCGCACAACAAGGTACCTGCGCCAGCCCCGGCCGCGGACCAGACCTCATGCGTACTCCCTCATAGGTCACCTCACGGACTGGCTGCACCTCGACCTGCAGTTCTCCATCCCGCAGCCGCACAACAAGGTACCTGCGCCAGCCCCGGCCGCGGACCAGACCTCATGCGTACTCCCTCATAGGTCACCTCACGGACTGGCTGCACCTCGACCTGCAGTTCTCCATCCCGCAGCCGCACAACAAGGTACCTGCGCCAGCCCCGGCCGCGGACCAGACCTCATGCGTACTCCCTCATAGGTCACCTCACGGACTGGCTGCACCTCGACCTGCAGTTCTCCATCCCGCAGCCGCACAACAAGGTACCTGCGCCAGCCCCGGCCGCGGACCAGACCTCATGCGTACTCCCTCATAGGTCACCTCACGGACTGGCTGCACCTCGACCTGCAGTTCAGCATCCCGCAGCCGCACATCAAGGTACCTGCGCCAGCCCCGGCCGCGGACCAGACCTCATGCATACTCCCTCATAGGTCACCTCACGGACTGGCTGCATCATTCATCAGTTCAGCATCCCGCAGCCGCACAACAAGGTACCTGCGCCAGCCCCGGCCGCGGACCAGACCTCATGCGTACTCCCTCATAGGTCACCTCACGGACTGGCTGCACCTCGACCTGCAGTTCTCCATCCCGCAGCCGCACAACAAGGTACCTGCGCCAGCCCCGGCCGCGGACCAGACCTCATGCGTACTCCCTCATAGGTCACCTCACGGACTGGCTGCACCTCGACCTGCAGTTCTCCATCCCGCAGCCGCACAACAAGGTACCTGCGCCAGCCCCGGCCGCGGACCAGACCTCATGCGTACTCCCTCATAGGTCACCTCACGGACTGGCTGCACCTCGACCTGCAGTTCTCCATCCCGCAGCCGCACAACAAGGTACCTGCGCCAGCCCCGGCCGCGGACCAGACCTCATGCGTACTCCCTCATAGGTCACCTCACGGACTGGCTGCACCTCGACCTGCAGTTCTCCATCCCGCAGCCGCACAACAAGGTACCTGCGCCAGCCCCGGCCGCGGACCAGACCTCATGCGTACTCCCTCATAGGTCACCTCACGGACTGGCTGCACCTCGACCTGCAGTTCAGCATCCCGCAGCCGCACATCAAGGTACCTGCGCCAGCCCCGGCCGCGGACCAGACCTTATGCATACTCCCTCATAGGTCACCTCACGGACTGGCTGCATCATTCATCAGTTCAGCATCCCGCAGCCGCACAACAAGGTACCTGCGCCAGCCCCGGCCGCGGACCAGACCTCATGCGTACTCCCTCATAGGTCACCTCACGGACTGGCTGCACCTCGACCTGCAGTTCTCCATCCCGCAGCCGCACAACAAGGTACCTGCGCCAGCCCCGGCCGCGGACCAGACCTCATGCGTACTCCCTCATAGGTCACCTCACGGACTGGCTGCACCTCGACCTGCAGTTCTCCATCCCGCAGCCGCACAACAAGGTACCTGCGCCAGCCCCGGCCGCGGACCAGACCTCATGCGTACTCCCTCATAGGTCACCTCACGGACTGGCTGCACCTCGACCTGCAGTTCTCCATCCCGCAGCCGCACAACAAGGTACCTGCGCCAGCCCCGGCCGCGGACCAGACCTCATGCGTACTCCCTCATAGGTCACCTCACGGACTGGCTGCACCTCGACCTGCAGTTCTCCATCCCGCAGCCGCACAACAAGGTACCTGCGCCAGCCCCGGCCGCGGACCAGACCTCATGCGTACTCCCTCATAGGTCACCTCACGGACTGGCTGCACCTCGACCTGCAGTTCTCCATCCCGCAGCCGCACAACAAGGTACCTGCGCCAGCCCCGGCCGCGGACCAGACCTCATGCGTACTCCCTCATAGGTCACCTCACGGACTGGCTGCACCTCGACCTGCAGTTCAGCATCCCGCAGCCGCACATCAAGGTACCTGCGCCAGCCCCGGCCGCGGACCAGACCTCATGCATACTCCCTCATAGGTCACCTCACGGACTGGCTGCATCATTCATCAGTTCAGCATCCCGCAGCCGCACAACAAGGTACCTGCGCTAGCACCGGCCGCGGACCAGACCTCATGCATACTCCCTCATAGGTCACCTCACGGACTGGCTGCACCTCGACCTGCAGTTCAGCATCCCGCAGCCGCACAACAAGGTACCTGCGCCAGCACCGGCCGCGCGTCCAGACCTCATGCATACTCCCTCATAGGTCACCTCACGGACTGGCTGCATCAATCATCAGTTCAGCATCCCGCAGCCGCACAACAAGGTACCTGCGCCAGCACCGGCCGCGCGTCCAGACCTCATGCATACTCCCTCATAGGTCACCTCACGGACTGGCTGCATCAATCATCAGTTCAGCATCCCGCAGCCGCACAACAAGGTACCTGCGCCAGCCCCGGCCGCGGACCAGACCTCATGCGTACTCCCTCATAGGTCACCTCACGGACTGGCTGCACCTCGACCTGCAGTTCTCCATCCCGCAGCCGCACAACAAGGTACCTGCGCCAGCCCCGGCCGCGGACCAGACCTCATGCGTACTCCCTCATAGGTCACCTCACGGACTGGCTGCACCTCGACCTGCAGTTCAGCATCCCGCAGCCGCACATCAAGGTACCTGCGCCAGCCCCGGCCGCGGACCAGACCTCATGCATACTCCCTCATAGGTCACCTCACGGACTGGCTGCATCATTCATCAGTTCAGCATCCCGCAGCCGCACAACAAGGTACCTGCGCTAGCACCGGCCGCGGACCAGACCTCATGCATACTCCCTCATAGGTCACCTCACGGACTGGCTGCACCTCGACCTGCAGTTCAGCATCCCGCAGCCGCACAACAAGGTACCTGCGCCAGCCCCGGCCGCGGACCAGACCTCATGCGTACTCCCTCATAGGTCACCTCACGGACTGGCTGCACCTCGACCTGCAGTTCTCCATCCCGCAGCCGCACAACAAGGTACCTGCGCCAGCCCCGGCCGCGGACCAGACCTCATGCGTACTCCCTCATAGGTCACCTCACGGACTGGCTGCACCTCGACCTGCAGTTCAGCATCCCGCAGCCGCACATCAAGGTACCTGCGCCAGCCCCGGCCGCGGACCAGACCTCATGCATACTCCCTCATAGGTCACCTCACGGACTGGCTGCATCATTCATCAGTTCAGCATCCCGCAGCCGCACAACAAGGTACCTGCGCTAGCACCGGCCGCGCGTCCAGACCTCATGCATACTCCCTCATAGGTCACCTCACGGACTGGCTGCATCAATCATCAGTTCAGCATCCCGCAGCCGCACAACAAGGTACCTGCGCCAGCACCGGCCGCGCGTCCAGACCTCATGCATACTCCCTCATAGGTCACCTCACGGACTGGCTGCATCAATCATCAGTTCAGCATCCCGCAGCCGCACAACAAAGTATGTACCTGCGCCAGCACCGGCCGCGGACCAGACCTCATGCATACTCCCTCATAGGTCACCTCATGGACTGGCTGCACCTCGACCTGCAGTTCAGCATCCCGCAGCCGCACAATAAGGTACCTGCGCCAGCACCGGCCGCGGGACCAGGCCTCATACATACTCCCTCATAGGTCACCTCACGGACTGGCTGCTTCCATCATCAGTTCAGCATCCCGCAGCCGCATAAAACATCTTCACATAACATCCATAAAAGTAAACTAACCCGTAGGATTAGTACAGCACTAATGTGTTAAGTAGAAACAATATTGCTCTATATCCTTACTTAACTAAAATTATTCTAAGTCACAATTTTAGAAGATACTAGTAAACTATAGAAAGGCATCATCATCATCCTCAACCCGCACTGCTGGGTATAGGCCTCCGTAAGTTTGTGCCATCCACCACTTTCTCTATAGAAAGGCATAATGAAGCTAAATAGATGGTTTGATGGTGATTGCACAATGGTAACACCATTTATTGTGCAATCACCATCAAACCAGCTAATAACAGCTTGGTCTATTGGCAAAAACTGTGCGTGTTTTTTTCTTGCATAAAGACAATGCCGCAATCTTCGGTGTCAGGGCACATTTAAAAGAAAGTTTTCATAAATTATTCTTTTCCACAGGACCTGCTGCCGCCGTCGGAGAAGGCCTGGCAGGAGTACACCAAGTGCAAGGAGAGCCTCATCCTGCGCCTCTTCCACGGACAGATCAAGTCCACCGTCCAGTGCACCGTCTGCTCCAAGCAGAGCGCCACCTACGACTCCTTCTCCAACCTGTCCCTGGAGCTGCCGGCCAACGCCTCGCGCTGCTCGCTCAGCGTAAGTCATCTGAACCGCAGGCCTCCGACGGGACCTCCTGGCACGCTCCTGACAAGTCCACCGTCCAGTGCACCGTCTGCTCCAAGCAGAGCGCCACCTACGACTCCTTCTCCAACCTGTCCCTGGAGCTGCCGGCCAACGCCTCGCGCTGCTCGCTCAGCGTAAGTCATCTGAACCGCAGGCCTCCGCCGGGACCTCCTGGCAAGCTCCTGACAAGTGCATCTTCCGTAAGCTGATTCTTACTGCATCCACGAGCAAAAAAGGAGGGACAACATTCCATTCCCGGCACCCCACATCAATTTGAGTACCATCAGTAGATGCACAGTCTATTTCCAGCAGAGTACCTACGAGTCCTTCTTCAGCCTGTCTCTGGAGCTTCCAACGAATGCCTCTTGCTGCTCCCTCAGAGTGGGTACCATCTCGGCCGCAGGACGTCCACTGCCGCACATAGCCCGGTGCTTGTTGCTATACTCGCACGCTTGGCACGCGGGCCGACAAGCGCATCTCCGTATCTTTAGCAGATTCTTGCTGAATCTGCGAGCAAGAGAGGAGGGGCAACATTCCAATTTCCGTAGGACGTCCACTGCTGGACCACAACAATAAAAATGTTATAAAAGTATCATTCATTTGAATTGTCCCATTCAAATTAATCACCAATTCGCGCATTTCGCCGCAGGACTGCCTGCAGCTGTACCTGCACGGCGAGACCATCCCGGGCTGGAACTGCCCCGGCTGCCAGGAGAAGCGCGACGCCGTGAAGAAGCTGGACATCGCGCGCCTGCCGCCCGTGCTGGTCGTGCACTTCAAGCGCTTCTACGTGGACCCCAAGGAGTACGCCGCCTCCTACAGGTCGGCATTCGCTCCATGCGTTATTGACAGGCAATCACACGTAAACACGAGCTGGTCGTGCACTTCAAGCGCTTCTACGTGGACCCCAAGGAGTACGCCGCCTCCTACAGGTCGGCATTCGCTCCATGCGTTATTGACAGGCAATCACACGTAAACACGAGCTGGTCGTGCACTTCAAGCGCTTCTACGTGGACCCCAAGGAGTACGCCGCCTCCTACAGGTCGGCATTCGCTCCATGCGTTATTGACAGGCAATCACACGTAAACACGAGCTGGTCGTGCACTTCAAGCGCTTCTACGTGGACCCCAAGGAGTACGCCGCCTCCTACAGGTCGGCATTCGCTCCATGCGTTATTGACAGGCAATCACACGTAAACACGAGCTGGTCGTGCACTTCAAGCGCTTCTACGTGGACCCCAAGGAGTACGCCGCCTCCTACAGGTCGGCATTCGCTCCATGCGTTATTGACAGGCAATCACACGTAAACACGAGCTGGTCGTGCACTTCAAGCGCTTCTACGTGGACCCCAAGGAGTACGCCGCCTCCTACAGGTCGGCATTCGCTCCATGCGTTATTGACAGGCAATCACACGTAAACACGAGCTGGTCGTGCACTTCAAGCGCTTCTACGTGGACCCCAAGGAGTACGCCGCCTCCTACAGGTCGGCATTCGCTCCATGCGTTATTGACAGGCAATCACACGTAAACACAGACAGAACAAAGCGACTGTCAAGACTATGGCAACCGGGGCGACTGTAGCGACTGTCTGTGGCGACTGTGAAGGCTATGGCAACTGGGGCAACTGTAGCGACTGTCTGTGGCGACTGTGAAGAATATGGCAACTGACGGTAGCGACTGTCTGTGGCGACTGTGAAGAATATGGCAACTGGGGCGACGGTAGCGACTGTCTGTGGTGACTGTGAAGGCTATGGCAACTGGGGCGACTGTAGCGACTGTCTGTGGCGACTGTGAAGGCTATGGCAACTGGGGCAACTGTAGCGACTGTCTGTGGTGACTGTGAAAACTGGCAACTGGGGCGACTGTAGCGACTGTCTGTGGCGACTGTGAAGGCTATGGCAACCGGGGCGACTGTAGCGACTGTCTGTGGCGACTGTGAAGGCTATGGCAACTGGGGCAACTGTAGCGACTGTCTGTGGTGACTGTGAAAACTGGCAACTGGGGCGACTGTAGCGACTGTCTGTGGCGACTGTGAAGGCTATGGCAACCGGGGCGACTGTAGCGACTGTCTGTGGCGACTGTGAAGGCTATGGCAACTGGGGCAACTGTAGCGACTGTAGGTGGAGACTGTGAAGGCTATGGCAACCGGGGCGACTGTAGCGATTGTCTGTGGTGACTGTGAAGACTATGGCAACCGGGGCGACTGTAGTGAAATGTTTTACATCTCCCAGGCGTCCCGTAACGGCTCAGTTTTTATTTTTCTAATATTTTGCATGTGTTGTCAAGTATAAATTTATTTTGTTTCTTCCTTTACAGAAAGCGGCAGACGTTCATTGACTTCCCGTTGGAGGAGCTAGACATGCGACAGTTCTCGCTGCACTGTCCGGGGAACCACCTGTACAACCTGTACGCCGTGTCCAACCACTACGGCAGCATGGAGGGCGGCCACTACACGGCCTACTGCAAGAGCAGCGTGTACGGGAAGTGAGTGATACCAAGCTAATTGCTAATTTAACTAGACATGCGACAGTTCTCGCTGCACAACCACCTGTACAACCTGTACGCCGTGTCCAACCACTACGGCAGCATGGAGGGCGGCCACTACACGGCCTACTGCAAGAGCAGCGTGTACGGGAAGTGAGTGATACCAAGCTAATTGCTAATTTAACTAGACATGCGACAGTTCTCGCTGCACAACCACCTGTACAACCTGTACGCCGTGTCCAACCACTACGGCAGCATGGAGGGCGGCCACTACACGGCCTACTGCAAGAGCAGCGTGTACGGGAAGTGAGTGATACCAAGCTAATTGCTAATTTAACTAGACATGCGACAGTTCTCGCTGCACAACCACCTGTACAACCTGTACGCCGTGTCCAACCACTACGGCAGCATGGAGGGCGGCCACTACACGGCCTACTGCAAGAGCAGCGTGTACGGGAAGTGAGTGATACCAAGCTAATTGCTAATTTAACTAGACATGCGACAGTTCTCGCTGCACAACCACCTGTACAACCTGTACGCCGTGTCCAACCACTACGGCAGCATGGAGGGCGGCCACTACACGGCCTACTGCAAGAGCAGCGTGTACGGGAAGTGAGTGATACCAAGCTAATTGCTAATTTAACTAGACATGCGACAGTTCTCGCTGCACAACCACCTGTACAACCTGTACGCCGTGTCCAACCACTACGGCAGCATGGAGGGCGGCCACTACACGGCCTACTGCAAGAGCAGCGTGTACGGGAAGTGAGTGATACCAAGCTAATTGCTAATTTAACTAGACATGCGACAGTTCTCGCTGCACAACCACCTGTACAACCTGTACGCCGTGTCCAACCACTACGGCAGCATGGAGGGCGGCCACTACACGGCCTACTGCAAGAGCAGCGTGTACGGGAAGTGAGTGATACCAAGCTAATTGCTAATTTAACTAGACATGCGACAGTTCTCGCTGCACAACCACCTGTACAACCTGTACGCCGTGTCCAACCACTACGGCAGCATGGAGGGCGGCCACTACACGGCCTACTGCAAGAGCAGCGTGTACGGGAAGTGAGTGATACCAAGCTAATTGCTAATTTAACTAGACATGCGACAGTTCTCGCTGCACAACCACCTGTACAACCTGTACGCCGTGTCCAACCACTACGGCAGCATGGAGGGCGGCCACTACACGGCCTACTGCAAGAGCAGCGTGTACGGGAAGTGAGTGATACCAAGCTAATTGCTAATTTAACTAGACATGCGACAGTTCTCGCTGCACAACCACCTGTACAACCTGTACGCCGTGTCCAACCACTACGGCAGCATGGAGGGCGGCCACTACACGGCCTACTGCAAGAGCAGCGTGTACGGGAAGTGAGTGATACCAAGCTAATTGCTAATTTAACTAGACATGCGACAGTTCTCGCTGCACAACCACCTGTACAACCTGTACGCCGTGTCCAACCACTACGGCAGCATGGAGGGCGGCCACTACACGGCCTACTGCAAGAGCAGCGTGTACGGGAAGTGAGTGATACCAAGCTAATTGCTAATTTAACTAGACATGCGACAGTTCTCGCTGCACAACCACCTGTACAACCTGTACGCCGTGTCCAACCACTACGGCAGCATGGAGGGCGGCCACTACACGGCCTACTGCAAGAGCAGCGTGTACGGGAAGTGAGTGATACCAAGCTAATTGCTAATTTAACTAGACATGCGACAGTTCTCGCTGCACAACCACCTGTACAACCTGTACGCCGTGTCCAACCACTACGGCAGCATGGAGGGCGGCCACTACACGGCCTACTGCAAGAGCAGCGTGTACGGGAAGTGAGTGATACCAAGCTAATTGCTAATTTAACTAGACATGCGACAGTTCTCGCTGCACAACCACCTGTACAACCTGTACGCCGTGTCCAACCACTACGGCAGCATGGAGGGCGGCCACTACACGGCCTACTGCAAGAGCAGCGTGTACGGGAAGTGAGTGATACCAAGCTAATTGCTATTATTGTAAACACATCATCATTTCAGCCAAAAAACGTCCACTGATGAACACAGGCCTCCATCGTGGATCTACATTTATTTATTTATTTATTTATTAAGACACTCCTACGACATCTTCACATTACATTCACAAAGTACATTAACAATACTGGTCCCGTGTGAGACACCTTTACAAAAAAACTAAAAACAATATTGCTCATACATTATCTTACAAAACTAAAATTAAAATCAAAATTACCTAACTACAAATTATACAATAAAAAGAAAAATTACGAAAATAAACATTTTATTAAACATTTTATTCGGTCCCAGAAGTGGTCAGAAACTTGCGTTTCAAACCACTCAGTGAGACCGAATACATGTCAATGTCAACGTCACGAGACTCTTTTACAAGATTGCTGTAAGATCGTATACAACGATTGACCGGTGAAAATTTGCCTATGTTAGTTCTAAATGAATAAATGTCAAAAGGATTTGTTATTCTGAAACGAGGCAAGGTGCGGGGTACTGATATTTTCATCAAGGCTAATATTTCCGGGGCATCATATATTCCATTTGCAGTCTTATATAAAGAAACAACCTCTGAATTTTGTCGACGATATTCCAATGTGTTCATATTAAAATAAGTTAATCGGGTTGGGTAGTCCGCTCGGTAAGGACATCGATAGTCTTTGTACGCTAGATATTTTGTAAATTTGTGTTGTATTTTTTCTATGCGTTTTATATGCACTTTATAGTAAGGGTTCCAAATAACTGACGCATATTCTAAACTGCTGCGAATATATGCGTTATATAAACATTTAATGGTGCTGATATTTCTAAAATTATTGCTGATTCTTTTAATGAAGCCAAGTAACTTAAACGCCTTTGAAACTATCTTATCAATATGATACTGCTATCAAGTATGACACCCAAGTCACGAATCTGTTGAACCTGTTGTAGACAAATGCCATCTATTGAATATAGAGGTGGTAAACCGATACGTTTTCTGGAAAAATTAATACTGAAGCACTTGTCAATATTTAGACTCATCTTGTTATGTGTGCACCAAGCGTTTAAAGAGTTTAGGTCTGATTGAAGAAGTTTTGAATCATCTGCATTTTCCACTTTACGATACAGCTTCAAATCGTTAGCAAAAAGGAGACATTCACTATACTTAATACATTTAGTAATATCATTAATAAACAACAAAAACAAAATAGGACCAAGATGCGAGCCTTGCGGTACGCCGGAAGTTGCTGAAAATGAATATGAACTAAACCCGTTGACTTTGACTTTTAATTCTCGATTAGAAAGATAGGATTTACGATTTGATAGTGATTTAGATATATGAGTGGTAGTTGCCATACTCACCGCGCTTGGCGGGCGGGTTGGTGAGCGCGGTATGCGATGTTGATACATGGAAGGACGCTGCTGCCCATCTTCCGGAGGTATCCCTTAGCAGGCTCTCACTGCATCCACGGGCATGAGAGGAGGGAAAGCATTCTGCAGCCGGCACCCCACGGCAGACACGTAATAGTGGCGATTCTGATGTTGCACTAACTAGCTAAAGCTAATTCAACTGACGTAAAACGAACTAAAATTGCAATTATGACTTTTCGGTTAGTGCCGTTCTTAAATTAAAACCGAACAAATAGACCCAATATTACGCTGACAGCTCTAAATTTAGAAACGTCATATCTCTAATTATTGTTAGTGTTGGCAGTAGAATGTTGCCTCTCTTCGATGCAGTAAGAGTCTGGGATACTCGCGGGAGATGGACAGCAGCTACTTCCCGTGTATCAACAGCCGTAGCGCGCTCGCCAACCCGCCTGCCAGGTGGTGAGTATGGCAACTACCCCTCATGGAGATGATGGGTAGTTTCCATGTGGCCTTTGTTCAGGAATTGACGTTTGACGAATGACGATATATTTATGCGGTACTTACCTGTTTGACTGTGTAATTTCAGCGAAACCCTCTAACACAGGTATCTCATTACTTAAAAGAGGGTTTCGATAGAAATTTAAGATATTGTATAGATGATGATATAAACTATTTTTATTTTATTGATGAAATAAACTATTTTTATTTTTTTTAATTTTTTTTATAATTTGCCTTGTTTCTCAAGTATCATGGAATTCTAACAAACAAAATTCCCTCTGAAACCTAAACTGCTAGCTTTACAATTTTATAATAAGTTACTTATTTTAAGTTTCTTTCTCATTTAAGTGAAATGTATTTTCCTTTGAGAATAAATAATCTATAAACTCAATCTGAAAAAATAATAATAATGCTGGACAACTCACACAGCATCACCTAGTCCCAAGCTAAGCAGAGCTCGTGTTATGGGTAGTAGATGACTGATATACTTAATACGTTTATTTCATTACTATATTCCTCGCAGGCGTTTGCCCGCTATGCCACAGAGGTCGTCAAAATGTTTTTTGATCGTGTACATACATTAACAAAGCGATTTTTAATTTTAATATTTTTGTAATCGTTTCCTTCCAGATGGTACAAATACGACGACCACGTGGTCTCGGAGATAGCCCCCAGCGAGGTGAAGTCGTCGGCCGCCTACATCTTGTTTTACACGTCGGTGTCGGCGCGCGCCTCGTGATGCGCCGGCGCGAGGGAACAGGAACCACATGCGACTATTAGTCTGCCGTGTACGTTAACGCGCGAGGGAATAGGAACTACTTGGTAACGTTTAGTCTGTCGTGTACGTTAACACGCGAGGGAATAGGAACTACATGTTTATTCTGTCATTATTATATTATTCAGTCTGTCACTATGTCGAAATGTAGCGTGACGTCACGACGTGACTCGGTGGAGTGTATGACTGTGTTATGAAGTCACGAGCCCTCACTCCTGAACTACAATGCGCTCTGTCTGAGTATTGTTTCATTATTGGGAAAAAGAAAAAAGTACGTGTCATTTATGTTTGTATTATCTGACTGACGGGCGAAATATAATTTTGATTTGAATACCCCGTCAACATGCATAATGCAAGTACATTGATTGTGAGGAGTCCTTACCGACTCAGTAAGTACTCCTTACAGTACACGGAAATGTACATGTCGGTTGAGTAATGCTCGCCTAAAATTGAAATCGTTAGATACGCCCTTACTGTAATGAGACCGCGCCGCTTTGTTTCCGCACGAAATGAGATGACTCGCTCATGTGGAATCAGTGTAGGTACACTAAACACAGTGTCAGCCGCACGTGGTGTGTGTGTTGTTTTCACGATAGTTCGTGCAAAGTCAATGTCAATAAGTGTTTATTCAATAGAGCAAACGCTACGCTAATAGTCAGTTTACAAAATAAGAACAAAACACATGTAAATTGAATAAAGCACATAATTGAATTTGTTCGCTTCGGAAAACTTTATTCCAAGTGAGGGAAATAATCGAACAAGAAATCTCACTCTTTCACTTCTATTCATTGTCACAATATTTGTCTTAGTATTATGCTTAATTTAATATCCGCAAGGATATTCGATGGTGCAAAATGATTGCTCAATGAATGTTAACAAGAACAATTTGGTTTATTGGAAAAACCAGTGCGCGTGCGGCGGCGTTATTGTTAACACATACAATAAGACAGTCCACAGTTTTTCGTGTCATCTAACGGTTTAAATCTGGCGCGGAGCAAAAACAATGTGTTTTTTTCTGTTATTGCACTAATTTAAAAAGTAAAGTGACACGTGAGTACGACTTTCGTGACAAAAATGTTCAGTTATGGCGCAGACTATATCAAAATTATAGGGCTATTTTCTGTTAAGCCTAGGACACGACCGATAGACTTGCAAATATACATGTACTCACACTATTTGGTATCATAAAAATTGCAGTAGAACGATTGTGTCACTGCTGAATTTTAACATAACTCAAAATCAAATCATTCATTTAATGAAACCGTGACATATAAATGATTTGGTTTCACTTGATGAATGGTATTTTAAATACACTTATCTCCCGGCTCATGTGTTAGCGGTCTCGAATGGAGCTGGTGTGTAAAGCTACTTGTACATAGGCGGCAAGTTTGACTTGGCCGTTTAGTTTGTATCCGCTGTTCGGAAACGAGTATATTTAACGCGTTTACGGCAACTTGTTACTGGTTATCTAATATTAAAAATTTAAAGAGTTTGGTTGCACGCGCTAATCTCAACAGCTTATGGGTTCTAATTGAACAAGTGGTAGTGTTGGATAGCTCATCTATTGAGGAATGCTGTATTATATAAGCTATATAACACGCTACGGCCAATAGGAGCGTAGCATCAATGGAAAATGTGAAAACTGGGAAAAAGCATTTGAGACCTTCCGTCGCGTGCGCTGCGTAAAAGGTTAAAGTCGCTCTAACTCTTAACATCTACATATATAGACAATTTGCTTCAGAAAACTATTTTCCAAGTGAGTTCATATGCTTAAAAACCCTTACTCTTTTTTATAAATACCGCAACAAGAACGAGAGTAGATAACTTTGTAACAAGTTGGTGAAAATGTGAACTTATCTGATAGTGTCAGTGTTACTACCTTGCCTTTTTGCCGTAAACCATTACATAAAAACAATTATAAAATGTATGGCTCTTGTATATCTACAGAAAATATGTGTATATATAAAAAAAAATACCGCTAGGTAGCAACACTGAGTAATTTTAAATTAAAACTCATGTATGTAAACACTTGATATAAACTTATAAATTATTTATAAATGTACTGTTGTCTGTACAAAATTGTGGATTCATTTAGATTTAAATACGATTTTAGTTAGTTTATAAATATCCGTTCATTATCATCAAAATTATAAATTCAACATGGGGCAAACGAAATCCATAATTTAAGCTAAAAAGCTTGTACAAAGTATTCTACCTAGATTTAGCAAGTATTTATTTATAACATGCCCACATGATGTACGCTGTATGCATGTTTCTGAATGAAAGACTGATGTTTGGAATTATTACCCCCGTTTCCTTTGATTATGTAACATTAACTTACAAACCACAGTTGAGCTAAAGTAATTCTAACCTTAATCCTTTGCTATTCATCACAATTTTATAACTTTTGATAACCGTAAGTAGTTTATGACAATAAAATGCAATGAAAATATCTAGTTTTAATTCCGCTAATGCTGAGATGCATATGCACCGCCCTCCCGCCCGCTAATTATGCACATGCAGGGGGAACCAGGCCGTTGGTGCAACATGCATACCCAAACCCACACGACTGGGTCGTGTGGGTTTGGGTATGCATAATCAGCTAATCTCAGCATTAGCGGAATTAAAACTAGATATTTTTATTGCATTTTATTGTCATAATAATATGGATTTCCGCAAAGTAACGCCTGATTCCATTAATGACATAAGTAGTTTGTTGTGTTGCACTGTACCGTGTGTCGCAAGCGGTCGTGACGTGCTGCAACATACGAAAGGTTGACTGAAAGCTCAGGGGCTCCTTTTGTCAGTCGCTCGCCTATTAATCGCATGTGTATCTTTTACTGAGAGTAGTCTCAACCAGGGTTATTTATTTTTATTTATACCTACTCTCCCGACTTCGAATTAGAGTTTATAAATTATAAATACCCAAGACCTTAAGGCCCAGAGTTCGCTCAAAGCATAATAAATTAGACGAATTTCTGCAGTTGCCCGTAGACCTGTTGTTAGTTTCATCATTTCAGCCATAAAACGTCCACTACTGAACTAGGCCTCCCTCATGGATCTCCATGAGGGGTAGTTGCCATACTCACCACGCTTGGCAGGCGGGTTGGTGAGCGCAGTACTGGATGTTGATATACGGAAAGACGCTGCTGCCCCATCTTCTGGAGGTGTCCCATAGCAGGCTCTTACTGCATCCACGGGTAGGAGAGGAGGGGTAACATTCTACTGCCGGCACCCCACGGCTAGAGTTGTGTTAGAGTTTATAACTTTAATATTTCGCAAACGGAACCCTAAATCGAAAAATTATCTTCGCGATTCAACCTTTACAACGGAGCCCCGCACGATGGGATGATTAGGAAAAAAAGTTCATCCCCATCTTACGTGTATGGGAGGTAGGTACCCCAAAATAATACTTTTTGTATCATATTATTGTATGTCCATGCAAAATTACAGCTTTCTAGGACGAATACTCGTAAAGCCGAAGACAGACGGCGGACAGACAAACCGTATCTACGGAACCCTAAAATGCAAGATTTTTTTAGGGCATTTTACATAAACGATGTATTTTCTCAGCCGTTGCCTACATGTTGATGTCGTGGGAACCGGCGAGAAGGGACGTTACAAAACTTCCGATTGATTTAACACGTCGGAATCAAACTCCGATTCATCAAATTTAAAACCTCTGGCTCCGTTTTTGATTCCGGTACAACCCAAAATGTTATGCGTTTCAAAAATAGAGCTCCTGACAGTTAATAAAATAATTTATTTATATAGTATCAATGATGCTATCAGAATATAAATAGCTGACTTTGATGTCTCATGAGATGACGTAGGTATGTACTTATTACACACTTTTTATTTAACACATGGCTGAACATTGTGTATTGCAAAATGTTAAGAATCTGAATTAGGGCAGACGTTCGATTTTAATAACGCTTCAGCTTTTAATTGTTAGCTACAAATACTGTTTTGATAAGAATAATAATAGTACCTGGTTATTGTGATCACGAATAGGTATGTCTTCTCTCACTGTACCACTTTTTTATGTGGACTTGTCTCTGACGACCCTTGCAAGTTACGCTTTGCGGGGCATAGTTGTTGGAATATAGTAACATGATTTTCATAAAATTAAATTGAATAGTTGGGTTTTAAATGTTGTTTCTGTTGTATGAACTGTACATAACATATATGTTTCCATGTAAATCTTAGTGTAAGGCGAACTTTATTAAATTCTTTGTTATTTTATTGATGTTGTTTTTGTTTTAACACGCTTTATTAGCTAAGAACACCACGGAGTGGATCCAACGCTGGGAACGCGGGAGGCGCAGAAGAAGATGGCATGACGAGCTAGACGCCCGTTTAATATCCTGGATTGTAACAGCGTGAAATCTGCGAAGAGTGGATGAAGGGAGATCTTTTTTTGAGTTCCAGACCAAAATGGTAAAAAGGAACTCTTATGGTATCACTTTGTCTGCCTGGCTGTCACAAATGGATATCTTGAGAACTACTGATGCTATCGACTTGAAATTTGGAATATAAAAAAAAAATTTAGAAAATATTATGATTGCAAGGGGGCGGAACCCCTTTCCGCCCCCTTGCCATGGCTTATATACTTATACATTACGTAACCTTACAGCTAAACTAAGTCGTTAAATAAGTAAACATAAAAGAAAAAAAACAGGTAAGTACACAGATTAAACTAAGTAATACACACACATAAAATAACAATAAATTGGATATAACGTAAATAATAAAAAAGGGGTGAACACAATAACAAACAACATAACACATAATTTTATTATTTGAACTGGTTATTTGACTAGTCCATGAACGAAAATGAACAGTTCCGTTTCGTTTACCCGTTTAGTTCACTCACGCTAAACACGTATTAGTCAAAGAGTGCAATATTTACTTTAACTCTATGGTTTTGCGACCAGTTTGTCTATGGTTCTAAAGAACCAAAAATGTTGATTGATCTGATCTGCCCACGTCCGTCACTCACTTCACTCGTCACGTCAGAAAAACGAAAACGGTGATCCCCCTTGTCTTGTGCTATCGACTATCATAAAATATCGTGAAAATATAATAAACATATCACAAAACTTGTTGCAAGCAAACGCGCGTGTTAAAAATAAAAATGAGTTTCTCGGAATCTGAATCTGACGACGAAAACGGGTACGAGGTGTGCCGCTCGTGCCCATGCGGGCCCAACTCCTGCGCACTGCCCTTCGATCCCACGAATATAGAGAACATCATCCTTAGTATCAGCGACACTTTTGACCTCCGCGTGATTTTGAACAATGACCGTGCTAAAGGAGCGGTCCTGGTGACCACTGGACTGACCATCGCTGGAGGCTTGATCGGAAGACATTATGGCGGGAAGATTGGAGCTGCGGTTGGAGGCGCTATTGGCGGGGCCTGCGGCCTTGGTATTGTCGGTAAGACCTGTTAGCTTTTTCCTATGCCTCTAACATGATTTGCAAAATTCAAGTCAAACTACCCTCAACTAAAAAAACAGACCACTGGGCTCCAGTTAAATAAACTTTAATTTATCCATGTATGATTATTATTATTCAAACTCAAACAATCCCATAATTGATGTAGCTGCAAGCAAAGATATAAATCTTTGGATGCAAGAGGTCACTTGATAAGATAGTTTACTAAAAAAATGAGGAAAATAATTAAGTATAACGGGTAAGGAATTGAAACATGTATTAAAATAAAATTATAAAAATTTTGGTACTGTCGGTAAGACCTGTTAGCTTTTTCCTATGCCTCTAACATGATTTGCAAAATTCTAGTCAATCTACCCTCACTTAAAAAAACAGACCACTGGGCTCCAGTTAAATACGCTTTAACTTTTCCATGTATATTATTTTATATATATATATAAATATAAGTATTACCATAAACATGGAATGATACAAGATTATGATACCTTTTGCATCTAGATAGACAAATTCAAACAATCCCATACCTAATTGATGTAGCTGCAAGCAAAGATTTAAATCTTTGGCTGCAAGGGTCACTTAATAAGATAGTTTACTAAAAAAAATGAGGAAAAGAATTATAACAGGTAAGTACTTCTCTTTGATTAAATTACTTTTGTTCTTCCACAGCTGTATCCATGAGAGACATCTGGCAGGATATAAAATCAAAACTATCAGACCTGTTCGAGCTTGTCTATGACTACTTGTCTGGGCTCGGGTTGAATGACTACAAGCAAGCTGCCATGTACCTGACCAGCCACAGTGGAGACAGCCAGGAACTTGCTATGGTCATCATGGACACAGCCTCGTCTATCCTTGGGAAACAGATTCAGGCTTCCATTTGCTCATCTTGATAAAAAATTTAGTAAGAGCATCATTGTGAATAGTACCTAAGATAGTTTTTATTTTGAATTTTATCTGATTATGAAAGAAATGTTATTGTAGAAGATAATTATTAGAATAATTAAATGATGAAAATCTGATTTGGATAATGTATTTTAGACAACTGTATTATTTATTAAGTTTATAACCATTTTATTATTATATAACTTGTACTTGAATGTTTATATTAAGTTATTTTTATTTGTGTTTAATATTTATTATGACTGAAAATGTTTAATGATATGGTTTTTTAATGTAATAATGAGCTGCACTGGTTGATTAAATTGAGCTGGACTTAATAAATTATATTTGAACTATTTACCTGTATTATTTAGAAGTATGTACCTAAATTGAGTGATTAGATTATGTAGGGCGCATTTAGTGGTTCGCATACTTTCACAGCGCCACCTAAATGCAGTGTGCTAAACAACCACTAAGCCGTAAAGGTAGTAACCTAATTTAGGCAGTCAACTAAAATTCGTGAAGTTTAATGAGTAGGTGTAGATACAGGTAATAATCATTTAATTATGTAGAATGAGAATACACAATACCATCAGTAGGTATTCTTAAGTTGGGGGTACCCTTAGCCGAGGATCTCGTCTAAAGGTAGGTAGGTACCCATTGTTCCCTTATTACGCTTACGTGATAGGTACCTAGGTTATTCGATAGTAGGTAGTATGAGCTGACGAATAACATCGATTTACTGTGCTGTATGTATTCTATTCGATTATTTTAAATAAATAAATAAATTCCTTGGAGGCTGGCTGGCGTCCGTCGTGGTCGTCATTTTATCGTTCATTTACATGCATGCATGAGCTCAGCTCCCTACTAAGGAATTCTATAAACTTAGCAGCTTTATTCAAAGCATTTAGGAAGAAGGCCATTCAAAATCATAAAATGTTTACAATCTACTAATAAATCGTTCGATCGCACTACAGCTGTCTAGTAGATTTTTTGCCATATTTTTCTCTGCACTATTTCTTGTTTGTTTGCCAACTTGTCAAACTTGTTGTGAAGTTTCATACGAGATCTAATTTTATTTCTTAGATTAATTCCAATTATTAAAATTATTTTACAGCCGTGAATAAACAATTCATAGTGATGTCGTTCAGTGAAATGCAACTCCAGCCGTATGCAGATAACCAAGTTAGCTTTGATCCTAGTTTTATGGAAGATTTTCTACTGGAAATAGGTAAGGAAGTCAATAATTTACTAAATGCGTAGCGCAAGGAGCCAGCCTGTAATATTTGCTCTACTTGCATTTACAATTACGACATGTATTGTGCAAGTTGCAGTAGGTAAGTACTCACCTTCAACCATTTAAATTATAGATAGGTATGTACATACATACCTCCCTCAGTGTTTAATTTCAGTCTTTTCAAAAATTACTTACGAGGGTCATAAGTCCATCCTCGTCAGCTATTATTTATTGCCTTTCTCATTCCTGGCATTGGCTCAAGTAAATAAACAAGTAGGTAATTCTCTAACATCAGCACTCCAGCTGCCCCTAGCCGCTGTGGCAACTGCTGAGGGGTAACCTTATTTTTGTATTTTTTTTTATTGTCACTAAGCATTTGACCTGCAAGCCAAGAGGAAGAAGGGAAGGGTGGCATTTGCCCTGCAGTGATAATAATACATTGAATTAATTATTATTATTAATGAATTAAATTATTAATAATTGAACTCGGGTCTCTTCCAATTTTCATGACAACTGGTGTAACCTTGCACCATAAGTCCGGTAGTACCGCGAAACCCAAGAATTACATAGACCAATTATATGCTTACCGACCGTCTGTAAGCTTCTCACATCCATTCTAACAGTCAAAATGAACACACACATTGTTGCAAACAATATTTTGGCACCTGTTCAGAATAGATGTAGAGTTGGGTCTTGCAGTACTAAGGAGCTCCTCATTGACATGGCCATTAGCGAAAAGGTCAAGCGTAGCAAGGAAAACCTCTCTGCTGCTTGGATTGACTATAAGAAGGCCTATGATTCAGTGCCACATACATGGCTTGGGAGGGTCTTAGAGTTGTATAAAGTAGATACTACTCTAAGATCATTCTTAGGTGCATGTATGAGGCAGTGGACCACAGAACTTCGTCATCCAGGAAGTAGATGGGATTCTCTTGCTACGCAAATAAATCCCATCTTCCAAATTCCAGGGTGATAGTCTGAGTCCTTTGTGGTTTTGCCTAGCACTGAACCTGCTTAGTATTTTACTAAAGGATTCAGGGCTAGGTTATCGCCTTCGTAGAGTTGGTGAGAGCATATCTCGCTTGTTGCATATGGATGATCTCAAACTTTTCGCGCCGAAAAAATCAGAGTTGATAGCTTTGCTTAATATAATTAATGGAATCAGGTGTTACTTTGCAGAAATCCATGACAATAAAAAGCAATGAAAATATCTACACAACTCTTGTGTGGGTTTGGGTATGCATGTTGCACTAACAGCCTGGTTCCCCCTGCATGTGCATAATTAGCGGGCGGGAGGCTGGTGCTCATGCATCTCAGCATTAGCGGAATTAAAACTAGATAATTTTCATTGCATTTTATTAGCTTTGCTTAATATTACACAGATATTTAGCAGCGCTATTAACCTGGAGTTTGGTGTTGAAAAGTGTGCAATCATACATATTCAACATGGAAAAGTTGTAAATTTAACAAATTTACAGCTTTCCCAAGATATGCCTTTCAGGTAACTCTCCGAAGGCGAAACATACAAGTACCTTGGTATATCTGAATCGTTGGGTATAGTGGATAGGGACATAAAACAGGCAGTGAAGGAACGTTTCTTTTGTCGCCTTACAGAAGTTCTAAATAGTCTTTTGTCAGGCGGTAACAAGGTGCGTGCTTACAATGGCTGGGTTATGCCCCTGCTCATTTACACGTTCGGCATACTAAGGTGGTCTCAGACAGAATTGGATGCCCTGGATTGTAAAGTTCGTCAAATGCTAACTGCTCACCGCATGAGACACACTCGTTCGTTGGTTATGAGAATGTACATCCCGCGGAAGTGTGGAGGCCGGGGCTTTCTTAACGCGAAAAGCCTCCACAACCGCGAGGTGTGCAATCTCAGGACTTACTTTCTCCAAACAGAGTGCGAGGTGCATCGTGATGTGGTTGCAGTTGACAAAAACTTTACTCCTCTTTCCTTAGCTAAAGAGAACTGGTGCCAACCAACGGTGATGAGCATTCAAGATCGTAGGGCAATATGGGAGAGCAAGGAGCTACATGGGAGATTCTATAAGACCCTTATGGGGCCTGATGTAGATCTCCTAGCGTCAGTGAATTGGCTACGTTTCGGTGATCTCTTCGGAGAAACTGAAGGGTTTGTCTGTGCAATTATGGATGAGGTAATCAAGACGAGCAACTACCGAAAGTACATCATGAAAGATGGAACATATGTCGGACATGTCACCATCCTGGGGAGTCCCTCAGGCATGTACTTTCGGGCTGTTCGCATCTTGCTAACTCTTGAGTATTTGCACAGACATAATTCAGTAGCCAAGATCATTCACCAGCCACTTGCTCTTCTATATGGCTTTACGGGCCCTGAAGTTCCGTATTATAAATACACACCGGAACCGGTTCTTGTAAATGGCCTTGCCACGCTCTATTGGGACCGATCTATAATTAATTACGGACAGGACTATTTTTGCGAATAAGCCTGATATCGTTCTGATAGATCGGTTGGAGCGGAAGGCAATACTCGTTGATGTCACCATTCCACATGATGCCAATCTCGTCAAAGCCGGGAAAGATAAGCTCAGCAAATATCTTGATTTAGCCCACGAGATTGTCACCATGTGGGATGTTGACTCAGCAACTATTGTTCCGATAGTCGTTTCCGTTAACGGACTCTTAGCGAAGAGTCGATAAACATCTTGAGAGACTTTCGCTAGGCAGTTGGATCAAGAGCCAGATCCAAAAGGCAGTACTCCTGGACTCGGCACGTATACAAGGTATATCATAATATCTGTACTACGCCGGAGGCGGGCGGGGTCAAACCCCATTGGTGATTAGTTTTGGGGGGGAGATAATTAAAAAATCCTATTTTCAGTTTCCCATACAAAAAGTTTAAATTTCCTAGTGCCTAAAAAACGTGACAGCCCTGTCCGGGCAATCTATAACCTGGCGGGACGATTATTTAGTAAATGCGTAAGTAATAATAAGATGTGTGTATAGGTACCTAAACCTAGGTAGTATTAGGAAAGTTTTAAGTACCTCATATTTTCTCGCTTGTCAGATGTCTAGACGGCTTCTTATTTCGATTTCGTAGGTCATTCTTAGAAGGTACATAATCACAGACAAGTAATTCACTCACTTCTAGCACTAGGTAGGTACATTTACACAAGGTAAAGATTTTATTGAATAAAATGACGTAGGTTCCTACAGGTAAAGCTATAAGGCTAAAGTAGTTGGAAGAGATCGCTTTTAGCGATAAGGCCGCCCATTGTGCCTCATATTTGAAATGTTTTCTTTTTATTATTTGTTTGTTTTTATTATTTGTTTGGTGTGCAATAAAGAGTATTTGTATTTGTATTGTATTGTATTGTATTGTAGTTATTTTAGGCGTAGGTATTTAAAAAGTTCCTAAACAAACAAGTCTTATTTACATACGTAGGCTTTGTGTAGCCGCTAGGACAGTTTCCCGGCTTGGCACACGATGTCCTGGAAACCGCTCTGTGTACATCCTACCATCCTAGCTATGGCATAAAGCCGCACCATTTCAGTCCACTGTTCACTTGTGTACGACATTGTCACAGCACAGATAAGTTACACAGTTAATTTACATTTTACCGCAAATCGGCACACATAATCGCGAAAGTCACGAGATTGCACACAACCTGCGACAACGGCTGCCGGCACGAGACTAGCGAAGGCGCGCGCGAGGCTAGCCACGGGACGAGGACCCGTGCTCGTTTGTGTCTATTTTATTGGTTGAAATAGTACCTTAAAAAGGGCATAAAATCATAAAACTATTTTTATTGATATTAACCTTATTCCGATCGCTACATGGTTCAAAGCTCAATAAAATAAACAGTGATAAGAAATGAATATTTAGTATGTCCACTCAGCCAGAGATGGCGTTTTTGCCAAATATTTTTTATAGTCTCTATTCCCAGGAAATAAGATTACTAATACAATGGCTGCTTTTCTTGATTGCTTGACTATCCACAACACATAGCCACTCAACAAGAGATGGCGCTATTGCTATCGATTTTTATTATAGCCTCTATCAACGAGACATAAGATCGATAATACAATGGCTGTTTTATCGATTGCCCAGAAAACATACTTCCTTAGTGATGTAACAATGAGGATACGAGACGAATGTATCGATATCAATCATTACCTACTGATGAATAACGAAATAGGTACGTCAGGTTATTTGTGGTGGTCGAAATAAAAAGCTTGCCTTTTCTTTTATTCTTTAATGACAATGAATGAAAATTGTCCTTGAAATAGGACATACTTGTTAATTATCTGTCTTTTGTAAGTTTTACGTTTAATTTTAATAAATGATGGATACGCACATTTATGTATCGTTCTGTTATGGCTTTTATCAAATCACTGACATGGTTTGATGCGGGAAACTGTCCGACTTGATGAATTGATATTACGTAATATTTTCAGCCGCCGTGGGGTGCCGGCAGTAGAATGATATCCCTCCTCTCATGCCCATGGATGCAGTAAGAGCCTGCTAAGGGATACCTCCGGAAGATGGGCAGCAGCGTCTATCCGTGTATCAACATCCCATACTGCGCTCATAAATTATTTTTTTATTACCCTTCCATACATCGAATAACAGCTTCTGCTACTTTGCATATTCTGATTATGTCATCAGATGGATAAACCAGTCGGCCCTTATCTTTGGCTACTATGAATTTGTGTAGCGAATTTATTTGTCTCGTAATAAGCGCGCCAGCACAGACGTCACAATTTAATTTCTTGATCAAAATGGCAATGTAACCTGCAATGTGTGCTATAGCTTGGGAACTGAATTCTGAAATGTTACTTAACAGCTCACCAATTTCTTGTTCTTCGGTATAGTCTTCTATCCAGTCTTCATTTCTCAAATCTAAACCAGTTGTCTTATTTATAAGTTCAACAGCGGATGAACAATTAATAGGGCGAGTAATAATGGAGTGTAAGAGCAAAGCTACGGAGTTCTTGTAAATATTGTTCTTTTGTAACAACACCTGATTTTAAATTTTGTACTTGTCTAGTAACCAAATCATTCACCTGGAAAAAAATTAAGAGGTAAGTACGTAGTTTGATAATAAAATTAACGTACCGTTGTCTATGCATATGGTCACATTAGTGACGCCATATTCAGTCAAATAAATAAATTACGCTCATCTTAACATTAGTGTTTTTAAGATTATTTATTTTCATTACTAATATTGAACTTTTCTTCTAAATTTTTTAAAATGTTTTCAATTTTCTTTACTTTCTTTTTCACTTACTTTCGATTTTGTGTTTGTAGTCTCCTTATTTGCAATTTCTGTCTTTTAATTCTATTTTCATTCCATCGTAACTTCCTGTTTAGTTTTATTTTCCGAGGAGTAGAAGCAGCTGAGCTGAAGTCTGCATTGCTATACATTTTAGTTTTTTTCTGTGTGACATAGTTCGTTAAGTCTTCTGAATCAAGTTTCCGCTTATGTCTCTTTGGCGTTGAAGAATTTTCTGAACTCGGTGTTGCTGAGAGATTTTGTGCCTGTAGTTTTTAATACGTTTCATTAGATTTAGATTTTACATACCTATTCGTTACATAAAGGTAATGAAATAAAATAAGATGTCTTGAATACAAGTACCATAATTACCTGAAAACACAAAATTTTTAGAGTCGGTATAGCTGTGTTAACAATGTATTTGTTTCCACTTTTTTTTATTAGAAAATCTTGGTTCTTAAGGTGCTCTGAGCAAATTGTGCTGATTTTTGAAGGAAACCAATTTTGTCTCCCAGTTGCATCGATCCATTTTTCTCTAATGTCTGGTGCCTTGGGAAAACTGAAACCAGAGAATACTTTCTTATACTTCTTGATAGTTTGTCTATAATTTTTACCTTGTACCCAGTGGTTGGGTATGAACCCAGGTCTGAAATACATCCAGATTAAATCATCACAAAAACAAAACAAAAATTAACGCCCTAAAACATACTTAAATGGTAATGTTTACAAAATCATAACCATTAAAGTCATCGATAGCACATTCGTGTTTATTACGGCACATCCCTAATTGAGTAGCGAAAATTGCGGTTTAAGAAAAACCGACCTTAAGTGTTATGTTTCATAGTCTATTTTTCTATTTCTATTTTCTACGATACTGAGGTCATCGTCCCGACAATTAGGGTAGTCACTGCGTAAAAATCAGCTGTTAATGTTGAAAGTTTCTTCAGAGTTTTTTCAGAGATACTAATCGAAATTCGAAAAGTCGTTGAATAAACGTTGTTCCCTGGGGGGGTCTAAATCCCTCCCCTTTCGGATAGTACACATATTATGATACAGTCTGTAGTAAGAAGAGTCCTCTCCCTGCAGCCCTAGTCACCGACCGCTTGAGCCTTGCTTCGCGGCCGGTGATTCACCGTTTTCACATATATTTTACTGTAGAGTATTTGTTTTAATATTTCTTTATAGTAAAAAATGTATTTTTATGAGTTTACGAATAAATTAAGTGGAATAATAATAAAAAAAAATGTGTTTATTACAACGAAACGACGTACAATGAAATGTATTATAAAATGATATAATTATAAAATGCAAATGGACAATATAATAATATTCAAGCTGTAAATTACACAGAATTATTAAAACCTCAAAATATCTGTGGTAAATTTTGATTTAGATTTATTTATTTAACAAAGAGTTTACATTATAATATAGTTAGTAACATCCTTAAGCCTATATTAGGTTTATCTGGACACTAGGTTCTCGTAGGTTAGGTGGACGTAGGATTACAATTGAATTAGGAAGGAACACATCAATTAATATTTACGCTAATCTTAAAATAGTTCACAGTTACACAAAGAGACAATACACAATAACTTGTATGTTTGTCATAATTTTATTTTATTACAAACATGACAATAGGTATTTATTCATTCTTATTGGCACAAAAGCTAGGTACTTTGAAATGTCAATTTACATATGAAAAACAAAACGCATTTATATAAATATGTCTACGTAAAGTATTTCATCCCCTTTTATATACAGGGTGTTTGGAAGGTCGATGCAAAGCCGTTGGTAGGTCACCTCGTTAGGCATCTATCTTGGCTAGATTACCTAGATTTTAGTGTACTTACTCTATTTTTTTTAAATATAATTGTTTTATTTTTTATTTTTGATCAATGTTTAATTATTAAACACCTCCCATTTAGTCAGTTATGTGGATCTACAGATGATTGTATTGGTGTTTATCGATTGAACGATGAATTTACACATTAAGCTAGGACGCAAATATTTTTTTTAGTACTAGTAAGTAACTGTGTTTGAACACTGGACAAATAGCATATGATTTTAGTTTTTTTTTCAAAAATCATGGATATTATGATAACTTGGAATTCGACGACATTGGACTCAACATAATAAACAGTCTAAATTGGTCCTTCCAAAACGAGAATAAGATATACGCAATAAAACGTCGCAGAATAAATATCTCTCCGACAATACGACGCGACGGCGATGGGCTGAATGGAAACGACACTCTTTGCCGAAGGTAATCTTGCCAAGGTAGATGCCTAACGAGGTGACCTACCCCTTCCCTCAAGGCTTTGCATCTACCTTCCAAACACTCTATATATATATTTTTCAACTTAAATATCGAAATTAATTGTTCACTTTAGAAATCTTTTTTTCTAGTACCCTCAATGAAAAAAAGAAGAAACCTCACTCTTGCACTTCTATTCAATGTTACCATTTTTTTTATTTGATGCCTATAATAATTCCCAGTGAATCTCTTGACTCGACAACATTACAATTAAAAATATATTGTAAACTTAATTATTAGTATAATTCAAAGCCGTCATAAGCGCACAGCTATAACCACTTTGTTGCTTGATTATAATATTTTTAATGTTAACAAAATTTAAATCCATTGATTCCAGCGGATGTGTTCAGGATACAAATAGTATGGGACAGAGACACGGCCGTGCTGACCGGCGCCATGGCGGTCGCGGGAGGCCTGCTGGGCGGGTACGCGGGCGGACGACTCGGAGCAGCCATCGGAGCTGGAGTGGGCACCGCAACAGGGCTTGGAGTCTCAAGTGAGTTATTTTTTATAACACCTGCTTTGGGGCTATTCATAAACCGACATGGTTTAAACATTACACAAACATTAATGATTTTTTGACCTTCACAATTACTGGTCACATTTGTTTGAAAGTCAAAGTCAATAAGTGTTTTTGTTTAATTATGACATCAAAAAGCTATGTTGAATTTATAGTCAATTTACAAAAGAAAAACAAAACACATTTTAAATTGAATAAAGAACAAGATTTAATTTGTTCGCTTCAGAAGTTTAAAGGAAAGAAGCGAAAACGAAATCTCCCTGACTCCCCCTCTCCTCATAAATTTAATATCTCATTTCTATTTCCAGCTTTAGTGTCCCTCCGAGAGATATGGTCTGCCGTAAAGGAGAAGCTGAAAGAACTGCTCTTTATCATCTTCAACTTCCTCCGTAGACTGGATGCTGCGGACTACATCCGGGCGGTGGACATCCTCATGGCCTGTGCATCCACGAGACGAGAACTGGTGCTTACTATATTGGACTTCATTGCTGAGAAGCTTGGCAGACAGGTTATTTCAAGCATAACAGCTGCTTGAGTTCTGTACTTTTTTTTAAACAAGTTACATGAGGAGGTAATCCATAAATCACAATTTATGGGTAGACTTGGGGGTTGTAAATCTCGAGGGGGAAGGGTTGTATATTTGGAGACTAAGGAGGTTGTACTCTTGTTTTAATAGTAGTAGTATTGTATGCATTCACTTTTGGCAACCAAAAAAATGCAACAATAAAATGTGATTTGGTTTTAACAGCATGAAGATTTAGTCGATACTAAATCTTTATGCAGTTATCGTTAGTATATAAAATGTTGTTGGACACAAGTCTTTGAAAAACACTTTTACACCAAAGATTTTAAAGCATTGATTTACACATAGTTTTGGGGCAAAATTAGATTTTTGTGCTGATTTAATATATTTTTTTGTTAGATTTGAAGGTCGCCTTAATAATTAGCATCACTTTGATCACAAGTGCCTTATAATTGTGTACAATATTTAATTGTATGTGTGTCTATCTCACCATGTTCATATAAGGAGAAAATATATAATATCTTTGTAAATCTTTTGAGTGTAATATAATATTTATAAACTGTCATGTGATATTATTTTTGTGATCTACATGATGAGAGGTGTGTTACTAAAATGTTTGTACCTGCTTAGATCTCTTTGGTTGTTTGTTTTGCATGCTTCTAGTATTTTAGGTAAACTGTTTGCTCAATACACAATATTTATTATACCGCATGATTAGCTCAAATAAATGTATTATGTATTTAATATATTTTTTTTTCCGTCACTAACCAATCATTAGGCTCAGGTTTTATTTTAAGTCCTTCATGTAGAAAAGCCGTGCCGTGAGGTGCCGGCATTAGAATGTCGCCTCTCCTCTCCTGCCCGTGGATGCAGTAAGATTCTGCTAAGTCTGCTCTACTCCGGTAGATGGGCAGCAGCGTCTTTCCGTGTATCAACATCCCATACTGCGCTCGCCAACCCTCGTGCCAAGCGTGGTGAGTATGGCGACTACCCCCATGTTGGAGATGTACGAGGCCTGTGTCAGCCGTGGTCACGGACAGCAGCGCTACTGCTGTAATGATGTAGAAAATATTGACAATGTATTTTTTTTTAACTTTTTCGTGTGACGTCACTTATTTCAGTTCACCTATGACTTACCATGGCTCGTGAAGTTATAAACGTCTCCAGCCATTATCTTCATTGCTGAAGGAGCGTTACAGGTGTTACCATTTTAACCTGTCTAAGATAGCTAATGATATAAATCATCCTTTACACGATCTTTGTTTTACAGTCAAAATAAAACAATCGTTAGTTTTTAAAAACAATTTTTATTAAATAATAGTGCATAATTTAGAGGAACAGAAAGCAGTCACATCTAGTTCTTAAACTCTAGTGTTGTTCGTAAATAAATAAATTACAGATAAGTAGTTCAATTCGCAGGTAACCAGCGCATTAGCGCCATCGCTATACATATATTTTTTCATTATATTATATTATTTTCCATTATTAATTATCACATTATTTGTAATGTGTTAAACAAAATAAACGTTTTTTATCTTATCTATGTTTTGAATTATTCGAGATTTCTCACTTGTGTCATTATAAGCATGTGTTTCTTAGTTAAAATTTTCTTACCAACATATCGCAACAAAAATATATTAAGAGTAATTCCTGGATCAATAACTTGATAAATTTTACAAGGCCTTAGGTACCTGCTAATCCGAGTTATGCACACCTACCCTAAAAAATCTTTGGTCTATAAGAAATAAAACGTTAAATGAACCACTTAAGCTCTCTTTAATTTCTGCAACGATATGTTGGTTTTCCATTAGGTTCTCGTGGTATCTAACTTACAATAATGTCGCAATAAATATTTGATAAATACTTAAAATTAATAAGAATGTCTAAACGTGCAACTATTGTGCATTTAAAATGCTCACACTAATTTACAGGGTGATTCTAGAAGTCATCTTAAGTACATTAAAACCAACACTGCATGTAGAAACGGCAAAATCAGGCACAACGTGTGGCTAACTGGAGCATGTGCTCTAAGTAGATATACAATTTAATTAAATAAATAAATAATGCTGGACAATTCACACAGCATCATCTAGCCCCAAGCTAAACAGAGCTTGTGTTATGGGTACTAGATGACTGATATACTTAACACATTATACCACATAGGTAGATATTTTTTTTTATATAGTAAATCATCCAGAATACCCGGAACTGCAAAAACAAAGATCTGCAGTTCGTACAGATTGTCTCGAGCCGACCTTCGCCCGCTGCGCCACAGAGGTCTAAAAATTAAGTACCTATATATAACTTAATTACTAAACAAAATAAATCATTTCTCTCATCTTAATCTAGTTCTTTGTCATGCCTTAGATTCTGTTTATATTATTAAAACCACAATATTTAATCCTTAACCACTTAAGCCCAACTAATTATTTCTACTAATAAACCTAGTCTAAGGGCCAGCGCTGACAGACGTCGCAACATGGATCGGCACGGTACGGTAGAGGTATTTGGATTTCTGAGGTCTGTGACCCCGCGAGTCAGGCTTTCTGAGACATAGTGCGAGGAACAGTGCTTATTCGGGTACAGATTTAAACTGTACTTATAACTTACTAATGTTAAAATAGAATGCACATGTAATTGTAATAAGTGCCAAGACTTGTATTTATGATATAAATACATCTTGTATTTTATCATGATCTCAATGAGTTTAGAATGAATTACTTTATTTTGATACAATCATAGCGTGGCACGCGCCGTGCCTTGTCGCGACGTCAATCAGCGTCGGCCCTAAAGGTGTGTTCCACTGTGCCGGGCTCAATTGACCAATCACGCTCGAACGCTCGAAGGGAACAAGGATCGAGAAAACATTCGTTGTGATTGGTCAACTCATGTACCGCCAAGTCAGTCAACGCCGGCCTTATAGGTGTGTTACCGCTGAGCGGGACTCAATTGACCAATCACAACGCTCAAAGGGCAAAAGGTTCGAGAAAACAAGCGTTATGATTGGTCAATTCATGTAAGCCCCGCATTGTTGATAATCACCGTAACAACTATATTTCATAAATATACAGATATGTCTGTGTATAATCAATTTGAATAAATAGATTCAGATCCACTGGAAGTTTAAAATTTTATTCTAAATATTTGTACTTTAAATCACACTCACTAATTTACATAATTTATAAAAATGCAACAATAGAATAGTGTCAATATATTAATAACTACAATTTCGATCAACATATTTTTTTTTGTAAAGAATATTTGTTTCCTTGTTTTAATAGCAAGTAAGCACTGTTTTACCACAAAATAAACAAACTGTTAAGAAGTTGTGGAATGTAATTAAATAAGGCAGTAGAAAATAGTCTACTTGACAGTATATGAAAACCATAATTAAATTTATTCCGCCAGTTAGATAATATCTACTAAAATAATATACACGCACTTTTTGCTTTTTCAAAGTAATAGAACAATACATATTATAAAGCGCAGTGACGTTTAGGAGTGGGGAATTGTGGCGTCATAGCATAGTAAACTACCAGCGCAGCGCGTGAATTGTGGCGTCATAGCATAGTAAACTACCAGCGCAGCGCGTGAATTGTGGCGTCATAGCATAGTAAACTACCAGCGCAGCGCGTGAATTGTGGCGTCATAGCATAGTAAACTACCAGCGCAGCGCGTGAATTGTGGCGTCATAGCATAGTAAACTACCAGCGCAGCGCGTGACGTCACTTCGACATACATTTAGACAGAATGTATCTCCATTATTTTTGTATTACGTTAAAAAAGAAAAAAATACGTGTCCAACACTTTTTGGTAATCTACATGACTGACTTAAAATTAAAATGTTGTCAAGTAGCTATTGATAGCTAGTTTCCATGTGGCAGTTAAGAGTTTAAAACAAAGCAATTAAATGCAGAACTGTATAAGCTCTTTCTGTTACACCCTGTACCTCATTAAGTGTTTAATTTAACAAAAGCAGGTCAAGCTTAAAACTACCCTATTATACATTTTAAGCTTGGGACTGAGTCCCACAACTGGGAATCTATTTAAACCTACAGTTCTATTGAACCACGTACCTACATAATTAAGTTTGTCAATGATATAAATTAAATAAGCACTGCTCTAAATGCACATAATACTTAAGATAGATTTTGATTCGTTTTGTATAACACTGGATGCGTTCTGTTTTGCATCATAACTCTGGATGCGTTAAGAATGTGGATGCGTAGATGCATACAATTTTGTCACCTGAACATGTGAGTTGTTGTATGTACACACTACACTTCTACATTCTTAGTTAACAATGCTGCTTACTAAGTTGTGTTTAAGCGACTTCCGTTTTTAAAAGTAAGAGAGTCCGACCCAGATCAAATATTTACGTATAAAATCATTTGTACCGAGGCAGGGATCGATCCGATTCCGATATTAGACTAACTGAGCCACGGAGGTCGTCGATATGCATGTAGCTGGCCTTAGTAAAGCAGAATAATAATTCTTATACCGTTTCGCTTTGGTGTGGAATACAATATTGAAATGAATTCCTTTCGTATAGCAGTGTTAACGTTGGGTAATATTTTTTTAAATTCCCATCTTGTAACAGTATTTCAAGATTTTAGTGGTACAAGATGGGACACTCTTCTATATTTATATTTGAAGTACAAACAAACGCGAAATACTTTTATTGCGCAAAGTAAAACGCATCTAGCGGGTAACGCATCACGCATCCAGGGTGTCCACCCTCGATGCGTATAAAAACGCATTCGGATGCGCTTGAACGCTTTCTGGGTGTCAGCTTGTTTTGGCGAATACGTAGGGAATATGCATGTTTTTTTTGCTTGCAAATTAAGCACAATTATATGTGTACAAGATTTAAACAAACCGCCAATACTTAACCTAAAAATCACATTGTTCTTGTTGATATACAGAACTTTTTATTCATCGTAGATTTGGGATCCCTTCAATGCAAATTGTAGCCAATTTTGTGAAAAATCAATGCTCAGTAAAAGCTGTATTACACTACACGGTATTCAGGGCCCGGTAGTTAGGGCGCCCTAATCGCCCTAACTACCAAGCAAGGCTTGCCGGGTCCGACCGATCGCGCTAGTTAGGGTCCCTTACGCTCTAACTCTTATTACACCACTCTTAGTTAGGGTAAGGGTCCCTGAATACCGTGTAATGTAATACAGGCTTAAGTTTTAGGCATTGCAGTTTGTTTACAAACATTCCATATTTATATGCAATATCTACGGGATATTTGCCATGATTTGAGTCTTTTTGAGTTTCCCGATATGTTGACGCAGTTTCACACGTCATGATAGTTTATCCGTGATCGAAATATGTGAACAACCATGATAGTCTCAAAAGTTATTCCATATTTAATGTTACTGTCATATCAAGATGAGTGTCGCATGCGAAATGATCTGTGGGCCGAAACTACCACACAGTGGGTCCCACAGAGCGCAGAGGTCTCATGGTCGGCCCGGACGGAGATGGCGGGACTGGATGCGCGTGCGCAGATTGGCGGAGACAAGTCCGAAGCCGGGATAAGTGGCAGAGAAGGAGGCCTTTGCTTAGCAATATCTAAGCGGGCTATTTAGATTTGATTAGATAACGTCCGACTGAGGACCAAAGCCGTCGACCCTAGCACAGAGGATTAGCAAGCTGAAGTGGCAGTGGGGTGGCCATATCTGTCGAAGGACCGGTAACTGTTGAGGTAAAGGAGTTCTTGAGTGGAAACAACGACTTGGGAAGCGTAGTGTAGGACGCCAACCGGCTAGGTGGAGTGATGATTTGCGAACTGTCGTTCGTAGAGGCTGGATGCGAGTCGTGAAAAAAATATGAGAAGGCGGTCTTGTTTGATGATGACAAAACCTCCTCATGCCCTTGGTTGCAGTAAGAGCCTGCTAAGGGGTACCTCCGGAAGACGGGCAGCAGCGTCTTTCCGTGTATCAACATCCCGTACTGCGCTCGCCAGTCCCCCTGCCAAGCGTGGTGATTATGGCAACTACCCCTCATGGAGATTTATTAGGGCTGTCTGTGTTTAGAAGTGGACGTTAGGCTCGAGCAGACCGGATGCGTATGCGTAGACGTGCACGTACCACTGAGTTGTATGACACACGGTGACATAGGTTGTGTACGCGTACGTCTACGTTACGCAAGCGGTGTGTCCTGTCTCATACAGTTCCATACATTACAACTCAGTGGTACGTGCACGTCTACGCATACGCATCCGGTCTGCTCGAGTCTGTAAAGGCTGAAATGATACTGATGATAACAAGTTGAGTGGTATAGCGAGGCCGGCATGTCCCCTGCGTCACCGGGTGCAGCGCACGCGGCGCGCTCAGTCGCCGCGTGCGTTCTTGAGCTCCATGGCGAGCTTGCAGCCCAGCTCCGGGCGCCGGTCGCGGCCTTCCACCATTGCCGTTACCTGGAGGACGAACATTTTTTTCAAAATATTTCCTATACCCAGCGGTCGGTGAAATTAGCAGGGTTATCTTGCGACAGGTTTCCAACAGGCGTAAATCTCGCGATCACCGGTTTCAATGGTCAGTTTTGCAGTAAACAGAAGCATAAAATTGACGTTCGACAGCGAGATATACGCCTGTTGCAAACCTGCCGCGAGTTACGTAATCAGCCTGCGGGCTATGGATGATGATGATGGTAAAATAATTCTTTAATTAAAAAAACCTGATTTGTGGCGGAAATGTTACTTGTAACCTCCTACGTTTCAATCGGCTACAAACTGAGTGTTAATAAAATCTCCCTGTGTCAAAATCCGAGCATAATCTTAAAGAGTTATGCTCGGACAAAAAACATCGTCCTAATCTCAACAATTAACCCATAAAATCAAAATTCCCTCAATCGATTTGTATTGATGTAATCTCCTCAAGTTTTGAATTTCATCTAAATCTGATTATCTGTTTGAGTTATCCTCGGACAAGGAAAAACGATTAAACCCCCATATCTCAAAACCTACCGCTCAAATCAATTCCACGACAATCGATTTGTATTGATGTAATCACCTTAAGTTTTAAATTTCATCAAAATCCGATCATCCGTTATCCCCAGACAAATATTGCGGACATAACAACACCAATTAGATACAACATTTAGCAGAAACGCCTAGTTGCCACAAACAACTTCGTTCGATTCGCTCACTCGTTCGATAAGGTGAACAAAAAATCCAAGCGCAAGGTTTATTTATTTAATTTAGCCGTACCACCGGCAGTTACAAAGTACATTGCAAAAGCTTAAAGCTACATGGTATACTCGTATGTAACCGACTCTTACAGGTACGTACAACATACAAAAAAATAACAATGTGAAAGAGAAAAAAAAGTGTAAGAAAATCAAGTAACAAGAGAGCTCAGGACTTCTGCCTTGTATCAGGCAAGCTTAGTCCAAAGATATCAAGTTTGTTTGTTGAGATTATAATACTTGTTAGTAGTCATTAAGCGGTTGAGAGGGGAGTGAGCGCCTAGTCTAGTTTTATGTTTAAAAAATGTCCTAGTTTCAAACTAGTCTGGCGTTATGACGGGGCATATTTAAGCAAATCCTACCAAGAAGATCAGGAGAGTCAAATAGATTGTTACAAATTTTGTATATAGTACATAGATCTATTTGAGCTCTACGGGACTCCAATGCTGTGATTTTGAACTTTTTCAAACACGCTGGGTAGTCGAGACATTTAGGCATGTTTTTTGATTTAAATACTAAGTAACGTGTAATTTTTTTTAATTCGGTCTATACGATCGATGTGGACTTGATAATATGGGTTCCATACTGAAGATGCATACTCAAGGAGACTGCGTATCAAAGCATTAAACAGGCAGATTATGGATTCAGGTTTTTTAAAAGTCTTTACAGTTTGCGTTTGATGAATCCTAACATTTTCAATGAATTTCCTACAATATAGTCTATATGTTGAATAAACGAAAGTTTTTCATCCACAAGAACTCCGAGGTCGCGAATACACTTAACCTACTCCAGGGGGACTCCTTCTATATCATGTACAAATGGGATAATGTTTTTGTTCTACATATTATTTTCTGTACACCATTTGCTAAAAGCGCTGAGATCCTCCTGGAGCCCATGTGCATCGCCTGGGAATCGGATTTCTTTGTACAATTTAAGATCGTCGGCAAAAAGAGATGTCATGCTGTGTTTTACTACTTGTGGAAGATTGTTAACAAAGATTTGTAACAGTATGGGTTCCAAGTGAGAGCCCTGTGGTACACCAGATTGTCTTAAATGAAAACAAGGAATATCCACCTACAATAACACGTTGATGCGTATCTGAAAGGTAAGATTCGAACCATTTCAATAGGGGATCCTGTATACCACATACGAGTAGCTTATTGAGAAGTAGTTTGTGGTCTACCACACTGTAGACTTCCCCTTCGAAAACCATGTTGTTCGTTACATATTGATTTACGGGAAATTACCACGATTTGAGTCTTTTTGGGTTTCCCGATATTTAGACGCAGTTTCACCCGTCATGATCACGGATAAACTGAAGTATTTTGCGAGTGGGTAGTCATTGGCAGACAAAACGATCTACCCTCTTTATAAGCCTCTGACTACAAATGATGGATGGCCCTACTATCTACCACTATGACGTGTGAAACTGCGTCGAAATATCGGGAAACTCAATAAGACTCAAATCAAGGTAAATGTCCCGTAAATATTGCAAATAATAATAATAATATTGCATTTTATTGGTGACGGGCGCAATGCAATGCAGCGTTGGTCACGTGCTTAGTGAACGTGATCACCGCGGCATTGCAATTGTTATAGGTAGAGGTTACCGCTTAACATCAGGTGGGCCTTCGGCTTATCTCGTCATTTAGTAGTATAAAAAAAAATATAAAGAATGTTACCTGGTCTGAGTTGATGATGACTCCGTTGTTGTTGAGGATGGTCCGCTTGGTGGCCTCGATGTCCGCGAGGTCGACTCCGCGCGAGGCGTCCTCAATGAGGATGGCTCGGTAGCCGATTGAGAGAGCGTCTGCTATTGTCGCGCCTGTGGAGGTAATCCTTGGTGAATACTCAAGCTATTTCGAAAGTAAACATAAATAACTAAAAGATTAATAAAAAAAACTAAAACTGACTAAGTGCAAGTCGAGCGCGCGCACGAAGGGTTCCGTACCATCGATAAAAAACGGCATTAAAACCACGTTTGTTGTATGGGAGCCCTAAAATATTTATTTTATTTTAATTATATTATTTATTTTTTAAATGAATACACAACTAAATATTATGTTAATATTTTAAGCGTCTACCCGTTGCCGATTTTTTTCCCTCTAAAGACACAAATTTTCATGGGCCTTATTAACATAGCAGTGCCGACGCTGGCACTGCAAGCACACACCGACGCACACGTCGCAGGCGAGGCCGCAGATGTAGATGTCGGAGGCGCGCGGTGAGACCTACAGGCAACAGCAGCGTCGGCACTGCGAGCACTCACCGACGCACACGTCGTAGGCGAGGCCGCAGATGTAGATGTCGGAGGCGCGCGTTGAGACCTACAGGCAACAGCAGCGTCGGCACTGCGAGCACTCACCGACGCACACGTCGTAGGCGAGGCCGCAGATGTAGATGTCGGAGGCGCGCGTTGAGACCTACAGGCAACAGCAGCGTCGGCACTGCGAGCACTCACCGACGCACACGTCGTAGGCGAGCCCGCAGATGTAGATGTCGGAGGCGCGGCGCGCGCGCAGCTGGGCGCTGAGCGACGTGTCGGTGAGGCGCGCGTTGTCCCAGAACACGGAGTACGAGTCCACCTCGGGGTTGGTGCCTTTGTACACCTTGATGGCGCCCTCTACGATCTGTATAAAATACATATTGTAGGTACATATGTATATGCCTTGGCAGATTCGTACTGCAATTGAAATGTTTACATACTTTTACTAAATTTTAGACGCAGTGTCTGACAGACGCTGCTTTCTCGTCTGAGAAGAACACAACTGTATCGGAGGCCTAATAGCACTTTACCTTAAGGTCTGGGTGGAATTCGGCGCCCCAAGTGTCCTGGACGCAGTGCCGGGGCCACAGACGCTGCTTCATCGGCGGAGGCCCCGCGAACACCACTGTATCGGAGGCCTAATAGCACTTTACCTTAAGGTCTGGGTGGAATTCGGCGCCCCAAGTGTCCTGGACGCAGTGCCGGGGCCACAGACGCTGCTTCATCGGCGGAGGCCCCGCGAACACCACTGTATCGTATGCTTGCGCCTTGTCCGCTGAAACCTGCAACCACATCTTATATAATAATAACTGATTCTATAAACTTAACAGCATCGACGAAGGATAGAGAGACAGGCGCCTCAGTGAATACATTCAAACGTCAAATTAACCGTTTCTGGGTCTATACTTTGTGGTGGGGTTTTATACGACAAAATTACAAGACAAGCCGAAGGCCCACCTGAAGTTAAGCGGTAACCTCTACCTTTTACAACTGCAATACAGCGGTGATAGCGTACACGTAGCACGTGACCAACGCTGCATTGCATTGCGCCCGTCACCCTGAGACATCAAATTGTAAGGTGCCTGTAATTTCACCGGTCCCGTTACCCTTCAAACCGTAACACAGCAATGCAACAACACAGCATTACAAATTACACTAATGCACAAAGAACTAGCAAACAGACTACTAATGCAATAGAGAGCGCGAGAGAATGTTCTACGAGTATGCCTCTATGGTAACATCCTAAACCAATTTCGTGTCTACAGGACATTAAATCTTCCTGTTTGTGGTGTGTTTTAACAGGCATGTGCGAAAAAGACTTTCTAGGGTGCCTAAGGGTAATGTTACAGGCCCTAAATTATTTGTAATATACGGATGTAAAGATTCATCGCAATTCGATGTGTCTTTAAGTGTTTAGTGTACACAAACAACAGACAAACAGACTGACCGGGCTAGAAGGGTGGAGTTCGCGCATGTGCACGTTGTCAATGAAAGAGACGTGGTCCGGAGGGTGCCAGTCAAGGGAGTAGAACACGCAGTCGAACGACACCGTCTCCAGCAGACGGTTGATTGGTTCCACCACCTGGAAACAAACAAACATTCAAGTAAAAAATCTTATTTCCTACATATCTCTGTGGTGGAAGACTGGGATTGGGACATTTGGTGAGACTTTTGCCCAGCAGTAGGGCCAAAGTAGGTTTAAAAAATCCTATACCCAGAACTGTGGACATTTTATTTGTGACCAAAGAATTTAATAAATATATAAAATACTCGCTTTTGTACCGTTGTTGTACGTGGATACAAAGGCTAATGTTTTTCCTAGTCTTCATATATATATATCTAACGGGGTTTTTGATTGTACTGTACACATATTACAATAAACCCTATATGTGTGCAAAATTTCAGCATGATCTGTTCAGTAGATTTTGCTTAAAGTAACAAACATCCATCCAAGCTTTCGGGTAATATTAGTAGGATAAATATCCTAGAAACAATTTCATATTTAGATATTGCGAACGTTCACAAATTGATTACAATTGTTGACTTAATGTCGTCGCAGACACCCGACAAAAGAATTATCTTTTAAAATATAAAAAAACGGGAATTTATCGCGTAATTTATGGGGTAATTACCCCCAACGGTGTTTTTATTGCGAAGTTTATGAAAGACTATATTATAAATGATCATTCAAATAGATAACAATATAGTCAACGTGATAGTAATACGTGGCTAGTAGCGGGTGAACTAGCGAGCTAGCATAATACGCTTTGTTGCCATTGTATAGTGTTTTTTAGTCATGCTATTTCTCAATAGCATGACTTTACATCGATACTAGTCGACCCTGGTGTTGTAGGTATGACAATAATTCTAAACTTACTCGTACGTAAAATTAGGTAAGATTTCCTACAGAAATAATTAAAAAATGCTTGACGCTCCCATACATAACTATCTAAGAATCAAGAAATACTTTATTCAGTAACATGGACCTTATTGACGCGTCACAAATAACAAAATAAAACAACACAAATGAATAGAATAAAGCACATCACTAGGCCCAAAGTCAGCAAAAACCTTCCTTTTAACTTTACGATGATCAACATCGCTATATGCTTCGTAGTTCGGCCCTAAATCAGACTCTGACTACAGAAACAACCTTAACCTTTCTGATTTTACTTTTAATTTTATTCCGGTACTAAACTCATGTCTGGGCTAAATCCAGAACTATCAGTTACACAATGGAACATAAATAATAACCTCCGTGGCTCAGTAGGTCTATTAACCGGCTGAGACGCAGAAGGTCCGATCCCTGCCGGGGGACAATTGTTTTCCTTCTGCAGACCCAGTAGCGCCTAAATTCGAGTTTAATAGCGTAGCGTCACAAATCAGGTCGCGAATGTGTAGGTGTTAAGGTCCGTTTACGAGACTAAATTTGAGTGTCAACTCTTCTTAAAACTAGTTCTAAAACAGATTCGTTGATCTTAGTTCAAATGAGTTAGAACCTGGTCCACTCTGTATACCATAATATTGGAAGCAATCATGTGGATATCACGACATAACCTCTCCAATATTGTTCGAAGTGGCTCATATCCAACAATCCTTATCATGGATTGTGAAGCTAAGATAAAGTTCTGCCAAGACTTTGATGCTACGATTTTACAATAATTGTACTTTTATAAATCCTCTTAAAATAATCACATTGCTGGGTCTTAATTTAGAATACAACATACATAAAAAAGCCAGCAGCTCATCGATGCCCTACTAAAAACAACCGCAAGACAATCGTTAATAAAAGCCAAAAACGTTTACCAATTTGATTAAAAGCAAACCCGAACAAAAGTTCAGAAATACAGAATGCCCATCAAAATGTAAAGCGGGGCACGAAGGTTTCGCGCTATTGAAATTGCCTGTCAAAATCCGCGTAAGCGGTTGCCCTAAAGTTTTGAGCAGAACAGCTGGTGAACTGTAGCGGAACCCGACTTCTTAGCAGCGCGCTTTTTTGTTAATATATACCACGATACGGTCTCTAGACTGGTGCAATGCTTCGGAGATTTCGTTATTAAGCTCTTTAAGTGGCTATCGTGGGGGATCTTTGCCACTCCTGCTATTAGAGTTTTTTCCAGATCTCTGTCGACGTGACCAAAATACCGAAGCACTAGCAGGCATATGCTGGAGAACCTTTGAGTTCCTCTCAGCTCGGCCAGGATGGATTTGTTATGTGGGCTGTCCAAGGAGTCGCAACATGCGTCTCCAGCACCACATACACAGGACTGTAAAACAGAGTGAACAGGCTGTTCCTCACTAAGCTCTTTGAAATGTCAGTCGATGCGGTTTCACACCTATCACAATTAGGTTATCGAGGCGCCAGGCACGAGGCGCGCCGTCGGGCCGGCTTTATGCTAAATTGCTTTCTTTCTATCTCAATTGTTGGTTTTCAAGGCGTATTGTTAACGTCTATTTTCGTATTTGAATTTACCACTTTAATAGTTTGTTAGAATTTTAAATTGCTTATTAAAAGGCATTTCTTAGGTATAACACAATGAATGAATGAACACTCTATTGCACAAAGAAACACAAATAATAAACTGGATAAATATGTACAAATTAGTGGCCTTATTGCTCAAAGCAATTTCTTCCAGGCAACCTACCAGGAAAAAAGTAATCGGTAAATAATATAGCGTAGGTATGTAGTGCACAAAAAATTATGATAAATCTATACAGTATCTAAACCTAGATGTACATATGTATACGCTAAAATAGATTCATCTCAGTTTATTTACAAGGATTACAATTTACATGAAATATATACACATATAAAATATATATTAAATACAATACATAATGTGCTGCATAAAATTTAAGAAAAATAAATGTTGGGTATATAAAACATTTATCAAATTTGGAAAGTCTAAATATGAGATGCCATATATTAGAATAGACATGTACTAATTTGAAAATATCCTGCTTATCTAATAATCGGATTATTTAGGCGATATATATTATTTATTTATCTCACATATGTTTACACTGTTCTAACAAGTCTCGAGCACTCGTGTAAGTATTAACTTATTTAAGAATAAGGAGGCGGAATAACTATATCAGTAGTTAAATTAGCAAGTGATTTTTTATATATATAGCAAGGGATGTTAACGTAATTCAGTCTTTCAAATCAAAAATGGAATAAGCAATTCAGCACGTTTATTTACTAAAGCCGTGCTGTGGGGTGCCGGCAGTAGAATGTTACCTCTCCTTTCTTGCCCGTGGATGCAGTATGAATCTGCTAAGGGATTACTCCGGAAGATGTGCAGCAGCATCTTTCCGTGAATCAACATCCTTTCCGTGAATCAACATGCCGTACTGCGCTCGCCACCTCGCCTGCCAAGCGTGGTGAGTATGGTAACAACCCCTCATGTTCAGTATTTGTAGATGATGGAGGCCAATGTCCAACAGAGGACGTCTTACGGGTGAGATGATGATGATGATGATTTACTAAAGATACCAACGGCGCTCGCCACCTCGCCTGCCAAGCGTGGTGAGTATGGTAACAACCCCTCATGTTCAGTATTTGTAGATGATGGAGGCCAATGTCCAACAGAGGACGTCTTACGGGTGAGATGATGATGATGATGATTTACTAAAGATACCAACGGCGCTCGCCACCTCGCCTGCCAAGCGTGGTGAGTATGGTAACAACCCCTCATGTTCAGTATTTGTAGATGATGGAGGCCTACGTCCAACAGTGGACGTCTTACGGGTGAGATGATGATGATGATGATTTACTAAAGATTCCAACGAATACAATTAGTTCAGCCGCTAGTAAAGTAAATTATTACATTATCTGCGGTTTAGCGGAAATTATTTTGCAATGACTGGAACCGAACCTTTGTGCGCAATAACTATTGTGAATCCCTGAAACATGTAGACAGTTACGGATGAATGAACTTGATTTACTTAGCTCTACCATACTTTTTTATGGAATTTCGTCTTCACCTATCATTTAGGGCCTAAATTATACTAATACCTACTAATCCTTGAATCTTTGTTACCGCTGAATTCCAAATTTACAAGTAATGGTAAATTGTTTTGGCAGAGAATGCTTTAGTATTAAGTCCTCCTTACACAATTGTTATGTGTTAAAGTGTTAAATAAATAAATAATGTTATCATCATCATCCAGCACCAAAAAATTTGGGACCGCAGATCAGACTGCAAGCATACAAAACAAATGCTCCCAGGGAAAAACAGAAAGATAACCAATACCTTGCTTAAGATGACAAGACAAGACCTACGGATGATGGTGGGCGTCATCACGGGACACTGTGATCTCAATTACCATCTTCTCAAGACGGGTGCCACAGACAGTGGACTATGTCGCGGGTGTCTTGAAGAGAAAGAAACCGTGGAGCACGTGCTACTGCACTGTGGTGCCACAAGACAGACCAGAATAGAGACAGGACTGCAGGAGCTCATGAAGTCATGCCCTTCTTCTTCCACAACATTTGCATACCCTTCGGGGATGCTCATGGAATGCCGCCGGCGACCCCGAGTCCTTCTCCGGTATTTAAGGAGTTGGGCTGGTTAGGTTAGGGTCGAGGCAGCACCTCGGGGGACAATGCACAATACACCCCAATGCGGGACGTCAGTGCAGATCTGGTAACCCCCCCCCCCCCCCCCTAGAATTAGAATGTTATCATCATCATCATATCAGCCCGTTGACACCCACTGCTGGGTATAGGCCTCCTCTTCAGCACGCCAACGTAAACGGTCCTGTGCAAGTCTCATCCACTGTCGTCCGGCAACCCTGGCTAGATCGTCCGCCCATCTGGCAGGTGGTCTGCTTCGAGGCCGTCTCGCTTCCATCGGAAACCACTCTGTTACCGCCTTGTGCCATCATAAATAAAAAAAAATAATGCTGAACATTTCACACAGTACAATCTAAGTCTCGAAATAAGCACAGCTTGTGTCATGGATACCAGACCAGATGGTTAATAATATATTTAATTTCTTTTTCGTAAACTCATAGGATACATAGAAAAATACAACTCACAGACATTAATGGACTTGTTTGTAGCCACTTTTAAATTTGTACGTCTGCAACGGGTAATGTTGTTACAAAACACCTATTTTGTCATCTTAACTTGCAAATTTTTATGCAAATAAATGATCTCTATCTTTACAGAAAAGCGGGTCCGCTAAACCCAGCTGCGACCTCTTAGTACAATAAGCTGGTGGTGGTCTCGCCCGATCTAAGAGCGCTAAGCCATCACAGTAAGTAGGTATTGTACGAACACCCGTGTATGGTAGAGATTGGTTCTGGGTCTTGCATAACATTCATGCTAATCCCGCAGTCTGAGATTGATGGTGCAAGTTGCCACGAGGCTCATCACGGAATGCATTCGCTTCCTATTTGGAGCTTCGCCAACTTCCTATCGATTGCTGTTGGTTTGTTAGCTGGCACAATGCAAAACCAAAGGACTGAGAAGTAGACCGCAAGCTTAGGTCAAGACCTCGAAATGTCTAAGTAGCAAAAATAATTTCTTTTGAACTTTCGCGATCTATTAGCAGGTATTTATCGTTTTTTTACACATTCCTAATATTTCGAAGTACAACAAGGAACTCTTTATATTTTTTTTTTCGAAATGACAATATATGTTGTTGACCGCAGATGGCCCCATGACAACGTTACCGGACTATGGCGAGCGCAGAGGGCGCCGCAAAAGTTAGGTTGGGGCAACAAGCTCAAGGGCACCGGTTCACTTTGTCTGTCGGTCTGTCCGTCTATCGAAGCTAGCGAATCTATCGAATCGCTTAACGAAGAGGCAATTAGTCTTTGCAAAGCTGTAATTTATCATGGACATACACAATAATGACGCCGAGAAAACGATACAAAATAATGCTGAAAAAGTAATTAATTTCGTGTGCTTACACATATGATGGGAATGAACTTTTTTTAACATTTTGCAATCGTGTAGGTATTTTATAACTATTTAGGACTAGCGGAGACAATTTTATGATTTAGGCTCCGTTTTGCGAAATACGAGATATAAACTTTAACAAACCATTATTTATCGATTTATTTATTTATTCATTACGTAACATTACAGGTGAACTAAATCGTTACGTAAGTACATATTACATTACAAAATGAAACACAGTTATGAAAAGTCGTAAAATAGCTAGGCACATAAAACACTAATTAGATACACAGTACAGAAAAGTTAAGATGAGGCATCGGCCCGAGAAACACGAAAACGGCGAAAACAAGTACTTTTGAATGCGCGATGTGAGAGGATGGATGATATTGATTCAAATTTAAAAAATGTCATAGATAAGGGAAAACCTTGAAAAATTTAATGAATCGGACAAAATTTTGAAAAGTAACCGGCTTTATAAAAAAAAAAAATACAAATTTCTCACCAAAAAAAAGTTTAATAATTCGAATGCTCAGAATTATCCGCGACAACACCCCATTATTTTTTACGAATAAAATAGCCAGATTACTTTTCTATTTTATAGTTCGAGAATTTTTTTTTTTTAATGTGTATATTATGATTAATTAATTAAAAACTCAATCAAATCCATTTGCGCCTACTCTTGTTTACTCTACCCAACAGTGTTTGCTCAGAAAATTTGATCAGGCACTATCTGGGCTGCCGCCGGCGGCGCGCGGCGCACCGGTGCGACGGCGACGTTGCGACTCCGACGAGTGCACGATTGCCTGTTCGCTCAGCGTCGGGCTGGCAACGCCGCCAACCGAGTGATTTACTTCAAAATTATTTTCAAAATTATAATTTAGACTTTGGTGTACTATATTATATAGTAGCTTCAGAACATTATTGTAGTAGGTAGTAAGTTAGTTAATATTTTTATTTGGTATTGTGTAAATAGTAGGTAAACAAGTGTTCATAGAAAATGGGGAGGAAAGATAAGCGGAAAGAATTATTTTTACAAAAACGAAAAAGAAAACCTAAAAAACATGACGGAATGTTTGGGTAAGTTGGATTACATATCGTCGTTGCGCGTACAAATGTCGCTATGTGGTTTTTGCACACTTTTCAGGAGGAACAAAAAACTGATTTTCTCCAAAAATACCAAAAATATTCCATTATTATTTTTTTCACTTTAATACTTTAACAAATTGACGTAGTTTTATATTACTTTTGAATAGATAACATTATTCATAATTATTCAATTAAACATAATAGGCAAATTTGACACATAGCGTTATGTAATTGAGTCGTTAATACAGGCTATGTGCATATAGAGCACATAACTACTTTATAATTATATGGAATCATACGAAAACTGGCTGTTAAATAGCACATAGAGATTTTTTATAAAGAAAAAATGTAATGAAATAAATAAAAAACCAATAAAATGACATTAATTTATTGAATCTATTTTTAGTGGCCCATCATAAAGGCTTATAGGTTCCCTTAAAGCTGCGGTGTTTATCTTCCTCATCAATTGTTCCACTCATCTGTGTGGCGTAGTTTGCACTTCACATCACCGTTGAAATACAGAAGCCCTCTGATGTCTGTTACCGATGCATCGCCGGTTTTCTTTCCAGGTCTAATGCTTGAAAAACCACCTGGTATCTCTTAAAATTTTTTTTTAAATGTGTACTCTAGGTGATGGACGATGTATATTTGTTATGGTCTAGCATTTCTCATCCGCTATATATAGTCAGAATAAACGCTGTCTACCTCCATCATCGTATGTCCTTTTTCGAGTATAATTTGCTCTATAATAATGCCTTTTGCATTGCTCTAGTTAGAAAGGGAATTGCAAAGCGTTTTATTTTAAATTTGATAAGCACATCCATCGGATATTAAAATTACTTTCTTGTACTGACAACAATATTCTTTAATAAAATCAATTATACAGCTGGTGATATTGTTAGCTGTTACACCACCATCGCCCTCATGCCACACATATAAGTAAACGTTTTTATTATTTTTGGCATGAAAAGTGTAATTGTGTAGCGATAGTTTAATTTTATAATACTGCTCAGACACAAGTAGCTTAGGGCATAATAAAACACTTTGCATATCCATTGATACTACAATCACATCGTCTGAAATTTGGTTAATAGCTTCTGTTTTCGCTGCTCGAGCTTCATCTTTTTTTTATAATATGAAGCTGATATACATACGTCGTTAGAAATATTCCCTTGTTTGTGACCAACACAAATGTCACACTGATCTTTGCGCGGCTTGAAAATAGAAATTTCCTGTTCTTTTATAATCTCTTCATTTTTTTTCTCTTTACTGCATCTACATGCTTATTCTTGCACCAAGAAGTATACACAGAATGCATGTGGCTAAACGATTCGAAAGAGTCTTCAACATATATCCTGGAACTGTTTGCTCGGCAGTAGTGGCTTGGAACTTTTGGTACACATTCAAGCCAGAATAGAATCAGATTTTAGTGCTCTAGTAATTGTTCCTGATGTGTTAGAGTCCGTTTTATTGTGTATTCTTCGAACAGAGGCTTCTTCACTATCTTAGGATGTAATTATATTAGACCTAATCCAAAGCTGAAACATGTCTTTTTTTTAATCAAATGTATCCAGAAAATACTCCTTACAAACACGAACCTTGTCACCGTTAACACCTGGTAAATAACAGTCAAATCCAACAGTTTTTCCCAGAACATCAATTTCTGTCGAAGTTTTTCGTCGCCGTAACGTCAACGGACTGATTCAGGCAAGAAAGGTATTCTTGCCTGAATCAGTCCGTTGACGTATGATTTTTTAGCGTCCCAAGTTGGTAGTTTCCAAAAATATCTAAAACAATATTTTCTGATTTCATCATTTATCGCAGCACACGAATAACTCCTGTCTGATTTCTTTTCTGCCCCGTGAAAACAAGGTTTTTCTCTTAGATGCCTGTCACTTTTTGAAATTTCTTCTAATTTAATAACGTTATCTCTACTTTGTTAAACTTATGTCCCTTATAAGGTTTTCCCAAAAGTCTTATCTCCAGATTTCTCTTCCTCTTTCTTGTCTCACTTGTAAATGTCTCTTCTTCAGGTATGTTACTAGATATACTCTCTTTTTCAATAACTACAGGCTCTAAGCAACCAGTCTGATTATTTAACTGATAAGATAGTTCATCTGAATTACGAGTACTTGGTATGTGGATTCTATTACTGGGTATTTCTGAATCAGGTTCGGTTGGCAAGCAGAGGTCCATCTCTCTTATATCAAGTGATGCTGTAGTTGTGATTGACTGGGTCACACCTGTGTCAGTAACTGTGATTTCCACTCCAATTGTTGAAATATTGTATGGTTGTTCATGTTCAGTATGCACTCTGATAATGTCCATTTCTTCTTGGTCCCCACTCTTCAATTGAATCGGTCCATGTTAAAGGAATCCAAGTCCATAACACCTAATTTTAAGAAAATCACATAAAACTGTTTGTTTAAAAAAAATGTATTGAAGTTTTTTCACTGTTTATAAATATTGTAAGTTAATTTATTATGTCCTTATATTCCATGTTTATTTATATTTTTTTATGTACATAAAGTCACTAAATTTTTATTTAAAGTTGTTGGACTTAGATTCTTTTAGCATCTAATGCGAGTGGTAGGGAAAAAAACAAATATATTTATTATTTTAATAGGTTTATTATTTAAAGGAATACTTAAAACTACCTTTTTTCTTAAAAACTCACGGTTTTATTCGGTCAATAGAAAATTATCGTCATTTCGGTGCTCAGTTGTTGGTCTTATTAAAATATTATTGTAAAATTGTTGAAATTCGTCTGGAATATATTCCATAACTTTTTCTATGTCCATTTTTTTTGCATCCTTTATCGGAACGTATCCTTCTGGATAAGCTGGTACTTGCACCAACTGATTTGGCCTGTGATTTCTACGACCCAGTTCAGTTTGCGAGATTCGTTCCATAATAAAAGGGTTTATGTCCATGGACTTGTACCCCTTTAACATGGAATGAAATTATGTATAAATTTGAAATCAATGTTGCTCATAGGACTAAGATCCTTTTGTTACATAACAAAGTTGTATGTGTCCGGAAAGGTATTTAAAACAAAGTGGCATTTATAACTCAATATCGAAAAAAATGTGACTTGGATCCCTTTAACATGGACCGATTCAATTGGAAAATTTCCGATGGTTGGAAAGCGGATTCGCTTTGGAATTGATTGGGTGGTATTTAAGAATTGTTATCGAACCAAAAACGCATGTAGGTACTAGGTACCTATCTAGCTATAAAAACAAACTTTCATTATATCTGTTTAGTTACATTTCATAGGTTTAAACTGCGATAAATTCTCAAGCCTTTACACAGTTACAAACAAACTTTTAATTTTTTTTCCACACTTTCAATGCTTTCTTCTTAGCTGCTGGAATCATAATGAGCAATTACATCGATAAAACTAGCTATGTGGCGCTCGACCTGTGCGTTTCGTTACCTAACTAGTCTGAACTTGACAAATGACACAGACAAAATATCGCTATGTGCAGCGGAACACATATCGGCGCATTTTTTCTTCTGCTGTTGTATTAACTTATTTCAACTATGTGAAATAAAACACTTAGCGTGAATTTAAGGAACTTTCTATGTATGAATGTCACATAGCTACATTCCGTAACTTTTGAAATACTGTGTTTCTCACAAAGCTGTTTTTACAGTCTGTGCGTATTAAAATTTGGATTAAAACTGCATAAAAAACGAAAATGGCTAAAAAAACACATAGCGATTTTGACACGCGCAACGACGATATATAATAAACTTGCCATAAATAGTTGCACTCCAATGCCCTAAGAATAAAGTCTATATTTGGCAAACACACATTCGTCTACAGATTATCGATAATCACATGCCTACTACCTACTTAAATTTTTCGGCATTTACCTAAGAATATTTACAATTTTTTTAGGTCAAAAAAACGGAAACTGCAAATTGACGATGGTCAACCCACATCCTCAACAGAGCCAGTAGATAGAGAGTGAGTATTGAGTAGATACCTAATACCTATCTATCATTTCAGAAATCAATTAAAAGTACCTATCTAATAATAATACTCCGTCTATTTTTTATTTTCAAGTGTGTAGGTAGGTACTATGACTTGTCTGTACAAAGTAACCATACTGTAGGAAACAAATATCAGAACAAAAAGCTATGGAGTCGTCTCTTGATATTTTAGAAACCTATCTAAAATAATAATATTTATTACTTAGGTGATGTTCTATCACCTAATATTATTCGAATCCGACGGTTATTGTGTTAGCTTTAACTTTTTAATAATTATATAATTACGTCATTTTATTTTGTAGCCACCCAGAAATATCACCAACTTACGCAGAGTTACACAATGTGCTGCCGACATTTGTGGATTCAGAGGAAACGGTAAACTTAACACTTTTTTTAAATTATCACGGTTATCTTATTGTCTTTTTACCAACTTCAAAAAAGAGGAAGTTGTCGATTGGGTTATTATTTTTTCCTCTTTTAAATAAACGAAAGTACTCTCACTGATTTATCACAAGGATTTTCCAGGTATTTAGTGAGTATTTAGTACCCATCCCTCCGCCACTGTACTCCAGTCATTTGATAGATGTCTAATTCCTTTAATAGTAATGTAAGTAATTTTGTTTCAGTTAAAAAAAACAAATCCTGAAAATGAAGAGTTACAAAATGTGTTGCCCACATCTAAGGATTCGGAGGAAACGGTAAACTTAAGTACCTTTTTAAACTATAACGATTATTGTCTTGTCTTTTTACCGACTTCAAAAAAGAAGAAGTGGTCGATTTGGTTATATTTTTAAAATGTCGTTTTTTTACTTCGTCTGCAAGCTGAACTCGTTTAAATAAACGACACTCAAATTACTGTGACTGCTTTATAACAAAGTTTTTCCAGGTAATTAATGAGTGTTTCGTCGGCTTCCGCTTTGGAAATATCCATGCCTTTGTTACTGTACTCCAGTCATATGGTAGCTTTCTAATTTATTTAATAGTAATGTAAGTAATTTTGTTTCAGTTAAAGGAACCAAATCCTGAAAATGAAGAGCTTTCATACATATTCGAAAGTACCTCTGAAACTACAGTAAGCATTTTGTTATAGCTAAGTAATATTTACATAATAAGAAATTCAAACTGAATAAATACTAAAATATGTGCTTAAATTTCAGATTCAAACAGAAACACCCGTCTTGGGGCATCGAGTAATAGATGTTAATCATTTTACATCACAACTAATACAACTCTCTCAACATGAATCTCTGTTTGACTGCGGATTAGCCTCAATGAAATTAGTTTCTGAACATCGAATAGGATTACAATCGGAATTTACATTTGTCTGCTCTATGTGTAATTATAAAAACAAAATAAAATCATCTTTGGCTGATGTAAACAAAGATGCTGTTGCTGGAATAATGGAAAAATAATGCGACAAAATGTATGGAACAGCTGATTTTATTTTTAGTTTTGACTAGAGTCGCAGAACAAATGTTGTTAGTTTTGATGTACAAAATAAACCCCTAAAAGTATACAACGTATACAAATTAATGTCGTTTTATGTACTATAATTGTTTATGTAGGTATCTTACTACAGTGTTAGAAGCGCCATCTGTGAGAACTGCTTTAAGCCAGTCAGTCGTCATTTAATGTGAAATTATTAGAACGAGAAATGGCGCATTGCTCAATCAAATCGAAAATCGAAAATGGTTTTTATCGTGCTTCACACACTAGGTTTATAGAAATTTTCTTTTGTTTATCATTTTTACCACCTACTACAGTTTTGGAAGGTGTAGGTATCTTAATGTTAAAACTAACGCTTTCTGTGAAAAAATATACTCAATATCAATATTCTGAAAATCGCATCACATAATCTATGGTATCCCCGACCGAACCATCGTCAACGTCACCAGTATTTTTTTCTATTAAAATGGTAGCTGTATCATTTTCTTTCCCTTTTTCAATCACGTATTCTGGGTCACGAATTGGCCTATTCCTTATGTGTCTAGGGTCAACCAACTCAGGAAGAAGACAATCATAGTAAAATTTCAGCAGTTTTGGCTCCATGATATCTGACCAAAATGTATCGTCTTTTTCTATAATTTCTATTTTTTTGTCACCATACCATATTACAAGTAAGGCCTCCTGTTTCCTGCAAGTATGTAACTGTCCTTGGACTTGAAAATACCAGTCTGATTTTTTGTTGACTACTATTTCCCCGTCTTTATTTTTTTTATAAAAATGCATCTTGTTCTGTTCAATCGCCTCGTCTATACCACAAAAGTTGTTAGTTTTGATGCACAGAATAAGCCCCTAAAAATATGCTAATTTATTAGAAATAAGCCTGTATTGTATGAAAAAAAAAAACAATCATTAAATAGTTCAAAATAATTTTTTGCCTTTTTTTAAATGGTTGAATAAGAACAAGGCGACTCCATGATTATCTATGCTCTAGGCAAATCGAGTTGACGCGTGCCGCCGCCGCGCCGCCACGTACGCTAGACCAGCGCTGCCGCCCGCCGCTAGGCGTGATCCTGTCGAGTGCGACCGCGTAAAAGTTGTCCGAGTGAAGGGGCGCGGTACTCGATTTTTGAAACAATAGTTTATCAATGCGTCACCTTAAACAGAAAATATCAAAAAAGTAATAATATTAATAAAAGAATACGAAGCCGTGGGGCGCCGGCAGTAGAATGTTGCCCCTCCTCTCGTGCCCGTGGATGCAGTAAAAGCCTGCTAAGGGATACCTCAGAAAGATGGGCAGCAGCTTCTTTTCATATATCAACATCCCATACTGCGCTCGCCAACCCGCCTGCCAAGCGTGGTGAGTATGGCAACTACCCCTCATGGAGACCCATGAGGGAGGTCTTTGTTCATTAGTGGACGTTTTATGGCTGAAATGATGTAAATATTAATAAAATAATAATAATTACCTACATCAACTTCTAACACAGGTCTACAGGTAACTACGAAACCCGCACCTAGGAAAATTTATTAACATAATTTTTCGACCGAATTCTATCAGTCGTGGTAGCGGGAAGAACCGGCAGGCAAATACCGCCTTCAGATTCATAAGAATCGTGAGTTTTCCGCAAACAACACGTCGTTGTAAGTACCTATTAACTTAATGCGCTTATTCAGAGTATGAATTCAATAATTTGAAAATGAAGATTGAACATAGTCTTTTTAAACTTTCGCGATCACGACACATTATTAACACATATTTAACCGGGTATTTATCGCGCTATTTACCTTTATTATTGCCCGACGTTTCGACAGGATTGCACCCATCGTAGTTCCCGGAAAACGTCGGGCAATAATAAAGGTAAATAGCGCGATAATACCCGGTTAAATATGTGTTAATAAGATTAAACATGATTATTACTTTTAACAGACGGAATTTTATTTTCAATCCCTTGTCATTGTCAGCATGCACGATTGAAGTTCTTTAGGGACTAAGTTAAGTTTCCACTTTAAAAGTTGGGCACTTTGAGCAGACAATTTAAGTTAGTAGTGGGTGAGTAATGCTCGGAAAGTTTTGGACAAGTTGTTTGACGATAAGGTTAGTATTAATAGACCTTTGCAGAAGTGGAACATTTGACTTTCAATCAGAGAATACGAATTTGTGATACAGTACATTATTATAACAGTGTTGCCTCTCCTCTCTTGACCGTGAATGCAGTAATAATCTGCCAAAGGATGCCTTCGGAAGATGGGCAGCAGCGTCAATGTAGGCAGTATCAACAACTAACCTAACACAACCTAGTGTTTCTAACAAGGTTTAATTAGCTTAATCTGTATCTATGTAACAGAATCTTCGAACGTTGTTCTAACCCACTGAGACTATATGGAACCATATTAGATTTTATTGAAAATTTGCATACTTATTAAAGACTGCTGACAATACAATAATTCGGCGTACTTTTTTAGTTTTCAAACAATTCAATATCTATTTTAAGTGAATAAATAAAATATAAATCCGATTATGAACTCAGGATCATCGTCACACAACATTAGCTATTAGTAAAAAAAAACCTTTTTTCCCTACTTGTTTTTGTGGGCTAAAACTTTCCCCTTCGGGTTTATACACATATTATATACACCCTATAAGCGGGTGACGGCAGTAGAATGTTACCCCTCCTCCTCTGCCTATGGATGCAGTAAGAGCTTGCTAAGGGATACCTCCAGTAAATAGGCAGCAGCGTCTTTCCGTGTATCAACATCCCATACTGCGCTCACCAACCCGCCCGCCAAGCGTGGTGATTATGCCAACTACCCCTCATGGAGATAAGGCGGGCCTGTGTTTATCAGTGGACGTTTTGTGGCTGGAATGATTTATTTATGTATTAAATTTAATTAAAACGGTAATTAAACCAATAACATTAATTAAACAAAAACAATACACAACATAGAAATAAATTCAGAATATGAAATAATGATCAAAGATTACCTACACATTAAAATTAAGATACACAGTCATGATGATAAGCAAAGTAGAGGCAACTGAGAAAACCGGAGCTCATGCAAACTTCAGCACCGTGTTATCCAAAGTCATTAAATATTTTTGCGAATTCCAACACGTTTGACGCAGCGCCATAAACAACGCCTCGAACCCGATAATGTCGTGCTAACGGCTCTGAAGTTGCCGAAACTGCAGTTCGACACTTGCGTACCTCGAAACGGAGCCGCAACACACTGGATCACGGGATCACGACTTGTTTTTCTTCATCTATCTGCCAGCGGCAATACACCCAATGCAAGAAGAAATACAGCAGATTGAGAGTTTGATTGGATGAAAAACCCATGTTCCATTACATACAATGTAAACAACACAAAACGCTTTATCGAACACCTTAAAGTTGTACAATTATTGTACTCGTAAAACGAAGTGTTAGGCCTCTGCCTCGAATCTTGCGGGCAGCGGGGCGGCGGCGGCGCGGGAGCGGCCGGTGTTTTCATGCCCCCGCGCCGCTGTTTTCGAGGGCCGGTCCATTTGATTTTACGCATAAGATCCTGCCGCTCTCGCGCGGCCGCCGCCGCCGCCCCGCTGCCCGCAAGATTCGAGGCAGAGGCCTAACACTTTTTACAATAATTGTACAACTTTAAGGTGTTCGAAAGGGTTTTGTGTTGTTTTACATTGTACGTAGGTACATCCTACATGTCGAGTACGAGTAGAATTCTAGCCCCGAGTTACAGCAGAAGCCACGGCGAAGAGGTACCTAGTTCATACAATCATTGCATGTTCCGCTTTGCAGTAACTCAGCTTTGGCTCTGACGACCGAAGTTAGGTGAAAGTTTTCACTTTCCTCGCAAATTTTCCCATATTTTAGCAAATTGTCACTGCATAAGTTTAGTAGAGCATTATTAAAATGTTGCTTGGAATTATGGCTTATAGTGTTTTATAATTGTATTGCTGTAACTGTGGGGTGCCGGAAGTAGAATATTGCCCCTCCTCTCATGCCCGTGGATGCAGTAAGAATCTGCTAGGGGATATCTCCGGAAGATGGGCAGCAGCGTATTTCTGTGTATCAACATCCCGTACTGCGCTCGCCAACCCGCCTGCCAAGCGTGGTGAGTATGGCAACAACCCCTCATGATCAGTAGTTGGGTCTCTTAGTGCATGAGGGAGGCCTATGTCCAGCAGTGGATGCCTTATGGCTGTGATGATGATGATGAAGCATCTAATAAGGAAAATTCATAGATAAATTCTTACGGGGAAGGCCCTTATACCGCACAATTACTTGTGCTATGGAATCATCATACTTTACAAGAATATACTATGTATTGTCTACTTTGTACTTGACTTGATAGTGTTTCTTGCAGGTTGTAAAGCCTGAAAGGATCATAATCCTAGATGGTGCAATCATATAATAACAAAACCAAGAGGTTTTTATTTTGGTTTAGTTAACATGTGTTGTTGTATTTAGGTTATCGGAAATGTATGAAATCTAGAAATTGTATACAACTCCTGGGAAATGTACACAGTTCCGAAGCTATTTAGGAAATGTATAAAATATTGTTTTAAAAATTATTGAATACATATGTATGTACATGTTACCCTAGGAAAAGTATACATTTCCTAGGAATTGTAGGTATATAATTCCAATATCGTATTAGGAATGTATATATATATATATAGTAATAATAAGCCGTGGGGTGCCGGCAGTAGAATGTTACCCCTCCTCTTCTACCCGTAGATGCAGTAAGAGCCTGCTAAGGGTCACCTCCGGAAGATGGGCAGCAGCGTCTTTCCGTATATCTACATCCCATACTGCGCTCACCAACCCGCCTGCCAAGCGTGGTGAGTATGGCAACTACCCTTCATGGAGATCCATGAGGGAGGCCTTAGTTCAGTAGTGGACGTTTTACGGCTGAAATGATGATGATGATTAGGAAATGTATAAAATATCCAGTAGCAGAATCAAGACGGAAGGACAGTAGGTTATTAGGTTTTCAGAACCGAGATGGAGAGACAGTAGGTTATTAGGTTCTTTTTTTATATCTATCCGAAAACCCTGCCTGTGACAGAACTGAGATGGAGAGACAGTAGGTTATTAGATGCCATACCCTCCCCTCGCCCCGCTATCCCCGCGTACCCATTGATATCTTAAATGTTTTTCCGTTTTTCATTTCCGATTGCTATTTAGGAAATGTGTAGATATCCTAGGAAATGAGTCTAGTAGGTATAATTTATTTCACACATTTCCGGGTTTTTGGGAATTACATACATTTCCTAGGAATTGTATACAATGGCGGATTACATACATTTCCGTTAACATATAAAATACATAAGTCACAAAGTTAATTTACGAAATGACGTTTGACAGCGATGATCTGAGATTTACGACGGTTGCAAACCTGTCGCTAGATACGTAATTAGCCTGCCTATCGGACGAGAGGTGACGCGTGACGCTTGGAGATGTGCGAGTTAGTACTAGGGCGACTGTCCTTCGTCCACCGTGCGCATCGTGCTGGCTGTGGCGACTGGGGCGATTGAGGCTACTGTAGCGACTGTGGTGACTGGTGAAATGTCTTACACCTGACAGGCGGTTTTACCATCCGCAAAAGATGTTTCACATCAAAACTCTTTGATCCGCGAGTTTATTGTGGTAGCAGCTACTAGCAACTTCAGTATTGACCTTCGCATTTCGGCAACGTAATTATCAATCTGTATTTATTAAAATGCCGGATACCAGGCATTCGTGTCGATGCATAAAAACGAGCTCGGATCCGTGCCACGACCGAAACCAATCGTTTGAAAAGCTGATTGCTGTATGAAAGAGCTGCGTCGCGGGTGTCTATGTCTAATTATTTATTAATTAGGTATCTCAAACTCACAGTTACATTATTGTTTTTTAATACACTGTACATAGATAGATTTTTTTTTTATTATAAAAAATGTCGTACACATTTGTCCCGAGGCGGGAATCGAACCCGCAACCTCTTGAGTTGCAGGCGGACCTTCGCCCGCTGCGCCACAGAGCTCGTCAAAAAATACTTCATGCTATTGTGTCAATAATCCTTGAAGTGACGTATCAGTACAGTACACGCAAACTCTATACTTCACATTTTGAACTCTATTCCCTTGTAATAACGCCGTGGCCGTAACGTCGGGTGTGCATGCGTGGATTGTTTGATCGATGAGAACGTATGGGGATGCCCTTTACGCTGATAGTACACGTATTGATAAGACTACGTTGCTATGTTTGGATTGAACCGTTTTGGTCTATCGAGCCGGATGTTTGGGGCGCCGGAGTCACGGTAAGGCTGCTTTTCCACCAGAGATAAGCGAGGATGCGTAGCGAGGGATGTGTTTGTAAAGAACCAATACTATCGCTTCGTTTACCACGCCTCGGTCAGCACAGCTCTGGTGGAAACGGCTCAGCGGAGCTAGATTTTTGCGCATACAAAACAAGCGAGGGATGTGCGCAAGGGATGTGTGCGAGGGATGTGTGCGAGGAATGTGTTGCGAGGTTTGCGACATACTGTACCAGCCAGTCCATAGACGTCCAGCTACACCGCACCCCCGTCGACACATTTCACAGCTTCGCAACGCATCCTCGCACCACACATTATCAAAGCTCCGCTACACATCCTCGTACGACACATTTTCCTCGCACAACTTTGATGGAAACCTCCACACATTTTCACAGCACAACTAGACATCCTCGCACGACACATTTCCCTCGCACATCTCTGGTGGAAACGCAGCCTATGCTGTGATCGCTTCTATGCGCGTCTTTACGTTTCATGGTAGGTATAAACATAGCTGAGTGGTTCACTAATCACTTAATCGTCTTCTACTCAGCCGCAGGACTTCTGTCCACGTCAACGGCTGGACATAGTTGTAAAGGATAAATAAATACATGAATAAATGATGATGACGACATAGGCCTCCCTCATGGATCTCCAAGATTATGACGGGGGCTGTTGCCATACTCGCCACGCTTGGCAGGCGGGTTGACGAGCGCAGTACGGGTTGTTGATAGACGGAAGGATGCTGCTGCCATCTTTCGGAGGTGTCCCTTTGCAGATTCGTACTTCATCCACGGGCAAGATAAGGGGCTACATTCTTATGCCGATCCCACGGTGAATAACTTTACCTGCGCATGCGTTGTACGGTACAACGCATGCGAACCGGGTACGGCTTGTACCCGGATAAAATGTAGCCTGTGTGTTAATCCTGGTCAACATCTATCAAGTGCAGTTTCAGCTCAATCCGAAGGGTAGTTTGTGCGTGAAGAGGTAACAAACACGTGGTCTCCCCGCGACCACGACCAGGTGCAATCCGGTCGAAACGTCGGGAATAAAATAAAGGTAATTACGCGATAAATACCCGATAATCCCATATTTTAATAAGGTAACAAACATCCATAAATCAATTTTACAAACAAACTTTCGGCTTTATAATACCTATTAGTGAGGTAATAATAAATAAATAATGCTGGGCAAATCACACAGCATCATCTAGCCCCAAGCTAAGCAGAGCTTGTGTTATGGGTACTAGATGACTGATATACATACTTATACATTATACTACATAGATAGATATTTTTATTATATATAGAAAAACACCCAGGTCACCCTGAACAAATATCTGCAGATCGTACAGACATTTGTCCCGAGGCGGGAATCGAACCCGCAACCCCTCGCGTCGCAGGCGGACCTTCGCCCGCTGCGCCACAGAGCTCGTCGATTAAATTTCTTTATTCAGATTCAGGGCAAAGAGAAGAACGCTTAAATCTATTTACAGGAGGTACATACATATATGCTTAAAAATAAACAACTTCAATTTTTATTCACTTTCGGCTAACCCTATGTGTTCTCTGACATGTACTCCTTACTAAGACAATGAATATTATGTATGTAGAAATTAATTTAAAAATAAATGTTAAAACGTACATGCTTATGTCAAAAGTTAATAATAATAGGGAGGAGTATTCCGTGCTATGTCCCAATATCAGTCGTATTAGCATAACAATACGCCTCTGCCGCATTGTTGGCTTAAAAGAATGCTACGGTACTTTTACCTTGATTAGGTATATTTAGTCAGATACATGGGAACGCCGTGGGGTGCCGGCAGTAGAATGATACCCCTCCTCTCATGCCCATGGATGCAGTAAGAGCCTGCTAAGGGATACCTCCGGAAGATGGGCAGCAGCGTCTATCCGTGTATCAACATCCCATACTGCGCTCACCAACCCGCCTGCCAAGCGTGGTGAGAATGGCAACTACCCCTCATGGAGATTCATGAGGGAGGCCTGTGTTCATTAGTGGACGTTTTATGGCTGAAATGATGATGATGACATGGGAACTATCAACTTGACAACGAGTGATTGAATAATAATAAGAGCCACAGGAAATGGATCAAGTAGGCACCTTTTAGTGGAATTCAGTCATACTATACTAGCTTCTGCCTGGCGCTTCGCATGTATAGTACTTGGTGGCGTGTGTTAACCCTGGTCAACATCTACATGTGAGCAAAATTTTAGGTCAACCCGTAGGCTAGTTTTTGCGTCAAGAGGAAACAGACATCCATACAACTTTCGGCTTCATAGTTTTAATGAGATGGATAGATATTTTTTATTTTAAATAGAAAAACATCCAGAACACCCCGAACTAATCTGCAGATACAATAATCATTTATTATGAATTTAGTTATGACGAATAGAATATAAACATCCAGTACTCCCGTAATGCAACCAGAATTATTACTTATAACAACTAACAAGCAACTTGAATATTGGTTTTTCATGTCAGTTGAAGGATGAATTACTACGAGGACAATACATAGTACGTCGACTATTCATTTCCGCTGTGTGACGCAACATTCAGTTTCAATGCGATGACGTAAGAAGCTAATGTCAGAGGGCAGAACAATGAACAGGTTTTATCAAATTGAGTAGAATACCATCATATTTTGGTCACTCGCTGAATCATTGCGTTGCAAGTGTCCGCCCCACGCGTGGTATAGATAGTCAGCACGTACGTTGGGCTTTGATGATGGAGATAAACGATAAAATTAACCCTACTCACGATATGATACTCGACATTGGCAAAATTGTGTTTAACCAAACACAAAAATCCATTCATTAGCTTGATAGACTAGATACTAACCAGATACCTTCGTCTCGTCTGAAAACCAGCGATGCGCCTTTCTAAGCCCGATTGGCTCGCGGGGATGTGCTGAGACGGGCCGATTTATCTCACACTGCCTTATGCGGTCCAGCTTGCACCTTGTTCATTTTCAAATGTACTTATTTTCTTTTTGATTCAAGTTTTTTGCATGCTCTAGGTTACATTACTAATAGTTTTACTGATTGTGCGTGTGAGATAAATAAAGGTTTTTCTTCTTCATCATCTAACTTCTCAGTGTCTACTCCGAAATTGTCATTTCACTCTAAAAGTCTATCTCGATACCCAGGCGATAACGGTAATTTCGCATCGAATAGGCATGTTTTCAAAGATCCATAGATCTTTAGATAGATCATACAGCACACGCTAAAAGTTGCAAAAATGTTCCAAGAGATGGTGCTGCATATTCAATGACCTCGTTGCCGCATGCCGGCTTCATCTGAGAGTTGCACGTGTGTGTCAAGAGATGGCGTTGTGTGAACTTACCTCGCTGTCGTCCTGCTGAGCGTCGCACTAGCTAACGGTGAGCACGCCCGCTATAGTCGTTCTGCATATCTACTATCAGGAAGGATGGAGTAGAAATATGAAGTATACTCAGCTTCGAACCTCGGCGTAACATACTACACCTAGGATGCTACCCATGTCTAATTGTGTTGGGTACAAAATGATACACTGATCAACGATTACGTAGACATTGCTATGACTTGAGAGGTGCGCGTGTGCGTCAAGAGATGGCGCTGTGGACTCACCTCGCTGCCGTCCTGCTGGGCGTTGCACTTGCTGATGTTCAGCGTGCCCGTTATGAAGTCGTTCTGCACGTCTACTATCAGGAAGGCGCTCACCGGACGCACGATCTGTTGGCAGGTCCTCTCATTAGGCAGGGTATATTATAATTTTAGACATTTCATCATATCAGCCGTAGGACGTCCACTGCTGGACAAAGACCTCCCTCATTGATCTCCAAGTACTGCGGTTGGAAGCCGTCTGCATCCACCGCCGACCAGCAGTTCTCACCAAGTCGTCTGCCCATCTTGTATGTGGACGTCCTACGCTGCGCTTGCCAATCCGTGGCCTCCACTCGAGAACTTCGGCCATCTGTTCTGCGCGCTATATGGCCTGCTCATTGCCACTTCAACGTGCTAATCCGCTTGGCTATGTCGGTGACCCGAGTTCTTCTACGTATCTCCTCATTTCTAATTCGATCTCGTAAAGAAAACCCGAGCATAGCCCTCTCCATAGCTCGTTGAGCGACTCTGAGCTTATTCATGAGGCCGATCGTGAATGACCACGTCTCGGTTCCATATGTCATCACTGGTAACACACACTGATTGCAGACTTTCGTCTTAAGGCACTGAAGAATTTTGGACGAAAAGACGTTGCGAAGTTTCCCAAACGCGGGCAGCGTTTGCGAAACTTCGCAACGTCTTTTCGTCAGAGAAAGAGGTCAATCGACGAATCCGAGTTGGATTCGTCGATTGACCTCTTTCTCGAAGTTGGACCTACCTAATTGGACTGTTTGTCCTAGGTATACGTACGCGTCGACAACTTCAAGAGCCGAGTTCTCAACCATAACTGGGGCAGGCACAACATGGACATTCGACATGATTTTCGTCTTGTCCATGTTAATTTTTTCGTTGGGAGACTCGATTGAGGCCTTCGAGCATTGTGCTGAGCTCTTCCATCGACTTTGCCATGAACATAAATATCGTCGGCAGGGTTATTATAATAAAGGTGAGTGATGTATTCGCCGTTAATATTGATGCCCAGCCCTTTCCATTCCAGGAACTTGAAGGCATCTTCCAAAACGGTCGTAAACAGTTTATTTAGTATAGAAAACTAATCAGCTATGGGGTGCCGGCTTAGAATTTTGCCCCTCCTCTCTTACCTGTGGATGCAATAAAAATCTGCCAAGGGCTACCTCTTGATGATGTGCAGCAGTGTCTTTCCATGTATCACCATCCCATGCTGTGCTTGCCAACCTGTCTGCCGAGTGTGGTGAGTGTGGCATCAACCCCCTAATGACCACTACTTGCAGCTCTCTATGTCCAGCAGTGGATGTCCTGCGGCTGGGATGGATGTATTATGGCCAATTTACTTACCACTTTAATCCAATGGTTCCAGCAGAATGTAAACTCTTCCTTGTCTATAAACCCATCACCATTCTTGTCAAAGACCTGAAAAATATGGTTGGCCTTGTCTTCGGAGAGGGGGTAGATGTGCCCCTTCTCATTGCGGAAGAGAGCCTTGCAGATCAGGCGGAACTCATCGAAGTTCAGCTTTCCGTCCCTAAACAGAAATTTGAATAAGTGTTGAGTAAGAAACATTATTTAATATTATTTTATTCTTTAGTGCACAAAAAATAAAATTGATTGCACAAATATGACTTAATGCAATAAGCATTTTCTACCAGTCATCCAAAAAAGCTAATAACAAAAAATATTTGTGTGCTAATGAGTACTTCAAGAAAGTAAGTAATAACTTTATTACTTCTGTTATGAATATAAAATAAAATCCTAACAACATATAAACAGTAAATAGATAAACATCAGGCTTATAAATAAATAAAATATGAGATGAGACCCTAGTTTGTAGATGGAAGAATGGTGCAATAAACATGGTACAAAATCAAATTGTGCATATAAGAATATCTGCTCTGTAGACAGAAAGTTAAGCTATAAAACCTTATAAACATGGACTTATACAGATGTTTTAAACACAACAGAATTTTATTTATAAAGTAGTGTGAAATTGGTGAAATTGCAGGCAGAAACTACATTCTTATAAATAAAGAATCATATCAAAAAGTTTTATTCCAGTGGTGTGACCCACATCGGTTAAATTGGCCCTTTCTTAAGGAGGCACTATAACCAACTAAGCTATGGATCACAGGGGGCAAGTCAATATTACTGATTATCAACTAGTTTGAGTTTTCTAATCTATGTGACTGAAAAATAATAACAGATTAACAAAACATCAATTATTAGTAAGGTCACACACCCAGAGCCATGGGCAACTACAATTTAGTACCTACCAATTCAATAACAAATATGTAATTTCTGATATATTTTTTCACAATATATAAATAAATCTTGTAACAGAATACGATTCAAACCCAACGATATTGACTGTTTCAAGGATATGCTGCTATATTCATCCATGCATTATGAAGAATAAAGGATATTTGCACAAAACATACCCATCTTTATCAAATGTTTCGTAGCAAGCGTCCATATCGGAGAGGCAAGTTTCGTCAACCGGTGAGCCGTCGGCAACCTCCGACATCGTAGCTTGCAGCGAAATGACTCGCGAACTCGCGCTAAGCTCTCTTATAAACGAATTCAGCACCATGGTAGCGAGTTAACAGCCCTTATATAATCTAGACCGACCAAAACAAATCAAATTCGTAATTTTTCGCCTTTTCAAATGTGCGGTCATATCCGCTGTTCCATTGTTTCTGTGTATGAGGCTTTTCGTCACGGCTGAAACTGATTTTCATTCATATTTCCGGTAAAATTATTCAAATTTTCGAAAATAAACTTTCATCACATTTCACAACATTGAAATTGAGTGTAATCGCTGAAATGAATGAGCGAGTGGTTCACTGAAACATCAGTGTCAGTCTGACACTGATGTCAGTTATGGCGATACAGAAAACTTCAACTCACGCAAAATATTTGCCTAGGCAACCTACCTAGGTTTTACAGCAAAATAAATTTAAAAACAATGTTGTATTTGCTTTGGGTACGGTTTTCCAAGTAAATATTGATTATAGTGTTATAGTTGAACTAATACGTAGCAGTGAAAGTAGTAGTGAATGTAAATAAATCAGTTCCATTTCACGTAGATAATCCATAATATTAAAAAAATATTATTTTTAATTTTGTCCGGACAGGCTTTCGCGTGTATAGATAATCTAGACTCGCGAAAGTGCGTGTTACATTATCTACGTGAAATGGAACTGATTTATTTACATTCACTCATGTACTTCATTCAAATAACTTCCACAGATAAAACATTTTTTTTTAAAAAGCGGAAAAACTTCGAAAAAGGGCGGTCGAGTTTTTCCTACCTAAAATTTTATTATTTAATTTTAAAGGATATATTGATCAGTAGAGTTTATTTATGTTATTTATTTAATTTATTATTGTATATAAAATAGTGTTAGTTACATCTACAGTTGGCAAGTAATTTTATTGTTTTCTGATGGAGGAGCCGCCCGACCCTGGTGGGGGCACGGCCCCTCCGGCTGCAAATTTTGTAACTATCGTAGATAATCCATAATATTAAAAAAATATTATTTTTAATTTTGTCCGGACAGGCTTTCGCGTGTCTAGATAATCTAGACTCGCGAAAGTGCGTGTTACATTATCTACGTGAAATGGAACTGATTTATTTACATTCACTCATGTACTTCATTCAAATAACTTCCACAGATAAAACATTTTTTTTTAAAAAGCGGAAAAACTTCGAAAAAGGGCGGTCGAGTTTTTCCTACCTAAAATTTTATTATTTAATTTTAAAGGATAATTATATTGATCAGTAGAGTTTATTTATGTTATTTATTTAATTTATTATTGTATTTAAAATAGTGTTAGTTACATCTACAGAAGTAATTTTATTGTTTTCTGATGGAGAAGCCGCCGGACCCTGGTGGGGGCACGGCCCCTCCGGCTGCTAATTTTGTAACTATAACAATGAAAAATCCAAAATCTAATGACGACTCGGTAATAGATACTGATTTGTCAATTTTATAAAAAAACACGAAAGCGCAGTCGCTTACACAAAATGCGCACTAAGTGTACCTACCTAATAATAGAAAGCGGAAACATGGTTCCTCGGGTGAAAATAAAGGTTGCCAATGCATTAATAACACTTCTTATGATACCAATAGCCCTGTTCCCTATCCATCTGCTGTATCAGTACCTGTTGCTGTGCCCCTTCCAGTCACTAGGTACTCAAATTCCGTCTCCGCCGTCGCCGGTCACAAGATCGCAATATGAACCGACAGACAATGTCCCTTACATTGTTCATGTTCAGTGCATAACGGAGTCAACGATGAAAACCACACTCCACCCCATTATCTTTGGGAAATTCTTAAGACGCAATGCCTTCTGCAATGTAGTTAACGGCAGTGTCAAGAAGATAGGTAAAAAAGGATATCAATAGCTCATAACAACCTTACGTATGCCAATATTTTTATTAATCACAATAGCCTAGCCATTAACAACTTCAAAGCTGTCAAAGTTGGAATAAATTCCAACATACAATGTCTCACGCATGGGTGTTCTTTGTTCTTTCTTTCCCATTGACATTACCCCGGAAGAGATGATTGAATGCACTATTGTTCCCAGCGGGTGCTGGAAGATTTTAAAACTTAGACGCATCAACTTTAAGGAAATGGTTAATGGTGCTCCGGTGTGGAAGCCAACTCAGACAGTGGTTGTAACATTTTATTTTATTTGCTGTCGTTTTGGCCGCACAAAGTTGCAATTGCAGAGCCAAACCTCTGCTTCAAATGCTGTCATAAACATTCAGGTGACTCCTGTGATGAGGCTGATATTTCATGCTTTACCTACATGTGGTGGTATACAACAGAAGATTAAATTTTCAATGGCTGACCGATGTATTTCGTATGCAGAAGCCTCAAAAGTGCATCCACCTCTGTCAAGATCCTATGCAGAAACTGTAGCTACATCTAAAGACCAAACTATCCCATCTGATAATTACCCAGCCCTCATATAAAAAAAGTATTTTTATGAATCCACGCTTACCACGCACACTAGCCAAAGGCTATGATCAAAAAGCACACTATGACCTAGTTAAAACACCATCTTCTTCCCTACCTATCTAATGGTTGCGCTCTGAATGAGGGTGACAAAGATAAGAAAATAAATTCCAAGGGTGGAGTTTTTGCTCCATATCTCCCAATACAAAACCGGAAGTTTGGAGGAATATTTTAGGCGCTACAGAGCCGGTGTTAGTACCACTACGTTTACAACCATGCTTCCTTCTCTGCGTGACAAATTTTTGGATCGTTTGCCTCCACCGACAGTCCCGACTGAAGCAGTTTATAATTTTTATCTAATCATATCCTGTAATGTTTGAAATCTACTGTGTAATTATATAAATAAATAAATAATCGAAATCCCTACAACAATCTCCACGTGTCCATATTATTATGGTCTTGATGCTCCTTTTTCAATACATGAGATAAAGGTGTTTTATCTCATAGAACTGATACGGCTACGCGGCTCCTGGTATCGACGGTAGGTATGGTATTAATTCTGTAAGCATCTTGTCTTTTTATTTTATGGCTTTTTGTGTTTAGTTTTACACAATTCTGCCAGTGTCAAGTTAATTTATAAAATCTTATGTAATTTGGCTAGCCATGTTGGCGGCCATTTTTTTCATTGATTTACGTTAGGTAGGTAGAGTTCGCGCAAAACTTCTTGAGCTCTGTGAACGTTGCGGCAAATGAAAAGTTGCGCATGTTGACATGTTCATTCAATATTGCCAACTAGGTTATAAATAATCTTGCCACATATTCGAAATTTTGTATTAAAAAATTGGCTTCTTGCGATAATAAAGGTGAATTCGTTCTAGCATTTAAGTTTTTATTAATCCTTAATTTAATATAATAATTGATTTTTAAATATGTTTGTTTTAATAATTGAAAAATAAATAAATGCATAGTAAAATGTGTGCTAAATAAAACGAAAATACACCAAAACTCGCCCTGGCAACCCTAATTTCACAGACTGAGCCCCTCTCGAACCCCTTTTATCATTCCTTCCCCTCAACGCCCTAAAAACTGTGTACTGCGCAGTCACTGAAGCTAACTTCACAGAGCTCAAGAAGTTTTGCGCGAACTATACCTAGTCTATAAACATCTTGATGATAGCGCTCGCTCTCAAACTTACCAATACTGTCATTTTGACAGGTGTCATACCTTCGGCATGGAAATCGCAAATAGTGCCACCACTTCTAAAACCGTTCAGCAGATTGTAATTCTCATAGACCTATAGCTTTATCTCTAGTTATAAATGAATATTGCCGAACATTTAGTTAAAAATAGAATAGTGTTAGTGTCTTTACGACGGATATACGTATAGCTTTCTCACTTAATAAATCCGTTGTGGCAACATTCTTAGATATAAAATCCCCTGCTTACGACAATGTGCTTAATGAGTTGCTCATAAAAAAATTAGGTTAAGTTTTTAAAAATTCCGCTTATCTTAACTAATTTTTACAAAATATGTTAGCTGGTCGAGTGATTATTTTAGACTCCACTGACCTTACAAGAGCTGCATGGAAAGGCTTACCACAGGGTTCTGTTTTGAGCACAAAACTCTTGCTCTAAAGTTTCTCAAATCATGGTTGGACACGCATGGTCTTGAACCTTCTTGAACTGTCGGCGTCCAAAAGCACTGCACTAACTTTCACACGTCACTTGGATCCACCACCTACAAACAATCACTAGGACGGCACTATAATTATCAGCTAAAAGTTATGCTAAATTCTTAGGAGTAGTTTTGGATTCAAAGCTTACTTACTGGTCATCCTTACTGTGAGTAGGTACATACTCACAGTAAGGATGGCCAGTAAGCTTTGGTCACAAAATGTGAAAGACATCTGAATTTTATGAGATGATTTACTGGTGTTTGGTGGGGAGTTCATCCATTTTCCTTAAAGTTATTATATAATGCTCTCAAACGAAGTTAATTAGATTATGGTGTACACCTCATGGAACCTTGTAGAGTGGCAGCTTTTAAAAGATTGGATGGAATCCAATCACGGGCGATGCGAATAATTATGGTAGCTATGATATCAAGTCCTAATAATGCGCTGCAGGTAGAATGTGGCGATCCACCTTTGCATTTAAGACGTCAATTCTTGTCAGAAACGTTCTTTTTCCGTGCTTTGCAACTTAGTAATCACCAGCTTATGCCCAAAGTTCAGCACCTTTCATACCTAATATCTACATCATTTTTAATAAAACGTGGGATTTCAGGTTGACAACTGACAGATATAACTTTATTAGCATAGACAAAGGAAACGGAAATCATAGACAAATCATAGATACTAGATATAAGATTACATTAAGTGACCACTAGATGGCGTTAGGATACATTTTGATATCAATAAATAACACCCCTACTATATCAAAATAACAAATTTTCCATCTACACATAATATATTACCTACTTTCTAACTATACCAAGTTTTTTCATAAACTTGTAATGTTTGACCCCAGACAATCCCTTGGTCAATAAATCAGCGGGCATGTCAACAGTTGGCAAATATTTCGTTTCAACAATACCATTAATAATTGTGTCTCTAATAAAATTGTAACGCACATCAATGTGTTTAGATCGTTTGTGAGACTGATTATTATTTGCCAGCTTCAATGCACTCTGACTATCATTATAGAGTATAATCTTATTACAAAATCCTGTTAATTCTAACTCTAAGTTCTGTAAATAAATGCCTTCACGGCAAGCTTCTGACATAGCCATGTATTCTGCTTCACAACTGCTTAATGCTACTGTACGTTGCTTTTTGCTTTCCCAAGAAACAGCAGATCCAGATTTCATGAAACAAAATCCTGTGTATGACCTTCTGTCAATAGCATCACTTGCCCAATCGGCATCTACAAAACCATGTAATTCTGCTTTTCCTTTGGAATATTTTAAACAATAGTCTTTAACAAATACTTTAAAATTCTTTTTGCATAATTCCAGTGAATGTGTGAATAAGAATTGTTAAACTGACTTAAATAGCTGACAGAATAAGCTATATCTGGTCGAGTCATTACAGCCAAATACATTAAGCTACCAATTAATTTTTGATACGGCAAATTCTCTTCACAAATGTTTGACTTTTCTATATTTAATTTAAATTCAATAGGAGTTTCAGCTGTATTACATTCATTCATATCAAATTTATTTAATAATTGCTCGATATAATGCTCCTGATTTATCGTAATAACATTTGAATTACTTTCTATACTAATTCGCATTCCTAAATATTTTTTGACTTGACCAAGATTCTTTATTTTAAATCTTTGACCCAGAGCTTCTATTAGACTGTCACTTTCAGATTTACAATTTGAGAATATCAAAAAATCATCAACATATATACCTACAATGGTTTTATTATCTTTGCTATGATTCTTAATAAAAACACAAGGTTCTAGCTTACTTTTACAAAATCCTAAAGTACACAAAGTTTCCTCTACTTTCTGATACCAAGCAAATGATGACTGTTTTAAGCCATAAACAGCTTTTTTTAATTTCAAAACTTTGTTTGAATTTTCAAAGGGAAAACCTTCTGGTAAATGCATAAAAATGTTCTCTTTAAGATGACCATTAAGAAAAGCTGTTGTGACGTCTAAATGTATGATATCCATATCTAACTGTACACTCAAAGCTAATAATAACCGCAAGGTTGAATGTCTGATTACTGGAGAAAAGGTTTCTTGATAGTCCACACCAGCTCTCTGCGTATAACCTTTAGCTACTAGTCGCGCACGATATCTCACTGTATTGTCACAATCAAATTTCTTTTTTAGCACCCACTTACACTGCACTATATTCACATTAACTGGAGTTTGAACAATTTCCCAAGCATCATTGTCTTTAAATGATTGCAGCTCCTCTGCCATCGCCTGCAACCACTGCTGTTTCTCAGGACCACTGATAGCTTCTGCATAAGACAATCCATCTTCTCCTATGTAGCTGGTGCATGTATTGGTGTAGCATCCATATCTCTCAGGTTGTTTCCTTTTTCGTATTGGCCTGCCTTCATTGACTTCCATAGATGGGGAAGTGAATGACTCTGAATGTTGCTGCTCTTCTCCTGCTTCAGTATGCACATCCTCATCTTCAACATCTAGGTAGTCTGACTCGCCAGAGATTGACTTGTTACAAGGTTCTAATTTAAATACAGATTCTTCCATTAACTCCCCTACTGAATCTGTGTTTTCAACAGAGAAGGTGACAGAGTTTTGATTCTTTTTCTTTTCTAGAATGACTACATCTCTACTGGTTGTTACTAGTCTCTTTATTGGATCATATATTCTGTAACCTTTAACCTCCTCAGAAAAACCTACAAGTAAGTGTTTCTTGGACTTTCTGTCCCACTTAGTTCTTTTTTCTTTCGGCACATGTACCATAACAGGACTACCGAATATTCTTATGTGCTCTAAGTTTGGTTTTCTTCCAGTCCACATCTCATATGGAGTCTTATCAATGTCCGAAGCTGCTGATCTGTTTTTTAAGTAAACGGCAGTATTGGCCGCCTCTGCCCAAAACTTCTTTTCCATATCAGCTTCAAAAAGTAGACATCTAGCCCTTTCGACAATGGTTCGGTTAGACCTCTCACTCAGACCATTTTGCTCAGGCGTGTAAGGGTTAGTCTTCTGGTGAAGTATGCCCTCTTTCTTCAAAAAATCTTCAAAATCTTTACTGCAGTATTCGAGTCCATTGTCAGTTCTAAAGATTTTGATTTTCTTATTCTGCCTATTTTCTACCATCGACTTGAATTCTTTGAAATAATTCAATGCTTCACTCTTTGCCTTCAAGAAATAAATGAATGTCATTCGGCAAAAATCATCAATGAACAGTAGGAAATATCTAGCACCGCCAATTGAGTTGCATTCCATGGGACCACAAATGTCTGAATGAATAAGTTGAAGTATCTCTGTGGCTCGTGTACCTGTGGAAAAAGGTAACCTTGCCTGTTTTCCTTCACAACAAATCTCACAATTCAACTTACTTGTCACAAATGTGTCTGAATAATCCATCCCTTCAACCAATCCACTTCTCATTTTATTCATGTCACTGTTATTGATATGTCCTAGTCGCCTGTGCCATGTGTCACCATCAACAGCTGACTGAGTAAGTAGACAGCTTTCAGTTGTTTTAATACACATCTTGTAGACTCCATCAATCAGTACAGCCTCTGCAACTAAATTGCCTAATTTATTTGTTATCAGGCATTTGTTTGACTCAAAGGTGACATTGTTTCCGTTTTTGATCAATTCACTGACTGATAAGAGGTTAGTTGTAAGACTTGGCACACACAAAACACTCTTCACTTTAATTTCATAATTGTGACTTGTGATAAGCTCGACATCTCCTGAACACACAACAGGAACTTTTGTCTGATTCGCAATAACAATTTCCGGTAAATTTTGTGAAAAACACGGATTTTTTATCCAATGTTTGTTGGCAGTCATATGCATACTGGCTCCGGAATCCACGTACCAATCGCTCTTAGTAAAGTTTCCGCTAAGAAAAACAACGCTAAAAGCGTTAGACTGTTTCCTCTTATCTGCTTTTTCTTGTAAAAGTGGACATTGGTTCCGATAATGGCCCGTTTCCTTGCATTTGTAACATGTAATTGTTTTCTTAGTTTTGTTTACATTTGAGTTTGACGTTGACATCTGGGGAGTCTGTCCATGCTTGCTAGTGCTGCCAGAATTGTATTTCTTTTTTATCCAACTCTTTGCAACCAATGCTGAATTACGTTCCGTTTCACTCACGTCCACAGATACCATGTCCAATAGTTTAGTTTTAATTGAATCCGTTGAAATCTTGATCCCTGAGTGTTCAATAGCCATGATCATAGGCATAAATCGTTCTGGTAATCCAGCTAGCATCAATGAACCAACCCATTCATCATTTATCTCGAATCCTGTACCAGTTAACCGCTGCGAGGTTTCCACTATTTGAGTCACATAATTCGTCATGTTTTCACTGCTTTCCAGTCTGATCGATATCAAATGACGAAGCAAAGTAATTCTCCGCGAGAAACCGGAATCGTCGAACAGGGTCTTCAGCGTTGTCCACAATTCCCTCGTAGTCTTTGCATGCTTTATGTGCACAAATAACGATGCATCAATCGTCAAAACCAACTTTGCACGTGCCTTTACATCTGCCGCGTCTGCTGCTCCAGGGGTAGACGTGTCTTGCTTCAAGTACTTGTCGGCGCCTTCAAGAATCAGCAAGTTTTCCACAGCGAATGCCCAATCGTCGTAATTTTCGCGACCTTTGAGCTTTGGCACGTTCGCGAGAAAATTAGAACTCATTTTCAATGAAAATACTAACAATTAACTGACTTTTTTACCGAAAAATAAGGGGCTGGGCCCATAACCTAATAAAACGTGGGATTTCAGGTTGACAACTGACAGATATAACTTTATTAGCATAGACAAAGGAAACGGAAATCATAGACAAATCATAGATACTAGATATAAGATTACATTAAGTGACCACTAGATGGCGTTAGGATACATTTTGATATCAATAAATAACAATTTTGTTACCTATTTATATTTATTCGATACTTCTTACTCCTATAATTGTTGACGTAGAATAATCTCCTTCTGATCCTTTTCCTTTTTTCCATCCGTGTTATCTCCCGTGATGTTTTAAAATTGTTTCCCGAATTTTTACTTTACCTAATAAAAAAAAAACTTGAATATGGCTAATACAAAAGCCGTGCAAAGCCAAGAAGAAGAGGAAAAGATAAAATGAATTCTTTACGCGCCGCAAAGCTTAGCATTGTAAAGAATTTTTCTTCTATTTTGTGAATACCTTGTTTCTATATCAAATTACAACTCAAAAAAATCTAAATAGTGTCGCCATGGCAATTTCGTGACTAATCTTGTGTGATAGTGTTCGCCAAATCGTGTAGATTTTGTGTTTTCGTTAATAATCCATACGATCACATTTTCATTGGTTTTCTGTTTTTACCATGGTGATAGAAGACATGGAGTACTTACAAGTGTACGTGGGTGCTACCACAATGAGCATGAACGATCGTTTCACGTTGTTATCTGAGAAGTCGCCGTTCCAAATTGCGGTGCCCCGGCGCGCCAGGAGAATGTCCACGAACGATGGGCCGCTGCTGAGCTCTGACCTTCGGGCTACGCATGGAAACCAGAACCTCGTCAATGAAGTGGTTCAACAGCTGGGTCTGGATTGGAGAGTGGTAAGTTACTGATAAGGTTACTATTTTCTGTTTGTATCAGCAGTTTTTTTAGCATTGTTATTACTACTTTTTTAAACCATAACCAAAATGTCTCATTTCCAAAGTCAATTATTAATTTGGACACAAATGCCACATAAAAATGTCTATTTACAAAAGGAAAACAAAATTCACTAAAATCATGTAGGTAAAGCACAAAAGCAAAATTTACTAGCTTTTGATTTTTCCAAGCGAGGAAAAGAAGCAAAACATTGTACCCTGCGAACATTTTAATATTGTTTTTGCTGTAATAAATATTATTTTCATTTTACATTTTCATTGACACAATTAAAAAATTGTAGCTCTACAAAAAGTAACTAAGTGGGAATTTATAACATAACACCTTGGATTGTTCCTGATGTTTCAAAACCTGTGGTCCTAGGTAAACTGGTCTACCAAACAGTCACAGTTATTTAAAACTAATAATAGGGTTGCAAAAGTTTTTAAGTGCTGTGGGGTGCCGGCAGTAGAATGTTACCCCTCCTGCCTACCCGTGGATGCAGTAAGAGCCTGATAAGGGACAACTCCGGAAGATGGGCAGCAGCGTCTTTCCGTATATTAACATCCTGTACTGCACTCACCAACCCGCCTGCCAAGCGTGGTGAGTATGGCAACTATCCCTCATGGGGATCCATGAGAGAGGCCTTAGTTCAGTAGTGTACGTTTTGCGGCTGAAATGATGATGAAAAGTTTAAGAAAAACAATTGACACAAAACCTTATTACTAAATAACCTACTTGCTTCTGCATGTTTGTAACATTGTAAAATATGTTAATAAAGTGGGTAGAAACTTGAGATGTAACCAATATGTCTGTATGCTAACTGCTACTAGAATGACAATGTTCATATTTATATAGGGTTCTGTCTGGTTGTGCAATAGTATTAAAACAGTATAATGCAAAACCATGGGAAGCCGGCAGTAGAATATTGCTCCTATCTTGTCCGTGTATGCAGTAAGAATCTACCTCTAAAAGTGGGGCAGTAGTGCCTTTCCATGTATCAACCTTCATTCTGTGCTTGCAAACCTACCTGCCATGTGTGGTGAGTATGGCAACAACTACTCATGATCAGTACTTGAAGATCCATGAGGAACTTTTTCCAAGTGAGGGAAAGACGAGAAAAAGAAACTTCACTTCTATTCATTACTACAATTTTTGTCATAATCCCTCTCATGACAAAAATTGTAGCAATGAATAGAAGTGAGGTTTCTTTTTCTCTTCTTTCCCTCACTTGGAAAAGTTTTCAGATATGAACAAATTAAATTATGTACCTTATTCAATTTACCTACATGCTATTGTTTTTTTGAATATTGACTATTCTATGTAGTTTTTTGCTCTATTGAATAAACACTTATTGACTTTGACTTTGGGAGGCCTATGTTCAGCAGTGGACATCCTTCTGCTGAAATGATAATAAATAAATAAATAATGCTAGATAATTCACACAGCATCATCTAGCCCCAAGCTAAGCAGAGCTTGAGTTTCTAGATGTATATCAGTATGAGTGAGTAGTAGATAGATATTTTTATTATACTTATAAAAACATCCAAAACACCCAGAACTATTTGATCTGTACAATCTGGAGATATTTCCCAAGATCATACAGATATTTGTCCAGAGGCAGGAAACGAACCCGCATCCTCTTGCGTCGTTGGCGGACCTTCGCCCGCTCCGAACGGAATTATATTGTTTCAGCAAGAACTACAGATGCATTCTAACAACTCAAGGGCTGGCAGCCGCCCTCGCAGCCGAGCGAGCAGCATTGGCAGGCACAGTGAGTCCAGCTACGGCAACGGGCTTGTCCGCTCCAGCAGCTGGGGCAATCTCAGCCGAGCCAGTAGCGTGGGCAATTTGAGCCAGAAGTCCGGGAGATCGGGGAGGTCCAGTGGTCTTTATGGGTAAGTAACATAGTACCCTAATATCTTACAAGTATTACCCGGATGCCCCTCATGCATCCCTGCATCCCTCTGGAGATCCAAAAGGGAGGCCTGTTCAGTAGTGGACTTTTTACGGCTGAAATGATGATGATGATGATTACCCGGATAGATAATACTCTGGATTTATTTGAATTAGCAAAATGAATTTAAATTAAAAGTTGGTCTAAAAAAAATATAAAATTGTTCTAACAGTGATCTGGTTTCCTTAGTAACAAGCTTCGCTTAGTTTGAGACTAGAGTTTATTTCTATTATATTTGACTATGTCAAATTTAATAAACCTCATTAAACAAATATAAAAGAAACTGAAGTTCGCGGTTGGCGATTTACGCTCAATTAGATCAGCACTTCTTTACCACAGTCACAAATAAAAGCGTTTGCTGGAAGTTTCCGAAGACCTAGCAACGAAGTGTTGGTTGGAATAACATTCCTCCCCCTATCTGTAATATTAAGTCTAAATTCACTTATAAATCACGCCTGAAATCTGTACTGATGCAAAAATAGAAGATGGTTGAAGGTGGTTCCGAAGCTCTTTGTTTTTTGCCGATTTTAGGTAACTGCTTAATAAACTAGGTTTTGTTCTCCTCCTCCTCCTTGTAACTCCTCGATTCTCTGGTTTTTACATAAATTAAACTATAACAAGTAGCACCTTCTTTAAACAATTCTACATCATCAATACCACATTACTACATACAACACGACATCATAGATACCAATTTTCTTTTTCTTACGAGGACTTCCGATCTAGGAAAAGGTAGTTTCGGCAGAATACCAGCGTCCGCTGCAAACACAGTGACCATAATGCTGAGCCGGGACCAATTTGCTACTGTGGCACACATTATTTAACTTTTATACAATTGCTTTTATTTATTTTACTGTAACTCAGTTGCTGTTTTTGTTTTTATGTATAAACTATGTGTAAATGTTAAATGTAAATGTTTCCTTTGTGTTTTATAATGTATTTATTTATTTTTCGGAAAACCAGAAGCTTATTAATAACTTGTAAAACAATAAAATATATACCATGAAGCTAATTAAAGGTTTTCACCAATATACAACATAACAGGTAAAAAAAAACTATGAACATCAATTTTAACTTTAGAAGAACCAATAGTAGTACTTATATAAAGTTAGAAGTTAAATAAACATATAATCATCTACGCAAAAAACTCTCCGCTCAGCTGCCGCCGGACCGATGTGACACTTGTACAAAACAGATCAAAATCAAATCGTCTACAAAGGTGGTTAAAGTTGTTGCTTACACATTACGAATTTTTAAGTTATTGTGTGCTCTTTAGTAAATAAATGAATGTCTATGTCTATACACTGCTCCTCACATTATTAGCTGTTTTCATTAAGTACTGGGGTCCTGGTTTTCGTACTGAAAATCAGTGTTTGCTCCTTCAGTAAACTCATGTTGAGCTACTACTTTTTTTGCTATGGTTAAATTTTATATATTTTACCTACTTTATACCTGCCGCGGGGTGCCGGCAGTAGAATGTTACCCCTCCTCTAATGCACGTGGATGCAGTAAGAACCTGCTAAGGGATACCTTTGGAAGATGGGCAGCAGCGTCTTTACGTGTATCAACATCCCGTACTGCGCTAGCCAACCCGCCTGCAAAGAGTGGTGAGTATGGCAACTACCCGTCATGAAGATCCATCAGGGAGCCCTGTGTTCAGTAGTGGACATTTTACGGCTGAAATGATGATGACTAAAATACGCAAGCACAGACAATGGAAAAAATGTATCATAAAACTAACTAGTGTCAAAATTTCTCATGTAAGTGACTATTGTTGTAATTGGGAAAACAAAGGTATTTGAACTGAAAGAAAGCAAATACATTTTTTGACACACACAACTGAAATTTGTTTTGTGCAGTGGGTCGCGAGCGGTGCGGTTCAACGGAAACGCCGGCTTGGACCTGAGCAGGCGTCTCCAGATGCGCGACGCGTGGATGCGCGGGCGCCGCGCGCGCGGGCGAGGGCGCGGGCGAGGGTATGTTGGTTTAGTTATAAAAAATCCCGCTGTGTGTCTTAAACTTAATTTAGTTAATGACTTCCATCACATGAATTTATCTGTTTTTTTTACTTATATTTTGTATGGAACCTTAAGTAGTCTAGACTTTTTAAATTATTTTCGCCCCGCGAAACGACATGTCTAGCAATATTTACTTGTTAACTTATCCACAGAGGGTTCAACCAGCGCGGTCGCGTGCAGCGCAACTGGCATCAGAACCGGCGCGGCCGCGGCCAGTGGGGCAGGCAGCAGTGGGGCAGGCAGCAGTGGGGCAGGCAGCAGTGGGGCCAGCAGTGGGGCCGGCAGCGTCGCTGGGGCTACGCGCAGAGCGAGCGGTCGGCGCTGACGCCGCGCGGGCGGGCGGGGCTGGAGGCGGGGGGGACGCGCGCCAGGGGGGCGGGGGGCCGCGGCAGGGGGCGGGGACGCGGCGGACAACAGAGAGGTAATTACATATAAATAATTCTGGACAATTCACACAGCATCATCTAGCCCCAAGCTAGGCAGAACTTGTAGTATGGGTACTAGATGACTGATATCATTATCATCATCGGCCTTTTTGTACCTTTCAGACGATTCAGGTGATGCCTGTGGCTTAGGTGTTGCATTTTTTTAAATGACAACAGTCCTATCCTCGACCTCACTGCGCAACTGCAGTTTTGGCAGGCAGGTGTCCCTTGCAGTTGGTGGATTGGATGTATCTGCCTGACGATGCCGTCTCGCTCGTTTCTCGGCTGATGAGACAAACCAGGTTTGGTCGTGGTGTTTAATACCTTCGTGTAAGTTTTTCCTCCATAACTGAATGACTGATTTACTTAATACATTATACTTCATAGGTAGATAATTTTTATTATATAATAGAAAAAAACATCCAGAACACCCTGAAGAAATATCTGCAGATCGTGCAGACATTTATCCCGAGGCGGGAATCGAACGCACAACCTCCTGCTTCGCATAAGGACCTTTGCCCGCTGCACCACAGAGGTTGTCAATGAATCCTATATTTCCTGTCTTTTCTATATACCATCCATCCAACTCCTCTTAACTTCCAGGTGTATCGCACAACTCCTCTTAACTTCCAGGTGTATCGCACAACTCCTCTTACCTTCCAGGTGTATCGCACAACTCCTCTTACCTTCCAGGTGTATCGCACAACTCCTCTTACCTTCCAGGTGTATCGCACAACTCCTCTTACCTTCCAGGTGTATCGCACAACTCCTCTTAACTTCCAGGTGTATCGCACAACTCCTCTTACCTTCCAGGTGTATCGCACAACTCCTCTTACCTTCCAGGTGTATCGCACAACTCCTCTTACCTTCCAGGTGTATCGCACAACTCCTCTTAACTTCCAGGTGTATCGCACAACTCCTCTTGCCTTCCAGGTGTATCGCACAACTCCTCTTACCTTCCAGGTGTATCGCACAACTCCTCTTACCTTCCAGGTGTATCGCACAACTCCTCTTAACTTCCAGGTGTATCGCACAACTCCTCTTACCTTCCAGGTGTATCGCACAACTCCTCTTACCTTCCAGGTGTATCGCACAACTCCTCTTAACTTCCAGGTGTATCGCACAACTCCTCTTACCTTCCAGGTGTATCGCACAACTCCTCTTACCTTCCAGGTGTATCGCACAACTCCTCTTACCTTCCAGGTGTATCGCACAACTCCTCTTACCTTCCAGGTGTATCGCACAACTCCTCTTAACTTCCAGGTGTATCGCACAACTCCTCTTACCTTCCAGGTGTATCGCACAACTCCTCTTACCTTCCAGGTGTATCGCACAACTCCTCTTAACTTCCAGGTGTATCGCACAACTCCTCTTGCCTTCCAGGTGTATCGCACAACTCCATGCCCGTCCTGAAGACGCTGGAACAGCTGGACAAGGAGCTGGAGGAATACATGGCGGCGACCCCGGCTTCCCTCGACAAGGAGCTCGAGGAGTACATGGCGCAGCACGGCCTTACTATGGACACGGATTAGCTCAGACCTTCTGTACTCTATACCCCAGACACTTTCGATGTAGAATGTTTGTCATATATCATATATATATATATATATTATATATACAGGGTGGGGCAAATTTTTGGCCCCTTAAGGGTAGCTAGCTACCTTTTCTTTTGTAGTTAGAAGGTTTTGTTCTTTAGAACTTTCTGTTTTATTTTGAAGAAAAAGATATTGCCATTTTTAATAAATAATAATTAATTTTTAATAAGTAAGTTTTAGTAAGTTAGTAATTTTGGTCTGGAGACATTTTTACGTATAAACCATCGTGGTTAGAGCGAACATGGGTAGGGACATAAGCCTTCAAAATTTGCCTACCAACTTAAAAATAGTTACATACAAATTTAAATTAAGAACCACTGAATGAGTGACATTGTTGTTCACTTGCTCGTTTTTTCATAGAAAATGTATGGAAATGGTTTTTTTTAATTATTGCCAAAACTTACGGTTTGATTTGGTATGTTACTTTGAAAAAAGTGTTCCTGGTTGGAAATAGTGTCGATAAAGACCAGCTTGTTTTTTTTGACAAATGTATTTTTTTGGGTGAACCGTACTTTTTTTTCAAAAATAAAAATGGCAATATTATTTTCTTTAAAATAAAACAGAAAGTTCCTAAGAACAAAACCTTTTCACTACAAAATAAAAGGTAGCTACCCTTAAAGGGCCAAAAATTTGCCCCACCCTGTATATTGTATATATATTGTCATATCTTTATGTTCCTTAGTAATCATATAATATTTGATGAATGTGTAGCTGTCGGTCTTCCTCAAAGTAAAATAAATAATAAATAAATAAGAAACTGATATCCGACACGCTATAATCGCTTTTTGTGTTTTCTCTGTGAACTGAATATAACCAAAGTCAGTAAGTGTTTATTCAATAGAGCCAAATGCTACATGGAATAGTCAATTTACAAAAGAAGAACAATACACAATTAAATTGATTAAAGCACATAATTGAATTTGTTCACTTCAGATAACTTTTTTTCAACCAATGTGTCTTAAATACATATAAAAAATAAAAAAGGTGTTTATATTTTTCATTTTTATATATATCATATTTTCATTGTCATAAATTGATAGTACCTACACCGTAAAATTCGGTCTCGCTTTGAGCTAATGAAACCCTTTCATAGGAAATTCATTCATTTATTTCCATAGTTTGCAATTACAAAACATAGACACAGACAGGAAACCCAAGTTACCAAGACTAACTTAAACAAAAAAAAGGACTATCAGTTTTTGCATAAAAGCCTGTTTTGTGATCAATTAAACATATACAGTACAGCTAGGTATTAGATTACAAACTAGTAAAAGTTTTCAAACTGTCAAGACCTACCCTACAACTAACTTTATTTCTGTTGGTTTGTTTATACATTTTCTCAATTATTGGGGATTTGTGACCACTCGCTTCAATATAGATAACTATTAATTCAGTCAAAAAAACTGAACCTGACGAAACAATTCAATTTTAAGTGTGACGGTTTGTTTACATACATTTTAAATTGAAACTGACTGGAGTATCCTTAGTAGTTACCTTTATGATATAAGATGTAGTGTGTTGCCGGCTTGCTGATATTATAGTCAAGGGACCATGCTTGATGTAACCATTTTGTATTCTAATATTCTCATGCCTTGATTGTGTTGTTTAATTTGTCTGAATAACTTATGACTTGGGGTTGTAACCATTCTAACTATTATTCAACTAGCAGCGCTCCGCATTTTCACCACCGCAGTTCCTGTTCCCATGGGAATACGAGGATAAAATGCCTATGTTGCTCAGAGGTAATTTTGAATTTTTGAAATCGCCCCAGTAGTTTTATAGTTTATTCGTTACAAACATATAAAATACAGATCTTTCCTATTTATAATATTAGAAATGAAATAATGAAATGAAATGATCATTTCATTATTTCATTTAATTATAATATAAGTATAGTATAAATGATACTATCACTTAGCAACCATCCATAAAAAAGAAAAAGACAGAAAGCGTCAGAATGGCCGATTATTAACAGATTTAGAAAGAAAGAAAGAAAAAAGTAACATAACAGAAGAAACAAATTAATTCAATGATTTCTTAAAATCAAATTATTATTACCTAAGATTAACATTGGTACAAATCGGTCACCACTCAGCATAAGCATTGCTCACCAAGCTATCGTTGCGCTGGTGTTAATTCTGTGGCGCCGTTGTATAGACACTTATTATATAGCTATTTGGACAGATCAACTGAGCCAAGGAGAATAATAGTGACTGAGAATGTATTAAGTTGCATTAGCAGTTAAAGATGCTTCGCATGTAAGAATGTCGGTATGCCGCCGGTTACACACTGTGTGTGGATAGTATACTGTTTGACTTAAATTAGTCTAGTGGAACAGTGAATGCTTCCTCGGAGGTTTAAGTAGGTACATAATAATGTTAGTTAGTTTTGTTTCCGTTAAATTACATTTCTAGTGTACAATTTAACTGCTACACGTGTTCGCGTATTCAAGACCAAGTTTGGTCTGGCGTGCCAAATCAGGGCTCATATTAGAAATAAAAACAAATAAATAATGCTGGACAATTCACACAGCATCATCTAGCTCCAATGTCCATGTGTTATGGGTTAGCAAAGAATTAAAAAGATGACTGGATATACAAGGTGTCTCAAATGAAAACAACATACTCATGCTACATAGATAGATATTTTTTATTATGTAAAAAAAACATCCAGAACACCCTGAACAAATATCTGCGGATCGTACAGACATTTGTCCCGCCTCGGGACAAATGTCTACGATCAATGAATGGCGCTACAACACGTAGCGGGTCACAGGCGGACCTTTGCCCGTAGGGATCGTCAAATAACAATAACCCAGAAAAGGGGCCGCCCCGTCATGAAATGAGGAGACTAATATAAGCTGATTGTATATTAATTATTAAGCTTGATTGATAAGCCTGAATTGCTGATAGATGTACTCGTATGTAAGTGTAGTCAGTTACAGTAACAACCGTAAGACAAAATGCGTGATGCGATTTAAATGAATAATGTAAATGGTTGATTTCTTAGTGAATTAGATAAGTACATCTAATGCTAGTTATAAAAAAAAAATCACTGCCTCTAAAACATTTATACGAAAATACTATACATGTTCATAATTTTAGATGGACCTTTGGTACATTTTATACAGCAAAGATGTATGATTGTAATTATTGATGATTTATGAATGCTGTACGGGGGCCCTGCAGCACCTCGAACATATGCATAAGGCTTAACCGGCATCTATATACCACCCTCCCAGCTTAGTAAATACATAAGTAACTGGGTATATAACGACGGTGTACTTGTACCAGACGTTAAGTAACGTGCTAAATACCCCGTTTACTTATGAACTTAATGATGTACGGGACGCTGCAGTGATTGGAGCATTGTTATGTGAATTAGGCTTATAACCAATACCTCTGTACCAACACAGCAACTCCCAGCTTAATGAATGCAAAAGTAACTGGGTATATAACGAAACTGCATTTGTACCGGTACGGTAAATACCCGTTTACAGATGAATAAGTACTATGATTGATGTGTAAGTATCGCTGATTATTTCTGAAATTAGTTACTAAATATTCAAATTAGCTATAATAACGTGTACAAATCGGTATCAGCGCTCAGTTAAGTGTGTAACGTACTATATTGTATTATGTAAGGTTTACTTAGTGTACCGTAAGCGTGCGTCCTGAGTGACGGCGCACCCCAAGGCAATAATGAAACACATACTCGACATGTACGAAATGTATACTCACTTATTTGAACAATTAGGGGCACGCACAAGAACTACAAGTTGCCAGCGGATCCGCATGCGCGATGCGCCGTCACTCAGGATGCATGTTATAGTCGTATTACATTGTCTCTGGGGCGCACTCTGGCCGAAACATGGAAAACATTTCAATGTTTCTGACATGCTATTGTATTGTCAAATGGCAAATGAAGAATACCGGGAAAGAACCAAATATATTACACGAATGTCGAACTGAGATATCGTCCATCAAAGAAGTCAAAGTGAAAGAGCCATAAAAACAGTCAACGTAGTAAAACATAAATTATACTAAATCAAAGAGGATACATTTGTTCATCAGTAAAATAATAAATATAATTGTTCATTTACTTGGAAATAATAAAAGAAAAGTAAGTCAGAAATTACAGGCGAAAACTAGTTCCACAGTAAATGGTACAAAAACAAGGAATATACGCACACGATTTTCATCTGTTTATAATTTATGCTGAATGCATTTTGTAAGACTAATTGTACGACATGCAATGAACGGAATACACTTACGTTACCAACATGCCAGAGGTGCCGTCTACGATACCAGTATAGTAATTTTCCAAATTCATACATGCATGGTAGGAAGTTTTATTTTCCACGTTTGAGCCAAATTAATACCCCATGGCCTAAGTAATACAACTTTACCATTTTAGTGCACTGTAAACTATTAGTTTAGTACTAAACTATAAACTATTGCTTAGTATCGAAATGTGTGATATTAACATAATTTGAGATGGATCAACATTAAAGGTACAAACATTTACAACCTACATTTTTAGGTGTAATGAAACAGATTAGTTAAGGACCTAAATTTTTTCGTTACGTGACTTTTAAATTTGTCATGGTTTGCTGCGCCCTTAGTTACTTTTATTTTTTTATATTTGACGCCATGCGCCATGATCACGAAAGGATTTTCTCTTTTAATTATGTAACTAGTGGACCCGCCCGGCCTAGCCTGTGTATTATCATAAGTTTGTAATCATTAACTCTTTAGGGAAATAGTCAACCAATCAACCAACTATGCTACGGAACCCTTGAAGGGCTGAGTCGAAATTCTTGATAATGTCATATTGGTTGAGCACCAATAATTTACTTAAAATGGGAGAGAGAGAAGTGTTCAACACTAAAAATTTTAAAAAGGTGGTAAAATAATGTTTGACTCCGACATTATCTCCTCTTACTTATAAAATTGGCGTTGTCAAAGTACTAAGTTAAGTTTTACTAAGTCGGTTATGTGATTTCGATCTAAAAGTCTTCAAATAATGCTTAAAATTAGGGTGTGTTATAGTGGGGTTAATCAATGCAATATCGTTTGGTCGATTTTGGTATTTAAGTACTCATTTTGTTAAAGAAGTAACAATATAGTTTAAGATGGTGTGCCCACCGGGACAGACCCTCTGGCTGGGCGCGGGGTAGTGTCGCGGGGTAGTGTCACGGGGTAGTGTCACGGGGTGTACCCCTGTACCACTGTGCATTGTAATGCACAGTACACCCGTATTTATGTTAGGGTTAACGCAGTACGCCTGTACGATCTAGTATCCCCCCACCATTAGAATTTTAAGGAAAACGAATTTGGTAAGAACTGCCGAATACTCTTACTGCACATTGTTGCAATATTTACGGGAATTTACCATGACTTCGGCGCAGTTTCACACGCCTTGATCACGGTTCATCCGTTATCATGGCGTGTGACACTGCGCCGAAATATTGGGAAACTCAAAATGACTCAAATTATGGCAAATATCCCGTAGATATAGTGTTCACAGTCACAAGTTTCAAAAGTTTGTAGGTACATTGTTTTGCTTGAAGCGAGTTTTGTAAATATTGCATTGTTTAAACAAAACCAGGCTGAGGGCTTCAAATATAGAATAAGTCTACATTATGATAAAATAAGAATAAGTATACTTACCTACTTTTCTAAAAATTAACGTTAAGTTTTGGGTTGTACATAACATGTAAAATAAAATAACTTTTAATATTAATTTCTTGAAGGAAAACACAGTGAACACAAATTAATTGTGAGGTTTTATCGCCAAATAGCTATCCTTACCAGGCAACTATTATTATAATGATAATAATAGATAGGTTTCCGGTGTATCTAATTCTTATTGTTGTCATGAGCTTCTACCTACTACAGGAAAAAGATTTTTTGTGTTTTTCTTATCATTATAGCTCTAAGATAACCTATAAATCACTTAGAATAAGAGGTAGGTATGTTTGTTATGTTTCGGAATTATATTTTCACTTTGACTAGAATTAAGGTACATTAGCATATCCTATCTCAAGACGAGTAATTATTTTCATAAGTTGAGAGTTATTTGAATAAAAGCAAACGAAATCAATGTGTGTTTTAATTATCATATCAAATCCTTATATTGTTCGTGATAAAGATGGGTTTTCACTCAAATTCCTACTACCTTCTCGATGGTTCACAGACTCCCACCATCCTCTGTCGTAAGGTGACGAGAACATCCGACCGTGACAGACCGACAGACGGTGCCTTCCGTCATGAGGAAGCCATGGCGTTATGATGCGAGCCCACTTCTCTGGTGGCATCCGGCTCGCGTGGACCGTCCTGTCCCATTTAAGTGTGGCAGTTTTTTTGCCAACATTCGGCTCACGTGGCCCGTCCTGTCCCATTTAAGTGTGGCAGTTTTTTTGCCGACATCCGACTCACGTGGCCCGTCCTGTCCCATTTAAGTGTGGCAGTTTTTTTGCCGACATCCGGCTCACGTGGCCCGTCCTGTCCCATTTAAGTGTGGCAGTTTTTTTGCCGACATCCGGCTCACGTGGCCCGTCCTGTCCCATTTAAGTGTGGCAGTTTTTTTGCCGACATCCGGCTCACGTGGCCCGTCCTGTCCCATTTAAGTGTGGCAGTTTTTTAGCCGACATCCGGCTCACGTGGCCCGTCCTGTCCCATTTAAGTGTGGCAGTTTTTTGCCGACATCCGGCTCACGTGGCCCGTCCTGTCCCATTTAAGTGTGGCAGTTTTTTTTGCCGACATTCGGCTCACGTGGCCCGTCCTGTCCCATTTAAGTGTGGCAGTTTTTTTGTCGACATCCGGCTCACGTGGCCCGTCCTGTCCTATTGTTGTTAAAAGTGTGCATAACTATTTTAAAATGAAACAAAATATGTTCTTAACAGCATTTTATTAGCAAACAGACAATTTACTTACATTTAAACATAATAGTTCATGTATAGCTTAGACTAACTTTAATTAGGTCCCTCCCTGCTTAGAATTTACCTTTCTGCAGTCGAGTAAATATTAACCATTCTGCTGCACCTTGTATTAAAGCTAATCAAAACTGAATCTGTCTATTTACACCCCATACATATTGATAGCCACCAACATGGCCCCCTTTAAACGTTTATTAAATTATAGCACCACTTAAGTAACGGTTTTTGAGTGAGAATGATGTAAAATATCGTTACTTAGGTCATGCTTAATTAAGGGGGTAGTTCAGCCCCCTAAACTATCTTTGATCATGAATTTAAGATGTAAAAGCGTTGTGCATCTAAAATCGATGATAGCTGAGCAGCTCAGATGGTGGTGGTATATCTACCAATTTAACTTTTTATAAATTTATAAGACGAACTCTATGGCTCAGATAAAAACACGCAAAGTATTTGAATACCATAGCCTTTTCATTCTATGTATAAATAACTTAACTAAATATGTATGTATAAAATAATAGTTATCGTTTGGTTTTTCGTAGGTACTATACTAAAATATATGTATAAATAATCTTGAATTCCTCATCAAAGACTGATTTTTGCTTATAACTATAAATGTACTATAATATATTAAATAATTTAGTATAAATAGAAATAAATAAGATAGAAACAAATGGTGGGAGGGAACATATAAATGCAAACAATAAATTATAGCTAAAAATAAATTAACCCTAACTATATGTATGTATTTACATTGACAATATGTATATAAATAAGGCAGTCTATTCAAAACCCTCGATATATGTTCTCAATTACGTAGATAGATCTATGTATATAAGGTGTATTTTTTGATAATTTGATAAAATACCTAAATAAAATGAACAGCCTAGAAAAAAGGCTGTTAAATTAATTCAGTGACTTTCGCCATATGGCGTTTTTGAGCGATCTCTTAAACCCAAAATTATTTCCTAGCGACCAAATCTTCGAACCCTTGTGTTGAAGTGATAGAAATTTCTTATTAAAACGTTTTTTTGATTAAGATAGGTAAAGGACCGGAAATATTTTTAATTACCTATTGTAATTTAACTATGTTCTACCTATGGATGGATTCTTCGGTTGGTTAACTTTTGGCACAATTTATATTCTTAACTCAACTGTAGCAAACTATTGGCTAAGGAACGCCAGCGTCTTATGCGTATAATCTTGACGTGTGGTAATATAATATTTTCAACATAACACAAAGATAGATGCGGGTATTAATAACGGACTTACTCACGACCAGAATTAATTGTGATGGCAAAAGATGCCTTTACTATATGCATGTACCAACAATGCATGTAAAAGACACTGTAGTGTATAATTTTTTTTACATGTTAAGGTTATGGAAGACTAATATTCACATAATAATAGGTATGCATATAGAGAGACTATCAAATTTAGTAATTGATCCAGCCTAATCATAGTTGATTTTATGTTTTAACGTTTCACAAACTTTCACAAATTGGAACAGAATAAAAACCATTTATTTACGTTACATTGCTATACACACAGGCCACTTTTGAGGCCTGGGCGATGTACCTTTTTTACTGGCCACAAAACGTGTAGATTCAAATTACGGGATTTTATCGCGCACCTACCTTTTTATAATTTTCCAGATGGTTCGAACACGTTTCAGTCAGTTTGACAGGATATAATTTGCCGTGGGGTGCCGGCAAAAGAATGTTACCCCTCCTCTCATGCCTGTGGATGCAGTAGGAGAAGGGATACCTCCGGAATATATGCAGCAGCGTCTTTCCGTGTATCAACATCCCGTACTGCGCTCGCCAACTCGCCTGCCAAGCGTGGTGAGTATGGCAACTACCCCTCATGGAGATCCATGAGGGAGGCCTGTGTTCAGTAGTGGACTTTATACGGCTGAAATAATGATGATCAATTTAACCAAAACTCGAAAAGAACCAAGGTTCCAAAGCCCGGTCGCTAGCATTCTCCGCTCATAGATTGTTGACGGATATGATCTGGTTGATCCAGCCGATGAAGGCGGAGACCTTCGCGTAGACGCCGGGCACGTCCTGCCGGCCGCAGCCGAAGCCCCAGGACACCAGCCCCACCAGCTCGTAGAAGCCGTCATCTTGGCACACGAGGGGACCGCCGCCGTCGCCCTGGAACAAACAGTCATTTTCTTACATAGGTACTTATATTTGTTTGTAGATCTACAATATATGTTTAGTTAGTATTTTTTTTTCAATTATTAGGTAGGTACCTAGTTTAATCTATTTAGTTACTCTTTATAATAAAATGAATAATGTTTTGGAGGAGGGCGCCGATGCTACAACGCATTGTAAACTTTTGTAGCGTCAACGTTCACACATGCTATTTGTACAAACACCAAATGTTCTCAATAAATATTTTTTTATAGCATTATTATATTTTGGTGCCGTGGGGCAGAATATTGCCTCTCATCTCTTGCCCCTGGATGCAGTAAGAATTTGCGTCTTTCCGTGTATCAACATCCCGTACTGCACTCGCCAACCCGCCTGGTAAGCGTGGTGGGCAACAAATCCCTCATGCATGATCATAGAGATCCATGAGGCAGGCCTATGTCCAGCAGTGGTCGTCGAAAGCAGTCTTATGTTTGCGAGGATAGCGACTGGGGCTAGATTTACTACAAGTCTTGAATAGGTCATACATAACAAATGCTATTCAAAAAGTGCCCTTTCACGTGTAGGTACGTTGTTTTGTAGTTCACAAGCGGGATTGATGGGTACATAAGACGTAGCATTTGTAAAAAGCCACCTATAAAAATACCACCTTGTTGAGAATGAACGGAAACTGTCTGTTTTGCCTGGACTAGGAGTTAACCTTCGAATGCACTCCGTGTCTATGGGTACCTACTGATGCAGAGTCTACAAAGTGTTCAAGTCAGATAAACGTTGGCATGGGGTCTGTTGCCCCTCCTCGCTGGTCCGTGAATGCAGTAATCTTCCAAGGGCCACGCGACTGCTACACGGCATCACAGCAATACAAGGATGCGGCCGGCGCGGGGAGGCGGGGCCGGGGCACGCTCCAACGCATACGTAGTCCCACTATCTTTTATTTTCCACGTCCAACGTACCTGGCAAGCGTCGTTTCCTTCCTCCCCTCCCGCGCAGAAGGAGCTGGCTGGCAGGATGAAGATCTTCTCCGTCACCGCGTTGACCTTCCGGATGCACTCCGCGTCGCTGACGATGGGCAGCTCTGCTTCGCGGACTCGCAGCGGGATCGGGCCAGCTGGGGGGATAGAATCATAATATTATTAGAATTATAAAGGCTTGCCTAAGGGGTGGGGTTTAGCTCACGCCAAGCTGTGACGTGGAAGGGCGCGTCAGTCGAGTTACACTCTTGCACCGAAAACAGAGCTAGACGGACGTTCCTATCGTTGCTTGCCAATTTAATTTCGAACTTACCTAAATTAAATTAAGAAGTTAAGTTTTGTTCGCCAATTTTTAATATTGGATTTTAGTTTATAATTAAATTAAAAGAAATGTTCATTTTGTACAAAATACAATATCATAATTACACTAATGTTACTAAAACATAAAATTAATAAAAACGTGACAAGACAGGACTCCACTATGTATATCTCCGTGGTAGAGGAACAGGTTGTACCATAGCGTTGATCTTTCATGATATGGTTCTTGTTTCTTAAGTCGATCCCTTAATATTGCTGAGACACCTAGTATCTTTTACAAGCTGTATCAATCATTGTGGTCCTGTGTCTGGAACACTTATTTAGTTATCTACTGTTAATAATGCTTGAACCGATTATGGTTCACTTCAAGCATTTCATATTCAGCATATTCATCAACGACATATTCATAGTTCACCTGGTGAACAAAACCTACTCCAATTTTCGCAATTTAGCTAGATGCAGCATTTATTATACAAACATTTTTATTATATTCTTATTAGCTTATTGTGTCCCACTGCTGGGCAGCAACATTAGATTCCTTTTATCAGCCTATATTATAACCTACCACGCGACTCGAATGCAGCCAGGACGATGGGGCAACCTCGTCACACATTGGGTGCCAAGCGGACAACGACGTCGTGGTAGACCCAAAAAGAGATGGCGAGACGACCTGGATAAACTCGAAACATTGTGGCCGAAAGTAGCAATCGATCGTGATGCATGGAGAGAGAAAGGGGAGACCTTTGCCCAGCAGTGACAATATAGGCATTAATATAAATACTTAAAAAAAATACGAGTGACTCACGGTGATCCTAAATCAACGAGTCCCAAAACTATGCCGGGACTACACAACACTGAATAAACGAGTCAAAAGAAGTTGATTGCAAACACTCACTTTCTCCCATATATCCGTATCCGGTTACCGTGCACCGCTTCCCGGGAGCATGGCTGACATCTCTGGCGGGCAGACAGACCAGGCAGACGCCTTCCTTCAGCTCCACCTTTCCTCCCAACTTCAGCAGCGCGATGTCATTATCCAAGGTCTGGCTGTTGTGGTTGTGGTGGATGTAAGTGGTGAGGACCTTGAGAGTCTGGGCGCCGGGGGAACCGTATTTGCGAGTCAGGTCGTGGTCTCCGACGCGGACGTAAGTGGTCTCTTGCATTCGGACCATGCTGGAAGAAGCGGAATGTCGTATTATTCAGATGTAGGTGTCTAGCTTATCTTTTTGAATTTTACACAACTATTAGTTTATACTGAAGTTTTAGGGCTAACGAACAAGACAACGATGCAATGGGACCTTCTTCAATTCTTCGAATTAATGAAGATCACTTTTCCTCATTTAGACTTGAAGGTAAGATGTAACTCCTAACTTGGTGAAACAATTTACGGCAGTCGGCACTTACTGCTTGCTAATAATAGCAGCGCCGCACAGGAATTGGTTGTTCTGGTTCCTCATGGAACTATGACTCGTCTCTTGCAGAGACAACCTCTGAACTTCCAACTGCTTATATGTTATAGAGTCCTTACTTGGTAACGCAATGCGCGGCCGTAAGCACCCACTGCGTGCCAATGAGCGCGGCCCCGCACAGGTACTGGTTGTTCTGGTTGATGAGTGCCACCTGCCAGCACCACTCGCCGCGGCCGCCGTCCTCGCCGCCCATCACGCGGGCGGAGCGACCTGCGCTGCCTGGAGACATTACATTATTAAAAAAAAATGCAAAGTTTAACTTTGAATTTTTTTTAACATGAACAAAAGCGAAAAACACTTCTACAATTTATAATGAGTGTTCCATAAAGAGCGCTGTATATAGTTTATAGTCGTTGCGAGGTCGTAAGGTATAATTTTAATTGAGTCAACAATATGGAGCAAAATTGTGAAGAGAGGTGGGAATGGGATCAGAATAATGATAATTTTGAAAAATGAGGGACTACTACTGATGCACAGGACTTCGTTCGTCCAATAATAGGACAGTACAGGCTAAGAGTAACGGTACAACAGCAGTTCTATGGAACATGCGTGATCCAAAGAAAGATTCACACAAGATATCATCATCAAAATTCAGCATTTAAATTGTCAGAACCTCATTTTGATAGAATACCTAGCAGGGGGACCGAGCCGGTAAGGTTAGCTTAGGTGCCGAATGATATCGGTTGGCCCTCCTAATTATTCGCGGTAAAACTTATAGAACACATACCTTTGACACCGCACACGTATCTGTTGTACTTCTCTGGTGGTTTGGTAGAATAGTTGGCTCCATACGAGCCGTAGTCGGGCTCGTAAGGCACTGAGGACAAAACAACACGTTTAGACATCTTTAGCACCTACATATTTGGTGTAACTCTTAGCTCGACATTTAAGGTCGAATAGACTGAGTGACACTAGGGTTGCTATCAGTAGAAAGTTTATAATACGTGAAACGTTGAAACACAAATGTACCTACATAGGATCTGACTTAGCCCATTCATTCGTGTACTTCACAAGATTATTATCCTTTTACAATAAAATACCCAAAGAAATTCAAAACGAAAGAACTATTCAAATTTAAAGCTATCCTTAAAAAATATCTAATAGAGCACAGTTTCTATAGCCTGCAAGAATTTTTAGACCAGTAGATTGTATATTTTTTAATTTTATGTTTGTTACACCATTCCTTAGTACCTATAGCCGTATCTTATGTTATTATTACGTTTCAAAAGCAACATTGTAGGTTTTTAAAATATATTATAAATAATTTTTAAAGTTATAAGATTCCTAAGTTAAGTACATATTATATTATTGTTTTTTGTTTAGTCTGTTATGTGTAAAAATTTTGAATAATGTTTTTATTTAATATTAATTGTCACCTAGCGTCATTATAATATTGTTGTGCCCTAGCCGGGTCCATGTCTGAAACTTTTATTTAATAAGATCTTTTGTACAACATGGTTACAATAAACTATTTGACTTTGACTTTAAACTCTTGGGTGTTGCAACGATCGTTTTTAGGGCAAGATGGTGGTATGTGAAACGTCCAGCACATTTTATATTAATACGTTATACTTACAAACATGCGTAGCATAGAGCATCTAGGCGCTATACTTGTAGGTACCAAAGATAAAATAATAGACTAGTGTGCTTGTACTTAGTATTATACTGCCTGAGGTGTATTTAGTGTCTGTCCGGCTCAAGGGGGCTCACCTCATAGACCTGGGACTGCCCTTATAGGTAGGTACATTTAAACACCTCTGTTAATACTCGTACTTACAAACTGGCGTAGTATGAGGCAGCAACGCAGTAGTATACGGAGTGTTATACTGCGTGAGGGGTGTGTAGTGTTTGTCCATCGCTGGAGGGGGCGCGGGCGGGTCGCGCGGCCCTGTCACCTCCTGGACCTTCGACTTGGGCGCGCAGCACTGGGTGCCGGCCTTCTTGCATTTGAACACGTCTGTTATCTCGGCGTTGTCTGTGGAATAAGGTTATGTTTTCGTAAATGGTATGAGATCTCTTGTCGTGGGCTAGTCCTAATAGATTATCGATTAATATAAGAATTACGATTGTCGTCTGTTGTGACAACAAATAAGTCCTCATATATCTTAGGGTTAGATGTACGGCTACAAAATTTGCAGAGTAAGTTTCAATTCGTCCTATGTACGAAGAGGGCATCTGTTAAAACACTTGGTTAGCTAAGTGTTTTATGATCGGCTGTCGGCACGCCGTCCCACTTTGAGTATCAGTTCGTTAAAATCATATCACGAAGGGGCGAAAATGCCGCGAATCATCGCGCGTGTTGGCGACGGTATGGTAAGGTGTGTGATACATCGAGTTCACAAGCAACGGGCATATGTGCCTAATGGTCAAGGTACTGAACTGAAAGGCAACTTGGCGCCTACCGACCTTAGCCTACTAGCCTATCTTAGCTGTGGGGTGTCTCTCCTCTCTTGCCCGTGGATGCAGTAAGAATCTACCAAGGGAAGGGTGGTGGTTACGCTAATACGTAACGTCGTGCCGCCGCGCATGGCGCCTTGGTAGGCAGGGTCAAGTTGTAGACAGTCAGCTGCGTGTAGGTACTCACGGAAGCACGTGAAGGTGGAGAGTAGGGGCACGATACACGAGCCGGGACACTCGGGGCGCGGGTCGACCGGCGCCGGCGTCGTCGAGGTGGTTGTCGTCGTCGTGGTGCGGAATGCCCTGAGGAACACGTTCATAATCGAGAATTAAATAATTTGCAAAGTTAACATTTTCTCTATTCGGTGGTACGGTTTTAGACCTACCAGTGATTTGACAAGTGATACGTGGGTTGAAAACGTAAAATAGGTCAGTAGTATGCTACCAGGGAAAAGTAATGCAGTAGGTAGTAGAACTTTTTGTGAAGAGTTCATCCGGGGAAGTATGTGAATGTCTATGTTCCGGTTTGAAGGGTAAGGGAGCCGGTGAAATTACGGGCACATGAGACCTTACAACTCTATGTCTCAGGGCGCAATGCAACGCAGCGTTAGTCACGGTCACGTGCTTAGTGAACGTCATCATCGCACACCAGGCAAAATATATTCTTACTTGGAGTTGTCACAGCAGATGGTAGAGTCCTTGTTACACGCCGTGTGGTAGTTGAGCACAGCAGGTGGCTTGCAGAAGGCGGCCATGATGCTGAGCATGCAGTAACCTCGGCACCGTGGCATCGGGGGCTGGAACAGGACGAGAGTCATTATTTATATGTTAGAAAATAATCTCTACAATGTGGCGCCCTAAGACGCAGACCACGCACGCACAGACGAGCTGGACGCTTCTGAGAAGGACTAGTATTTACCTTTTCAGGAATACGTAAATAATGATGCCAGTGACATAGAGTCCATGTCCGTTATTTCAAGGAGTTGAACTGCTCTTTGGCCAACAGTTCGGTTTAACAACCTAACTAATTTGATTATACAGACATTGTCTAAACAAAATTTGCTCCAAAAATTATAAAACTGGAGGCCCGGTGGTCGTCGACCGTTGCGTGGGCTTCGGTTTCCGCGTGGTGGTTTCACTACGCTAGGTGACTAGCTAGGCTCTAATTGAGCTTCACTCTGTCATCTCCATTGCTTGCCGCATCCGCCTTCCGCCAGCGACCGTTAATTATTAATCAATCCTACTTGCTGGTACATCACGCACGCCGTATGCCTAGAGTTCTTGAGTGGAGAACTCTTACATTCTCACCGGAGGCGTGGCGGTCGTCCATGTAGTGATGCTATGATGATGCGTCCATGCTCGCTCGGCTCCAGGAGCCAAGCAAGTTGCATGACGGCTTAGTAACATATTGGCATCCGGCTGGTGGACCAGTGAATGTTCGCTAATCTTGACTTCGTCTAGCTCTGGGGTTCCCAAACTATTTTGTAACACGCCCCTCTCCGCAAACGGACCTAATGATAAAACCTCTAAAAACAGCCCAAAGCAAGGAATTTGTAACGTAAAGTTATCAATGCGCGAGTGCGGGAGTGTGTACTTGTAACCAGGGACAAGACGGACGATTGCGCGGGCTGAGCGCAGGGCGAGCTGGTGCGCCAGCTTTGTGGGGACGGGTTATGGATCGCGCCCCCCGCAAAATTGTCTTACGCCCCCCTAGGAGGGCGCGCCCCCTAGTTTGGGAATCCCTGGTCTAGCTGATCATCATTTCGCATGCCAAATGCCTAGAGTTCTTGAGTTAATTGTAGGTATAATACAGTCTTACAGTAAGTGAACTCACCGGTGGCCTAGTGGTCGTCGGCCGGTGCGTGGGCCTCGGCCTGCGCGTGGTGTAGTGCTGCTTGGTGTGCTGCGTGGTGGTCTCGTCCTTGGACTCCGCGAGGCAGCACGTGCCCTCGTCGGGGCAGAACGCGTCCTCGTCGATCTGTTCGCAGAGGAGCGAGAACAGGCCTCCGACGCAGTCCCCGCGGCATTTGCGACCCGGGCGAGGTTTCGGGGTTGTTGTTGTCTGTTGGGTGAGAATTAAGATTAGGACTAGTCGAGTATAAAATGTTTTTGTAGGTACTTGAAATAACATTAAAGTAATAGTTAATCTTACTTTAGCTAATATTAACTAATTTTGCATGTGGTAAGATAGTAGTTGTGTGAGTAGATCGTGGCTGATCTTTATTATTTATATATTTTTTACTCATGAATTGCAAAAAAATACTTTGACTTACATTGGAACTCATTCTAGAAATAATCATTAATGTACCAGAAAGCCATCAGTTCACGTAGATAAAACTCGAACTTAAAACCAAGATTGAACGTTATTCGATTGTGCTGCTTTAAAAACTATTTTTCCAGACACTGTCAACTGTTACTGGTAGGAAGTTGGTTTACATTCTACTAGTCTTACCGTAGTAGCCTTCTTCTTAGGCGGCTTGTTCTCGCTGGGTATCACCAAGTCCGCCGGTCTCTCGCGGTCTCCGTAGTCACGCGACACGCAGCACTGCCGCCCGGCCACGCAGAGAGACTTCGAGGTGAGGTAGGCAGAACAGTAGCGGGTGAGGTGGGCCTCCACGCACACGCCTGGGCATGCTATGTTGCCTGGAAGAGAGTGTTAGGAAACATTAAAGTAAGGCCTTTGCATCTATTATAGATGATTTATACAGCGTCAGCAACAATCATGATGTCCGGGACGCTGCAGTGCCTGGGACATTGTTAGATGGATTAGGCTTGCCCAGCACCTATACCATCCTCTCAGCTTCATCATCATCATTTCAGCCGTAGGACGTCCACTGCTGGACATAGGCCTCCCTCATGGATATCCAGTTATTGCGGTTGGAAGCGATCTGCATCCACCGTCGACCTGCGGTCTTCACCAGGTCATCATCCCATCTTGTTGGTGGACGTCCTACGCTGCGCTTGCCGGTCCGTGGCCTCCACTCGAGAACTTTTCGGCCCTATCAGCAATCCATTCTGCGAGCTACATAGCCTGCCCATTGCCACTTCAACGTGCTAATCCGCTTGGCTATGTCGGTGACCCGAGTTCTTCTACGTATCTCCTCCTTTCTGATTCGATCGCGTAAAGAAACCCCAAGCATAGCCCTCTCCATAGCTCGTTGAGCGACTCTGAGCTTATTCATGAGGCCAATCGTGAATGACCACGTCTCGGTTCCATATGTCATCACTGGTAACACACACTGATTGTAGACTTTCGTCTTAAGGCACTGAGGAATTTTGGACGAAAAGACGTTGCGTAGTTTCCCAAACGCTGCCCATCCGAGTTTTTTTGGAAATAAATGAAATGAAAATGCAATTAAAATAATTAAATAAAAATGATCAAAATAATTTAACGCAAACTATTAAAATCATTAAATAAGATAAATATTAATACAACGTCATAAATTAACATAAATTCATTAAAATTATAAATTAATTGGGAAATTTTGGAAAGTTTTGTGTCTTTCCATCCCGTACTGCTCGTCGCCAAGCTTGGTGAGTATAGCAACAACCCCTCATGATCTTGAAGGTCCACGGAGGCCTAAGTCCAGCAGTGGACGTAGACAGCATTCCTTCGGCTGAGATGGATGGAATAAAATCCTAATATTTAATCTAGTACCTAATAATTACCACTGTTTTTGTCGCTGGGCGGCGGAGGCTTCGTGAAGGTCTCCTCCTCTTCTTCTTCCTCTTCCTCTTCTTCATCAGCAGGCGTCGTGGTGTACGGCCGGCGCGCTGGCTCCGTTGTGTTGCCTGGAAGTGGGAACTTATTGTCACGTGTGCGATTTTGTAACAGGTATTGTTTATTTTTTTATCTTGAGGTTTTATTAAAACTTACAGTCTGTTATTGCCGTGGGGTGCCGGCAGTAGAATGTTACCCCTCCTCTCCTACCCGTAGATGCAGTAAGAGCCTGCTAAGGGACACCTCCGGAAGATGGGCAGCAGTGTTTTTCCGTATATCAACATCCCGTAGTGCGCTCACCAACCCGCCTGCCAAGCGTGGTGAGTATGGCAACAACCCCTCTTGATCCCCTCATGAAGATCCATGAGGGAGGCCTTAGTTCAGTAGTGGACGTTTCACGGCTGAAATGATGATGATGATGACAGCCTGTTATTAAGCAATTAGTACATAGGTTATGCTCACGAGCAAAGAGCACGGGTTATAGGAAAATATATTAAGGGCTAATTACACAGTGCAACTCATCAAAAAAAAAACCAAATCTCTCTATTTTTCGATGAGTTCAGGCTAACTCATGTTTACATACTCGGAACATCATCAGCACAGCACTTCATATTACTGGAACGCTCCACCTCGTCCAGCAAACCGGTGCAGGTCAGCGTAGCTAGCGGGTCTCTTATGACCCGTAAATGGCATTTGTAGTAGCAGCCCATTTCGGTCGAGCTCATCTTACCCCACCTGGCCGATGGTTTTGCTCTCTCTATGTGTCGGTCAAATCAGCGGGCGACACCCCACTGCTGGGTAAAAGCCACTTTTCGTAAGAAAAACGCAAGATGTTCCATTCTCTAAGCTATTTTAACATACCTACAGATTGAACAGAGACCCGCATGCGTGCGGTAATCCGCATGGGAAATGTGCCCTTTTTTATTAGTCGGTCCCTCAAATATTAGGATCTAAAGTATCAATGGCAGTTGAATATTGCTCCTCTTTTCTTGCTCATGGATGCAATAAAAATCTGCCAAGGGATACCTCCGTAAGAGGGGCAACAGCCTTTCTTCCATGTATCAACATCCCGTACTGCGCTTCCCAACCCGCCAGCCAATCGTGGTGAATATGGCTTACACCCACTCATGATCTGTACTTGGAGATCCACGATGTGAAATGTGTCTTGTTCTTCTTTTGTAAATTGACTATTTTATGTTACTTTTTGCTTGAAACACTTGCTTTTGCTTGAATAAACACTTATTCACTTTGACTTTATATGAAGCTGATGATTTCACTTTCAAAACACTGGTGATGTTACTCACGATTTCTATTAATTGTAACGTTAAACGGGTTTTCTACTCACGTTAATTATACGTCGAAAATTGCTCGTTTAATTGCACGTTCGCAATTCGCACGTGTTTAATTGCTCCCAGGAGGACTTTCATCAGGGAACGGAATAAAAAGCGGCACCTTCTTTCACATTCTCCTTCCCTCTGGTGCGTTAGATGGAAGGAGAATTGGAGAGGAGTACCACTGCGTAGTATAAAACCCGTTTAACATTACAATGAAGCTGATAATGAATTGTTCACTTACTAGCGACGTCATCAGCACAGCACTTCATGTTGCTGGGACACTCCACCTCTTCCAGCACGTTGGTGCAGATGAGCGCCGCCAGCGGGTGCATGCAGGACCCGGGGCAGTCCTTGGACTCCACCTGAGAGTCCAGGGTCTGCATGAAGCCTGCAATTAACGAGTTCTTTCTGAGTAAATAATGTTTGGGTACTTGTACAGTCGCGTTCGTAGTAAGAGATACCACTAAGGTAAGGATACGCTAAGTCGCTAAGGTACCACTAAGGGTGAGTGGTATCCTTTACTATGAACGCGACTGTACTAGGCTGTCTTAATTCACTTTATCTAATAATTAATTATCCAATTGAATTGCCTGTTCATAATTAATAGAAATAATCGAACTGTGATCAAAGATCGGTGCTTGGTGTCCAGCGTTCTGTAGGTATATAATCTCAAGTAGAAGATCTATGATCCCTTGTCAGCAATCCCTTGTCTCACTCGAAAATGCGAAACGTAAAAGCTTTATTACATTTGCACTGACCAGTGATGCCCCACTCTACTACATGAATTATGAAATAAGTGAAATAAAAAATACATTTTTGGTTTTAGATTTAAATTAAGGAAAACAAACAATAAAAATTAGGCAAAATAATATATCTTTCAAACTGAAAAAAAAACGTGTGACCATATATGGGTTAGTATGCAGTTCTGTGACTTTGGGTCAAAAAGGCCATTATATGGGTTAACATGCATTAACACAAAAAATGTAAAACCTTTATTACTTACTATCGATTGAACACATTTTAGGTAAACAACACATAAAAAAATGATGATTTTGCACGTATACTCATGGAACTTAAGGCAATTATGTCTATAGCTTTTTTATTATTGGCTTAAATAAAACCGTGCCAATAAACTACTCCATTTCTTATATTAGCATGTTTGTTCATAATTGACTTGGATAGATTTGAGATTAGACTGGTCTACGATTGTTTGACTCAGTTTATCGGTAAACGGGAATTAAACTCTCCTGGTTCTTCTACATTTTGGATAGAATCTGGCATCCGGTAATTCGACACTATCAGTTAACTTAAAATTATAAGTCGAAAGCATCAAATTTTTTTCGGCCTAAACCTAAGCGACTTTAGCAGGTTTCTTCTGTTTCTATTTTGTTCTCTCCTTTTTCGAAGGAGGAGGAGTTTATTCTTCATTAAAGATATCGCCGTCACTCTCAGGGACAACAAGGGTTTTTTTGTAATGCAAAATTGACTTGGGGGAACTTAATCACTACCAGAACCGGAAACACATTAAAAAAAAAGAAAAGCACCTGAATGCATAGTAAACCATATATGGTACAACTAAAAAGTAGTCGTAAAGTCTACGATTGCATACTAACCCATGTTTACTGAAAAAAACCCCTCAAAATAGTAGGTAAGGGCAAAAAAGATTAGATTTTCAGTTACAAATGCTATTATGAAGTGTAAACGCCATCAAAAATATTTTTTAAAAGACAGAAACATAAATTTATCTTCCCAATAAACCTTTTTGAATAAATTGTTTCCGGACATTGATATAAAAGTCACACCCGCTTACGATAAAGTGCATGTAGAATTATTTGAGCATAGACCATAGGTTCCAGGTTTTTTTGTGCAAGACCATAGACTATCAATTATATAAAGTTATGTTTCTCCTTACATTTAGTTGTAACAAAAAAAATTGGTAATTTAGATAATAATATGGCCCATATATGGCTTAGTATGCGGTAAAGGGTTAAGTCCTACGGCTAATATGTTTTTACACAAAACAAAATGTCCCCTCCGTCCGGTTCATTACAACTGAATCTCAAAATAGGCTTGGCCACGGAACTAACTTCCCCAACTCATCTATCGCCTGACATTACTACGCAACACAACGGTACATTCCATTAGATCAATGGCAGGATCTAACCTTGCCAAGGCTAATTGCGGGACTCGCACGTATATTTATGCCGCGCTGTCATAGCCGTCGCCGTTACGACCGCATTCCTCGACTAAATCGCTGGGACGCTCATTTGACTTCCACCTAGATGTTTTCGCGATGTTAGTTTACGAGTCAGACTCGCACTTGACTGTTTTTTTTCTTAATATTGTGATACAGAACTCCACTCCGCCATTTATTAACAGATTTCTTCGCGATATCGAAAGATAATTATGGTGTATGATCCATCCATTATAGAGGTACTTATCTTAACTAGAAAACTAACATTTAATAAGAGATGTGTTTTCTTATAGCTTTTTATATATAGATAACTCTTAATTGTAGGTACACCACACATTGAAAGAATACAACAATAAAGAAAAGTAAAATTAAAACACAGGAGTACAAAGGGCAGCCTTATCGCTATGAGCGATCTCTTCCAGGCAATCTTGGGACGGACAGGAAACGTAGAATGATAATAGTCAGTGGCGTAAATTTAAAAGAATGGAATTTAAAAGATTGCATACTATACATAGAAAACAAAACAAACATATAGATATATCTTAATTTTTATGTAAATATTTTATAAATTGTAGGTATATATCTATATACCTATGTATAAAGATATATACTTACAATTTATAAAATAAATAATTACTGTGATAGATAATATTGATGTAGCAGTTTTTTAAAGATAGCAAGTGATTTGGCGCGTCTGATGTCCAGGGGCAGTGCATTCCACAGACGAATGGCTTGCACAGTAAATGACTTTTCATAGAACAAGGTAAAGTGTAAGGGAGTTTTTGGAATGAGGGTCTCGGAGGAGCGCAAGGAACGGGAATGAGAGTCAGAAAGAAATTCATAGCGCTCTTTGAGGTAGTAGGGCCTAGGGGGATAGAAGAGAATATGGTACAGAAGGGAGAGAATGTGAGTATTCCTGCGAAGCCTGATTGGCAACCACTTGAGCTTAGTACGATACGCGGATACGTGGTCAAATGTCCGAAGACCAAATATGAACCTAATACAGAAGTACTATAGGCGCTCAAGTCTGTTTAATTGGTCTTCGGTGAGATCCGGATAACAAACGTCGGCATAATCTAGGATTGGGAGCACGAGGGATTGGGCAAGCGTAACTTTAGTGGCGGTCGGAAGAAAGTTTCGCAGTCGTCTTAGAGAGGCAGCAGACGCAAACATCTTACGACTCAACTCAGCCAATTGCGGGGCCCAAGATAACTCATCGTCCAAAACTAAGTCAAGGTTTTATAGTGCTTAAAACAGGAAAGCAAACAGATTCATTCATGTGCCTTATTTCCTGTCAACATAGATATATTATATATCTTTTTTTTTTTCATAAGATTATATATCTTTTTTTTTATGTAAGTGGTAGTGTCTTTGTTTTGTAACTACAAACTATAGAAATAAAGTGAATTAATTTTGAATTTTATCATTACACCTACATATCATCCTGACGCAGGTTTCTAATGCTGGATATATTTTTATCGAGTACAACCATAATAGATTTAAGGTGGCTAAGCCCCCTATTATGCATAGTGCTGCCTGTCTGTCTGTGCATGACACGATTATAACCGAACGCGTTGACCGATTTACATGAAACCGTTTTTTAGCACTGTCTTAATAAGAGAAGGGTACTGATTGATTGTGGTGACCCTAGGGTCACAGGGAGTTATTGTGACTGTATTTAAAATTTTGAAATTTAAATTCAATTTTTTGTTTTTTCGGAAACCTTCGCCCCCTATTCTGGTACCCCCGTACCAATTGCCAAAGCAAATACCAAGCTTGTTATTATAAAGATACGCTTTTTTTCACACTAGTTACAAGTTATCAAGAACTATTCGATTAGGCTCCAAAAACCAGTGACAAAAATGGTCACTACCCCAGCGCTGACCTTGTGCCGCACCAAAATGTGCTGTCATTAATAAATAAAGCCTTTGTCTTCTATAAAATCTACTATACTTAAATCTCGAGAGTGAACTCAAGTTGTGAATGAAAATGACGATTTTCTCACATTAACTCACAAAATTTTAACAGCCTTTTTATTTATTTAACAGCCTTCCCAAACCTCACCAGCATAATCTGTAAATATCAAACCATCCTCCCTTATTACTCAATAACTGGTTTGGGCGCATTCCTCCCAGACGAACCGAAACCCGGACCGTTAACCCTTCCCCCTCCTTGAATGTGGAGGGGGCCACCTCACACCACTGACATAGAACTTGAGGCTAATGAGTGAAACAGGTGGATTAAAATGCAGGCGGTAGCGATTGTTAGACTAGAACTTTGGCCGGATAGAACCAACTACGCAAGATGTATTTTTTATAGCAAGTACCTACTTAATTCGATTTTGTTTTTCTGTGATATTAAGCAAATAATAATTACCTGTATTGTTTATATAAGTTGGCGATGCCCTGAACTGAGACGAATGATGAAAGGGAAGGGAGGCTCTTGCCCAGCTGTGGGATCCAACACCAGATAAAATGCTGACAATGCCCATTTACATTTACAGCAGCTTTACTTAGTACTATGGAATTTCTTTAAATAGATAGATATAGATAGATAGACTTTTATTTGGCAACAAAACAGCACAGAAAAAACACAGTACGTATACAAGACCAAATTAAATAACTTAAACTAAAAACCAAATTAAAAACTGAAAAATAATAATAATAGCTAACATACAATGCGATAAGGTTGGTTTTTACACAAACACATAATTATCATTACACATAAGTCATTAATATATTTCGATATCAAAAAAGATGTATAAGAGCCATGTTCAGTATGAAAGTAACAGATTCATGCAAACCATATTTCATCAAACATAAAATATTGACAGTCCCATCATTGTATATCTACGAGACAGTTATGTTTGTAAAATGTAATCCCGATCTGTTCTGCCGGCTCTCAGAGGTTGGACGAAGCAGACGTGATATACATAAAGTACATACTAAAAAATGTAATACTAGTATGATGCGGAAGAGTATATTCAGTAACGCTTCTTTTGTTTATAACCAACTACCAAGAGACTTAAGAGAAATGCCAGTTTTAATGTTTCAAAGAAAGTTAAAAACCATACTATTCAATAAATGTTATTATAATTTAAATGACTTTATGAAAGATAAAAAAATACAGTAGGTAATTATATTATTCGATGTCATTATGTATTTTATGTAATTATTTGACTTGAATCGACAGACATTTGTTTTTAATTTATGAATGAATTTGATTGTGACATTAATTTTATTATTTTAATCAACATTTTTTATTTTTATAAGTTTAATAATTTTTTGTAACAAGACATTGCATGCCAATCATGGTAGAGTACATTGAGACTTTTTTATAAAATATGTAACACCTTGTTATACATGTACGCAATAAAGATACTTTTACTTTTACTTTTACTTTTAGAGTAAAGATAGTCGGGCAGGGCACCAGTAAGCCCTTTCTGTGCCGCTGTTGGCCAAAAAGGACCAGTCTCAGCTATATGCTGCTCCGCACCAGAGGTACGAGGCAGCGCTGGTTTTCAGACTGATCCTGATATGAAATAGCGTATGGCAACCGTGATAAATAATAATATTTACTTATTTTCAGGCAACAATAGAATAGTACAAAGATCTTAGATAACTTATTATACAGCCCATAGAGACATACCTTAAAACTAACATACATATAGACTAGCTGCCCCGGCGAACATCGTATCGCACCTACTACAACCACTTTTTACAACTTACCCTACAACTATCCTACTACTACCCTACTACTACCCTACAACTAAAACACTAACACACCATAAGACGGCGACGTATGACGCAAAACGTACGTTGCTTCCACAGAATTATTAAATTTCTTCTCTTTTCTGTGTTCCATATGTCATCACTGGTAACACACACTGATTGAAGACTTTTGTCTTCAGGCACTGAGGTATGTTGGACGAAAAGACGTTGCGAAGTTTTCCAAACGCTGCCCATCCGAGTTGGATTCGACGATTGATCTCTTTCTCGAAGTTGGACCTACCTAATTGGACTGTTTGTCCTAGTTATTCGTACGCGTCGACAACTTTAAGAGCCGAGTTCTCAACCATAACTGGGGCAGGCACGACATGGACATTCAACATAATTTTCATCTTGTCCATGTTAATTTAAGCCCTACCCGTTGGGAGACTCGATTGAGGTCTTCGAGCATCGTGCTGAGCTCTGTCATGGACTTTGCCATGACCACAATATCGTCGGCTAACCGAAGGTGAGTTTTGTATTCACCGTTAATATTGATGCCCAGTCCTTTTCATTCCAGGAGCTTTCTAAGAACCTGTTATTGATCTTGTCCACCGATGCATCTACTTCTAGACAGCCAAAGCGATTTGCAAGTTCGAGTTGAAAGCTCTTGAGGTTTTGGATATGCGCGCGAGTGGGTCGGAGCGTAGACTTCATCAAACGGGACCTTTCAAGTTTAACGTTCATATTCAATATGTCTCTAACAATTCGGTGATCACTCCCGGTTTTCACCCTGTGGATCACAGAGACATCATTTAATATTCGTTTCTTGTTGGTCAAGATGAAATCAATCTCATTTCTCGTAGAACCGTTGGGACTCATCCAGGTCCATTTCAATTTGTTCATTTCAGTCCATCCCAAGGTTGCCTGGTAGAGATCGCTCTTTAGCGATAAGGCCGCCAATTGTCACTATGTTCTCAAGTTTCTTTGGTTATTATGTTTAGTTTTAAGGTGTGCAATAAAGTATTTTCTATCTTTTATCTATCTATCTATCCATTTCCTTTGAGGCGGCTTCTGGAAAAAAGAATTCATCATAAAGAGTCCTTCTTTCTCCAGAAATAAAAAAATCGACCAGCCTCTGTCCCCTGGGGTTCCGTTGCCCATATCCAAATTGCCCCATTCTCAACTCATCATCGCTTCTCATGCCTAGCTTTGCATTGAAGTCCCCCATAACAACAATAAAGTGAGTTTTGTGCAGAAGCTTTGGCCCACCCACTATTTTTGATTTTTAATAAATCTTTGAGTTCAGGGTCATTTACCAAAAATTGGAAGGAGTCGTCGGTTTTACCACTTTTCAAAAGTGGTGACGCCAGCAACGTCCTAAATTACAGACTTAATAATCTTTCATACCGATTTTTGCAAAGGTTTTCCAGCTATTTTTATATCCCATTCTTAATTGGCACTTCAAAAGTAATCTTGCGTTGGCACAGCATGGGTTTATCAAATCCAGATCGACTGCTACAAATTTGCTATACTTTGTCGAGGACCTTGCTAAGGAGGTGGATCATGGGAACTCTGATGCTACTTACACAGACTTTAGCAAAGCCTTTGACGAAGTCAATCATGGCATCTTATTAAATAAACATAGCAAACTAGGTATTTCCGGTTCTTTCCTTTCGTGGTGCAGATCATACCTATCGCGTAGAGGTTCGGTGTTGTTGCTGGTGGATTCTCATCTAAGCCCTTTCCAACTGTCTCTGGTGTTCCCCAAGGGTTCCTTGGGCAACACCTTTAGGCCATCTATTTTTTAACGTTTTTATCAATGACATTGGCAACTGCTTTGTAAATTCTAAACATTATATGATTGCCGACGATGTTAAGTTTTTCAGAAAAGCTAACACCATTAAGGACAGCCATCTGCTGCAGAAAGACCTGATAGTTTAATTTCGTGGTGTTACATTAATAGAATGAGCTTGAACGTCGAAAAATGCAACTCCATGCGTTTTACCAGAAAAAAAGAATACCACTTTCTAAGCTCATATTCCATATGCAACACGAAATTATCCCAAGTGGACAACATACGTGACCTTGGTGTAATTCTGGACAGCAAACTGCGTTTTCACGTTCACATTGACAATATAGTATAGAAAGGTTTCAGGACGTTAGGATTTCTGTTGCGCAATAGCAGGGAATGCCGCAACCCCCAAACTAAACTTATAATATTTTTGTTGGTGTTACTTTTTAAATAAATAAAATAAATAAATAGCAGGTGCCTATGTCCAACAGTGGACATCCTATGGCTGAAATGATAATGAATAGCAGGTGAAGCAAGGAACGTGGTACATTTCCCCGCTGCCTCCTCCGCCCGGGCGCGCGGTGACCACAACCGTTACCCGATGACCTAATGCCGCCGGTGAAATCGCGCCGAAAACGAAAGTACGTGCGCGCGCGCCGCCTAATTGCGCCCTCGTATTCCGCTCCTCGTATCGCGGAACCGTCGGGTTGTAATGGTAACTAAGTAACATCCTTGCTATAATTTGTTTATTAAAACGTAAAAAAAATCTGATTATGATCTCAAGATCATTTTCACATCGCACCAACTAGTAAAAATGTAAATTATAATTACTTTTTAAATTTACTAAATTTACTTTTCTCATCTGGGACCCCTTCAAAATCAATGCTGGACATTTTACACAGCACCATTTATCTTATTATATTATATCTTAATAAAGAACAATACCCAGACTGGGGACAATTATCTGCAGAACAAGAGCCTGGAACAGATAGCTCTAAGCGAAAAGACCGGCTATTGTGCATGTATAAAAAAAAATCTGGAAAACTGACACAGCATCATCTAGCCCAAGCTAAGCCGTTTTAAGCGTTGACTTAGCACTCGTGATCGTGATTGGGAGACGATTGTATACCGCCGGCCCTACAACATGGATCAGTTCCGAGGTTTTAGTAAGCCGCCGTTGCACGGCCCTCAGTTTCTGCTTGTTCCTCGTCATGTAGGCGTGGCCATCACCGAACTTATATTTCCACCTAATTAACTTTATATTTCCACCTGCACTCACCTCTAAGATGGTGAAATATAAAGTAAAGAAATATAAAGACGCATAACTTGAGCTTGAATTATAATTGTCCATGAGAAAAACGTTTACACAATTAATTATGGATCACATTGACAACTTGATGTCTTTATTTTACACCAAATCTAAAATTAAATACAGTATGATAAAGTCTTAAAAACTAAAAGTAAGTATCAACAATTTATATCATTATTAGGACATACAACAATTATGGTTTTTCTTTACTAAAAAACACAAAGATAACATATTATATTAATACAAAACGGATAAAAATGAACACTCAATTATCATAAAATTCGTGCAGATTGTAGTGGACTTTTGTAACAAGCCAACAACTTAGTCTTATTTTATACAAATTACCATTATGTTGCTTGATTCCTAAAGGCAGATGATTAAAAACTTGAATAGCAGTAATGTACGTGCTTTTGTGGAACATACTATTATTAACTTGCGGAATACATGCATTAAACTTATGTTTATTTCTTAGAATACCTGCTCTGGTTGACTTTTTTGCAAAGAAAAATGTTAAGTTATTTTTTACAAAAAGGCAAATCTCTAGAATAAATTTATTTATTTATTTATTTATTTGAGCCACCAACAGAAGATACACAAGTAAAAAATTACAATAGTAAAAGCAATAAAAATCATGAGCTAGTGTTCTCCCAATTACAGGCAGCTACATCTTACAAATTAAGTTATCATAGCAAAAGTTAATATATTATGAATTAGAATTTTTAAACATAGGTAACAATTATATTAAATTATATTTAAGAATGTTTAAACAAAACAAATATCTACGTTCTACATAAGGTTGAATAAAATAAATAAAATAAAAAGAAACTAGTGAAAGTAAACTAGTAAAGAAACTATGACTTAGTGTCAGAAGACTATGCACAGAGAGATGCAAGGCTTTTTTATATTTAAGTAGAGGTTCTCCTAAATCTAGGTCGCTTATTTTCGATAAAGTGTTATAAACTTTACAAATCCTGGACAAAACAGCATTTTATCCCAAGTTGCTATGGGAAAATGGTACAAAGAATAGGTTAAACGCTTTTTTTCTAGGTAATCTTGAAGGTATGTTGATCTTTAATTTACTGGTTAATTCAGGGCAATCTATTAATCCGTTAAATATTTTGTATAAAAAAATAAGGTCTAGCTTCTTCCTACGAGATGAGAGTGAGGACATATGATAATGTTTGCGTCTATCTTCGTATTTCTTTACTGTTTTTGCTAAATTGTCACCATACGATACATGGTACAGGAAACGTCTTTGTATGCTTTCCAGGCGCTTGGAATATACCTCATAACGAGGATTCCATATAGAACTACTATATTCCAGTATGGGACGAACTAATGTGTTGAAAAGCCTTAACTTAGTTTTATGGGACTTAAATTCTTTAGAGTTACGGATGACAAAACCCAACAGTTTAAAACCCCTTTTTACTACATGTAAAATATGGGAGTCGAATTTTAATTGCGGATCCATCAAAACACCTAAATCACGGACAGTTTGGACATTGTTCAGTCGAGAATTATTGATGTAATAGTCATTGTAGTTGGGTGTCTTATTTCTGTGAAATTGAATGTAGAAACATTTACTGACATTGAGTGACATTTTGTTATCAATGCACCAGTTATGAAGTCTAGTTAAGTCATCCTGTAGAAGAGTTATATCAGAAGGCGTCTTTATGGGTTTAAATATTTTTAAATCATCGGCAAAAAGATAGCTATGTGAATTTTTAAAGCAGGTTGTTATGTCATTTACAAATGCATTGAATAAAATAGGGCCTAAATGTGAGCCCTGTGGGACTCCAGATGTGGCCAAAAATGGTTCAGAAATGTAGCCGCCAACAACTACGCGAGATGGTCTATCAGATAGGTAAGATTGAAACCAATTTAATAGAGAGCCAGAAATACCAAGATGAGATAGCTTTGTTAATAATAAAGCATGGTCCACCTTGTCAAAAGCCTTACTAAAATCAGTATATATTGCGTCAACAGGGATATGAGCATCTAAAGATTCCGCCAGGTGCGATGTGTAGCATGACAAGTTTGTCGTGGTCGACCGAGATTTAGTAAAACCATGTTGGGATTCGGAGATAAACGACTTTAAATGACTAGTGAGTTGTTCTACACTTAGTTTTTCAAAAACTTTGGAAAACGTGCCAAGTAGGGAAATGGGCCTGTAATTAGAGACTTGATTTTTATCTCCAGATTTAAATATTGGAACTACCAGTGTCTCCTTCCATACAGCTGGAAATATACCTTCAGTTATAGACGAGTTGTATATGTGTTGGAGTGGTATGCTGAGGGCAGGTGCGCATCTTTTTATAAATAAAGGTGGAATACCATCACTGCCGGCGCCCTTATAGGGGTCTAGATGTTTTAGTGCTTTCTCGATAGAACTTGTTTCGAAAGATATTTTGCAAAATGATAGTGATACCTGTGAATTAGATTCGAGGGAGTCCGGCGGAATTATAGTTGTTTGTCTATTGAACACCTGGACAAAATTTTCAGCAAACAAGTTGCAGATATCCCTGCCATTGTTAGCCACCTTACTCAATAGTTTCATCTGAGATGGATATTGAGTGCAACCTTTTCTTTTATTCTTGATAAAAGTCCAAAAGAGCTTGGGGTTTTTATTCAATGCATATTCTATATCAACTATATATTTTTTATAGCAAGTTTTCATTGCTGTGGCACATTGAACCCTGAGATCTTCAAAGAATAAGTTATCAAGTGGGTTATTATATTTTTTAAATTTAACATGGTATTTATATTTTTCTTTTAGCATACGGATGAGTTCAGGTGAATACCAAACTGGGTACTTGTGCTTTTTTTTTTGTTTTAATGGTATTACGGATTTTATGATTTCACGGATTGTATTATAAAAAATATTGACCATGTCATCAGTTGAGCAGCAACTAGAAAATAATTCATCCCAGTCAGTGGAGTTCAACAAATCTGTAATTTTTATGTAATCAGCTTTGAAATAATTAGGCTTAGAGAACTGCTGGGGAGATAGGAAATCGATGTTATGAGTAGAAAATGATATTTCAAGTGCAGGGTGATGATTATCCTCTAATACCAAGTATTGTTTAGATCTTGTGACATTGTGTATTAATGTATTTGATAAAATTAAGTCAAGTATTCTACCATTACTATCATTATGAATACCGTTATACTGTGTTAAGTCATGTAGAGATAGGAATTCGAGAAATAGTGCATTCAGATCTGAGTTAGGGCAATTGGGTAACATCATCTGATCATTTGAATAAGACCAATTTATGGTATTTAGATTAAAATCACCCAAAATCAAAATATTTCCGTTTTTATTTACAAATTTATTAGCACTAGCCAAAAAATTTTCAAAAACATTAGGTTGCAGCGGAGGTGGTAAATATAGGCCACATAGAATAGTATGCGTTTTTTGCTACCACTTTTGATGACACATTGCTAAGTATGGAGAGAACATAACAATATTTTGATATTTTACTGTTGACTTTATTTATGTGTGAGTGGGTTCCGATTCCCGCCTCGGAACAAATGTCTGCACGATCTGCAGATATTTGTTCTGAATGTTTTTATATAAGTACATAATAAAAATATCAGTCATGCATATCAGTCATCTAGTACCCAAAACACAAGCTCTGCTTAGCTTGGGGCTAGATGATGCTGTGCGAACTGTCCTGCATTATTTATATATTAATTTATTACTGTCGGCACCCAACTTTGACTTTGTAAATTTTTCTGTATATTACGTTATGTTCTGTAATCTGTGATTGCGTGCCCGCTGTCAAAAAACATTAGTGGTACGGTCAAAAAGACACATGTGGAAAGGGTTCACCGGACACCACACAGCTTTGTTCATAATCACTAATTAGCAAGGCACTAAACAAGTTATTGGCACTGCTAGTACGCGAGGTCTAGGTACTTTCTCGCGGGTCAGTGACCACGTGAAAGTCAATGAATCTATGACAACTTGTGACGTCATCGTGTCGTGAAGTGATTTGGCTAGTTTAGATCACGCACGTAGACACAAATTCCGCGAATTTGACGTTAGTAGGGTATATTTTCCATATGAGAAAAATATAAATATATCTTTGATATAGTTTATGCAAAAAGCAGTCGGAAAATGTTTTACCAAAATAAATGAAATAAATACTCATTTAATTTTTTGTTTTTTAGTCCGTTTTTGAACACTTGGATAAGGTATCCAACTTAATTAGTAAGTTCGGAAATTAAGGATAAAAGTACTCAAGTGTTAATTAAAATAGGATTAAGTACCCGAACAAAAGTAGTTATGTAAGTAGTAGAGGTATCTATTTAGGCGTACAAGTAATTATATGTAGTCGGTACCTAGGTAGTAGTGAGTAGGTAGGAACGTTTCCGACTTAGTAATAGTAATTAGGTATCTAAGTAAGTTCATAAAGAGTTGGTAGTTTATCCGAACTGTCAATAAGAATACGGTCTGTGTCTTCACTTTTTTTACGAATATGCGGCCGTGATTTATGCCACATTCGTCCCTGATGTTTGGCCCACGCCATTAAAAAGTCTTTGTTCGTCCCAAATTGTATGCCGTACTCGGCCCAGCGGCCGTTCCTTACTCATGATGAAGTACTACGAGTATGTATCTACTTACAACAATAAATGTATTAAGGTATCCTATCAATCACCTAGTGCCCATAACATACGCTCTGCTTACTTTGGGGGTGGATGGTGATATGTGTAATGTCCAGCATTACATTAAGGGGCAAGTCACAAATGTGGCCAGCTGTCAAAACAGTTATGAAATTCTTGTGACCTTATTGATGGCTGACCTAGTTAATTAGTACCTAATGGTTTTTATATTTCGATGTGTAGGTACGCTTACAATCTGTGATTAATGGATAAGGTATGTTAAATAAATATTCCACACAGCATCACGAATTTAATGGCGTGCCGTGAATTAACACGTTATTAAGGACACGTTAACGCTAAACTTTTGGTGGACGTAATCAGGGAGATACATACCTACACTTCTATTAGCTTTAAAAGTTTCATGGGTTTATCTCTGCAAACTTCGGAGATAAAGGGGGGGAACAGTCGTTTTTTCAACATTTTTGTAAATAACTCAATAAAGATACGGCTAAAAGGAAAACTAAAAACTGTTTAGTGTGCAAATGAATACCTTTCACATGATACCCCACACAACCTAGTTACTTCACTTTGAAAAATTAAGATTGAATTGAAGAACTTAAAGTGTTTTTCCTTTTGCTTATTCGTGAAAAAAAAAGAACTTTGCCCAAAGGTGGGACAAACACCCGAAGTGTTACTGTGTATATTTTTTTGGTTGCATTATGTAAAAATTGCCTACTACGACATTATGTAAAAATTGCCTATAGACAAAGCTCTAGATAAGACAAAGCTCATCCAAATCTGCGACTTAAAAAATATTGCCTTCCAACTACTGTGACTGAGTCCGGCCCTGCTGAGCTGAAACTGGTGAAACCATCTCATGCAGCACGCGCCGAAAGTGAATTACTATGGTAATAGTGCAGGCATTGACTGTGAACTCACTCGAGAACGTTAGAAATTATGCACTAAAGTCCCTAAGCATGTGCTTAGGGACCTTCGTGCATAATAGATAAAAAATATGTTTCAAGTTAGTTTGGTATAATACGAGGCAGAACGTAGTGTCTGTATGTATTTGGCATGCTAAAAAACTATGTTATCTATGGCATGTTAATACAGTCAGTACCTATTGGAGTTTTTGCTGGTAAATATAGGGTCTGTTATAGAATAGAATAGAATAGAATAGAATAGAATATACTTTATTGTACACCATAACAGGAAAAATAAAATACAGAAATAAACACAATTAACAAAAGTGGTACAATGGGCGGCCTTATCGCTAAAAGCGATCTCTGCCAGGCAACCTTTGGATGGACACGAAAAGTTGAATATGAGAAGACGGTGGCGTACTTAGAAGCACAAGTACAACGAACAATAAATAAATAAATATACTTACATTATATACACATAGGTATACATATGTATATGCCTACTTAGATAAATAAATACTACATATTTTATAATACATACTTATATACAAATAATAGACTATGTGCGAAAGGAAATATTACAGACTAGAAGATACTGAGGAGAGAAAGTGGTGGTTATATGTTATTTTGATTGGGTCACATGAGGGTCACAGCACCAGGGTCACACATTATCCCTTCCCTTGGCAACATATAGAGAACCCTTCATATTTGTAACAAAATTAGTCTGCGGTTCTGTGCCTAGGTCCTACGTTGAGTGATACAGTAGGTATGTTATTTTTAGGTTCAAAGGTCTATCTATACAGATGATTAAGTAAGATGAATCTATAAGTTTCCGCGACGTTAAAAGATTTGTTAATGTGACTTCAACAAACAAAACAAAATCCATATATGTAATAATCAGCTGCATTGAAAGCCGGTAACCATCGCATCCCATCATCTGAAGAATTAATGTACAGTTACTTAAGAAGCTTTCACACGAACCCATGGACTCTACCATAAGTTCTGTATTGGTTGTATGAAATAAAAGTGGTAGGTACAAACTATAAAAAAGTTTATTTTGTTATATATCAGAACAAAATATCAATGCTCCTCTGGAGAAAAAGGATCTAAACCGGCATGTCGCTCTTTCATATCGTTCACCTATCCTCGTCGGACTGTACAAACATAAAAACAAATTAAAATAATTTGTTGTTTGTGATTTGGTAGAATGATAGGCGGATCGTAGTCTCTGTCGTGATATGCAATACTCATGTTATCTGTGGTCACGTAGACCCTCAGGCTGATTACGTATCTCGCGACAGATTTGAAACAGGTGTATATATTGCGATCATCCCTGTCAAATATATTTTTTTTGCTTTTGTATACTTACTACAAAGTTGACCATTGACAGCTATGATCACGAGATTTACGCCTGTTGCAGCGTTGATCCTACCCGTAATTTGGAAAGTATACATATTTACTATTCCTCGCTTTGATATTGAAAAGACAGTAAAATACGCCAATAAAGTTGAAATAGTTGTGAATCCTGACTTCAGCACCCCCGATAGGTTTGTTTATATTATCATGATCATCATCTTCTCAGCCGTAGGACGTCCACTACTGGACATAGGCATCCCTCACAGATCCCTCCATGCACCGATCACGAGCTGCCTATACCTCGGAGCTATCTCTTGACAGACTACCGGCACCTTACGGCATTATCATCAACGTTTGTAACGTCATCATCAATAAATGCCGGCACCCATTGACGCGCTCCCTCCCCGAGAGAAAGTCCTCGTCGCGCCGATTAATTACCCGACCGGTCCCTCATTGACAGACCACACATGCGCGAGCGCACTGCGCGGATGCTGCCTGCGCACATAGGTACGGACCAAGTTAAAGGAACCTTATACATACACCTAAGACATAGTCTTTCTCATAGCACGTTACTGAGCACTAAATCACTTCTCCAATCCCTGCATCAGCATCTAGACAAAACCGAGTGATTTTTTGATGCGTTTAGTTTATAGTTTTTGTTATTATTTTAAACAGTGAACATATTATGAAAATCTACCGAAGGGAACATCGGTCTATAGTTAAATAACATAGGCCTTTTCACACAGCATCGTCTCTACACTCGGAACACAGGGGCTAACCATGATTGATTTGATTTATTTTTGCTATTAATTATTTTTTCGTAAACGTACTAAAGACACAGGCTTTTACTAAAAAAAATCGTTTATTCATAAAGATCAGAAATTGTACAAAATTATCAATGTGTTATTTATTATTATAAGAAACAAATAGCGTGGAAATCATGGAACTAGATTATTAAAGAATACTGAAACAACAAAACTTGTGTCATCGAACTTGCTTGAAACAGATTTTATTTAAAAATAAATTCTAATGAAATTATTTAATTATTAACCGACCGATACCGAATTGAATGCCTTTATCCGTATTAAATGTAGTCCACGTTGCAAAATGTTATTCAAACATTTCAAAGTTGTCAGTGGATATGCGCACAAGCCGCGCACTGGACTCGGACCGTGAGAACCAGGCCTTATTTATAATGTGAAAACCTTAGCGCGAACCCGTCTGATTCAGTTTTACTTTTCAATTATATACAATTTATGTAGGTACTCTTGGTTTGGGAACGCAATATCGTCTTTTTAAAAAACAATATTTGGTAATTAATCTAAAATAAAAACTACGTCTGTGCCGATTTGGAGGCGAGAATATAATGATGATGTAAGATTGTTTGGGTGCGGATCGCAGAGCCGTCACCCGACTTAGTCTAGACGCTTAGTAAGCGATAAAAATAATTCCTGAAACTACATTGTTGCGTATGCAGAAAGTAGAATCTAGGCATAATCTAATGCAGAAGTGTAAGGGCTAACCATGACTAGGTGCAGCTTTCCTGTGGGTAAATAGTAATTTATTTATTTTATTCGGATTTAAATATACAAATTAACTTTAGTCAAATTCGATGTGGACAAAAGGTAAAAGAGATGTAAACCTGCTGTTAGTGTAAAAAACTCTTTTGAAAACGGTGTTCAGAAACGCTTTGTGGCAGGCTGATAAGACCGCCAATTGTCACTTTGTGTTTAGTGTTTATATTTCTGTTGTTATTTTTATATTTAAGGTGTGCAATAAAGTATTTTCTATCTATCTATCTATCTGATTACGTACCTACCTCGCGACAGGTTTACAACAGTCGTGCTGTCAAACGTAATTTGTTTTGCTTATAAATACTACAAAATTGACCACTGACATCGATGATCGCGAGATTTAGCCCTGTTGCAAACCTGTTGCGAGATATGTAATCAACCTGCGGGCATTTCTCGTCTTTGTTTTTTGAATTTTCGAGTGGATTGCACCTGCCATGGTCAGTAAGAACGTTATCTATATGATATACCTACTTTATGAAATCATGTTTACCTAGCTATTGTTAGCTTGCAATAATTTGATAATGGAAAATAAAAAATACCATGTTCACGGTTTGGTGGAATGCTTGGCGTAACTTGGCTTCTGTCATAATATACAAAACTTAAATAATCTATGGTCTCTATCTAAAAGTTTTCCCGGCAATGGCGTCAGTCTAAATTATATATTATAGTGTTATAATAATTATAACATGATTATAATTTCACTGAGAGATTAGAGTTGAGAGATAGTTGCGAATACTGACATCAAGACACCAGTTTTTGTAGGTATATAAATCGCGTTCTAAAGTTCTTAGACAGTTGTAAATACTGAAATCAACTAACCAGATAGGTTTTTACTATGCATTATTTGATTGTGCATGAGCTCATAAGTAAAACTGTTTGTTTAAAGAATATTTTTCATAATAATAAAAAAAGTACTTAGAGAAGGAAAAACTCCAGCTAATGCCGTTGTGAAATCTTCTTAAGTTCTTAATGAAACAAACGTCCGTTACAACGTGTTTTAAAACAGTTATCTCACAAGTAGGCCGACTTATTATGCATTCTAGATTCTACTGATTGCAGTCCTACACTCAGTGACGCGAATTGAACCGTTCAATAAAGTGGCTATTATCACTGATTAGAAATTTATTTACCTGTAATAATCTGCATTTTTTTAAAGAGTTTTAATTTTTATAAGGCTGTATCTAATTTTCACTAATAAGATTGTTGGTAATTTAGATTTTTAATTACTTTGTCGGCTTTGTAAGCCCTAGGATACTAAATCACAGCCTAGTGGCCTAGGCTAGTCCGGCAACTTTGGATTCAACACATTGTAAAAATATTTATGTCAAATAAACGATTATTATTATTACTACCGAGGGCACAAACATATTAGTGAGATGAAGAGTGATGTACTTTTTTAACGTACCCTACTCTAGAACGAATTTTGGTCAACATGATGTCATGTCGCGGCTTTGTAGGCAATACAATATGTTGTCAAAACCTAGTGATCTAGACATCTCAGATTCAGTGAATAACTTCAAAAAACAACCAAAGATCATGGAGGTATAAATGATACCATAAACATTTAAATTTACTTATTTTTTAAATATTTACGTCTCATCATATTGTCATTGTGTTTCTTTCTTTACTATTAATTTTAATTAAAATGTTTTCTTTTCTAACCTACTAACTTCAATGATTGATCTTAATGAACCTAAAGTATACGTTATAATTTTTCATACTTGCTATATATAGTGTTCAAAATTTTATAAACATAAAGTTTATGTTACAATTTTTCTTCATCATCATCATCATCATCAGCCTATATTAGTCCACTGCTGGACATAGGGCTCCCCAAATCTGCGCCATTTCACCCTGTCTTCAGCATGCATTCAATTTGTCTTATATGCTCTAAATACTGTTTAAAAAATAATACTTTTTATCAGTTGTCGCTCTAACTTTGTACATGCTGTGACGTCCTGTAATTACGGGAGCACCAGGCTATTAACATTTAGTCCTTAGTATTATGTGCATTATGTGTAACCCTGTGTTGGATGTCCTATTCAAATAAATAAATAAATAGAGTAGTCTAGTAGATACATTTATGTTTAGTCTTACAAAACAGAGCGAACAGTGCAAGCAAGACTCGCGCCCTGTGAGGGCTTCGAAATTCGAAGATTATTGTTTTTGATTAAATATTTAACATAGGCATTAGGACGTTCAGCTATTATACGCCACTTGCTGGTACATATTTTTGTGTGTTCAGGAATACTTACAAAAATAACCTCAACTACTTCGTATTGAAATTTGGATTTGAATTCGGTTTGGACTGCCCCATCGGAGTTGATTTTTTTCCCTAGAAGTTATCCAAATTACGAAAAAAATGGTAATCTTTACTTTTACTTTGATTTACTTTGATTAATTAAATATTTTATATAAAAAAAATCGACTTTATGTTCCTCTCATACAAAACGCCAATTTCATTGTAACGAACTAATACTAGACTAGATAAAACAGAAAACAAACTGTCTTGAAAGACGATCACCATTCAACGTTGTAATATCCGGTCCATTGATGAAGATAACAACTATTACTTGCGAGTGTTATTAGTTTGAGTCTTATACTAAGAAGGATCCCGCTAGTCATACTCTTGCTGACCATTTTAAATACTTCCGGTGAAATGTGTTCTTTCGTCCCCCTTCCTTGTTAATTGAGTATTTGAGTCTGATATAAATAATATAAAGCTATGCATAATTTATAAATTAATTTTACGTCCTGTTTTTCTTCCTTCCTTCGAAGACTTCTCTAGCCATGTCCTAATATATACATATATATTTTTGTCCCCACGTTACTCACTTTGTTTTAAAAAGAATTAACTAGTCAATTTACCGGCATTTTATCTCCATTACACACAAAGCATTAATGAACATTGACGCAGAATAGCAAAAATAAGTCGTCCAAGCTATAAATAAGAAGAAGAGGCCATTTTAAGGCTATCAATAGCAATGATAAGGCCGTGACCGATAGTAAAATGTTGCTCCTCCTCTCTTGCCCGTGGATACAGCAAGAATCTTCCAAGCGATACCTCTAGAAGTTGTGCAGCAGCGTCATTACGTATATCAACATCCCGTACTGCGCTCGCGGAACCGCTTGCTAAGCGTGGTGAGTACGGAAATAATCCCCTCATGATCAATACTTCTAGATCCATGAGAGGCCTATGCCCAGCTGAGGACGCACTATGGCAGGATGAACCAATAGGCTTCTGCCATTGTATCACAAAAAGCTTGTGTTCAGAGAACGCCACGACTCAGTGCTTTCGAACGGAGCACGCACCGTTAGCGGCCGGCGCGCGCGCACCTTGACAATGTGTGGAATGCATGTGGGTCAGGTTATCTGTTTGTCTAGCCGGATGGTGATGTTTGTTGATTGACCTGTTTTAAAATGCAAATGAACACTATGTCGCTGGGCAGAAACAGCTACTTCATTAATTGAAATTAGTCAATGAAACAGTAATAAATAAATGTTACGCAGTACATATTCAGTATTGACAAACATAAAAAAATTATAATATTTTTTATGTTGGTCAAGATAGATACAGGCTAAAAATTTATAATATCCATAGGTTTTTTTTAGATTAGATTTCATTTATTGACATAAAAGCAACTTAATAACTTACCTATCATCATCATAATAGAGAACATCACATTAATTTTGTTCTGAATATACAGGATGTAATATATTATGCGTACTAAGCCGAAAGCCTGACTACTGCAAGGAACAACTTAAGTTCAACAAATTTTCAGGATTCGATAAAAAAATAGAAATAAAATTATAATTAAAAAAATATAAATTAAAATTAAATCACGTGCTACATTTTATGGCTCTATTGGTTTTAGTGGTTAATCAATAAAATGGTCGAATAGCTACTGTGTGTGACGGATATCCCGATATTCCTTGACTTATGTAGCATAAGGAAACATTGTGCCCTACTTAGCATAAGGTTCAGCAATTAGAGGGTTTTACATCTGGGTACAGAAACAAATTACAAACTTAATTAATTTTCCATAAAAAAGTTATATGAGAAGCAATGTACTGCTGTATCGAAGTAGCATGATAAACCCACTTCCCGTATAAGTTTCCTACATGCTTCGGTCAGTAGTACCATCTAATCAAATGTTATATAATTTTCATATGCTATATAAATATTTTTCAGGGACACTGAACTATGCTATAGCTAAGTAATTTAAATACTCGTATATCGTGTAATCTGGTGTACGATAAAGTGTTTTTATTATGTTATAATCTGGAAGACGAACAGACAGGCTTCCTGATGGAAAGTGGCCGTTATCGCCCATAGATAGGCACCTGGTATGTGTATCTATCTATTTAAATAAACTGAACCGAGTTTTAGTATTCATAACTATTACTACCATGCTCTCGGTATCACGTTGTAGCACTAGCAATCGCATGAGCAAAATTATATGTGTCCATAAACAAAAGTGAAAATCGCAGGTTTATTTTATGAGTCATGATTCTGGTGCAGTTTTCACCGGAAATCGCATTAGTCATCGTTACAAGCACATCGACAGTATCTCACGGTTATTAATGCCTTAAGTGGCGTAAGGCTTGTTTATTTATTAGATAGGGCATATGAAAATCACCTTTCTTGTACAAGGTGTCCCAAGAAATAGTGATATAATAAAGCTGGGAGATAGAGAACCTCGAGGACTATCCGAATCACACCCATGTATGTTCGCGATCTATCGTGTTTTCGGAGTTAAGATATTTTTTTATTTATTTTACCGAACACCGAGTAAGGAGATTTTTATTTATGGTGACATGAATTATTGTGATAGATGCTTGATTTTATTTCTCTGCTAAGCTAATAGATAGGCCAATCCGGCATCCGGGTAACATGGACATCAACACCAGTGTAACACTAATACCAACTCGGATGGTAAAACTCATGTCCGAGTTATTTACTCACTCGGAGGAAGCCCCATTCAAGCCAGTAATTAGTCGTAAGAAGGTACAGGCGCAGCGTAAAAGATAGTCGAACCCCCTCAACCCCTCTCCCCCTCCTGCTTCGACCTCAATGGAGTCCGATTTAAATATTGAATCTGAGTGTTCCGAGTGTTCGGACAGCGAGCCTCAGCAAATCACCGCAAACTCTACACACTGTCGCCCGCGTTCCAAACCTATCAATGAAAATATTAACGATATGACGTTTATACGTTTACTAACTAAACTTTTTACGATTGTAGTAGGTATTTTTGGAGGTTATATATAATCTGTGGAGAATGGATTCCAGTAAATATAGCCAGCTGTTTTTCGGCTGGCTCCCTTAGTATATTTTCTCAAAATGGTTAGTAGCACCTACAGTAGTGTCAATGTCAAAACTGTACAATGGAACTGTCAAAGTTTGCGCCCTAAGTCATTATCTCTTGAAAACCTTCTCAGTAAAGAAAAAGTTCACATAGCGGTACTAAGCGAGACTTGGCTTAAAGCTGACAGCTATTTCAGGATAAATGGATTAATACCTATAGATTGCATAAATCGGATGGATATGGCGGTGTAGCCATTTTGAATCATATGTCTGTCCGTGGTTTTGCTTGTGTAACAACATGCCCAAATATTGGTTTAGATCTTTGTTCTACAATTGAAAACATTTTGTCAGTATATTATCCGTCAACAGTACATACGAGTAATTTTTTTTATTTAAGACTGTCGCTTAGCGACCATATCGTCCGTATAAGAAAAAGAAATTAAAGAATTAAAATTTCATTAATTTCGATAAATTTATAATTTTGACTGATTCCAAAAGCTCATTGCAACACTTGGCTCGATGTACCTCTCACGTGAGAGACATACCGATTGCATATCAGATATCGCAGTCAATTCTTTGGTGCAATTCTCCAGTGGATTCCTTCACATGTTTAATTAAAAGAAAATGTTCAAGTAGACCTACTTGCAAAGCAGGCGATTCGTAGGATAATAGTGTTCTGTGAAGCGATTGCAGATGGAGTTCCATTAGACCATTTGTCTCTGTTTTCAGATTTTATCAGGCATGTTAGAATAAGTGTGCTGATGTTTGGCAAGAGTATTTTGACGAAAGATCACGGGAAAAGGGAATCTGGTACAAAACCATCCAACCTCTGAAAGCCCAACATCCTTGAATTGATACTACATTGTTCATGCGAAATCATTGAAAATCTGTACTTATATTGCGATCTGGACACAACCCTTCAAACACATTTACTTTTCTCATATATATACTTCCATTTCCAAACTGTAATGATAGTGGTGAGCTCAAAGATCTCCAGCATATTTTGTTGGAACGTGTCCATAACGCAACATTTAGAACCACTTGTGTAAATAAGATCCGTCAACTAGATGTGGGTATTGTAAATAGCATTTTATCCAACCCTAGTTGTGAAGAGGTAGATATTTTGATTAAGTCATTAGATTCAGCTTTAGATAAGCAGTAAGTTTGTTATTTTTTGTAATTGTGTCGAAGCGACGTTTTAAATAAATTAAAAAAAACCTTCGCTATTTTGGCCTTCTTTAGTTTAGCCACAGGTTTGGCGCCAAAGTTCATACCCGTAAGCCAAAAATAAGTTGACAAGACATGTCTAATAATGCGAGCGCGTTGATGTCTTTTCTATCAGGAATATTTTCTTGGCTACTAGTTGATTGCCGTGGGATGTAGGATATTAGCATCCTGTCATGCCCGTGGATGCAGTAAGAATCTGCCAAGGGATACCTCTGAAGGATGGGCAGCAGCGTCTATCCGCTTTGCCCCGTACTGCCCTCGCCAACCCCTGTCGAGCGTGGTTAATATATGTATGTATATATATATATTTTTTATTTTATCTACATAATATGGCAACAATCATCTCATGGTCAGTACTTAGAGGTCCATGAGGGAGGCCTATTATTATTATGTGCAGTCCACTGCTGGACATAAGTCCAGCAGTGGACTTCTAACGGCTGATTTTGATGATAGTGAATATGCCCTGATATTTCCCGTAATGCTAAACTGACATCTTTCGAATGGTATAAGATACTTATGTACCTACCCTCCCGCCCGCTAAGTAGCTAGCGGGCGGGAGGGCGGTGTTCCTGCATCTCAGCATAAGCGGAATTAAAACTAAATATTTTTTTTATTGCATTTTATAGCTATTGGTATAGTTCAAAGATGAAGAAACATACAGTCATAGAAATAGCGACTTTAAAATAAACAATGTAGTGATTTCCTCACTAGGGCAGTTCAAGACATTCTCGCAAAGTGAAACTGAAAGAGTCATGAATAAAACAAACTCAGGTCGCCATGACAAGTGGTCACAACCTAGTCTTGGAGAAAGTGCACTATTGTGCGACTACCGGGCATATACCACACCTCATTCACACGTCATTCGTCATGGAGTAGGTGAGTATTCGATTGAGACTAAGGCCCGTATTACAGAACGAAACTTGAACAAAATTTGCCACTTCATTTGCTCCTAATATGTATGTTATGGGTATGAAAATCTAAATACTATTTAGTCCTTTAGGTAGATAGTACTAAAATTATAGACAAGTATTTTTTGCTATTTCAAATTAATGAAACAATACTTAGATAAAGCGAGTTGAAGGTTTCTGTATCGAAGCACGTTGTCGGCGCGTACAAGCGTGTGATGCGACATTTCGATATAACGTGATAACGTCGCGGTTATTTTTGGATTAAACGTTTAAAGAGAAAAAAATTACGTGTACAAAGATTTTAATCTCTACAAGGCGGAAAAACAGTTAAAATTTAGACATGTAGGTAATTGTTAATTGTATCTATTACTGTCGTGCCCAAATCTGGGTCCATTCTTAGAACTTTATACATTTTGTAACATCTTTTCATACGAACGTGGTTGCAATTAATAATTTGACTTCAACTTTGATTTTGAAACTCATAGTCAAGTAACACTTAAGTAGGATTATTGACATATTTTCAAAATATTTTAAAGGAGTATTCAGTGAACCATGCACTTTATTTCCTTTCTTTGTAATTACGAAATTCAGGCACTAGATTCAAAAATATAGACTTACCCGGGTACTTTACCATGAAGCCGGTTTTATAAGAGAATAGAACACTCCATCCAAACTTCGCGCGAAAAAGCTTGGCGTGCGCGTTTATGTCTTTTGTATGATATTTTTTGTAACGGGCGTAATTTATTAAAAATGTCATCAGGTATTTTTTTGTATTTATCGATATGAAATTCTTACAAATAACTTGATACACACGTTGAAACCATATTCAGTTTGTATTAGACGATTACAACTTGTTTTATAGCATAAACATATACATTATATTTAAATGAAAAAACCCGCATTTGAAAAAAACCGAGTTTTGATCTGCAAAACTAAGTTCAACTGATTATTTTTGTGAAAAATTGTATGGCTTTCCTATTTTAGATTTGAAGAAAGTAGGTTAGAGCTGACCACAAAGATCTTACCATTAAGATTTTTTTATTGAAGTTTTGCGATCACAACACATAATTCAAATCTTTGCACATAAATAGTCGAATAAAGATTATAAGGTATTTATTTACCTTTATTTTTATCCCGACGTTCCTAGAGGATTGCACTTACGGACTTCCCGGTGCCGTCCTGTCAAAACGTCGGGATAAAAAGAGAGACGATAAATATCCGATAATCCAATAAGTTATACATTCTAAATGGTCTTCTAAGCTTACATTAACATGAACAAAACCGAATTCCGTATTCCAAATAAAAAGTTAACAATAATACTACGTGAACCCATAGCGGTACATTTAATATCACCGTTTACACATATTTATCTAAAAACTTTACTGCTATATGATAAATAAGTAGGCACATAAGAGTCACTAATATAGAAAATGCAAAATTTAACCGACTTATCGGTTATTGAACTTATCAGCGTCGATATTCTTGTATGGAAAAACCGTAAATTTGTATGAAACTTGAATAGTAATGAGGATTGACAATTAGCAAAGAGAAGTTAAATTATTACTTAAAGTAAGAATTTTTCGAAAAGTTTGGAAGAGTTGACACTTAAGCGTTTTTAAGGGCAAGCCTCGTAGAGTACAGACATTAAAAAAATTACATGTCTGTAACCAACTAAAGAATTTTGAAACTTAATCTATCTAACAGGCCACATTGACCCACTTCTACTCTTTATCACTCCAAAAATAATTATCATCATCATCATCATATTAAAGAACTATTAAAATAATTATAACGATTATTAAATAATATATATCGGGACAGTAGTCATAAGTTTCAAGAAAGTAAAATAGTGCCTACTTTCTCGTAACCACTCCAAATTACTCAACACGATATTTTCATTCATGCGTTCAGGAATTTTACTTGTCCAACGATTTTTCAGTTAGAAATTGAGTGTCCAAAAAAACGACAAGTGGCATAATAATATATTGTTAGTAACATTCCCCGCGAACGTGTTGGCAATGGCCACCAAATTCCTAAAGTACCCTAACGGATTTTAAACATGCCTATGTCCATACCAGGAGGGTCACCTCCTAACCCCTTTAAACTGACCGAAATAGCCGACCCATCTGTGGAAAGTAACTCACTAGAGAACAGCGAACTCGCGAAGTCATCCTGGCTAAAACCAGGCGTTATCACCAGGAGGAATAAAAATCCTGCTTTTGACACTGTCATGTTGCACAAACACTGTCACTGTCAAAACTGTCAAGAAAAACGCGGGAATGGCATGGCGCGTCCGCGCAGTCGGTCGCGGCGATTGCACTGGTGAAAGAAGAAAGGCGATCCGATGCGTACGTTCGCTGCCAGTGATTGGAGGTATGATACTTGTAGATGGGACCATGGGAATGTTGCTTAGTTTGTTGCCTACGGACTCACAAACTCTGTGAGGCACGACAGATCATCTTTCTGGAGTCTTAACCCTCACTTTAGGTAAAACCTTATCTCTTACTGTATTACATAGTGGATTTGACTATTGGAAAGTTAGTTCCAATTGAAAGGCCTCAAATACAGAGCATTGGCTAAGTTAATAATAAATCAAATGATGTTTGTATTATATAATACAAACATCGTTTAATTTATTATAGAGCATCAGAACTAGTCCCCCTCAATTTCGATGACGGCGACCCTTTTCTGAGTTACTAGTTTTTTTTTATTTACAGTTTTGATTTTATTGTAATTATTGTATTGCAAGCTCCTCACAAAATTCAGGATCGATAGCGCAGGCGTCTTTTGAACACGTCCTTGTAACGCAGATGCTGACCACCGTGTTTTCTCTTACCCTCTGCCATCTCCGAGTAAAAGACAGTTTTAGGTAAACGGCGCCGGCGGTCATCCATGCGGAGAACGTGCCCACACCACCTAAGTTGGCGTTGCATTAGAAATGCTTACATGCCGTTAATTCCGGAGCGATGCAGCTGACCCATCCTTGCTGCCACATGGGAAACCACTAGAGGAGGTCTCTTCTTCAGATATCTTGGAGGCAATATCCGGTATGATAACACCTTAGCTTCGGAGATACCATCGTGCATTGCTAACGCCGCTGCCGATTTCGGAAAACTCACTGATCGTGTCTGGAAGTCCCATGACCTTAATAAGCTGGAGACAAAAATTTGTGTCCATTAAGGCACTTATTATACCTGTCCTTTTATACGGTGCAGAGAAATGGTGCCTATGCAAACCAGGCATAAAAAGTTAAGACACGTACCACCTTCGATGTATGAGATCTATACTGAAGATCAAGTGGCAGGACCGCGTACCTAATAGTATATTATATGGTAAACATTACTATGTATACTATATAATATACTACATGTACTCATGTACCTACGTAAAATATGTAAATTTTAAAATCAAATTTTAATTACTCTTATTAAAATGGCTATGAATTAATACTTGGAAGGAAAACAGGGGCTCCAGCACAAGTTTTTATAACTTCGTGTAGGTCCTGTAAGCTAAATTATAAATATGTAATAAGCTATTGTCTGCATTCTAAGCTAAATATGTACTGTGTTAGTTTATATATGTGCTTAAATGAAATAAATAAATTAGTTAAATTGAAAGTATATGAAAAATCGGAAATCGAAAATGTTTTGAAGTTTTCTTTCTAATATTTTTAATCCTGGTTGACGAGGATGATAATAATAAAAAACATTCTTATTTTACCCTTTTCACTCTACAATTCTTTTTTATTTGTATCTATGGCATTCAGAGCATTTTTTGTCGATAAAAACAAATGAAATAAGTTATAAATTGACGCGTTTATTAAATAAAGAAGGTACGATTTAAGTGATACTTGCATAATAGAAAGTAGGTACTTAGATGAGGAACTAAATCAAATATAGCTAAAGTATAAAGTATAATAAAGTTAATTGTGCTAACATTGTAAGCACAAAACTCAGAGCATTTCCTTTCGTCCCATCTGTCCCTAACTTATATCAGGCTAAAATCGTTTAACGGCATACAGTGTGCCGGCTTTATTGAGCCGATTCATATCTTCAATTATAACATCCTAATGATTGGAGTCAGCGCGTTATTAACACAATTTCAAATAGAAATCATTGCTGGCTTACACTTTGGGAGTGGCCGGTGAAATGTGCTCTAAGTTATGACCTCATTGGCCTAAAAATTGACTGGCGATCTGTAATCAGTGGCAGTCATAAAAGAAGGCTTTAAACCTTCTTAATTAACTTCTGATTTGATTAATTGACCCCCTTTACCTTTCTTGCGTCCGCCGCATGTTTTGTGACGAAATTGATTAAGGAAAGCAAGAAAGAAGGAAATAATTTAGGAATAATAATCAATAGAGACTTATATACGAAATATTTGTGGACCTGAATGTCCTAACTCAGCATAATGTTGCCCCTTAGAAATTAGATAGAACGTTGGTTTCTGGTAGGACCTTTAGTGAGTCGACACATTAGATTTTAACACCGTTTTATGGAAGTAACTAAAATTAATGATAATTTAACAAAAAGCATATAAAAAATAATAACTCACTTCAAAATAGTCTATTCAACAACACAAGATCAGCTCAACAGGTCAAACCCCCAGCAGAACTTTTTATTTATATATTTATTTTATTTATTTGGAACAATAAACAACCACAATATACAATTTAACATGAAAAGGTAGGTTTCAAATAATAAAGTCGGTAATACTGTGGCCCACAACATTGTCCACATAGTACCGGTTACAATATTAACAAAATAATACTAGATGATAATTAATAAAGATAAAAATATATAAATATTGATTACAAAATGTTCAGCAAATCTTTATACAGAAATAGTAAATAGAAGGAGAATAGTGTAAACTTTACCTTCATGTAATCAATTTACCTGCAAATTAGCAGGAGGGGTAGAATCCACCAGTTAATTAAACCCACGCGTGTGTATCCATGTCATAATGTTACTCGAAGATTTTCAAGTTTTACTAACTCTATTGGCTCAGGGTCCCAAAGTTATTAGGGGCGTCCTATGCGGAAACTCGCCAAGTTCTCTTCATCTAAGTCCACAGACACAAGCCGCCCTCATGGTCAAGTACCTGGTCATGAGGGGTTGTTGCTATACTCCTCAGGCTTGGCAGGCGGGTTGGTTGATACACGGGAAGATGCTGCTGCCCTTTCTGAAGAAGAAGTAAGTTCCTCATCATTCCAGCCGTAAAAAGTCCACAGGCCTCCCTCATGGATCTCCATGAGGGGTAGTTGCCATACTCACCACGCTTGGCAGGCGGGTTGGCGAGCGCAGTACGGGATGTTGATACACGGAAAGACGCTGCTGCCCATCTTCCGGAGGTATCCCTTAGCAGGCTCTTACTGCATCCACGGGCATGAGAGGAGGGGTAACATTCTACTGCCAGCACCCCACGGCATTAGGCGTTGTTACGGTTTAAATTTTAGCTCTTTTAAAATAAGAAACGATGATTAAAACTTAAGCAGCAACTAATTAACAGGTTTTTGTCAGTTATTTATAAAGCTCGTCAGTTATTTGCGGAATATCCTAATGAGCCTTTTTATGGGTTACACAAAGTTATTAAAGTAGTAAATTGTTTACGTATCTATAAAAACGAATACAATAGAATACGTAACGAATACATAGCAGGAATATACGCAGCCCCAGGAAACATGTCCGTAGTTCATGCATTTGTCCTGCGACTGGATCGAACCCACCTTAAGCCTCTTCGTTCATAACGCTGTGGAGCTCGTCAGTAACGTAACGAGACGTGGGCGTGAAGAAACACTCATTGCACCTAACTTTTACTCTTTCCTCGTGAGATCATACTTAAAACGAGTCAATATTGTATTTTTAAAACAGCTTTTACTAATAACTTGCCAAGTCAGTATCTCGCAATCCATGTTTACTCATCAAGTAGGTATTAAAATGCATTTTTAGTTAAGGAAAATGTTTTCGATTTCAATTATAAAATGTGCGACTACGAGGAATACGTTTTCTGAAGCGAACGAATTCCATTGTGTTTTATTTAATTTGAATGCGGTTTGTCGTTCTTTTTATATTTAGGTATTATTTCATGAAATTTTTTGCTCTACAGAAAAAACACTTATTGTCTTTGACTTAATTAAATGAAATTACAAGCGTTCCTAAAATATGTCAAGACACATTTTAGCTATGTAAAATAATCCTAATCCTAATCGTCCTCTCCAGCATGATAACCAGCTGCTGACTTTGTACAATTCGTCTCTAAAATAAATGTGATAGGCCATAATGTATTGTCTGACGGAGTTGGATTAGAAGGGACCCCTCGCTCGTTTTTTTTAGGGAAACTATAATAAATAAAATGCAATGAATAAAAAAATGAATGAAATGCATAAGCTTATGCATAAGCGGAATTAAAACTAAATATTTTCATTGCATTTTATTGTCATGGATTTCCGCAAAGTAACGCCTGATTCCATTAATTATAAGGAAACTATAGTTTTTGTCACCAAAGTTTAGATTTGTCACTAATCTAATCTGCAATTCCCTTTAATATATTTGTTCCTAAAATAGAAGATCCGTCATCAAAATTCAATCACCAAAACTAGATAACCCCCTCACAAAACAAGGTTAGGTTCAGGTTGTAAGCAACAACCCAATTCTACTCGGTGATTCAATTTTAGTGACAGATCTACTATTTAGGCGAGATCTTCTATTTTAGGAACAAATATATCAATATTGAGAAGGATTTGAAATTATTAAAAAAGAAAATCATATCATCATCACCTCACGAAGTTGGATTAGAAGGGACACCACGCTCGTTATATTTCTTCTCACCATTGTTCAGAATTCTCAATAACCTGCAATACCCTATTTAACAGATTTAAACAAAACCACGATACATTACTAAGTGCATAAATAATATTTTTTTCTATATATGTATGTGTATTTATTAAAATCATATTGTCTCGGCCCGGTTCTCATGTCCCACAACACGCACCTCTCAGAATGCAAATGATCCGAGATTTAAGGCGCCTCTGTGAGCATTGGGCAGTGACGTCACAGGGAACTCGAACAAACACGAGTATTGCACGAAATATAATGATAAAAGGAGGTAGAAGTGGTAGAAGTAACAACTTTTTAAACTGGATATAAAGAAAGAAATAAGGATATTTACAAGACACAGAAACAAAAAGCTATTTATTTTAACGCTGGATCTACGACCTATTTTATCTTAAACTAGGTACTAAGCTGGAATAAAAGGAAAGGTGGGAAGCTGGAATAAAATAAAAGAAAGTAAGCATCCCACCAGTGGGCCAAAAAAATCTTACCAAAGTTAACCAACCCAGGGGGCACAGTCATTAAGAAATAATGTAGAAAAATAAGAAGATAGATAGATATGTAGATAAACAGTTTATTTGGAACCACACACATACAGTACAGAGATAAAAACTTATGACAGCAAATAACATAATAACTAAACAACTAAAACGGTAACGTGAACTAAATGCTTAACTGGCTAAGAAATAAAAAAAAAAAATAATAAGATATAAACTAACATGGTAATATATGGCTTACAGTGGGGGCAAACGGGTTGAAATGATGATGATGTTATTGATTATATATGTTATTAATCGCGGCTTAGTTAGCTTCAGACGTATTGACTTGTTCTTTCCTCTGAATGCTAACTAAGCTGAGAGGATGGTATAGGTGCTGGGCAAGCCTAATCCATCTAACAATGTCCCAGGCACTGCAGCGTCCCGTAGAGCATGATTACCAGTTGCTGACGCTGTATAAATCATCTATAATAGATGTAAAGGCCTTACTCTTTTATTAAACATGGCAATTAATTTGTAAGATCAAGATCTAATAGGTACAAAATACTTTTCAATGATCTACCATGAATTCGACGTTAGTTATTAAGAAACAAAGAACAATCAACTTTTTGTAAGTATTTTTGAGGCATTTACGTAAGGTAAGTTTAGCATAAGTGTGCGGTATGATTGCGTTAACACAGCTTTTTTAAACTGTCTTGACCTACAAATGTCCGAAACTCAAAAGCAGCTACATACAATATCATAATACGAGTATATTTCTATTAATTTTCCCCGTCCGTAACAACCACGGCCATAACGGTTGGACACAGAACAGTTAGCAGAAGCGACAGGTTTCAAAAACTACTTATTATATTACTACAGCAGCTAGACAGGAATGCGAGCCTTCAATCTATGATATTAATAATGTGGGGTGCCAGCAGTAGGAATGTTGCGTTCTCTCTTCTCCGTGGATGCAGTAAGAATCTGCCAAGGGATACCTCCATAATGGGCAGTCTACGTGTATCAACATCCTCTACTGCGCTCACCAACCCGCCTGCCAAGCGTGTCGAGTATGGCAACAGCCTCCTCGTGATCTTGAGATCCATGAGGGAGGCCTTAGTTCAGTAGTGGACGTTTTACGGATTAAATGATGAACCCTAGTTTAACATACTGAGCCTCTCTCGCACCCCTTTGTCTCTCCTTCCCCTCAACCAACGCCCTAAAAACTGTGTACCTACTGCGCAGCCGTTGACGTTAACTTCACAGGGCTCATAAAGTTTTGCGTTTATCTCCAATAAATAAATTCATAACAAAATGTCGGCTAGATAAAACGAAAATACACCAAAAATCGCGCTGGTAACCCTAGCCTAAAGCCTGGCCGGGTAGGGTAAAGCCTGGCCGTGGGGTGCCGGCAGTAGAATGTTACCCCTCCTCTCCTATCCGTGGACGCAGTATGAACCTGCTAAGGGACACCTCCAGAGGATGGGCAGCAGCGTCCTTCCGTGCATCAACAACACGTACTGCGCTCACCAACCCGCCTGCCGAGTGTGGTGAGTATGGCAACTACCCCTCATGAAGATCCATGAGGGGGGCTTGTTTATTTATTTATTTATATCTATCAGTTGCCTGCTGCACTTACAGCCAACGCGTGCAGCAGGTTATTGTACACATTACGTACACTTAAAATACTTAACTAAAGAAACGAATAGGTACACTTATCTAAAAACAAATTAGGTTTACTCGTTGTATTCTGTAGTAACGGCAGGCAACCTAACAGTGACAACTCATAGTAGACACACTGGTCATAAAAGGTATGTAAGAAGTTTCAACATGTTTTGTTCGATTATTTGCTTCACTGCCTACTCTTTGGCCTGTCATCTTCCCAGCGCCATATCTCAGCCGCGGCGTGCTTTACGAGTCGAAGCATACTTTGCAACACTCGATTTAAAATCACGAGTTTTATAACGCGACTTAAAAGGGCTGGACCGTTACACGTTTTGTTTTGCTAAAAAACGCCCGAGCGTAAAGGGTGACCCAGAAATATGTACCTATTGAAATGATAAAGAAATTAAAAAATATTTATTAATGTCTTATTTATAAAAATACAACGGAATTTCAAAGTTAAAATAAAATATTAGTAGTCATAAATCGGTCGCTAACTCAGCGTGCGCTGTGTCAGACACAGCACTGGTTTTCAGTAGCGCCGTATAGATAAAATAAGATAAAAAACGTTTATTTTGTTTCACACATTACAAATAATACAACAAAATTAAAAATATACCTACAGACATGGAAACAAAAAAGGAAATCGCTCAGCATGTGAACAGTAGGTAAGTATACGGGTCGAGGTGCGATTTTCTTATGCTGTTTAAAGTCGTACCTTAGCTTAATCACTGCGACAGCTGTCATCATCACTATTCGTGCAGTCCCATCATCAAAATCCCGCCCATCAAGCTCTACTTATATTTTGTAACGGTAAAAATTACCTGAGGCAACGTCGTACTTTATGGGTGGGACTGCACGAATAGTGATGTGCGATGCTGATGAGTCATCGTAACGAACTGTTAAAAGTTGTTCTTATTTCTACCCAACGCCTGCCTAAATCTGGGTAGGTTCAGTCAGGTGTTGTAGACGCAATGATGAATGTTATTTTGTGCTGGATTTAACGATTTATTAAATTGATACAGGTGTATGTTTATTCACGAGTAATGGTAGCTAAGTCTTAGCAACCAAGATAAGTTATACGAACATAGTTGACAGCTTTTGCTGTGCCATGAGTAGTTGTATACAACACAACAAAGGTTTCTATAGAAAACAAAAAATTGTAAACGTAAAAATGCGACCATTCGCGTTGGCACGCAAGGCCTACCCGTTGGGAGAGTCGATAGAGGCCTTCGAGCATCATGCCGAGTTCCTCCATCGACTTTGCCATGACCACAATATCGTCGGCGCTAATATAAAAAACATGATATAATATACCTACGTGCAAAAATAAAATTTAACTTCAAAATACATCGGTCAAAACAATTGATCACATCCACTAAAAAACACACAAAGCAAAAACTTTTTCAAAATGCAGATTTATTAACTTCCGAACTAGCAAACCAATTTTCAATCCTTAACATAAATAAAACCGAAGATGTAGGTGACCAATATCAAGCTATAGTACAAGGAATACAGCTGAGTTCTAAGAAAATAAGAGGGACAAGAAAAAAAGCTATAGCTAAGCTAAGCTATAGCTTTATTTTTTCTTGTCCCTCTTCCGATCAATTTTCTTCAATAAATCTTTCCGATCAATCAAAACAACTCATATTAGAACGACAAAATGAAAAAATTCAAACTCCAGAATACAAATATGGATAGGAAAGTTAAGCGTAGTATTAGGAAAGACGTACGACAGTCAGCGAATTTTTATTAACGAACACTTTAGATAATACGAACCTGTATATAAAGTGCCGTGAACTAGCAATCGCTAATTCTTTGTCTGGATTAGAAATCGTAAGATTTTTGTGCGAAGAGACGAATTTCAGTTCAATTGGTTGAAGATATCTGCTTCAAAATTGAGTTGCAAGATTCCGCGAACATAGTTACATACAAACATAATTGTACATACCGTTAGCCGTGGGGCAGTAGAATGTTGCCCCTCCTCTCATGCCCGTGGATGCAGTAAGAGCCTGCTAAGGGATACCTCCGAAATATGGGCAGCAGCGTCTTTCCATATATCAACATCCCATACTGCGCTCGCCAACCCGCCTGCCAAGCGTGGTGAGTATGGCAACTACCCCTCATGGAGATCCATGAAGGAGGCCTTTGTTCATTAGTGGACGTTTTATGGCTGAAATGATGATACGTACATACATACAGGGCAAGCTAAATAAAAGCTTGTAAAAATGGACTCTATTCCGTCTTATTGTAACGTAACGATCTTATGATGAGCCCGGCGCGGCGCGACTGGACAGACAGTAAACAAATTAATAATTAAACTATACCACAGATAATATAATACACTAGTATTTCAAATCTCAAATAAGGGAGTTTTAACAAGATAACAACTTCACATGATTTGCCAAAAATCAAAGCCTATACAAATATTCTATTAATATACATATATTCAAATAAACGCCCACTGAATTTCAGCTTTCTACACCTTGTAATTAACCGTAAATAAATAAAAACAACGAAACATGCACATTCATATATGTACATAGTTATTCGACCAAATACGAAAGTCCATTAAAAAGCGGCCCTCAAGAACATTCACCCTACCTTCTTAATTTATATACCAGCTTTTCTAATGTTTGTACAGCAGTGCAGAAAAGCTATTTCGGATAATTTATCATTTAGGTGTAATCATTTTGATAATTTTTATTTCTAGATACTAATATTATGCTGCACCTTAGTATGTGAGGATGATTATCGTCAAGTCTGAAAGCAGGTAGGTAATTAGGTATAATGTTATTTCGTATTAAAAGCCGTGTTGGCCGAGTGGTATGTACCCCCGACTTTCAATCCGAAGGTCGTGGGTTCGATACCGGCAGTGCACCAATGGATTTTTCTTTCTTGAAAAATTTATGTGCACACTTAACACGTGCTTTAACGGTGAAGGAAACATCGTGAGGAAACCCGCGGCTTAGTTAGCTTCAGACGTATTGACCTGTTCTTTCCTCTGAATAATAGCTGACTAAGCTGAGAGGATGGTATAGGTGCTGGGCAAGCCTAATCCATCTAACAATGTCCCAGGCACTGCAGCGTCCCGTACAGCATGATTACCAGTTGCTGACGCTGTATAAATCATCTTAATAGATGCAAAAGGCCTTACTACTACTACTATTTCGTATTAGGTAGGTAGGTAATTATTTATTTTTATTTTATTGATCACCAACATAGTGTACACTAAAACTAGCTTAGAGTTGCCTTAATAAAATTCATGTCAAGTGCCAGTATAATTATAGGTGAAGACAACATGCAATGCATTACGTATAATGTTATTTCAATTTGGCGTCAGAAACATTATTTATGCTGCACGGGACGCCGCAGTGCCTGGGACATTGTTGGGAATGGTATGGGTGCTGGGTAAGCCTCATCCATCTGATGAGGCCCCTGGGGGGCCTCATCCCCCAGCTTAATCGGCTATTAGTCAGAGAAAAGAACAGGTCCATAAGTCTGAAGCTGACTAGGCCACGGGATTCCTCACGATGTTTTCTTGACCGTTAAGGCACGTGTAAATAATTTAATTTTATAGACATATTGTTTTAAGAATGACAAACTTTTGCTGCACGGCGGCACACAGTGGATCGAAAAAGCCCTTCCTATAGACATAGAACTTTTTTTTTCTAAACATGCTTTTTCTTATTGGAAACCAAGACAGAGTCTTATTAGAAGCCCAAAATATATCATATTTTATGAACCTAGGTGATAATGACGCAGAAAAGATTTTTTGAACTTTAATTTGTATGGAGAAAAACATGAAAATCGATATTTTTCGGCTCTCGTGCGAGTGCCCGTTATTTCCTCCGGCATAAATAATGTTCCTATTTTTTACTATATTTTGACATATAGCACATATGGGGCACTCGATGGACTTCAGGTGAAAAAAAATTGAATATATTTTTAAATTTTCATTTTGCATTTTATTCATTATACAAGGTACATTACGACCTAAAAATAATATTTCAACTCGCCTAATTATTGTTACAGTTTTAATGCAATATTTCACCAGCCATACTTTATAATTTTACCTGATAATTCCATATTATATGGTGGTTAAAAAAAAAAAATAAGTAAAAAATAGTAATATTTATTTCGTGTGAATTGTTTAATCGCCTTTGTAGTTTGTAATTATTATTCTTTTCTTTTTAAAAATAATGACTGTATTTGATAATTATGCTTTTACTTTAACTAAATATAAAAATTTAATATATTTTCATTATTATGATAGGTGAAATATTACATTAAAACTGTAACAATAATTAGGTGAGTTGAAATATTATTTTTAGGTCGTAATGCACCTTGTATAATGAATAAAATGCAAAATGAAAATTTAAAAATATATTTTATTTTTTTTCACCTGAAGTCCATCGAGTGCCCCATATGTGCTATATGTCAAAAAATAGTAAAAAATAGGAACATTATTTATGCCGGAGGAAATAACGGGCACTCGCACGAGAGCCGAAAAATATCGATTTTCATGTTTTTCTCCATACAAATTAAAGTTCAAAAAATCTTTTCTGCGTCATTATCACCTAGGTTCATAAAATATGATATAGTTTGGGCTTCTAATAAGATTCTGTCTTGGTTTCCAACAAGAAAAAGCATGTTTAGAAAAAAAACGTTCTATGTCTATAGGAAGGGCTTTTTCGATCCACTGTGCGGCATCAAACATTAGACCTTCAGATCTGGTCGGGGGCTGAAAAGTCGGCAAACATTGTTATTATGACTTTGGTGCAAATAAACGGTTTCTTTCTTTCAAACACGGCTTTTTATAGAGTTTTTGTATAGAGAACTATAAATTGAAATGAAATAAATGAATGAAATAAATGAATGAAATTAAATAATTTATTCACAAAAAATAGAGAATTATAAATGTAGACCCCCCAATTTCGAAAAATATGATAACTTTTAAACGGCAGAACAGTAGGTATTTCTTGAATCATTGCTAGAACACTCTTGCTCAATTCATCTTACAATACAATAAACATATCAAAAACTATTCAGCTGTATGTAAGCTACGATGCCACAGACAAGACATGGATTCACATGTCGAATTAATTATAATAATACCCCTCGATTTGCTTTTTTCTTGGTGGATAAAAAAAACGTCAGGTTTCAAAGAAAAAAATGTTTTAGGCTAAATTAAATTTATTTTTATAAGATAAGATAGTCATACACGCAGTACATTCTAATCATTCTATGCATAAACATTTTTAAAAACTTTCTTATAAATATTTTATCAACTATCTCGCATAGAAATTAATACTATTCAGAGTTTGTTGTCATAATTCTCAACAACACGGGTTAAAACTGTTACGAGGGGAAAACGTCAATTTTTATTTCTCATAATCCCCACTGCACTGGTGAGTACGGTTTAGTGGGGGATTACGACAATAAACCCTATTCAAATAACAACAGAGAAACTCGATCGTCTATGTATAAAACTTCCATATTTTTGGCAAATACTTAATTAATAACGTATCACGAATATTTGAAGCGATACATATAAAACAGATATGCATTAAATATCAACTAGAAAATAAACATAATGTTAAGTTTAATTATGTTTTCATCGTGTTTCGATATAAATCAAATAAGTATACAAATAATTACATAATTTTGTCTATTACCTAGGTTTGCATCTGCAATATTTGTAACCTAAGCGTGCGTCTCTAAACATAGCATTAAATTTTCATTGATAACCACTGGACATTAGTTTACCAAGCCAACTGGGTCGTAAGGTGCGGGTTTGATTCCTCGCTGCGATCTAGAGACATTTAAACAAAATAAAAAACGTAGATTTTAGGAGATTCGCTAATGGAAACGTTTGACCGAGCAAAGAGAATGTTAAAAGTTGATGGGGAGGATGAGGAAATAAGTGGAACCCCTAATTATGTTACCCTCTTACTTATAAAACATTTACTAACAAATCAGCGGCTTCATGACATATTTTCATACATAACAGCCAAAAATCCGTCAACCAAGTGTTGTTAATTGAATTGCGTTTATTAGTAAGGGGGGTACTTACATATTTTTACAATGATGGGAAACAAATAAACTATTGTCCAAGTGACTAGTTTCAAAATTCATATGCACTTTAGTCGCTTGAGTAGCTGTACAAAAATACTATCATTATAGCTAGCGAATCTAGCGATATTGATAGAGCACACTAGAAAAAGCTTAGCATGGGTCATATTAACTTTAATGCTTGTAATTCCATATCTAAGTTCGAATCCACTTTGGTCAAATCTTTAAATATTATCAATAATCAAAAATTATGTAATTTTTGATTAGGTTTTTAATTTCCTTGATATGTCTAAGTGTGGTTTAACACTAGAAATACAAATTACTTGTAGACTGGTTTTAATTGTAACTTTGAAGCTAAAGCTCATGGCACTACTTGTGTACCTACTTGCAGCATTCGCTTTAGAGGCTCGAGCAGACCGGATGCGTATGCGTAGACGTGCACGTACCACTGAGTTGTAATGTATGGAACTGTATGACGACGCGCACGTCTACGTTACGCAAGCGGTGTGTCCTGTCTCATACAGATCCATACAATACAACTCAGTGGTACGTCTACGCTTACGTCTACGCATACGCATCCGGTCTGCTCGAGCCTTAAGTCTTAAGGTAACTTTAAGGTCTTTCGTCAGTTGTCATTTCCGTTTCGTTCCACGAAGGGTTTCTTCAGTGACGAGGGCGCGGGCAGTTTGGACGGCTTCTTGTAGTTCAAGGAGTGGTTAGCGTTTTCTTTGCCGTTGTCCTGATTCTGAAACAAATAATGGAAATTAGACGTTTCTAAATGTAAAACTGTCAACGTAAAATTAGGTCAAAATTAGTGTTGATTTCATTTTAGAAACTAGTCTATGATGAACAGGTTAGATTGGAGTGCTCCTAGATTTATAAGTGAGATGGTTACATACCCTCCTAATACCATCGAAACCAGAGTGAGTAATGTGCAGTGAAAGCGTATCGTTAGACCACGTCGAGTCTTTACTTCAAGTCAGTTTAGGATGAATAAATCTATACTAATATTATAAAGGAAATGATTTGCAGGATGTTTTTTTTAGGTTTGTAACAAATAAACTTAAAAACTACTGGGCCAATTTTCAAAATTGTTTCACCATTACAATACATTATCCCCGAGTAACATAGGCTATATTTTATCCTTGTATTCCCACGGGAACGCGAACTACGCGGATGAAACTGCGGAGTGCGGCTAGTAATGAATAAAGAAGTAAAAGAATAATGGTTACGCCGACAGCATTGCAAGCGTAACTTAATTTAAACGTTAGATAAACGACATTGCATAGTTAATTATCAATAGGTAAACTAAGGGTTGGTTTACTTTTCTGGGAATTTTGTGTAATCCAATATTGGGCTATCACGCGAAGTTCCTATGTGTTCGTGTGTGTGTACGCTATACACAACGGATATTTCTTCTGTGTGTGCACTCTGCATGCATTTTTTAATGACGGTCACCTTGACAAGATTAGTCGCAATAAATCCGCCTCGAAGGTCGGTCGCACGCAACTCATTATATTACCGCACACGTCTGTCTCGATTCGTTCTTTGGAGTCGAGGCTGACAATTCTTGCCTATTTCCCATAATATATTGGGATAGGTCGCGCATCACCACAAGATCGTTGCCAGCCAAAGGAACTCGCCTTCCTGTGAAGTGAAAGGATTCCCGCGCAGCCCCTGGACCCTCAAAGATTGCCGGACTTGCCAGGTTAGTAAGCCTTCCTAACTACCTAGTGATTTTAGCCTGTGCAACGTCGTTATAATTACTATACGCATCTTTGAGAAACCTAGAATTATTGGATTTCAGCCAGTCCACCCAACATTGGGAAACGCATATTAACGAAGGGTATAATCGGTTAGCTTTATGGTCTATTTTTCCGGAGGTCGTGGCATGCTGCTGGTTATATCCTCCAAATAACTTACCCTCCTGAAGGCGTAGATGTCGGTCTCCGAGGTGGACTTGACCACCGGCTGCACGCGGCGGGCGGCGGGCGCGCCGGGCGGCGACGGCGCCGCGAACACGGAGAACTCCTCCGAGGCCGAGGACTCGCCGTCGCTGGTGGCGCGGGACTCCGCGTCCGATTCTACCACTATACAGTCCTGAGGATCAAGATATTCATAAATAATAATAATTCATTATTTCAGATTACACAGATCCATAATATGTTAGTACAAAAAATGACTTCGGGCTATATTAGGTGCACATAAAAAATGTATTGCGTCAACATAGCGATGGAGTGTGTGTACATCACTCCATCGACGTATCGGCTATTACCCGCAGGATGGTGTTGGTACTCCCGCGCACTCTGCTTAGCAGTAAAGCTGCTTTCTGTCTGCAGCAGGCGGCGACCCCGCCTGCGTCTGCGCGAGCACGCCGGGCGCCTCCCGCGCACTCTGCTTAGCAGTAAAGCTGCTTTCTGTCTGCAGCAGGCGGCGACCCCACCCGCGCCTGCGCGAGCGCGCCGGGTGCCTCCCGCGCACTCTGCTTAGCAGTAAAGCTGCTTTCTGTCTGCAGCAGGCGGCGACCCCGCCCGCGCCTGCGCGAGCGCGCCGGGCGCCTCCCGCGCACTCTGCTTAGCAGTAAAGCTGCTTTCTGTCTGCAGCAGGCGGCGACCACGCCCGCGCCTGCGCGAGCGCGCCGGGCGCCTCCCGCGCACTCTGCTTAGCAGTAAAGCTGCTTTCTGTCTGCAGCAGGCGGCGACCCCGCCCGCGCCTGCGCGAGCGCGCCGGGCGCCTCCCGCGCACTCTGCTTAGCAGTAAAGCTGCTTTCTGTCTGCAGCAGGCGGCGACCCCGCCCGCGCCTGCGCGAGCGCGCCGGGCGCCTCCCGCGCACTCTGCTTAGCAGTAAAGCTGCTTTCTGTCTGCAGCAGGCGGCGACCCCGCCCGCGCCTGCGCGAGCGCGCCGGGCGCCTCCCGCGCACTCTGCTTAGCAGTAAAGCTGCTTTCTGTCTGCAGCAGGCGGCGACCCCGCCCGCGCCTGCGCGAGCGCGCCGGGCGCCTCCCGCGCACTCTGCTTAGCAGTAAAGCTGCTTTCTGTCTGCAGCAGGCGGCGACCCCGCCCGCGCCTGCGCGAGCGCGCCGGGCGCCTCCCGCGCACTCTGCTTAGCAGTAAAGCTGCTTTCTGTCTGCAGCAGGCGGCGACCCCGCCCGCGCCTGCGCGAGCGCGCCGGGCGCCTCCCGCGCACTCTGCTTAGCAGTAAAGCTGCTTTCTGTCTGCAGCAGGCGGCGACCCCGCCCGCGCCTGCGCGAGCGCGCCGGGCGCCTCCCGCGCACTCTGCTTAGCAGTAAAGCTGCTTTCTGTCTGCAGCAGGCGGCGACCCCGCCCGCGCCTGCGCGAGCGCGCCGGGCGCCTCCCGCGCACTCTGCTTAGCAGTAAAGCTGCTTTCTGTCTGCAGCAGGCGGCGACCCCGCCCGCGCCTGCGCGAGCGCGCCGGGCGCCTCCCGCGCACTCTGCTTAGCAGTAAAGCTGCTTTCTGTCTGCAGCAGGCGGCGACCCCGCCCGCGCCTGCGCGAGCGCGCCGGGCGCCTCCCGCGCACTCTGCTTAGCAGTAAAGCTGCTTTCTGTCTGCAGCAGGCGGCGACCCCGCCCGCGCCTGCGCGAGCGCGCCGGGCGCCTCCCGCGCACTCTGCTTAGCAGTAAAGCTGCTTTCTGTCTGCAGCAGGCGGCGACCCCGCCCGCGCCTGCGCGAGCGCGCCGGGCGCCTCCCGCGCACTCTGCTTAGCAGTAAAGCTGCTTTCTGTCTGCAGCAGGCGGCGACCCCGCCCGCGCCTGCGCGAGCGCGCCGGGCGCCTCCCGCGCACTCTGCTTAGCAGTAAAGCTGCTTTCTGTCTGCAGCAGGCGGCGACCCCGCCCGCGCCTGCGCGAGCGCGCCGGGCGCCTCCCGCGCACTCTGCTTAGCAGTAAAGCTGCTTTCTGTCTGCAGCAGGCGGCGACCCCGCCCGCGCCTGCGCGAGCGCGCCGGGCGCCTCCCGCGCACTCTGCTTAGCAGTAAAGCTGCTTTCTGTCTGCAGCAGGCGGCGACCCCGCCCGCGCCTGCGCGAGCGCGCCGGGCGCCTCCCGCGCACTCTGCTTAGCAGTAAAGCTGCTTTCTGTCTGCAGCAGGCGGCGACCCCGCCCGCGCCTGCGCGAGCGCGCCGGGCGCCTCCCGCGCACTCTGCTTAGCAGTAAAGCTGCTTTCTGTCTGCAGCAGGCGGCGACCCCGCCCGCGCCTGCGCGAGCGCGCCGGGCGCCTCCCGCGCACTCTGCTTAGCAGTAAAGCTGCTTTCTGTCTGCAGCAGGCGGCGACCCCGCCCGCGCCTGCGCGAGCGCGCCGGGCGCCTCCCGCGCACTCTGCTTAGCAGTAAAGCTGCTTTCTGTCTGCAGCAGGCGGCGACCCCGCCCGCGCCTGCGCGAGCGCGCCGGGCGCCTCCCGCGCACTCTGCTTAGCAGTAAAGCTGCTTTCTGTCTGCAGCAGGCGGCGACCCCGCCCGCGCCTGCACGAGCGCGCCGGGCGCCTCCCGCGCACTCTGCTTAGCAGTAAAGCTGCTTTCTGTCTGCAGCAGGCGGCGACCCCGCCCGCGCCTGCGCGAGCGCGCCGGGCGCCTCCCGCGCACTCTGCTTAGCAGTAAAGCTGCTTTCTGTCTGCAGCAGGCGGCGACCCCGCCCGCGCCTGCGCGAGCGCGCCGGGCGCCTCCCGCGCACTCTGCTTAGCAGTAAAGCTGCTTTCTGTCTGCAGCAGGCGGCGACCCCGCCCGCGCCTGCGCGAGCGCGCCGGGCGCCTCCCGCGCACTCTGCTTAGCAGTAAAGCTGCTTTCTGTCTGCAGCAGGCGGCGACCCCGCCCGCGCCTGCGCGAGCGCGCCGGGCGCCTCCCGCGCACTCTGCTTAGCAGTAAAGCTGCTTTCTGTCTGCAGCAGGCGGCGACCCCGCCCGCGCCTGCGCGAGCGCGCCGGGCGCCTCCCGCGCACTCTGCTTAGCAGTAAAGCTGCTTTCTGTCTGCAGCAGGCGGCGACCCCGCCCGCGCCTGCGCGAGCGCGCCGGGCGCCTCCCGCGCACTCTGCTTAGCAGTAAAGCTGCTTTCTGTCTGCAGCAGGCGGCGACCCCGCCCGCGCCTGCGCGAGCGCGCCGGGCGCCTCCCGCGCACTCTGCTTAGCAGTAAAGCTGCTTTCTGTCTGCAGCAGGCGGCGACCCCGCCCGCGCCTGCGCGAGCGCGCCGGGCGCCTCCCGCGCACTCTGCTTAGCAGTAAAGCTGCTTTCTGTCTGCAGCAGGCGGCGACCCCGCCCGCGCCTGCGCGAGCGCGCCGGGCGCCTCCCGCGCACTCTGCTTAGCAGTAAAGCTGCTTTCTGTCTGCAGCAGGCGGCGACCCCGCCCGCGCCTGCGCGAGCGCGCCGGGCGCCTCCCGCGCACTCTGCTTAGCAGTAAAGCTGCTTTCTGTCTGCAGCAGGCGGCGACCCCGCCCGCGCCTGCGCGAGCGCGCCGGGCGCCTCCCGCGCACTCTGCTTAGCAGTAAAGCTGCTTTCTGTCTGCAGCAGGCGGCGACCCCGCCCGCGCCTGCGCGAGCGCGCCGGGCGCCTCCCGCGCACTCTGCTTAGCAGTAAAGCTGCTTTCTGTCTGCAGCAGGCGGCGACCCCGCCCGCGCCTGCGCGAGCGCGCCGGGCGCCTCCCGCGCACTCTGCTTAGCAGTAAAGCTGCTTTCTGTCTGCAGCAGGCGGCGACCCCGCCCGCGCCTGCGCGAGCGCGCCGGGCGCCTCCCGCGCACTCTGCTTAGCAGTAAAGCTGCTTTCTGTCTGCAGCAGGCGGCGACCCCGCCCGCGCCTGCGCGAGCGCGCCGGGCGCCTCCCGCGCACTCTGCTTAGCAGTAAAGCTGCTTTCTGTCTGCAGCAGGCGGCGACCCCGCCCGCGCCTGCGCGAGCGCGCCGGGCGCCTCCCGCGCACTCTGCTTAGCAGTAAAGCTGCTTTCTGTCTGCAGCAGGCGGCGACCCCGCCCGCGCCTGCGCGAGCGCGCCGGGCGCCTCCCGCGCACTCTGCTTAGCAGTAAAGCTGCTTTCTGTCTGCAGCAGGCGGCGACCCCGCCCGCGCCTGCGCGAGCGCGCCGGGCGCCTCCCGCGCACTCTGCTTAGCAGTAAAGCTGCTTTCTGTCTGCAGCAGGCGGCGACCCCGCCCGCGCCGGGCGCCTCCCGCGCACTCTGCTTAGCAGTAAAGCTGCTTTCTGTCTGCAGCAGGCGGCGACCCCGCCCGCGCCTGCGCGAGCGCGCCGGGCGCCTCCCGCGCACTCTGCTTAGCAGTAAAGCTGCTTTCTGTCTGCAGCAAGCGGCGACCCCGCCTGCGCCTGCGCGAGCGCGCCGGGCGCCTCCCGCGCACTCTGCTTAGCAGTAAAGCTGCTTTCTGTCTGCAGCAAGCGGCGACCCCGCCTGCGCCTGCGCGAGCGCGCCGGGCGCCTCCCGCGCACTCTGCTTAGCAGTAAAGCTGCTTTCTGTCTGCAGCAGGCGGCGACCCCGCCCGCGCCTGCGCGAGCGCGCCGGGCGCCTCCCGCGCACTCTGCTTAGCAGTAAAGCTGCTTTCTGTCTGCAGCAGGCGGCGACCCCGCCCGCGCCTGCGCGAGCGCGCCGGGCGCCTCCCGCGCACTCTGCTTAGCAGTAAAGCTGCTTTCTGTCTGCAGCAGGCGGCGACCCCGCCCGCGCCTGCGCGAGCGCGCCGGGCGCCTCCCGCGCACTCTGCTTAGCAGTAAAGCTGCTTTCTGTCTGCAGCAGGCGGCGACCCCGCCCGCGCCTGCGCGAGCGCGCCGGGCGCCTCCCGCGCACTCTGCTTAGCAGTAAAGCTGCTTTCTGTCTGCAGCAGGCGGCGACCCCGCCCGCGCCTGCGCGAGCGCGCCGGGCGCCTCCCGCGCACTCTGCTTAGCAGTAAAGCTGCTTTCTGTCTGCAGCAGGCGGCGACCCCGCCCGCGCCTGCGCGAGCGCGCCGGGCGCCTCCCGCGCACTCTGCTTAGCAGTAAAGCTGCTTTCTGTCTGCAGCAGGCGGCGACCCCGCCCGCGCCTGCGCGAGCGCGCCGGGCGCCTCCCGCGCACTCTGCTTAGCAGTAAAGCTGCTTTCTGTCTGCAGCAGGCGGCGACCCCGCCCGCGCCTGCGCGAGCGCGCCGGGCGCCTCCCGCGCACTCTGCTTAGCAGTAAAGCTGCTTTCTGTCTGCAGCAAGCGGCGACCCCGCCTGCGCCTGCGCGAGCGCGCCGGGCGCCTCCCGCGCACTCTGCTTAGCAGTAAAGCTGCTTTCTGTCTGCAGCAAGCGGCGACCCCGCCTGCGCCTGCGCGAGCGCGCCGGGCGCCTCCCGCGCACTCTGCTTAGCAGTAAAGCTGCTTTCTGTCTGCAGCAGGCGGCGACCCCGCCCGCGCCTGCGCGAGCGCGCCGGGCGCCTCCCGCGCACTCTGCTTAGCAGTAAAGCTGCTTTCTGTCTGCAGCAAGCGGCGACCCCGCCTGCGCCTGCGCGAGCGCGCCGGGCGCCTCCCGCGCACTCTGCTTAGCAGTAAAGCTGCTTTCTGTCTGCAGCAAGCGGCGACCCCGCCTGCGCCTGCGCGAGCGCGCCGGGCGCGCTGCAGGGCCGCGGGGGCCCGGCAGCACGCTGAACGCATTGTTATACTGGACCCGGAGGGCGTTGACGGATCTCTTCGTATATGTGAACCACAGGCTGCTTGTGTAAGAAGATTGACAAAATGATTCGAAGAGTTATTTTAACTTCCTCGGAGCAACGAGCGAACCTGCGGATCAACATATTGGCTCTCACCGTCAACGCCCTTCGCTCCCTCTCTATATCTTCTTCATCTTTTAGGTTATCTGTGAGAAGATGACCCAGATATCTAAAACTAAAAACCCTACTGAGTATATTTCCACTCAACATAATGGGAGGCACGGAAACCGGTCTCTTACCCTTGGGACCAAAAACCATGAACTCGCTTTTCTTGACAAGCCATGACTTGCAGCAAAGTCTCACAAAATGCTACCAAACTTCTCAATGCCCCAATAGACGGCGCCAGCGGCACCATATCGTCTGCGTAGCTTGTTGACGCTTACTCCGCCTATAGTGCAGCCGACTGGTAAGCTGCTGAGGCCCTCTTTGGCCATTAAGGTACAGATTAAAATGTTTTCGATTATTTTCTTTTTTTCTTATTATATTTATTAATGTCCTTTGATAAATTACATGTTCTTGGACAAGTCAGTTAAATGTGCAACGCGAGCGCGTGAGAGGCAAGGAGACGGTACCGCGTAAAAAGCTCCCTGACGAAAGTTCCCCTGGGAGGAACTGAACACGTTGGATACCAATTTCAACGAATATTTAACGTGAGTAGAAAACCCGTTTAACATAACAATAAAAAAGTCAGTTAAAAATAAAAATAAATGTAAGCCTACTTTTTATATTAACTTAATATTAAGTAATTGAAAACAAAGTTATAATACAGAATGGATACACCTAATATATAATAATGTCAGCAAAAGCATCTCCTGCCCTAATCCCACCTAGGTCGGTCGACACAATATGTGATTTTCTTCCATTCCGCGCTATTATTACTCGTCAAATACACATTCACACCTTTTAAGGCCATATCAATTTTTTTTTCAAATCAAATCATTTATTTAGTGAAACCTCTACAACATATTAAATATTTACTGAAACTATAAAGCCTTACCTCTCGTGCTAGTTAAAAAAGCTGTGTTACGACTTACGGCAAGGTACGTACATACATCCATACATTTTCTTGTCTCCCTCCTACCTCTCTTGTTATATGTCTCTCATCCCTTCTCATAACATGTATTAAGTTATAAAATAATAAGGGAAGATCAATCTATATAGCGCTACTAGATAGACCAATAGAGGTTCATTAGAAAAAAACCTTTGTCGTAAAACTAATGTCGTTACCGTTCTTTCACTGTTATAGGAAACTAGACAACGACAGAACTAACGAATAGCAAAACAAAAAAACACCTAATACAATAAAAAATGTACACAAATTCTCATAACTAGGTACAGCTATTTACTCGTAATTCGTGTATTGTACTAACGTATCACCTTCAAGCCGCACGCTTCGTACGACACTTCGCGGACAGCCAAGCTCTGAAGCTATAAGACAAAATTTTTAATAATGAATAAAAGAAGAAGCGACGTCTATTTATCGCTTCCTTTCATCACTTGTTATGTTATAAAAAATGTTTTCTGAAGCAAACAAACTCAATAATGTGCTTTAATCAAAAATATCTTTGAATGGGCAATGTATGTATATGCTTCTACAAGAAACTCCTAAGTGAGTTGCAGAAGTTATCCTACACGGATACATTGTATTTGCAAACGTGTTTGCCTTTTTTTTTTGCTAAAAGTATATTTTTCTTAATTTAGATAACTTAGAAAATTTCTAAAAGCATCTAAATATAGCTTTCAATGTCAGGAATAATAAAGTCAAGAATCGAATTGTGTGAAATTTTAATTAATACTAAGAACTGAAATTCTGTTTTACTCGTTTCATAAAAATAATGATATCTCGGACATTTGTTAAGATAGAGAGAATATAAAAATACCTAAAATTAGCTTAGGCTAAATCAAATCAATGAGTGTATAATATGTGTAATTAAAATTGATTACTAAAAGAATAATCTACTCGTTCCCCTGCAAGCGCCCGGCGGAAAATCATCAAAATCATGTCTTTGACAAAAATGGTTGTATCTCTAAATTTATAAAAAAAGCTCAGAAGGTAATCAAATATTTTAACACGTTAGAGAAGCAGTCCTCATGGATCTGCAAGTACACGAGTACTCGCAGACCCATGAGGGAGGCCTATGTCCAGCAGTTGACGTCTTATGGCTGAGATGACCTGGAAATGTTTGACGTGTGGATTTAACCAATTATGAACAAGTTTTTTTTCAGCCATTTGTGTCCCACTGCAGAGCAAAGACCTTCCTTCCTTTATAAAACAAAAAATTTCTTTTTTTTGTAATGTTTTGTAATCTACACATCATTCATGCCCTTTCATTTGATACCACACTTGGGTACATTTGAAAATATTCGATGGTTCACCCCTACTTTCAACCCCCATATTTTATGAATGGGTCGACCAATTTCTAAAGACTTTCAGTTTTGCATTCTAGACACGACTTTCTTTCATTTGATACTAAACTCGGGTATATTTGGAAACATTCGATCATTCATCCCCTCTTTCACCCCCCATACGTTATGAACTTCTAAACCGATTTTGATCAAACATGTTTAAGAACCACCGCCGGAAAACCTGCTTTCAAATTAAAAAAAACTGCATGAAAATGGGTCCACTCGTTTAAGAACTACGGGGCCACAGACAGACACACACATAGCGGTGAAACTTTAGCACACATAGGGGTTGATTCTTATTCTTGTGGGGGGTAACTAGATCTGCACTGACGTCCCGCATAGAAGTGTATTGTGCATTGTCCCCCGTGATGCTAGCCCGACCCTAGCCAGCCCAACTCCTTAAAGTACCGGAGAAGGACTCTGGGCCGCCGGCAGCATTCCCTGAGCATACCCGAAGGATATGCAGATGTTGTAGAAGAAGAAGGGCATGACTCTATGAGCTCCTGCAGTCCCGTCTCCGATCTGGCGTCCTTTGTTGCGGTGCAATGCAATAGCACGTGCTCCACTGTCTCCTCCTTCTCGAGACACCCGCGACATAGTCCACTGTCTGTGGCCATAGGGGTTGATAAATGAGTATAAAATAAGTCACCTCATCACAGCTGTTCTGCCGCATCGCGCGGAACCGCGCCAGCACGCGCTCGTGCGGCGACGTGGCGGCCAGCGCGCGCGGGAAGCGGTACTCGGTGCGAGAGGGCGTCTTGCCTAGGAAAAAACACAAATGTTTTAAATAAATTAAAAAAAAAAAATCTATTTCGGCCTACCATGGATCCATAATTTGTCTTACTACTAACTGAGACGAGATGTCAATAAACTAAACTAAATAAAATCGCAATAATTAAAAAAACAAACACTAAATCACTCTCCGTAATACTTGGTGCGAGAGGGGGTCTTGCCTGGGGGGAGATACGCGAATGTTATGTAATGGTTCCATGGATTTCACTTTACAAAATTCATTCACCTTGTTTCCAGTTATAGGCCAGATTACTAATTTTAATGGTAAGTCCTTCGTGCAGATTACCAAAATCTATTTTTTAACGTAATCCATAAATAACCAAGATACATTATATCGAAATGTCGCGTAAAGTTGTAAACTTAAACTCGCTTTATCTAAGAATTGCCGTAAGTTGGGTGCCGGCAATTGTGTCACCCCTCCTCTCATGCCCGTGGATGCAGTAAGAACCTGCTAAAGGATACCTCCGGAAGATGGACAGCAGCGTCTTTCCGTGTATCAACATCCCGTGCTGCGCTCGTCAACCCGCCTGCCAAGCGTGGTGAGTATGGCAACTACCCGTCAAGGATCTCCCATCACGGAGATCCATGACGGGTAGCCTGTGTTCAGTGGACGCTTTACGGCTGAAATGAATGAAAAATCTAAGTATTGTTTCATTCATTTGAAAAAGCAAAATAAACGTGTCTATTATTTATGCATTGTCTAAGTGACGTACTAACTAGAATTAAGGAACCGCGATGTTCAATGGGCTTAATAAAGTTGCCTGTCAAATTTATCCGTGGATAAGGAGGAAGGCAGCAGCGTATTCCCGATGTTGCCTCTTCTGTCTTGTCCGTGGATGCAGTAACATTATGTCAAGTCATACCTAAGACGGGCAGCAGCGTCTTTCGGAGATCCATGAGGGATGGACGATCTTTGACTGAGATGCTAATGACAGTGAGGTTTTGGCACCCGTTACTTCTCAAGACTTACCAGTAGGCGAGTAGACCTGGTACTCCTGACTGAGACAGCGGCCCTCCAGCTCCTCGAGGTTGGAGACCGCATTCCTCATGCTGTCTTCGAAGAGCGCGAGCTGCGAGCTCATCTGCCGCACGGCGCCCGCGTGCTCCGCGCGCACCGCGGCCGCGCAGGCGCCTTGCGCCGCGAGGGAGGCGCTCACGTCGGCGAGGGTAGCAGTCGATGCGCTGTTCTTGACCTGCGGTAGTAACAATTAACATAACTAACCTTTCAACTAGAGTCAAAATGCCAAAAATGTAGCTGGATGGGCTATATGATGAAGGGAACAGAGAAGTGAAGCAAAAAAGTATCTACTTGGTACCCAGTAGAAGGAAAACGAAAAAGCCGTAGACCTTTTAAAAGATGGGAGGAAGATACAGAGATGGCGGGAGGAACATGGACTAGGAAATCACATGACAGACTGGAATGGAAAATCCTAGGGGAGGGAACGGCGATGGTAGGCGTCCGCTATGCGTCCCTGTCGGGCGTAGGCCGTGTGCGCTTGTGTGTGTGTCCTTGGCTAGTCCACGACCATTCCTGTTGTTTGCTGCGCGCTTCCACAGTATTTTATATTCTACCCGCATCTATTTTTTTGAAATTAAATCTCCGCTTTTTATCTTTAACTAACGTTAAGCTACACTAAAGTTAACGTTTTTAAATTTTCAAATCCCAACATTGTTTTGGAATGAGAAACTTTCTCAAGTCTATCTCACATAAAATTATCCTGTAATAAGTTTTCGTAAAGCTAATTCTTGCTTGTAAAATAACATGTAACCAACCCGGGCTGCAAAAACTAGGACTCAAATGTACACTAGTTATATTGTAGATATATATTATGTAACTTTGTTACCTTACATGTTCACAATAAAGAATCTTTGAAATTGAAAAAAAATTGAAGGGGAGGTATTTGCTAAAAACCTGGGCTTATCATAATCATCAACCTTTCAACCATTTGACGTGACTGTCACGGGCAGCTAGCTACGTATAACATAAGTGTTATAAGGAGTTAAGGTGCATCCTCCCCGCAGTTAACTTTTGTGGAGTAACACCCTAAAACGGTGACCACTAAGCACGTGACCAACGCTGCATTGCATTGCGCCCGTCACCCTGAGAGTTGTAAGGTCTCATGTGCCCGTAATTAACCCGGCCCCCTTATCCTTCAAACCGGAACGCAGCAATGCGGACATCACTGCTTGGCGGCAGAAGTATGTGGTGGTAGTAGTTCGAGTACCGGAACAACCCCCTCGTGATGTTGGAGATGAGGGAGGCCTGTGGCCAGCAGCGCACGTGGCCGGCCGACAGGCGGAGACGGTGATGATACGGACCTGCATGCTCTGCAGCATGTCGTCGACGGCTCGCTTGTTGGCGGCCACGATGTCATCCAGAGCCGTGTTCGTCTCTCCTATGAACCGCGTTCCCGCCGACTGCACTTGCGACAGCACTGACTTGGTCTCTTCCTGTGAATATGGTTATTAAGACATAAAATCATTACATGGTACAAACTGTAAATAAATGTGTTTTATTAACGTGTTGTGATCGAGAAAGTTTAAAAATGACATAAGTACAAACAGTAAGTCTTTGATTATGTGGCCGAAATGGTTAAGGCAGCTTGCGTTTAAGGTGTTCGTCTGAACATTGCGGGTTCGAGTCCCGTCGAAGACAAAATTTTGATAGCATTTTTAATTTTCTATAAATGATAATACCTAAGTGTGGCGTTTTCCTTACCGTGGTCTCCTGGTCAGCGGCTTCCATCGCCTTCAGCAGCTCCCTGTAGATGTGGTCCACCACCTCCACCACGTTGCAGCTGAACACCTCCATGTCGGTGCTGATCGCGCGCGCGCCTGCGGAGCAGTGCTCAACTGGAGTTCACGTTATGATGGGGTGGTGGGAGTGTTAGTAGGGGGCAAATAGGTCAAGCGTAATCTCGGGTTAGAATTAGGTTTAGTGGTTAGCGTTCACATTGGTAAAGTGAAATAATGTTCATTCATTTGAACATAGAAATGTGTTGCTGTGTGTTTACACCTCAGGCCAGAGGGGACTTTGGCCTGAGGACGCAGTAAGAATCTGCGAAGGGATACCTCCCGGCGCCTGCGGCGGGCTGGCGAGGGCCAGTACGGGGTATTGATATACGTTGCTGTTCATCTTTCGGAGATATCTCTTGAGATTCTTACTGCATCCATGGGCAAAAGAGGAGAGACAAGTTATAGTCTTCCTTGCTTTTATCAAACCTTGTCAGCATATCATAATATGTGGTCCGTGATGGTCGAGTGACTAATTTGATGGTTGAGTGACTAGACTAGAGTGACAGTCCAGTGTCTAGAATGATATTCGAATGTCTAGCTAGAAAGATGGCCATGTCTTGACTAGGAACGCATACTGGGGTGAAGAGGTCTTTCTTCCTTACATTCATAAAATTTCTTGGCATGCTATCCCTCGTCCTCTACAGATAGTGTCTAGAATGATGGTTTAGTGTCTAGAATGATAGTATAGTGTCTTGTCTCAAGTGTCTAGACTAGGAACTCCTTATAAACACTGGGTGCAACCGGGGTGGATATGCGTTTGTTCCTCACCTTCATCAAACTCCTTGTCGTACTCCCCTACAGCCCGCACATCACTGGCGCGCGCGGCCTCGGCCTGCGCGCCGGCCTGCGCCAGCGCGGCGCGGTCGCGCGCGCCGGCCTCCAGCAGGCGCTCCTGCAGCCCGAGGTGCGCGGCGAGGCGGGACTGCAGGCGCAGGCGCTCTTGTTCCTCACCTTCATCAAACTCCTTGTCGTACTCCCCTACAGCCTGCACATCACTGGCGCGCGCGGCCTCGGCCTGCGCGCCGGCCTGCGCCAGCGCGGCGCGGTCGCGCGCGCCGGCCTCCAGCAGGCGCTCCTGCAGCCCGAGGTGCGCGGCGAGGCGGGACTGCAGGCGCAGGCGCTCTTGTTCCTCACCTTCATCAAACTCCTTGTCGTACTCCCCTACAGCCCGCACATCCATGGCGCGCGCGGCCTCGGCCTGCGCGCCGGCCTGCGCCAGCGCGGCGCGGTCGCGCGCGCCGGCCTCCAGTAGGCGCTCCTGCAGCCCGAGGTGCGCGGCGAGGCGGGACTGCAGGCGCAGGCGCTCTTGTTCCTCACCTTCATCAAACTCCTTGTCGTACTCCCCTACAGCCTGCACATCCCTGGCGCGCGCGGCCTCGGCCTGCGCGCCGGCCTGCGCCAGCGCGGCGCGGTCGCGCGCGCCGGCCTCCAGCAGGCGCTCCTGCAGCCCGAGGTGCGCGGCGAGGCGGGACTGCAGGCGCAGGCGCTCTTGTTCCTCACCTTCATCAAACTCCTTGTCGTACTCCCCTACAGCCTGCACATCCCTGGCGCGCGCGGCCTCGGCCTGCGCGCCGGCCTGCGCCAGCGCGGCGCGGTCGCGCGCGCCGGCCTCCAGCAGGCGCTCCTGCAGCCCGAGGTGCGCGGCGAGGCGGGACTGCAGGCGCAGGCGCTCTTGTTCCTCACCTTCATCAAACTCCTTGTCGTACTCCCCTACAGCCTGCACATCCCTGGCGCGCGCGGCCTCGGCCTGCGCGCCGGCCTGCGCCAGCGCGGCGCGGTCGCGCGCGCCGGCCTCCAGCAGGCGCTCCTGCAGCCCGAGGTGCGCGGCGAGGCGGGACTGCAGGCGCAGGCGCTCTTGTTCCTCACCTTCATCAAACTCCTTGTCGTACTCCCCTACAGCCTGCACATCCCTGGCGCGCGCGGCCTCGGCCTGCGCGCCGGCCTGCGCCAGCGCGGCGCGGTCGCGCGCGCCGGCCTCCAGCAGGCGCTCCTGCAGCCCGAGGTGCGCGGCGAGGCGGGACTGCAGGCGCAGGCGCTCTTGTTCCTCACCTTCATCAAACTCCTTGTCGTACTCCCCTACAGCCTGCACATCCCTGGCGCGCGCGGCCTCGGCCTGCGCGCCGGCCTGCGCCAGCGCGGCGCGGTCGCGCGCGCCGGCCTCCAGCAGGCGCTCCTGCAGCCCGAGGTGCGCGGCGAGGCGGGACTGCAGGCGCAGGCGCTCTTGTTCGATGAACTGCATTTTGTTTGATAACCTGTAAATGAGATAAATAAATATTGCACACAGTACCATCCAGTCTCGAGGAAGAGCCTTCAGACTCATCGGTGAGCAGTATCTTGCGGAGACTAGGATCCAAAGTTTCGACCACCGCCGCAAGGTCGCTTGCCTCTCGATTTTTCATACGTCACATTTTGGTGAGTGCTCTCAGGAACTCCACGACCTGATACCACCATCTCCATTCCACTCCAGGACAAGCAATGGCACAGCACAGTACCATCCTTATGTAGTGGACATTCCACCCACTCGTACTAGGCGGTTCTCTGCCTTCATCATCCGCACCGCTCATGTCTGGAATTCGCTGCCGGCTTCTGTTTTCCCCGAAAAGTACAAGCTGGATCTCTTCAAGTCAAGAGTGAATAGGTGTCTTCTAGACCTTTGTGATCCATCGTCGGCCACATCGCCGCTACCCTCAGGTGAGGTGGCAGTCAAACAAAGCCCCAAAGCAACCGGAGCTTGTGATAAAAGAACCAGAAAACCTTTCAGAAAATCCATATAATATGCTACAAATACAAACACATTTTGTGCGAGCGTATAGGCCCGGCAAAAATATCTGAAAATCGTGCAACTTCTTTTTTCTATTGTTGAATGATAATATAGATTATTATATTCTGGTAATACCTTGCTTCCAGAGCACTGGTCTCCATCTCCACGTGTCTCCGGAGCCTCTCCTCGAAGACCCGTCTCTCCTCGTCCATCCACGCTTGCAGGCGCGCCTCGGAGTCTTGGCGCTCGGCTTCCAACTCCTCAGACAGCTTAGCCAGCAGCTTTTCAGACTCTATGTTGTCTCGTTCGACTTTCTGTGGACAGAAGATAAGAATAAAACAACAATGCCCTTTCATCATTTCAGCCGTAAAACGTCCACTACTGAACAGAGGCCTCCCTCATAGATAACGCGAGGCGCGCGCGCGCGACACGAAGGCGCACAGCGACGAGACACGTACTGTACTCACTTCATTCAGCTCCTGCAGCAGGGCATCCTTCTGTGCGTGCCTCGCGAGCACGGCGTCCCTGTGCGCGGCGGCGGCCTCGGCCTGCGAGCCGGCGCCGGCGCGCGCGCGCGACACGAAGGCGCACAGCGACGAGACACGTACTGTACTCACTTTTTACCCGGAGAGCTGAATCATGTTCAGGGAGTTCTCAAGCGGAATGGCTACATGACTCATAGATGGAATCCTAGTCGTAGACGCAAAGATAAGCAAACGGAAGTCGAGAGACAGTCAGCCTTCTTGCCGTACGTGAAAGGTGTAACGGACAAAATTGGAAACTTACTTAAGAAGTTTTCAATAAAGTCAATCTACACCCCACACACTAAAGTGGCTAAGCGTCTACGTACACCTAAGGATGTAGTACCCTTGCAAGTTCCTGGTGTTTACAAAATCGATTGCAGCTGTGGACGTTCCTACATAGGCCAAACGAAGCGCACAGTCGCTGAACGTGTAAAGGAACACATAGCAGCGGTGAAAAATCGACAAGTGACCAGGTCTGCTATAGCTGAGCATGTAGTGGACTCAGGACCCAATCACTGGATTGAACTCCACAATCCCAAAGTTATAGCCAACGAGAGGCACTATTACAAGAGAATGGTTCGGGAAGCAATTGAAATTAAGAAGTATCCTAATTTCAATCGTGAAGACGGCTTCAGACTCTCTGCCTCATGGAATCCAGTGATAGCCAAGTGTACTCGACGTGTGAATCAACCTAAGTGTGCTGATATAGTTAGTGTAGTGTGCTGTCCCAGTGTGAAACAGCCTTAATCTCAAGTTTTTATATTTATGAAGACCAAGTGAGGGTAGTCTGAAAAGACGCCTTCGCTTTGCTGCGGTCACCTCTAACATGTCAGTCTTCCCGGGACCACGATGGGTGAAATCCTGTCGAAACGTCGGGCAATAATAAAGGTAAATAGCGCGATAAATACCCGTTTAAATATGTGTTAATAATGTACTCACTTCATTCAGCTCCTGCAGCAGGGCATCCTTCTGTGCGTGCCTCGCGAGCACGGCGTCCCTGTGCGCGGCGGCGGCCTCGGCCTGCGAGCCGGCGCCGGCGCGCGCGCGCGACACGAAGGCGCGCTGCGCGGCGCACAGCGACGAGACGCGCGCGGCGGCACCGACGTGCTGTCAACGAAATTATACCAACCGTTATTTTTATAACATTCCGACAGAAAACAAAGAGATACATAGATATGTATCTCTATGTTTCTTGTCGAATTTCAAATCCAAGACATCTCGGCTCTAACTATTCAAACTTTTAATGACAACGAATTGCTTCACTGCAAGCAATTTGGCTTTACTCGCGGCCGTTCCACTATTGATGCTGGTATAGAGTTAATCTCGCATATCTATGATGCTTGGGAGAGGTCGCAAGACGCTTTAGGTGTTTTTGCGACCTTTCAAAAGCATTTGACTGTGTACACCATGAAACATTGATCGGAAAATTGCGCCACTATGGTGTTAGAGATATCTCTTTGGATCTACTTATTTCTTATCTCAGTAACAGGATACAAAGAGTTGATGTTAATGGAAAACGTTCTTCGGGATCTGTAGTTACAATGGGTGTACCGCAGGGGTCAATTCTTGGGCCTTTTCTATTTTTAATTTACATTAATGATCTACCTCATCTTGTCAAAAACAATCATGAGATTGTATTGTTTGCTGATGACACTTCACTTTGTTTCAAAATGAAACGACGTACCACCGATTATGACGAGGTGAATAATGCAATCTCAAAAGTTGTTTATTGGTTTAATGTCAATAACCTGTTACTTAATGAAAATAAAACAAAATGCATTAGATTTACTCTCCCTAATGTAAAACAGGCTGATGCCAAGATAGATAGATAGATAAACTCTTTATTGTACATTCACCATATAACATAAATTTCACAAAGAGAAACACAAACAAATATAACATACAATGGGCGGTCGCTAAAAGCGATTTCTTCCAGACAACCTTTGGATGGACAGGATATAATATAATTAAAGATATAAGATTAAATTAAAAGGTGAAAGGTTAAACCTTGTAGAAAAAACTGTATTTTTAGGCATAACTTTAGACAATAAGCTTCAATGGGCCCACACATAGAACAACTATCGGGTAGGCTTAGTTCTGCAGCATATGCAGTCAAAAACATCCGCCTTCTTACAGACGTAGATACCGCTAGACTTGTTTACTTCAGCTATTTCCACAGCATTATGTCTTATGGCTTACTACTGTGGAGATGTGCTGCAGATATAGACACCGTATTTGTGCTGCAGAAGAGGGCTATTCGTTCTATCTACAATATGGGTCCCAGAGAATCACTTCGCACTAAATTTAAAGAAATAAATATAATAAATAAATAAATAATGCTGGACAGATCACACAGCATCATCTAGCCCCAAGCTAAGCAGAGCTTGTGTTATGGGTACTAGATGACTGATATACTTAATAAATTATACTACATAGATAGATATTTTTATTATATATAGAAAAACACCCAGAACACCCTGAACAAATATCTATAATGACAGTAGCTTGTCAATATACAAGGTATATCATTATATGTGTACTACGCCGGAGGGTGGGGGGTTCAGACCCCATTGGTGATTAGTTTTGGGGGGGATATAATTAAAAAATCCTATTTTCAGTTTCCCATACAAAACGTTTAAATTTCATAGTGCCTAAAAAACGTGACAGCCCTGTCCGGGCAATCTAGTAGGTATAGGTAGGTATTTATCTTCGCAGGTAAATTTCCGCTATGGCGGGAGATTACTCGACGATTTATTTAGTAAATGCGTAAGTAATAATAAGATGTGTGTACCTCAACCTAGGTTTTTAATTAGGAAAGTTTTAAGTACCTCATATTTTCTCGCTTGTCAGATGTCTAGACGGCTTCTTATTTCGATTTCGTAGGTCATTCTTAGAAGGTACACAATCACAGACAAGTAATTCACTCACTTCTAGAACTAGGTAGGTACATTTACACAAGGTACACATAATCACGAGATTGCACGGGACTGGCGACGGACGGCACGTGCGCACGCGACGCTTTCCGCGCCACGAATGACGCGGCGTTCGTTTGTCGGTGCTTTTCAAAGCGAGGCGGCTTGCCGAAAGGCCACCTTTCGGCACGGCGCGGCGCGTTTTAGACAAAGACTTAAGATTTCTGGACAGACCGGACAGATTAACAACATTGAATAACGGAATGACTGGTAAAGTTTTTAGATAAGTTTGCTGTAGTGGTCGCAGCGCTGTCTAGAAGTGGACATCAGGGGCTTTGTAGTCAGTCAGTAGGTTAATAAATCAACACACAAGAAATAACAAACAGTTGGAAAGAGGCATGACTGCGGTATCAAAGAAACAGCCTAAAGTTTATTTCGCATGTTTAACTTCACGTAACTACAACCTTCAAATTGAAATGTGTGCGATAATTTATTATTCACATCATCATTTCAGCCATAAAATGTCCACTGATGAACACAGGCCTCCCTCATGGATCTCCATGAGGGGTAGTTGCCATACTCACCACACTTGGCAGGCGGGTTGGTGAGCGCAGTATGGGATGTTGATACACGGATAGACGCTGCTGCCCATCTTCCGGAGGTATCCCTTAGCAGGCTCTTACTGCATCCATGGGCATGAGAGGAGGGGTATCATTCTACTGCCGGCACCCCACGGCATGGTTCATTCACATAATTTACGACAACTTGCCTCTATGATGCTGTAGGCGTTTTAAGAATTATGAATCTGTCACTGTCTGTCACATCATCTGTGACGATACTGAGGTCATCGTCCCGACAGCTAAAATTAGGGTTGTTATTGCGTAAAAAATCAGCTGTTCAAGTTGAAAGTTTCTTCAGAGTTTTTTCAGAGATACCAATCGAAATTCGAAAAGTCGTTGAACAAACGTTGTTCCACGGGGGGGTCTAAATCCCTCTCTTTTTGGATAGTACGGATATTATGATACAGTCTGTATTTATGAGAACCTGTTGTACACCCATAAAAATATTGCTTCGTTTAAGCAAAACGGCGACAATCACAATGTAAATACAAGAAATAAGAATAAACTCGCTGTGCCCACTACTAGGCTCCATAAAGTGGAAATATCTTTTAAAGGGCAATGTATACGCTTCTACAACAAACTCCCAAGTGAGTTGCAGAAGTTATCATTTAATAAATTCAAAAACATTATTAAACGCAATCTGTGCAATAAAGCTTATTATAAAATATCAGATTACCTAGAGGACAAAACCACTTGGGACGGAATCTGCTCCAACTCCGTCAAACGTAACATAAGACAACATAAAATTGTTAAATGATGACTATAACGACCGAGTTAGGTTCTTCTGTTCACTTCTTTTCCTAACTCGCGTGTCATCTGAAGTGAACAGATTCAATTATGTGCTTTATTATATTTATTTGTGTTGTTTTATTTTGTAATTTGTGACGCGTCATTAAGGTCCATGCGGCCGCACTGAATAAAGTATTTTTTGATTCTTTGATTCTGATTCTTCTTTAGTAGAATTCATTATGAACAAAGAATCTGTACTTAACCTATAGACTTATATGTAATTATTCTAAAGAATATATAAAAATAGATAGAAAATGCTTTCTTGCACACCTTACGGCCATATTATTCCAGCGGCGGGTTTCTGTAGAAGTGCGCGCGGACGCGCCGCCTATATTAAATTCTATAAAAACTTGTTTTAAAAATTTTAAATAGGTTTTCCGATAAACTAAGTGTTAAAAATCGTTCTTTTAAACGTATGCCTATTTTATGAGATGTTTTTTGAGAGTTTAACATTGATACACCTGAAGCAACCACAAAAACGAGCAAAAGCTATCCTTCCTTCACAATTTATTAATATCAGGTGAAGTTAAAAACATCGTTACCATTAAATTTTCAAAAACGTTTATTAAACAATAATAGACTTTTCTTTTCCAATCAAAACAAAGGATATTCGATGGTTTAAATTGAATCGACAATTTTATATATATATTTCATCAAGGTCTTTCATTTGAACCCACAACGGAAAGTCTAGGACGAGTAGTTTCCGTGATATGGCCGTTTGAAGTTTGACAGCTGTCATCGAAAATGTAGATTCCATCAAGGTCTTTCATTTGAGCCCATAACGGAAAGTGTAGGACAAGTAGTTCTCGAGGTATGGCCGTTAGAACTTAGAGAGCTGTCATCGAAAAAGAAGATTCCATCAAGGTCTTTCATTTGAGCCCACAACGGAAAGTCTAGGACGAGTAGTTTCCGAGATATGGCCGTTTGAAGTTTGACAGCTGTCATCGCAAAAGAAGATTCCATCAAGGTCTTTCATTTGAGCCCACGACGGAAAGTATAGGACGAGTTCTCGAGATATGGCCGTTAGAACTTTGACAGCTGTCATCGAAAAAGTAGATTCCATCAAGGTCTTTAATTTGAGCCCAAAACGGAAAGTGTAAGACGAGTTCTCGAGATATGGCCGTTAGAACTTTGACAGCTGTCATCGAAAGAGTAGATTTCATCAAGGTCTTTAATTTGAGCCCACAACCGAAAACCTAGGACGAGTAAGGCCTTTTGCATGTATTATAGATGATTTACAGAGCGTGCTGACGCTGGTAATCATGTTGTACGGGACGCTGCAGTGCCTGGGACGAGTTGTTAGGTGGAATCTCATAATTCATGGCAACAACCCCTCATGGAGATCCATGAGGGGTTGTTGCCATACTCACTACGCTTAACAGGCGGGTTGGCGAGCGCAGAACAGGATGTTGATACACGGAAAACGCTGCTGTCCATCTTCCCGAGGTATCCCTTAGCAGGCTTTTACTGCATCCACGGGCATGAGAGGGCCAACACTACAGCCCGTTCCCTGCGGCAGATCTCTATATTGTAACAGGTAAATATAAAGAAAAAGGCTTTATTAAATAATAAGGCCTTGTTCTTTCAGACCTAAACCCGCACTCACCCACTGCTGCACGAACTTCCCCACGCTGCCGGCCGCGTCCTGCGCCCGCGCCGCGTGCAGCGCCCCCGCCGCGCGCGCCAGTAGGCGCTGCACGGCGGCCGCGACAGCAGCGCCGTGGTGCTCCGCGCAGCACGCGGCGCTGCGCCGACGCACAGGCGACCAGCTCGTTGTGGCTCGAGTCACACTCACCCACTGCTGCACGAACTTCCCCACGCTGCCGGCCGCGTCCTGCGCCCGCGCCGCGTGCAGCGCCGCCGCCGCGCGCGCCAGCAGGCGCTGCACGGCGGCCGCGACAGCAGCGCCGTGGTGCTCCGCGCAGCACGCGGCGCGCGCGCGCTGCGCCGACGCACAGGCGACCAGCTCGTTGTGGCTCGAGTCGGTCAGGCTCTTGATCTGTGGACGGGAACAGAAAAATAAGTTATGCTGGACACTACATACAAAATAGAAGAAAATAGAAAATATGACGGTATGATTTTGAGTCATCATCAAGTTAAGTTGCCTTAAGTTGTCTGTTGCCTTGTTTTTCTTGCATGCAGTGGTACCCTTTATGTACGAGAGCATAATGCTATTAACTGTTTTTGAATGTTTTCTTATTATATTATATGTAAACCTGTGTTGGGTATATGTATATAAAAAATAAATCATTTTCAGCCCGTGTCAACACCTGCTGCTGGGTGTACGCCTCCTCCATTCCTTGCATTTCCTTCTAATGTTGTGTTGATCGCATCCAGGTCTTGATGGCGACCCTAACGATGTCATCCACCCATCCAGCAGGTGAGCTGCCAGCGTGCATTTAAGATCTCTGGGGTTAAGGTCTTGCTCCACCAGTCGTCACCACGACTTGCCAAATGCCCCGACCTTAATAATCCTCCGGATTTCGGTGATACTTACTATGAGGCGTATGGCTAACATTTTTTTATGATTTTATCAATTATAAATATATTTTATCAATATATATTTGTTCCTAAAATCAATAGTTCTGGCACTTCGCTGGCCGCTAGTTTTGGTGATTCAATGAATGTCAATGGAATGGTGACCGATAGACTACTTTAGAAACAAATATGATGATATATGATGACAATCATCATTTCAGCCATAAAACGTCCACTGATGAACACAGGCCTCCCTCATGGATCTCCATGAGGGGTAGTTGCCATTCTCACCACGCTTGGCAGGCGGGTTGGTGAGCGCAGTATGGGATGTTGATACACGGATAGACGCTGCTGCCCATCTTCCGGAGGTATCCCTTAGCAGGCTCTTACTGCATCCATGGGCATGAGAGGAGGGGTATCATTCTACTGCCGGCACCCCACGGCAATATGTATAATATGATGACAATATAGTTGCTAAATATGATCTATGTCACATATGTTTCGTTTACGTCTCACGCTACGAAGTTTCTGTTTCGCTTCTTTCTCTCCCTAAGAAAGTTTTTCGAAGCGAATCAATTAAATTGTGCTTTATTCAATTAAAATATGTTTTTTTGTATATTGACATTTATATTATAAATGTTATATTATAACTAAATATGCATATTATTCACATATTGTATACAAAATTCACATGTTATGTGGTCTTTTTGGGTCTTAATGAATAGACACTTTTTGTCTTTGAGCTTTTTCTATGCGCTGTTTAAAAAACAATGAAAATCCATTTTTTGTTTCGTTAGTAAAAAATATTTAATTAAAAATTAAAAATATTTAATATTTATTTTTTTGACGATTTTTGGGCGAAAATAATTACAGAGTGGACCCCAAACGCATGTCGGCCGCGCGGACGACCGAGAAGGAGATGGCGGGACGAGCTGAACACTCATATGAACACGTGGCCTGTCACTGCGTTAAATCGCGAGGAGTGGAAGAAGGGAAGAGAGGCCTTTTGCCCTGCAGTGGGACAGTGGAGGCTAAATAGTAATAATAATAATAGTAAAAAATATTGTTAATAATTTTACTTGGCTATTAAGGTAGACCCAATAATATAAACTTATATTCTATAATTTAGACGGTACCTCATCCATAGTTTCCTGTATCTGCTGCAAGATATCATCTAGCTTTGCTTTGTCAGTTTGCAATGTCGTTGTATTGTTCTCGGTGAATTCGTCTGAAATCAATTACAAGTATGAATTTACCAAATAATATAATATCTATAATTACTTAAACTTTAGGCCAATGGAGCCATAGATTTAAATAGTTAGATACGCCCTTACCGTAATGAAACCGGGCGTTTTGTATCCACACGAAATGAGATAGCTCTCTAGTTTGGAATCAGTGTACCTTTAAACGCAGTGTTTGCCCGACGTGGTGCGTGTTGTTTTTTTTTGCGAAAGTTTGTGTAATATTGTTGCACAATAAATGGTAACAATATTAGTTTGGTTTATTGTCAAAACCAGTGTGCGTGCGTCGACATGGTTTTTAACACACATCAAGACGACCTCTGAGTTTGCGAGTTCGATTCCCGCCTCCGCGCGCCGGCCGCTGGGAAGATGGTGGCGAGCTCACCTAAGGCAGCATTGAGCGCGCAGAGCCCTCGGCCAGCGCCGCGACGGCGTGCTGCGCGCCGGCCGCCACGGCGGCGCGCTGCTGGGAAGATGGTGGCGAGCTCACCTAAGGCAGCATTGAGCGCGCTGAGCCCCTCGGCCAGCGCCGCGACGGCGTGCTGCGCGCCGGCCGCCACGGCGGCGCGCTGCTGGGAAGATGGTGGCGAGCTCACCTAAGGCAGCATTGAGCGCGCTGAGCCCCTCGGCCAGCGCCGCGACGGCGTGCTGCGCGCCGGCCGCCACGGCGGCGCGCTGCTGGGAAGATGGTGGCGAGCTCACCTAAGGCAGCATTGAGCGCGCAGAGCCCCTCGGCCAGCGCCGCGACGGCGTGCTGCGCGCCGGCCGCCACGGCGGCGCGCTGCTGGGAAGATGGTGGCGAGCTCACCTAAGGCAGCATTGAGCGCGCAGAGCCCCTCGGCCAGCGCCGCGACGGCGTGCTGCGCGCCGGCCGCCACGGCGGCGCGCTGCTGGGAAGATGGTGGCGAGCTCACCTAAGGCAGCATTGAGCGCGCAGAGCCCCTCGGCCAGCGCCGCGACGGTGTGCTGCGCGCCGGCCGCCACGGCGGCGCGCTGCTGGGAAGATGGTGGCGAGCTCACCTAAGGCAGCATTGAGCGCGCAGAGCCCCTCGGCCAGCGCCGCGACGGCGTGCTGCGCGCCGGCCGCCACGGCGGCGCGCTGCTGGGAAGATGGTGGCGAGCTCACCTAAGGCAGCATTGAGCGCGCTGAGCCCCTCGGCCAGCGCCGCGACGGCGTGCTGCGCGCCGGCCGCCACGGCGGCGCGCTGCTGGGAAGATGGTGGCGAGCTCACCTAAGGCAGCATTGAGCGCGCTGAGCCCCTCGGCCAGCGCCGCGACGGCGTGCTGCGCGCCGGCCGCCACGGCGGCGCGCTGCTGGGAAGATGGTGGCGAGCTCACCTAAGGCAGCATTGAGCGCGCTGAGCCCCTCGGCCAGCGCCGCGACGGCGTGCTGCGCGCCGGCCGCCACGGCGGCGCGCTGCTGGGAAGATGGTGGCGAGCTCACCTAAGGCAGCATTGAGCGCGCAGAGCCCCTCGGCCAGCGCCGCGACGGTGTGCTGCGCGCCGGCCGCCACGGCGGCGCGCTGCTGGGAAGATGGTGGCGAGCTCACCTAAGGCAGCATTGAGCGCGCAGAGCCCCTCGGCCAGCGCCGCGACGGCGTGCTGCGCGCCGGCCGCCACGGCGGCGCGCTGCTGGGAAGATGGTGGCGAGCTCACCTAAGGCAGCATTGAGCGCGCTGAGCCCCTCGGCCAGCGCCGCGACGGCGTGCTGCGCGCCGGCCGCCACGGCGGCACGCTGCTGGGAAGATGGTGGCGAGCTCACCTAAGGCAGCATTGAGCGCGCTGAGCCCCTCGGCCAGCGCCGCGACGGCGTGCTGCGCGCCGGCCGCCACGGCGGCGCGCTGCTGGGAAGATGGTGGCGAGCTCACCTAAGGCAGCATTGAGCGCGCTGAGCCCCTCGGCCAGCGCCGCGACGGCGTGCTGCGCGCCGGCCGCCACGGCGGCGCGCTGCTGGGAAGATGGTGGCGAGCTCACCTAAGGCAGCATTGAGCGCGCAGAGCCCCTCGGCCAGCGCCGCGACGGTGTGCTGCGCGCCGGCCGCCACGGCGGCGCGCTGCTGGGAAGATGGTGGCGAGCTCACCTAAGGCAGCATTGAGCGCGCAGAGCCCCTCGGCCAGCGCCGCGACGGTGTGCTGCGCGCCGGCCGCCACGGCGGCGAGCTGCTGGGAAGATGGTGGCGAGCTCACCTAAGGCAGCATTGAGCGCGCAGAGCCCCTCGGCCAGCGCCGCGACGGCGTGCTGCGCGCCGGCCGCCACGGCGGCGCGCTGCTGGGAAGATGGTGGCGAGCTCACCTAAGGCAGCATTGAGCGCGCTGAGCCCCTCGGCCAGCGCCGCGACGGCGTGCTGCGCGCCGGCCGCCACGGCGGCGCGCTGCTGGGAAGATGGTGGCGAGCTCACCTAAGGCAGCATTGAGCGCGCTGAGCCCCTCGGCCAGCGCCGCGACGGCGTGCTGCGCGCCGGCCGCCACGGCGGCGCGCTGCTGGGAAGATGGTGGCGAGCTCACCTAAGGCAGCATTGAGCGCGCAGAGCCCCTCGGCCAGCGCCGCGACGGTGTGCTGCGCGCCGGCCGCCACGGCGGCGCGCTGCTGGGAAGATGGTGGCGAGCTCACCTAAGGCAGCATTGAGCGCGCAGAGCCCCTCGGCCAGCGCCGCGACGGTGTGCTGCGCGCCGGCCGCCACGGCGGCGCGCTGCTGGGAAGATGGTGGCGAGCTCACCTAAGGCAGCATTGAGCGCGCAGAGCCCCTCGGCCAGCGCCGCGACGGCGTGCTGCGCGCCGGCCGCCACGGCGGCGCGCTGCTGGGAAGATGGTGGCGAGCTCACCTAAGGCAGCATTGAGCGCGCTGAGCCCCTCGGCCAGCGCCGCGACGGCGTGCTGCGCGCCGGCCGCCACGGCGGCACGCTGCTGGGAAGATGGTGGCGAGCTCACCTAAGGCAGCATTGAGCGCGCTGAGCCCCTCGGCCAGCGCCGCGACGGCGTGCTGCGCGCCGGCCGCCACGGCGGCGCGCTGCTGGGAAGATGGTGGCGAGCTCACCTAAGGCAGCATTGAGCGCGCTGAGCCCCTCGGCCAGCGCCGCGACGGCGTGCTGCGCGCCGGCCGCCACGGCGGCGCGCTGCTGGGAAGATGGTGGCGAGCTCACCTAAGGCAGCATTGAGCGCGCTGAGCCCCTCGGCCAGCGCCGCGACGGCGTGCTGCGCGCCGGCCGCCACGGCGGCGCGCTGCTGGGAAGATGGTGGCGAGCTCACCTAAGGCAGCATTGAGCGCGCAGAGCCCCTCGGCCAGCGCCGCGACGGCGTGCTGCGCGCCGGCCGCCACGGCGGCGCGCTGCTGGGAAGATGGTGGCGAGCTCACCTAAGGCAGCATTGAGCGCGCTGAGCCCCTCGGCCAGCGCCGCGACGGCGTGCTGCGCGCCGGCCGCCACGGCGGCGCGCTGCTGGGAAGATGGTGGCGAGCTCACCTAAGGCAGCATTGAGCGCGCAGAGCCCCTCGGCCAGCGCCGCGACGGTGTGCTGCGCGCCGGCCGCCACGGCGGCGCGCTGCTGGGAAGATGGTGGCGAGCTCACCTAAGGCAGCATTGAGCGCGCAGAGCCCCTCGGCCAGCGCCGCGACGGCGTGCTGCGCGCCGGCCGCCACGGCGGCGCGCTGCTGGGAAGATGGTGGCGAGCTCACCTAAGGCAGCATTGAGCGCGCTGAGCCCCTCGGCCAGCGCCGCGACGGCGTGCTGCGCGCCGGCCGCCACGGCGGCGCGCTGCTGGGAAGATGGTGGCGAGCTCACCTAAGGCAGCATTGAGCGCGCTGAGCCCCTCGGCCAGCGCCGCGACGGCGTGCTGCGCGCCGGCCGCCACGGCGGCGCGCTGCTGGGAAGATGGTGGCGAGCTCACCTAAGGCAGCATTGAGCGCGCTGAGCCCCTCGGCCAGCGCCGCGACGGCGTGCTGCGCGCCGGCCGCCACGGCGGCGCGCTGCTGGGAAGATGGTGGCGAGCTCACCTAAGGCAGCATTGAGCGCGCAGAGCCCCTCGGCCAGCGCCGCGAAAGTGTGCTGCGCGCCGGCCGCCACGGCGGCGCGCTGCTGGGAAGATGGTGGCGAGCTCACCTAAGGCAGCATTGAGCGCGCAGAGCCCCTCGGCCAGCGCCGCGACGGCGTGCTGCGCGCCGGCCGCCACGGCGGCGCGCTGCTGGGAAGATGGTGGCGAGCTCACCTAAGGCAGCATTGAGCGCGCTGAGCCCCTCGGCCAGCGCCGCGACGGCGTGCTGCGCGCCGGCCGCCACGGCGGCGCGCTGCTGGGAAGATGGTGGCGAGCTCACCTAAGGCAGCATTGAGCGCGCTGAGCCCCTCGGCCAGCGCCGCGACGGCGTGCTGCGCGCCGGCCGCCACGGCGGCGCGCTGCTGGGAAGATGGTGGCGAGCTCACCTAAGGCAGCATTGAGCGCGCTGAGCCCCTCGGCCAGCGCCGCGACGGCGTGCTGCGCGCCGGCCGCCACGGCGGCGCGCTGCTGGGAAGATGGTGGCGAGCTCACCTAAGGCAGCATTGAGCGCGCAGAGCCCCTCGGCCAGCGCCGCGACGGTGTGCTGCGCGCCGGCCGCCACGGCGGCGCGCTGCTGGGAAGATGGTGGCGAGCTCACCTAAGGCAGCATTGAGCGCGCAGAGCCCCTCGGCCAGCGCCGCGACGGCGTGCTGCGCGCCGGCCGCCACGGCGGCGCGCTGCTGGGAAGATGGTGGCGAGCTCACCTAAGGCAGCATTGAGCGCGCAGAGCCCCTCGGCCAGCGCCGCGACGGCGTGCTGCGCGCCGGCCGCCACGGCGGCGCGCTGCTGGGAAGATGGTGGCGAGCTCACCTAAGGCAGCATTGAGCGCGCTGAGCCCCTCGGCCAGCGCCGCGACGGCGTGCTGCGCGCCGGCCGCCACGGCGGCGCGCTGCTGGGAAGATGGTGGCGAGCTCACCTAAGGCAGCATTGAGCGCGCTGAGCCCCTCGGCCAGCGCCGCGACGGCGTGCTGCGCGCCGGCCGCCACGGCGGCGCGCTGCTGGGAAGATGGTGGCGAGCTCACCTAAGGCAGCATTGAGCGCGCAGAGCCCCTCGGCCAGCGCCGCGACGGTGTGCTGCGCGCCGGCCGCCACGGCGGCGCGCTGCTGGGAAGATGGTGGCGAGCTCACCTAAGGCAGCATTGAGCGCGCAGAGCCCCTCGGCCAGCGCCGCGACGGCGTGCTGCGCGCCGGCCGCCACGGCGGCGCGCTGCTGGGAAGATGGTGGCGAGCTCACCTAAGGCAGCATTGAGCGCGCAGAGCCCCTCGGCCAGCGCCGCGACGGCGTGCTGCGCGCCGGCCGCCACGGCGGCGCGCTGCTGGGAAGATGGTGGCGAGCTCACCTAAGGCAGCATTGAGCGCGCAGAGCCCCTCGGCCAGCGCCGCGACGGCGTGCTGCGCGCCGGCCGCCACGGCGGCGCGCTGCTGGGAAGATGGTGGCGAGCTCACCTAAGGCAGCATTGAGCGCGCAGAGCCCCTCGGCCAGCGCCGCGACGGCGTGCTGCGCGCCGGCCGCCACGGCGGCGCGCTGCTGGGAAGATGGTGGCGAGCTCACCTAAGGCAGCATTGAGCGCGCAGAGCCCCTCGGCCAGCGCCGCGACGGCGTGCTGCGCGCCGGCCGCCACGGCGGCGCGCTGCTGGGAAGCTTGCTCGCGGTACGACCTCGTCACTTGCAGGTTACGGGATTCTACGTTCCTGCGATGCAAATGAGGTTTTATTACAGCAAGTAATTATGAATAAGCTCAACGAGCTATGGCTAGGGCTATGCTCGGGGCTTCTCTACGGGATCGAATCAGAAATGAGGAGATACGTAGGAGAATTAACCCGGATCACCGACATAGCCACGCAGATTAACACGTTGAAGTGGTAATGAGCAGGCCATGTAGCTCGCAGAACAGATGGCCTACGGGGCACAAAGTTCTCGACAGAACAGATGGCCTACGGGGCACAAAGTTCTCGACAGAACAGATGGCCTACGGGGCACAAAGTTTTCGACAGAACAGATGGCCTACGGGGCACAAAGTTCTCGAGTGGAGGCCACGGACCGGCCAGCGCAGCGTAGTACGCCCATCAACAAGATGGGATGACGACTTGGTGAAGACCGCAGGTCGACGGTGCTGGTCGCATCCAATCGCTTTAACTAAAAATCCATGAGGGAGGCCTATGTCCAGCAGTGGACGTCCTACGGCTGAAATACTGAATGATGAACTAGGTTTTGCCTGCCGCTTCGCATGCGTTGTACCCGGATAAAAAGAGGTACATAGTATGTCAATCATCTCAATCCGTAGGCTTTCTTGCATGAAGAGGTAACAAACATACATACATATATCGTCGCTGAATAGGCTAAACTACTAACGTGCCTAAGGGCTATTTTGAGAAAAATCAATTTAAAGTTTTTTTTTGTGGTTAACCTGTCACAACTTTTTTTCTTTTGCGTGAAAGTAAATGCTGTAAAAGGAAACATATCATGGTTTTATTTTATCTACTCAATGGATATATTATATTGTTCTTATTTTAACTATATCTAGAGTTACCTGTCGCTTTAGGATAAATATTCTAAGTCCCAAAAAAAACTCAGCAAACGAAAATTGCTAATCTCCAAATTAAGTTCGCGGTAAGGAGTCACTAAATACTAAAGAGTTAACTATCATAACATCCTCTTACAAAGAAAATACTTACAAATTAAAAAAAGATATTCGTAAGCGAAATTTACTAAGAGATAAAATATTTCAAACAGACTTATGGCAAAAATAAATTCAGCTTCTCTTTTGGCAATTGTCTTTCTCAGCGTTATTCTTATTCTTCAGATTTGCCTTTTTTGTAGTTTTTTTCCCATTTTTATTATTGTCCGAATTATTTTTTGAATTTTCTGATAATGCACTTATTGAATCGGTAGATCCTTGTCAAGAAGTACTTAAACTGCAGTAAAATTTTTCATTATCCGATAGGGAATCTATATGTTTGTAAATTACCTATAAACTTGATTATGCAAGATTTCAATTTGTAAAAACTACTAAAGTACCACATCTTGTGGTTTTTCCTTAATCTTAATTGACTAAAAGATGTGTGATAACAAAACTGCTTTAAGCGAAAGTTGTTTAAAGGCCATCGGCTATCAAAAGTATGTTTTCCAAAATTACTAATAAAGCTTTATACAGCTAGTTGCTGCGAGTGAAATACTAAACCGACAATTATTAAAAATGTGCCAAAATAAGGGACACATTAGTAGATATTCGTAGGAATTATTCGAGATTTTCGCCTATTTTTTTGATGCTAAAGCGCCAAAAAAGTGCTCCAATCGCCACGAGACCCGGACTAATAGATAGAGAAAAAAAAATGCAGTCGAACCAATTATATAACTAATTTTGACCAAAATGGCGCTTTAGTAGTTTTGCCTATTCAGCGACGATATACAAACAAACTTTCAGCTTTATAATAATAGTGAGATATGTTGCCCCTCCTGCCCGTGGATGTAGTAAGAATCAGCTAAGGGATACTTTGAAAGATGGGCAGCAGCATCTTTTCGTGTGTCAACAAACTGTACTGCGCTCGGCAACCCGCCTGCCAAGAGTATGGCAACTATCCCCTCATGGTCAGTTCTTGGAAATAAAGATGATAATATAGGCCCTTCATGATGTTCCTACTGATTTACCTCCTTTTATCCACAGTGTCGTGAAGATAGGTGACGTGCGTGGCCGCCTGGTCCGCGACGGATATGATCTGCTTGGCTTGCGCGCTGAGCTCCTTCTCCGTGTGAGAGACCTTTTCCACGAGATGCTTCTGTTCTTCGCACTCCTGCTTTGTCGTTTGTAAGAGCTGTAGAAGATATAGATATGCTTACAGAACGGCGCATTCTATCACGACCTTCGTTGCTCGTTGGTCTAATTGCTGGATGAGACTCAGAAGGTAGCAGGCTCAATCCGAGCCGAAGGACGACTGTGTCCTTCTCTGCAGATATATCGCACCTCCAGTCGTAGACTGACTCAATCCAAAATTCATGTTTTTTGGGAAATGATGAAAACGTGTTTCGGACCTTGACAGTTTTTGATAAATCACACTATAACTTTTTGAAACAGAGAGTTATTATATTACAGTTTCTGATTTACTAAGCGACAGAGTGCACTTTTTTGAGTCGTTCTGTATACTTAACTTAATTCACCCAAATTTTGAATTGAGTCAGTCTACGACTGGAGGTGCGATATCTCCCGCATAAATACCTAGTATCTAAACAGATAAGGGGCCATCTATATTGTGTTACACGAATTTCATTATTTTTTTACTTCTTGCCACAGCTGATTACATTGGTGAGACTTTCTCTCCCCGTGTGACGTAATTTTTTGCAATTCAACATCTAGTAGTAAGGCCTTTATTGATGATTTATACAGCAGTCAGTACGTCAGCAGTTGCTGACTTAGTGCTGCTTTAGTGACTAATAGCCGACTAAGCTGGGAGAATGGTATAGGTACTGGGATAATGCTGTACGCCAGTGCCCGGGACCTTGTTAGATGGATCTAGCTTGCCCAGCACCTATACCATCCTCCCAGCTTAGTCGGCTATTAGTCAGAGGAAAGAACAGGTTAATACGTCTGAAACTAACTTAGCCACGGGTTTCCTCGCGATCCTTCACCTTTAAGCAGGTGTAAAATACGAACATTATTTTTTTAAGAAAGTAAAATTTATTGGTTTGCGTCCAGTATCGCACCCACGACCTTCGGATTGAAAGTCGCGGGTACATACCATTCGGCAAACACGGCTTTTTAATTTAAGATCTAGATATTATAAAATAACAATTCCAGAACACTTCGCCCTACCGAAGAGGGGGGCCTCTCAACGTGTGATTTATGGTTGTTAAAAACAAACACTAGCTACTATTTAGGGAATAAGTAGATTTTTTTTGAGACTGAGATGAAAGATATTGCAATATTTTTAATCATCTTAGGTCATCTCGGGTCTCAATTACGGCGACCTTTGCCCAGCGGTGGGACAGGACAGGTAAAGATAAATAAACTATTGCTCACATTAGCAGTGTTGACTAGCTTCGTCTCCACAGTGTTAAGTTTATTTTTCGTCTGGCTGAGCTCCGTGTCTTTCCGTTCCAATGTCACGTTCAACTCACTGAAACAAAAAGTTATAATCAACAAGTGCATTCATTTCTACAGGGTGTGTTATAACTTATAACACCCTGTAGAAATGAATGCACTTCTTGACATGTGCACAAGCCGAAAGGGGGTGATTCCGACCATCAACAAGCGACCAAGGAACAAGTTTTATTCCACGACTTTTCAGGATTCAGTGATTTTCATTCAAGAAAATACTACAAAAGTTTAAACTTCAACAGCTGATTATACGATAATGACCACCTAAACGCCAGCTGATTCTTGTCAGGGTCATTGAACTCCGCGAATAGTTGCAGTACAGGTACAAATAAAAATACCTATAACCACAAAGAGGATTTTTTTTATTAAAATTCAAAAAATTAATTAAATAAGCCAATTTTGAGCTAAGGATAATCAATATAATTATATAAAACTCTTCCGTTACTGAATGAGTGACTGACAGACAAAGCACACCCTAAACCACTGGACCTAGAGACTTGAAATTTGGCACACATATACCTTGAGTATCCTAGAGGTGCACTAAGGAGGGATTTTTCGAAATTCCCACGGGAACGGGACTACGCGGGTGAAACTGCGGGGTGCGGCTAGTTTTTACATAAACAGTAAAAATATATTAAAAAAAGGAATTATCGATATTTATTTACTTCCAAAACTACTTGTTTCCATGGGCTGAAACCCCTCCTTTCGGGTTAGTACAATATTATAGTTTGTAATTTATAGTGTTAAAGTGGTGTTAAACGAAACTTAGGTCAGGGACATTGTATGTAAATGTAAAACATTTTCCCCATAGTCGCCACAGTCGCTACAGTAGCCCCAATTGCCATAGTCGCAACAGTCAACACGACAGGCACGATGGACGAAGGGCAGTCCTAGTACTAGCACGCACATCTCTAAGCGCCGCGCGGCACTTCTTGTCCGATCGGTTTTACTCCCCGCAAAAGATGTCTTACATCAAAAGTTCTACTACTCTAGATGATGAGTTCAAGGTACCTGAAGAGTCCCTCCACGATGTCCTTCTGTACCCTCCAGCGCTCCCGCCGACCCATAGACGGCTATTGGCTATTAGAAGCTAGCTGGTATCACTAAGGTGGTAGATCCTGAGTCAAAGGTTAACCGCGCCTCTACCTTCTTCTATTGCAGCTACTGGATCTCCCCTTGCAGATCCATGAGGGACACCTATGTATGTCCAGCAGTGAACGTCCTTAATCTAAGATGATTGAGTTTAAAGTACCTAAAGCGTACCTCCACCTTGCGGGAGGCACATAGCTGAGATGATGAGTTCTAGGTACCTGAAGAGTCCCTCCACCTTGTCCTTCTGTTCCTCCAAGGCGCGCTTCTGCAGCAGCAGCTCCTGGATCTCGCGGCGCTGCTCCTCCTGCGCCAGCGTCAGCTCCGCGTACGTGTCCGTGGCCAGGTACACTCCTGCACAACCCAACAGCATGTTACTTATAACAACGTTTTAAAATGACAAATTTTGACACAATTTTAAACTGTTTCACGGGACTTTATCGCGTAATTAGCTTGTTTTGATATTTCCCGACGTTTCGAGTGCCCTGCTGCCCTCGTGGTCACGGGTGGACTGATGTACTCGAGCTACCGAGGCGAGTCGAGAGTAGAATTCACGACTACCCTCAATTAGCCTAGAGAATCAGGAATGGACAGTCGACGACACACAACACAGAATGCGCGACAGTAGTACATCAGTCCACCCGTGATCACGAGGTCAACAACAGATATTTAGTAACAAATCCGCTAACCTATATGTAATGAGCGCTTGAAAAACACTCAAAAAGAATTCGACTCGTGTTCGCCTCTCTGTAAGGCATTTTCAGGAGAAATCGTCTCCCCATTCTAAAGATTCTTTAGATATTACAATGGATTTCCGCAGAGTCACGCCTGATTCAAATAATCTATAGTCTGTATTAATTAAAGTGTACCAACCATTCTTCTCTCTGGACGCTTGCAAGTCCCTCTTCAGTCTGTCAATCTCCTCCGCATACTCCTTAAGGATGGCTTTCTTTGTCATCTTCTGGTTCACCTCGGGCTTGTTCTGGATGTTCTTAGCCCGGTTGGCGTATTCCAGGGTGCTCATGGTCTCTTCTAAGTCCTTGAGAAAAGGTAACATTATATATTAATTCAAGAAAATGGTGATCATCATGATGATGGTGTTCCATGCCGATTTCAGCTTAGGCGACATCGTTTCTGCTAATTTAAATTACGTACATACTTCATTTACTATAAACTCGGTCAAAAATCCGCCCCTTCGAAAGTAATTCAATTTTAAGCGTGACAGTTTGTCTACAAACATTCTACATCGAGTTTGGCTGAAGTGCAGATTAAATTATTTAATAAATTCACTTTAAAGCAGCAGCTGTCAAAACTGATATGATATGTAATGATATGGTATACTGATATGTAAAATGAATACCACAAAATGCCCAGGGAAGGGAATACCTAAATAAAAAAAATAAAAAATTAATTAAAAAATGTTTTATGTTGTAGATTTCATATTAGCTAGTTTATTTTTGGTTTATACTTCAAATTATTAATTTTAGATATTCTAGCCTTGTTAGCTGAGTTGTTTTTTATTTATGCGCACGTTGTGGCCGCCTCTAATTGAGGGAACACTAGCCCTAAGTACCTATTGTTATAATTAAACCTCATTATTGTGTATCTCTTGTTGGTAGCCCAAATAAATAAATAAATAAATACCTTGTGTCCGGGGGAGATGGTGGCAATGATCGAGGTCTTTGTACGGCCGCCCAGGGATTCTTGGAGGATCCGCGTCAGTTTTGATTCTCTGTGGGTAGAAGAGATACTTAATAACTTATTGGAATAAAGTATAACTGAATTAAGATGTGTGGGGCCGGCAGTAGACTGTTACCCCTCCTCTCATGCCCGTAGATGCAGTAAGAGCCTGCTAAGGGATACCTCCGAAAGATGGGCGTGTTTCCGTGTATGAACATTCCGTACTGCGCTCGCCAACCCGCCTGCCAAGCGTGGTGAGTATGGCAACTACCCCTTAAGGAGATCCTATGATGAAACATACTGAAACCTTAGCGGCTTAGTCAGCTTTAGACGTATTGACCTGTTCTTTCCCCAAAGGGCGACTAAGCTGGGAGGAAGGTATTGGAGCAAGCCATTAGGCTTGTCCATTTACGGATGTCCCAGCCACTGCAGTGTCTTGTACAGCTTGAATACCAGTTGACGTTGCATAAATCATTTATAACAGAATTATTATCTATGTATTTGTTTTATGTTAAACCACTTTGAGATTTCCATTATGTCCTGTTTAATATTTGTTCAATTTAAGTACTTAATCTACATTTACAATTCAATGTCGTTATCTTTACAGTATAACTAGAAATACCTGTAATTGGGCAATACTATTTTATATGTATTATTCGCTTAATTTTAACTCTATGTAAAACTGTTGGTCTTTTAAATAATAAAATAAATAATAATAATAAATAATGCTAGACAAATCACACAGCATCATCTAGCCCCAAGCTAAGCAGAGCTTGTGTTATGGGTACTAGATGACTGATATACTTAATACATTATACCTACAATATAGATATTTTTATTATATATAGAAAAACACCCAGAACACCCTGAACTAATATCTGCAGATCGTACAGACATTTGTCCCGAGGCGGGAATCGAACCCGCAACCCCTTGCGTCGCAGGCGGACCTTCGCCCGCTGCGCCACAGAGCTCGTCATACATAATGCCTTTAGCCAGAGAGAGGTGCACAAACCTGTAAGGTATATGGGGATGGCGCTCCACCAGCGCCGTGATGACGCGGCCGAGGGTCAGCAGCGACTGGTTGATGTTGACGCACTCGCGCGCGCGCTCGCGCTTGGCGGGGTTGTCGGAGCCGGCCTGTGTGCCACGCAAATAACAAATCAATTGATTCAGGCTTGACTTTTATTTTTATTTCATTTTGTTATTTATTTAATACAAAATCCGCAGCTCTTAAAATTAACAAAGCATTATTACAAATGTGTAGAAAGCCAATAACGGATTTACATTTTTTAGGTTTAACCTACACAACTACAACTGACAGATTATATAAACTACTGTCCTTTATACGGAAGGAAAAAAACAATAACAATAAAATACTTTGCGGAAATCCATTATAATCTCACTAATATTATACCGCCCATTGTATATTATATTTGTCTGTGTTTCTCTTTGTGAAATTTATGTTTTATGGTGAATGTACAATAAAGAGTTTATCTATCTATTATAAGGACGAAAGTTTGTTAGCACAGATGTTTGGATGTCTGTTACATTTTCACGCAGAAACTAGGCTGCGGATTGAGCTGAAATTTTGCACATGCGTAGATGTTGACCAGAATTAAAGGATACATAGGCTACTTTTTATCTGGGTATAACGCATGCGAAGCGGCGGGTATTAAAGCTAGTAGGTGTCTAAATAAACAACAAATCTAAGCAGAGCTTGCGTTATGGGTACTAGATGACCCATAATACTTCATACATTAAATACATTAAACCACAGTGATAGATATTTTTTATTATATTAATGGAAAAACATCCAGAACATCCTGAACCAATATCTCATATAGCAGATCGTAAGGACATTAGTCCCGAGGCCAGAATCAAACCCGCACCCTCTTACGTCGCAGGCTGCGCCACAGAGGTCGTCAAATATGAATGCTGTCCACGACCCACGGACCCAGCGTCACCGTTATGTTATACCATGTTGGGCTAGTTCATAGCATTTATTGATAAAATTTTAAAAGTTACAGGTCAGGCTTATATGCTAATTCATTATTACAAATGTAATCATACATAATGCGTTATAAAAAATAATGTTGATAAAATATACAATAATAAAAAAAAATGTCAACTATAATAATTATGTCGTAGCAAACGAATTGCTAAACTAAGAAAACAATAAAAATCATTGATATGTTTATTAAACAAAATAAAATATAAATACAAACATCATGCATTTTTGCGTTCCGTGTACTCCCTAAAGTCATAAAGACTTGTCGATGAGCCACTTCTTTAGTTTGTGCTTAAAGAATTGTATCGAGGACGCTTCAATAATGCTAGCTGGCAGGCGGTTATACACCGTGGGCCCCATCACATGAATCAGCTTCGACATTTTTGTCAGTTTTCGCGGAAGCGCTCTCAGCTTGTCTACGTTCCTAGTGTTGTACCGGTGACCGTCACCGTACCTCACGTAACTGCTTAGGTTATTCCTTGCATACAACGCGGCTTGTAAAATTACTAGCGAAGGGACAGTCAAAATTCCTAGCGAAACGAAATATGGACGAGCTGATTCATCTTGCGGGATTCGAACAATTGCGCGCACAGACTTCTTCCACAGCACAGCCTCTAGCTAGGGTCGGGTAGCCGGATCGAGACCGGCGTCAGTGCAGATCTGATCTTTCGTGTTAGAATAAGATGGATGAGCTCAGGTTACCTTGCTGATGTTCTCGGAGCCGGCGAGGTCCACCAGGTTGAGCTTGCCTATCTTGACCAGCTCCTCGCCCTCGGCGCTGTTCTCCCGCATGTGCACCACGATCGTGAACACTGTGTGCGAGCGGCTGGAACAGATACCACATAACTCCAAATTCAGTTGTCTTTTTTTTAAACCAGTATTCTTGATTAGAACATCATTTTTTTTTGTACTCGTATGTCATGTGTAACGTGTGTCGCACCGCTACCTCACACACTCTAGGTGTCGCAGAAAACGAGCGCACGTAGCGCCATCGCTACTGTGCACATGCTGAGCGATTTCCTTTTTTGTTTCCATGTCTGTCTATTTTTAATTTTGTTGTATTATTTGTAATGTGTGAAACAAAATAAACGTTTTTTATCTTTATCTAATCTTTCGCGATCACAACGTACGTAAACGTCACGCGTCACTCCATTGTTTCCGACCCTGCGCCAACAGCATCCATTTGTAATTTGGAACATAGTTTGTAATTACAAATGGATGCTGTTGGCGCAGGGTCGCAAACAATGGAGTGACAAAGAGATGGCCCATACCCGGCAGCGGGTGAATGTGGGCTGATAGATAGGAAATAAGGCACATGAATAAATCTGTTCGCTTCCCTGTTTAACATTGTAATAAGTGATTAGAAAAAATAACAAGTATATTGTATGGCGGACGATCTAGCCAGGGTTGCCGGACGACAGTAGATGAGACTTGCACAGGACTGTTTACGTAGGCGTGCTGAAGAGGAGGCCTATACCCAGCAGTGGGTGTCAAGGGGCTGATATGATTGATATTTACGATTCGGCCATTTTTAATGGAACCTGGCATATTCAAGATGTAATGTTTTCGGGTACGATAGAAGGTGTATTTACGTGTAGGGGATATTAATTTAAACAACACTGTAATGTAGAAATGTGTATCAACATTTTTGTAAAAATTGTATGTGAGTGCTGAAGTAGCAAATAAAGAATGTATCTATCTATCTATATACGAGGGGGGGTCAAAAAGTCCGCGGAACGGAAGGGTTGCGAAGGGGTGGGGATAACTTTTTTACCCGGTACTCTCCAGGTACTCAATACAGGTACAAATACCAAATTTTAGACAAATCGAGTCATTACACTTAAAGTTATCGCTAAATTAGCAGTTCAATCGGGAATAAATCGCTAAACATGGATAAAATCGAGTTTCGTGCTGTTATAAAGTTCCTTACCAAGCAAGGAAAAACACCTCAAATTATTTTGGGAGAAATGTTATCTGTTATCTGTACTCTTGCCCTGAAAAAGCAATGATTTATAAGTGGCATGGTTTATTCAAGCAAGGCAGGGAGTCAATTGAAGAAGACGACCGCCCGGCCCGGCCGATCGAGACCACCTCCTCAAACATCATCGAAAAAGTCGAAAAACTTTTACTGGAAGATGCTCGATTAAAAAAGAAACAATTTGCAGAAATGGTTGGAGTATCGTCTACAACCATTTTGAGTATCCTCCACGACCATCTTGGCATGTCTAAGGTCAGCGCAAGATGGGTGCCGAGAATGCTCTCAGCGGTTCAAAAACAGCAGCGCGTCGAGTGTTCACGCGAGTTTTTGGAGCTCTGTAGCGGGAACAAGGACAAGATTTTGAACCGGATTGTTACTGGAGACAAAACTTGGGTTCATCATCATGAGCTTGAATTAAAACAGGAGTCTATGCAGTGGCATAAAAAAGGCGCAGTACCCCCTAAGAAATTCAAGGTGTCAAAGTCGGCCGGAAAGATCATGGCCACTGTTTTTTGGGATTCAGAAGGGATTTTCCTAATAGACTACAAAGAAAAAGGATTGAATATCACAAGGGGATACTATGCCACTCTACTGAAAAAATTTAAAGATGCCATCAAACAAAACAGACGCGGAAAATGGACTCGAAGAGAGCTGCTTTTGCACGACAACACACCCGGTTCACAAGAGCCATGTTTCAATGGCTGCCTTGCCGAAATGTGGCTACGAAACATTACACCGCCCTCCCTATAGTCCAGATCTAGCTCCCTCTGATCATTATTTGATTTCAAAATTAAAAAAATAACTTCGTGGAAAAAAAATACTGACGATGAAAAAGTTAAGTCGTCAATTTCAGCTTATTTTGAAGGCCTTGAAAAAACATTTTTTTTCGAAGGTATAAGCGAACTTTTTGATAGATCTGAAAAATGTTTTAGGCTTAAGGGAGAATATATTGATAAGGAAAAATAATAATTGGTTTAATTTAGCCCTATTTCCCTGCCATTCCGCGGACTTTTTGACCTCCCCTCGTATCTATCTATCTTATCTAATGTTCAGTAAAATGGTTCCCTCAGGGGAGTTTCCCCGATATTACGAAACCTTTTAAAACTATGACTAGGTAAAACTAGTTTAATTTGTTACTATAGATATAGAGGTATTTGTGAGTGGATAGAGTTCCATTAAACTAAAATACACACGTATCTACAAAAGCGATTGTCTAAAAATGTGTGACAAATCAATCAATGTATGTATATTATGCGAAACTATATACTATGAACTGTATTTTTAATTTCTAACAGTTAGCTTTAATACTTTAGGTAAGGTGCTACATTATCTACATTAAGTACAATTTATATTGCAGAAACCATCAAAACATTGTCTACGAAAGCAGATTCACTCACATAAAGATATTTCTTTTGAATACAGAATTGGATAGACTGCTGCAATATAAAATAAATTGTTAATTTAAAGGCCCTGTCAAACAGAGAGCGTAATTAGCGCGCGTCAAGGCGCTAAAGCGTCCTGGCCTTAACGTCGTACACTTTGTGTGTGACAGCTTCGACGCTATTCAGTAGTCGTCCCTTACGATAACGAATAGGTACTACTACTTAGTCACGATGTCTTGATTGATTGATTGCACTGTTCCTTGTGTTATACAAAGACGGGTATTTTCCAACACATTCTATTAACTTTTAGACAACATAACACATTCTACGAACACACTCGGCGCTAACTAATATTCTGTAATAAAATACAACGCGACGTCATGACGCGGCGCTAGAGCGTGGCGTACTGGTAGCGCGCTAGCGCTGTTTGACAGGTTGTAGCCTGTTCAGTACAGCACGACGCGACGCTATAACGCGGCGCTAGGCCAGGACGCTTTAGCGCCTTGACGCGCGCTAATTACGCTCTCTGTTTGACAGGGCCTTAAGACAAGGGCAATAAATACAAATACTGCGATTGATTCGCATTTATGGATGGCCTCTTACAGGTTTTGATAACTGAAGTGCAACACGCATTTCGCAATCCATGTCACAAGTGCACCTAACCATACTAATATTATAAAGAGGAAAAATTTGTATTTATGTTTGTAACAGATAAACTCAAAAACTATTAAGAGCGATTTTAAAATTTCTATCACCATTGGAATGCTACATTATCCCTGAGTACCATCGGCTATATTTTATCCCCGTATTCCCACGGGAACGGGAACTACGCAGGTGAAGCTGCGGAGCGCTGCTAGTCCTTAATAAAAAAAGAAGTACGTCCACTGAAGCGACTGCCGTTTCGCAGAATCAATTTCCTACTTTACTACTCTTCTTAGCATTATGTTGTTAAGAAGTTTTATAAGCGCCTTAGTTAAAGCTAAAGCTTATTATTGACGTAAACGGACTAAAATGTCAAAGTATTGCTATTTGGTTAGTCCCATCCTAAAATTAAAACGGAACAATTATACCTAATTTTACGTTGACAGCTCTAAATTTAGAAACGACATATCTGTAATTATAATTATATTTAGGATGCGTAGAACAGAATCGACACCATTGTTTTTTATTCACGTGCGTTCTAGGACCAGAATTCACACTGGAATTTGTACTATTTATTATATTATTAAATGTTAACTTAGCACCTATAAAAACTGAAACCGACAAGTTTACTTCAGAAGTTGCGTGTAAGAGATGTTAGATAGATAGATAGACTTTTTATTTGGCAACAAAACAGCACAGACATAACATAGTACGTAAACAAGACCAACTTAAATAACTTTACACTTAGAGAATGAAAAATAATAATAGCTAACATACAATGCGATTAGGTTGGTTTCTACACAAACACATAATAGAGTAAAGATAGTCGGGCAGGGCACCAGTAAGCCCTTTCTGTGCCGCTGTTGGCCAAAAAGGACCAGTCTCAGCTATATGCTGCTCCGCACCAGAGGTACGAGGCAGCGCTGGTTTTCAGACTGATCCTGAAAGGGTATCATCATTTCAGCCATAAAACGTCCACTGATGAACACAGGCCTCTCTTATGGATCTCCATGAGGGGTAGTTGCCATTCTCACCACGCTTGGCAGGCGGGTTGGTGAGCGCAGTATGAGATGTTGATACACGGATAGACGCTGCTGCCCATCTTCCGGAGGTATCCCTTAGCAGGCTCTTACTGCATCCATGGGCATGAGAGGAGGGGTATCATTCTTCTGCCGGCACCCCACGGCACGGAAAGGGTATATTAAGGGTATATTAGAGAATGTTATACCTGGACTGTGCGTTCATGAGCGTGGACGCCACGCGCTTGCGCTCCTGCCCCTGCGCCATTATCTTGTACACCTCGTTCTTATTGGACACCTGCGACCGGTGGGACAGTGGATAAACAAATAAATAATACGAGACAGATCACACAGCACCATCTAGCCCCAAGCTAAGCAGAGCTTGTGTTATGGGTACTAGGTGGTACTAGATAAATAGATATATTTTTTTATTATACATAGAAAAACACCCACAACAAATATGTGCAGATCGTGCAGATATTTGTCCTGAAGCGGGAATCGAACCTGCAACCACTTGCGTCGCAGGCGGACCTTCGCCCGCTGCGCCACAGAGCTCGTCAATGCACTTGGCATTCAGACGTTTCAATTATGTAGAACTTAGAACCTATACAAAAGGAAAACGTCCCTATAAAACACTTAAGTCGCATGTTCTAGGAAGACTTGTACTTGATTAAATTACAAGTAGTCATCATCATATCAGTATTAGGACGTCCACTGCTGGACAAAGGCCTCTCTCATTGATCTCCAAGTACTGCGGTTGGAAGCCGTCTGCATCCACCGCCGACCTGCCACGTCGTCTGCCCATCTTGTAGGTGAACGTCGCTGCGCTACCATGGCCTCCATTCGAGAACTCTGCGGCCCCATCGGCCGGCATCCTGCGAGCTACATGGCCTGCCCATTGCCACTTCAGCGTGTTAATCGTATTCTCCTACGTATTTTCTCATTTCTGATTCGATCCCGTAGAGAAACCCCGAGCATAGCCCTCTCCATAGCTCGTTGAGCAACTCTTACAAGTAATACCAGATTACATTTTTCTCGTGGTATTTTCCTTAGAACAATACCTTCAGAACAATTAAATCTGGTAAGTTTGTATGTTGTTATCATTATCATAGTCATGTAGTTCTCCGCTGGACATAGACACACTCCCCCATTTTTCCCTATCTTGGGCCAGTCTTTATAAAAATGCTGACCGTAATCTCCTCCAGTCCGTTAACAATATTGCTGCCATTCCGTGTGACATCCTCGTGTTCGAGAGACTTCACGCCTTGTCACACAATGTCACGCTTTGTCGACCCGCCTCTCCCCCTTTACGTGTGACGTAGTATACGAATGGCCCCATAAATATGGGTTTGTTGAAAGTAAGTACTTTCAACAAAGCCTGATTTATTGACTTTGAAAAGTAACAAGCATGCTTGCTATAGGGCGGTAGCTAGTGTCAAAGTACAGATGTCTGACGTAAATAAGATAAAGCTTTTAGGTAACACAAGAACAATTTCTTAAGTATTACTGCCTTCTTCTGGAAGTGCCATCTATACCGGAGGTCGGCTATTAAGGCTTTGGGATCCAGACCACCCAATGTCGGACCAAAATGTACCTCATGTTTCAAGAATCTCTGTGGATGGTTTAACATGAGCATACGATCCTTATGGTTATATCCCCTTTAGTTAGGTCTCTCTGGCCTGGTTTTATTGATATTATTGTGCTAGTCCTGTAATCTACAGCCCATTAGGTCTAATCTTGGGCTAGTGTCTATACGTATGCTTACCGTAATCTCCTCCAGTCCGTTGACTATATTGCTGCCCTTGCGCGTGACGTCCTCGTAGATCCGCAGCTTGGAGTTGTCCTCGGAGGCCGCCAGCAGGTCGAACAGCTCCTCGTTGTACAGCTCCAGGTAGGACACGCGCACCGTGTACTCCGTGTTCGACAGACGCAGCTCGTCGAACAGTTGGGAGAGGGAGCGAGGGATGATGCCGGCTAGCGGGTCCTGGGAACACAATACAAACCAGCTTAATAGTACAAAATACAAAAAAATACAAAATAATTTATTAGCCAAATTTAAAAATTTTACAATACATGTTTGACAGTGGTCCCCGCACGAGGCAAGCCTGTATCGCGGGAGACCTCATTACAGAGTTCGAGTTACAAGGCAAACAATTGAGAAAGAGAACAGAATGACAACTATAACTATACAATACAACATTGAATTTATGTTTACGAAAAGAAAAAGAAAACATAATAGTAGTGTATTACTTTAAGTCACATATTACTATAATATAGCTCTTGGATGTTTTGGCTTAGGCTGTAAGTCCACCTGTGTCTGAATAAATTAATTATTATTATTATAACACAAGCTCTGCTTAGCTTGGGGCTAGATGATGCTGTGTGATCTGTCCAGCATTATTTATTATTATTATTTATAGCTCCAGACGCTCAGGCGGACGGGTTCGCGGAAATATTGCGCAAAAGATCTGCTTCTCTGATGCGCCGGGTGCGTGGCAGCCCCAACAGCTACCTGTCTGATGGCGGAGAGGTTGGACACAGATATTTTTTATGGAGTACTGGACGAGAAAGCATGTCAAGCTTTCTTGACCTTTTTATAATACAGTTTTAGCTTTAGTATGTGAACACTTTTATCTCATTATTGTCTTAACATGGATTACTGTATTGAATTTATTCCATCTATAATCTGAAATAAACGTTTTTTAATGTAATTAATAGCATAATATAGTCACAACCGACCTCAAGGACAATGACGACATTGAGCGGGAGCGGAGGGCGCTGTCGGCGCGGGCTAATATGACAGGTAGAAGGTTTGCACGAGGCTCAGTGGGGGGTGAAACTCACTTTGTACCCTTGAATATAATAATAATAATAGGTAATTTGAGGCAATCAAAACGAACAACTACAAGTACATCATGAAAGATGGGACAATTGACATATTATGTCGGGCATGTCACCACCCTGGGGAGTCTAAAGAGGAAATAATTGCAGCGGCCGGGCGTACGCCTAACTCCTCAGTGGCTGGACCGATGCAATAGTTGTTGTTTGTTGACAGGGTATGAAAATCAATATTCTATTTAGTCAGTTAGAAAATAGACACGTATTATTTGCTTATTAAAATTAATGAAGCAATACTTATAAAAAGCGAGGTGAAGTTTAGGAGTGGGGGCTCGTGACGTCACAATTCTGTACCGAGGCACGTCGACGCGTACCAATGTCAAAGTCAATAAGTATTAATTCAATAGAGCAAAACGCTACTTAGGATAGTCAGTTTACGAAATAAGAACAAAACACATTTAAATTGAATAAAGCACATAACTGAATTGGTTCGCTTCGAAAAACTTTTGTTTTCCAAATGAGGGAAAGAACCATAGTGTGACTTCACGCCACATTTCGATATAATTAATATCGCGGTCATTTTTGGATTACGTTAAAAACGAAAAACTATGTGTCCAAAACAATTATATTAATCTACCCTCGTGTAAGCAAGGGGAGACGATGATGAACCTACGGGTATATTTTATAAAGAAAGTGCTTGCGGGTAAGTTGCTTGAAACAGTCCTTTGTACCTTTTTGATGTCGAGAGGTAAATCAATCCAAAGTCGAACAGCCTCCACTGAAAAGGAGTCATCCCGAAAAGAAGTACTATTCTCTGGAATATCCAGTAGTAAGTTTTCGGAAGATCTTAGCTGTCTGTTGTGAGTGTCAGTGCGAAAATGGAACCGTGTCTTGAGGTAGTCGGGAGTGAAAGGGTCTTTGAGAACAGAAAAGAGTAAACATAGGATTCTGAGATTTCTGCGTTGTGGAATGGGAAGCCATTTAAGTTAGGCGCGGTATTTACTGACATGGTCATATTTACTCAAACAGAAAATAAAACGGATACAAATGTTTAGTAACATTATTATTCAGTATTATGTATTAGTATTATGTATAAGTATCTACGATCTTGTGAAGTATTTTTATATGTGCACGTAGTTTGATGACCTTACGTTGCCGTAACACAGTTTCTAACTAGCACGAGAGGTAAGTTGCGGTAAATATGTAATATGTTGTAAAGGTTTTAGTAAATAAACGAATGAATGAATGAATCAATAAGCACTTACATTCTGCCACGTGTGCTCGTCGCCCGTGCTCTCGCCGACCATGGTGTGCGTCTTGCCCGTGCCCGTCTGTCCGTACGCGAACACGGTGCAGTTGTACCCGGCGAGCACCTCCTCGATGAATGAATGAATGAATGAATCAATAAGCACTTACATTCTGCCACGTGTGCTCGTCGCCCGTGCTCTCGCCGACCATGGTGTGCGTCTTGCCCGTGCCCGTCTGTCCGTACGCGAACACGGTGCAGTTGTACCCGGCGAGCACCTCCTCGATGAATGAATGAATGAATGAATCAATAAGCACTTACATTCTGCCACGTGTGCTCGTCGCCCGTGCTCTCGCCGACCATGGTGTGCGTCTTGCCCGTGCCCGTCTGTCCGTACGCGAACACGGTGCAGTTGTACCCGGCGAGCACCTCCTCGATGAATGAATGAATGAATGAATCAATAAGCACTTACATTCTGCCACGTGTGCTCGTCGCCCGTGCTCTCGCCGACCATGGTGTGCGTCTTGCCCGTGCCCGTCTGTCCGTACGCGAACACGGTGCAGTTGTACCCGGCGAGCACCTCCTCGATGAATGAATGAATGAATGAATCAATAAGCACTTACATTCTGCCACGTGTGCTCGTCGCCCGTGCTCTCGCCGACCATGGTGTGCGTCTTGCCCGTGCCCGTCTGTCCGTACGCGAACACGGTGCAGTTGTACCCGGCGAGCACCTCCTCGATGAATGAATGAATGAATGAATCAATAAGCACTTACATTCTGCCACGTGTGCTCGTCGCCCGTGCTCTCGCCGACCATGGTGTGCGTCTTGCCCGTGCCCGTCTGTCCGTACGCGAACACGGTGCAGTTGTACCCGGCGAGCACCTCCTCGATGAATGAATGAATGAATGAATGAATCAATAAGCACTTACATTCTGCCACGTGTGCTCGTCGCCCGTGCTCTCGCCGACCATGGTGTGCGTCTTGCCCGTGCCCGTCTGTCCGTACGCGAACACGGTGCAGTTGTACCCGGCGAGCACCTCCTCGATGAATGAATGAATGAATGAATCAATAAGCACTTACATTCTGCCACGTGTGCTCGTCGCCCGTGCTCTCGCCGACCATGGTGTGCGTCTTGCCCGTGCCCGTCTGTCCGTACGCGAACACGGTGCAGTTGTACCCGGCGAGCACCTCCTCGATGAATGAATGAATGAATGAATCAATAAGCACTTACATTCTGCCACGTGTGCTCGTCGCCCGTGCTCTCGCCGACCATGGTGTGCGTCTTGCCCGTGCCCGTCTGTCCGTACGCGAACACGGTGCAGTTGTACCCGGCGAGCACCTCCTCGATGAATGAATGAATGAATGAATCAATAAGCACTTACATTCTGCCACGTGTGCTCGTCGCCCGTGCTCTCGCCGACCATGGTGTGCGTCTTGCCCGTGCCCGTCTGTCCGTACGCGAACACGGTGCAGTTGTACCCGGCGAGCACCTCCTCGATGAATGAATGAATGAATGAATGAATCAATAAGCACTTACATTCTGCCACGTGTGCTCGTCGCCCGTGCTCTCGCCGACCATGGTGTGCGTCTTGCCCGTGCCCGTCTGTCCGTACGCGAACACGGTGCAGTTGTACCCGGCGAGCACCTCCTCGATGAATGAATGAATGAATGAATCAATAAGCACTTACATTCTGCCACGTGTGCTCGTCGCCCGTGCTCTCGCCGACCATGGTGTGCGTCTTGCCCGTGCCCGTCTGTCCGTACGCGAACACGGTGCAGTTGTACCCGGCGAGCACCTCCTCGATGAATGAATGAATGAATGAATCAATAAGCACTTACATTCTGCCACGTGTGCTCGTCGCCCGTGCTCTCGCCGACCATGGTGTGCGTCTTGCCCGTGCCCGTCTGTCCGTACGCGAACACGGTGCAGTTGTACCCGGCGAGCACCTCCTCGATGAATGAATGAATGAATGAATCAATAAGCACTTACATTCTGCCACGTGTGCTCGTCGCCCGTGCTCTCGCCGACCATGGTGTGCGTCTTGCCCGTGCCCGTCTGTCCGTACGCGAACACGGTGCAGTTGTACCCGGCGAGCACCTCCTCGATGAATGAATGAATGAATGAATGAATCAATAAGCACTTACATTCTGCCACGTGTGCTCGTCGCCCGTGCTCTCGCCGACCATGGTGTGCGTCTTGCCCGTGCCCGTCTGTCCGTACGCGAACACGGTGCAGTTGTACCCGGCGAGCACCTCCTCGATGAATGAATGAATGAATGAATGAATCAATAAGCACTTACATTCTGCCACGTGTGCTCGTCGCCCGTGCTCTCGCCGACCATGGTGTGCGTCTTGCCCGTGCCCGTCTGTCCGTACGCGAACACGGTGCAGTTGTACCCGGCGAGCACCTCCTCGATGAATGAATGAATGAATGAATGAATGAATCAATAAGCACTTACATTCTGCCACGTGTGCTCGTCGCCCGTGCTCTCGCCGACCATGGTGTGCGTCTTGCCCGTGCCCGTCTGTCCGTACGCGAACACGGTGCAGTTGTACCCGGCGAGCACCTCCTCGATGAATGAATGAATGAATGAATCAATAAGCACTTACATTCTGCCACGTGTGCTCGTCGCCCGTGCTCTCGCCGACCATGGTGTGCGTCTTGCCCGTGCCCGTCTGTCCGTACGCGAACACGGTGCAGTTGTACCCGGCGAGCACCTCCTCGATGAGCGGGCTGACGACATCTTGGTATATCTCTACCTGCAAACGTGGATTGATTGAAAGTCAATAACTTGTTTACAGCCGTGGGGTGCCGGCAGCAGAATGTTGCCCGTCCTCTCTTGCCTGCGGACGCAGTAAGAGCCTGCCAAGAGGTAGTGTGGATGCAGTAAGAACCAGCGGTGGTCCCTCCGGAAGATTGGCAGCAGCGTCTTTCCGTGTATGATACATCCTGTACTGCGCTCGCCAGCCCGCCTGCCAAGCGTGGTGAGTATGGCAACTACCCCCTCATGAATCTCCATGAGGGGACCTGTGTTCTGTAGTAAACATTTTATGGCTGAAATTAATGAAATGAGAAACCGCGGAGTGCGGCTAGCACATAATAAAAACACACAAAAGAAATAAAGATCAAGTAGAAAAATAAATAAGTTAAAAGTTACATTACAACTTAAAATGTTACACAGCTAATTTTTTATAAAAATATTAACAATGGTACTAATTCTTACACCTTTACAATTCTTTCAATAGAGAATGTTTGTCAGTGTTTAAGTGAAAGTCATTGGGTGTTTATTCAATAGAGCAAAAAGCTACATAGAATAGTCAATTTACAAAAGAAGAACATAATTAATAGAATCAGGCGTTACTTTGCGGAAATCCATGACAATAAAATGCAATGAAAATATCTAGTTTTAATTCCGCTAATGCTGAGATGCATATGCACCACCCTCCCGCCCGCTAATTATGCACATGCAGGGAGAACTAGGTTGTTAGTGCAACATGCATACCCAAACCCACACGACGACACGTGTTTCGCCTCTCCGCGAGGCATCTTCAGATGAGACGCCGACCAGTCAACAACCTAGTTCTCCCTGCATGTGCATAATAGACACATTTGAATTGAATAAAGCACATAATTTAATTTGTTCGCTTCAGATAACTTTATTTCCAAGTGAGGGAAAGAAGCAAACAAGAAACCTCACACTTTCACTTCTATTAATTGTTACAATTATTGTCTTAATATTATGCTTAATTTAATGTCCGCAAAGATATTGGATAGTTAGGATATTACAAAATGATATCATTTTCTTATCAGGGTTGAACCATGCTACACTCGGCCAAGTCAATATCATTCAAATAATCATCTATGGAGTAATAAGTTTTTGTTTTATAAAAGGACCTATGAATTGATACTGTGGTTGCCACAGAAGGAAGCTACATAGATACATAGTTTCCCATAATTTATTTATTTAATTTTTGGAGTCTAAATATAGGAATGTGCAATTAGTTTTATTTCTTGTATTTATGCTATTGAGTAACCCTTTATGCATAAAACAGGAGACTTTAAGGTCAGTGTGTTACTTTTTAGACAAGCATGCTCCGTTTTAGGCTACATTTGTACTTGTCTCTAAGCTTATGGTGGCCAAACACTTGACTTAATATGGTAACTAGAATGAACATAAACTACAAAAACAAGAGAAACACACAATGGGCGGAATACAAAATAAATAAATAAATACCGCCATTAAATCTTAAATACTACATATTTAATAAATTATTTCCACCCTATATTGTATGAAACAATCCAATCCATCCATGGTTGTCTGGTAGAGATGGTAGAGACTCTTTAGCGGTAATAGCAATAATTTTAGTGTTTCTTTATATTGTTAAAATATCTGTATGTTTTAAGGTGTGCAGTAAAGCATTTTCTATCTATCTATCTGAATCTCCTTGTGTGTGGCACTATTATTTACTAGTTTGATAGAAAAAAATAATAAATCAATTTTATACAGATTTTGTAAAATAAAACAAAGCAAAATGTTTCACACTTTGGTGCATGAAAATGCTAGCTTGTTGATGTTAGTCTAGAAATCTAATTCTAATTCTGGTGGGGCATACCAGATCTGCCAGCGCCGCCGTGGGGTGCCGGCAGTAGAATGATACCCCTCCTCTCATGCCCATGGATGCAGTAAGAGCCTGCTAAGGGATACCTCCGGAAGATGGGCAGCAGCGTCTATCCGTGTATCAACATCCCATACTTCGCTCACCAACCCGCCTGCCAAGCGTGGTGAGTATGGCAACTACCCCTCATGGAGATCCACGAGGGAGGCCTGTGTTCATCAGTGGACGTTTTATGGCTGAAATGATGATACCAGATCTGCACTGACATCCATGACATACATTGGGGTGTATTGTGCATTGTCCCATGCATGAGATGCTACCCTGACCCTATCCAGCCCTCCTTAAGGTACCGGAGGACTTGGGGCCACTGGCAGCATGCCATAAGCATCTGCAAAGGATATGGAGATGTTGAAGAAGAAAGGCATGACTCTATGAGCTCTAGTCTAGACTTTTCAAGACATTAATTTTTTTAATGAGACCAGCTGATACTTTATCTTACCTGTTTTGCGTTAGGCCCAAAAGCCTTGTCAAATGTGAATTTCTTTGTATGATTGCTCTGCTGCGACTTCACAGTCACCTCACGGTTTTGTGCAACTTCAATCACTCCGATGGACTTGATGTCTTTCTCTCGCTGGTTGAGTGGTCTGCAAGGAACACACTCATTAGTCTTGTTCGCTCATTGTTGATTATTGAGACATTTTGTTTATGAACTGCATAAAAAAGATTGCCCTATAGCAATAAGGCTGCCAATTGTCACTTTGTTTAGTGTTTCTCTTGTTAAAGGTTTAGTTAAAAGGAGTGCCATAAAGTATTTTGTAGATACTTTTAAACAAGCTTTAAGTAACCTGGATAAATATGTACTTAACTATTAAGTTTATTTAATTGTGTTGGTAGAGCTAATTTATAAAGAAGTTATGTTACTTTTGGGTAAAATTACATTAGAATACGTAAAAAGGGGTATAAAATTGTAAGCCGCAGCTATTTTGAAAAGAAGTTCACTTTTCTGAGTCATGGCCAGGGCGTTTCAATTTTATGGTAAAGTTTTGAAAATTTTAACCGAACATTACGAAGTATTTTGAAATATGCACGTTTTTTAGCATGACTTGAGAGCTTAAAGACGCATGAGACTGAAAGAAAGGATAATAGGTAAATCTAATCAGATTAATCGACAATGAAACTTACCTGAGTCGAACGAACACTTGAATGTTCTGATTTTTGTCTCTCCTACTTCCCTTTTCGGACATCATATTGAATGATCACAAAAAACACTATCACACAAATATTACGAGCACAATTCTTGAAGTTTTCATAAAAATATTCACAAAATATTGATAATGTTTTGAATAAAGATATGTTCGTTGAGAAGACGTTGACCTGCAAACAAAATTCAAATTTCGGATATGGGGCCGACCGAAGTTGCTAGCTTCAAAAAAATAAAGTTATGGTATAAATAGACAATCGAACCACGAACGCGATCGGTTCGTTACCGTTCTCTGACCATTGATCGTGTAGCACACAGGAGATTATTATTAGTACTTGGTACGGTTATGGTCTTTAACTACCTCCAGGGTTCCGTAAAATGCAAACGAGGATCGACAAAAGAAGATCTCTTCTGAGCTGTAAAATGTATATAATCCATTTTAAAATAAACCGAATAAAAAACATTATGCCAACGTTCTCCCGTGCCTTTGCGAATAGAAAACGTTGAAAGAATCTTTCACCCTTTCTAAACTCTTGACGAATATACGCGAACACCGGAGTGTAGAGGCCAGATTCGACAATTATTGCCTATTTGCGTAGTATCCGTAAACAGACAGTATTTCGTACACATGGCACACACCAGTGCGAGTGGCTCGTCTTAAGGAAAATATTATTAGACCCATATCAAAAACTGTGACAGAAAATTTAAATCTGAGTTACCTATAAAGGGCTTTATATATAATGCCATTGTATGCCATTGGATTTTTTTTAGTTCAAAATATTTTTATTAACACATATTTAACCGGATATTTAACGCGCTATTTACCTTTATTATTGCCCGACGTTTCGACAGGATTGCACCCATCGTGGTCCCGGGAAGACTGTAATATTTTTAGTAAATATTTTTATTTTTAGTTCAAAATTTACTACCATCTATCTACATTTTCTGCTGTTTATACATATTTTGTGTATATTCTTACTAAAAATAATAAAATAAGCAGGTGTCTTCAAACAAAAAAAATATTCTTATCGTAATTCTAAAACGCGTTTTAATGCATATTTTTTTTTATTTTAATTTAATCGATTTTTTTTTCTTGGGCGACGTAAAACTTATTTGTTATTGTCATTGTAAACTTCACTCAGAAGGCACCAAAATAAACAAAAAATCGATAATATAGTTTACCAATAACAATTGTTTAACGCTTTGTTCGCTGAATCACTGGTCAGTTTACCAACCAAAATCAAACAATTTATTTATTTATTTATTTATTTATTATTTATTTATTTATTTACAAGCAATAAATATTTATTTATAAACAAGCGGTTAATAAGTCATAAGTGCCTTCAAATAGATGCTTCTTGTGTGTGTCTAAAAAATAATTTCACTTAATTTCGTTTATATCTATTATACCTATAAAAGTATTAATTTATAACTATGATTTATACAGCGTCAGCAACTGGTATTCCTGTTGTACGGGACGCTGCAGTGCCACGTACATTTGTGAGATGGTTATGGATGCTGGGCAAGCCTGATCCATCTTATAAATGTCCGTGGCCAAACCATCCTCCCAGCCTAGTCTACTATTAGCCAGAAGATTTGTAAGTAAACTAAGCAGTTAAACCTACAAAAGTATTAATTTATAACTATGGTATATACAGCGTTAGCAACTGGTATTCATGCTGTACGGAACGCTGCAGTGCCACGGACATTTGTGAGATGGATAAGGCTGCTGGGCAAGCCTGATCCATCTTATAAATGTCCGTGGCCAAACCATCCTCCCAGCTTAGTCCACTATTAGTCAGAAGAAAGATCAGAATAAAGTGCAAAGCTCTTAAGCTGACTAATCCGAGTTAAACTCGTAGTTCAGTCAAAATATGCTGGGTTTGCATTTATTTCCAACAAACTGAATTTTTGTGAAAGTTATGTAAGTTCTATACGTCATTACTAATGCTAACATGCATTGGTACGGGGGTATCAAAACAGGGGCGAAGTCCTAAAAAGGTCACCAAAGGTCAAAAATGTAAATTTTGGGTTTTCGGCCATTTGAAGACTAATTTTTTGGTGACCTTTTGAGGTCATAATAACTCCAGTCACTGTGACCCTAGGTCACCAAAATCAATCAATACGCTTATTAAGAGTGGGCTACTGAACCACAGATACCTGAACTATGGTGCAGTGGATCAGTCCACTGTTGTAGGTTTAGGTTTTCGGTTATTTTTAGGCTTACATAAAAAGTAAAGATACTAAACCTTACAAAGGCAATTTAACTAAGTTAACCAAAGAAAAAGAAGACAAAAAATACTGATAATCAATGTCCACAAAAAAAACTGAGATGTGTTTCGTTTGCGCCTGGGTAATTTTTTTATGGATCGTGACCATTCAACGTGCAATACAAACATTATCTAACCTGATGTGACTTTTCAAAATAGCTGTTTCGACCTCATTGAATATAATATAGGTTATTAGGTTTATTTGGATTAAAAGTGGTGACGTTGTTTTCGTAATGAGACGTTTTCAGTAAAAAAGAAAAAAGTGTTTTCTACTAAACCTAACAGATGGGGCTGGCAAGCGGAGAAAGCAAGTTTGTGGTTAATCACAATTGCCGTCATTGTCAAATTGTGTTTCCTACCAGTAAAAGAAAACTAACGCCATCTATAAGTTTCGAGGGAACTATTTTTGAAGTTTTTACTTTTTAATGAAAACGCCTCATTAACACAATAAAATTTAGCTGATTACGCACTTCTAGCAGAGAAAGGACAAGATGATCAGTGCTGCTCTAATGGTTGTGGTGTAGATACAGCATTAAATTTAACCGAACGGGCAACATTGATAGACTGCTGTCACAAACCAATCAAACAACGGTCAATGTCATAAACAAAATCTAATATTGCTGATAGTGTGTGTTATTTATTGCATTGCTTCTTGCTTTGATTTTATCGTCAACCCGTTTTTTTTTACTTTTTTGTTGTTTTTTTTCCTCCTCAGTTTTGTTTGGTTGGAATTTAAGTTTGCTCTCTTTTCTGTGTAAAAATCTATTAGTAGACAAAGGTTTAAAATGTCATGGGACGTGTGTCGATTATGTTTGTCGGGAAATACAAAAATGTATGACATTTCCAATACAGACTACCAAAAAATTTACGAAAAAATAACAGATTACCAGGTAAGTTTTCAGAGCACATTCCTCGGTTCAAGGCTAAAATTTCCTTAAAAACCTTAACCATGGATATCTCCATAACCATAGGGTTCCGAGGGATGGGGATGGTACAGTGGTGCCATCCAGTACTATATCTAATGTTATTTTGTGACACCAAAACATGGGTTATATTTTAAGAAAAATTGTCTGGTCTCATTGAGGTTCATGATTTCAGTGGATTGAAGTTGGAAGACCTGTCAAGATTTGCTATATTTGCAAGTCGCAGCTTCTGAGAACACTCCACATAAAGGCAATGTCCAAATTATCGGAAGAAACATTTGCACAACTCTTTGCTGGAGGTTTAGAGGTAACATTTTAACCATAAACATTTTTAGTAGTGTAGTAAGGTGGGTATTCTTCGTAGTGAAACACCGTAGTACAAATATAAGGTTTAATGCGTTTTACAAACAAGTCCAAACACAAGTGAATTGGTACGATTCCGATCGGTTCGTATCAGCAGGATGCTTAACGAAACCGATCGTATACGTAACCGCGCGGCGCAGGAGGAGCGCGAGGGGAGTGCGGGGGGATGCGTCTGAGCCAGAGGACCACTGTGCCAATACTGGTACAAGCGGAGCGCCAGCGCAGACTGAGTGCTCTGAGGCGCGTGAGCTCCTTTTATAGCGAGTGGCGGGGCGGCCGGCCGGGCGCGCGGTGTTTGGAGGGGCAGCGTACGGGTGCAGGAGCAGCGTACAGATGCAGGCGCGCGCTGTGGCGCTAATCGGTGTCCGGCGCACGTACTGATGCTTCAGTCTCCCCCTCTGGATGCGAAGTCGACCCGACGAGTAGACAGCCAGGCGAATCGTTCAGGACTGCGTTCTTGCGAGGGCGTCCTCGTCCACGAGTGGGTTGCGCTGTGACTTCCGGTGTAGGCCTAGGTTTAGGCTTGGGAGGACGTCCACGTTTCTTGAGTGGGCGTACTGGCAGAGGAAGCGGGCTCGTCGAACTGCCTTGAAAAGGGGTCAAGGCCGACGTGTGGTACACACCAAGCGGTTTGTCTGGTGTGTTAGGATCTGAAATCATATAAGAAGAGGCACCATGTCGATTGAGGATTAAGTAGGGGCCGTCTCGCCGAGGACAGAATTTAGCGCTTATTCCTCGGGCGGCATTACTGACTGCGTGGGTGGTCGCTAAGACCAAATCACCGGGAGTATAGCCAGGGTCCTTTCTTCGTCCTTTATCTGCCGTCTCTTTCCTGCGTTCCTCTTTACCCTCTCTGATGTCGCGAGCTTTGTTTAAAGTATTTGCTAGGAGAAGTAGCTTCGGTGTTATTTCGGGTACAAAATTTTCGGACAATATAATCTGTCGGAGATCATGCATATTGTCATCCGGAGTACGAAGTTCTCTTGCAAACGTTAAATAAGCTGGAGTGTAGCCCGTAGTGAGGCAACTTGCGGTATTCATCGCAAATCGTATGCTGGGTAATTTACTATCCCAGTCTCCGTGGTCGTCTTCAACTAAAATTGCCAACTGCGTCTTCATGTCTCTGTTCTTCCTTTCTACCGGGTTCGCTGCTGGATGGTATACTGGTGTGAAGGTGTGCTTGATCCTTAAGCAATACGTCAACTGCTGCATAACCGAACTGACAAATTGCGGTCCATTGTCGCTTATGAGTCTTCTGGGTGTACCATACCTAAGGAAGACTTCATCGATCAAAACTTGAGCGCAATTCTCGGCACTGGCAGTTTTCATGGCAAATAATTCAACCCAGCCAGTAGCAATATCCTCAGCAATGAAGATCCATGTATTACCGGTGGTCGTAGAAGGTAAGGGTCCGAACAAGTCAAAGGCAACAGTCTCAAAACGTTGATTGACAGGTGTAGTCTGGAGTAAACCAGCTGGTTTCATATTCGATGGCTTATATCTCTGACATGAGACACAATTCTTAACATAAGCCTCGATGTACTTTCTCATTCCTTTCCAGTGGTATCGTCGAGAGATGCGTTGATAGGTCTTATCTGAACCGTAATGTCCTGCCAGGGCGTCATCGTGATATACGGAGAGAACATTAGCCCATTCATGTTGAGGGACTACGAGTTGAGCTTCATCTGTGTCATCAGTGAGGTGGTATCGGTACAACAGCCCATTATTCATGACATAACCCTTGTTGCTCCAATATATGGCGTTCTCTGTACGATCCGTATCTTCCAAAGCGGCGACGATGCTGGAGATGCCTTCATCTTTCAGCTGTTCTGCCCTTATCTCAGATGACGATCTTTGCGGCATATTCACGGCTACACTACATACTCCACAGTCTCTCATATTTGTGTCATCACAAATAGGCCTCGACAGCGTGTCTGCGACAACATTCGTTCTACCAGGAGTGTACTTGACTGTGATGTCATACGCCTGTATCTGCAGAGCCCATCTCGCTAATCGGCCTGTTGGAGACCGTAATGACATCAACCATTTCAAGGCCTGGTGATCGGTAACAACCGTCACAGGAAGGCCTTCGATATATCCTCGGAATTTTCCAATAGCCCAAACTACTGCTAGGGCTTCTCTTTCTGTGGTGGAATAATTGCGTTCTGCAGGGATTAACAACCTACTGGCGTATTCGACAGGATGCTCATGTTCTCCCTCCCCCTGCACTAGAACGGCTCCGAGTGCATAGTTACTTGCATCTGTTTTGATGATGTAGGCTTTTGTCTCATCGGCTTGTTGAAGCACAGGAGCAGAAGTAAGGTGTTTCTTCAGCTCTTGAAAAGCCTGTTCTTGATCTGCAGACCAAACCCATGCCGAGTCCTTTTTCGTTAGGCGAGAAAGAGGTTCACTTAATTTGGCGAAATTTGGAATGAAGCGCCTGTACCAGGAGCATGTCTGCAAGAACGTCATCAAATGTTTTAAATTCTTGGGTGCTGGACTGTCGAGTATTGCCGTTACTTTCTCTGGATCTACTGTCAGTCCCTCTGGAGTTATGAGATGGCCTAAATACTTGACTGTCGAACAGCAAAATCGGCACTTACTAAAGTTTACTCGAAGATTACTTTCTTTCAATTTCTTCAAAACTTTATCTAAGTCTGATAGGTGATCTTGATAAGTGGCCGAGAATATTATCAAGTCATCTAAGTAAGCCAGTATCTTTACTTCTTCTAGGCTCACTCGAATCCTATCTATCAAGCGCTGGAACGTGGAGGGTGCATTGCGAAGTCCAAATGGCATCCTCTTGAAGCGATATACTCCAAATGGTGTTATGAAAGCAGTCTTGTCCTGGTCTTCAGACTTCACCTTAACTTGCCAATATCCAGCTCGTAAGTCCAGCGTTGACATAAAGGGCGTTGGCTTGGCAGCGTGAAGCAAGTCATCAATCCGCGGGATAGGGTATTTGTCTGGTACCGTTATGGCATTCAGTCTGCGATAATCGACGCAGACTCGTACTGATCCATCTTTCTTGGGTACCATTATGACAGGTGCCGACCAGGGTGATGAACATGGATCTATAACATTGTTAGCTAGCATCTTTTTTATCTCTTCCTTCAGCATAGCTAAACGTGGAGGTGAAAGGCGATATGGAGGTACCGATATCGGATTATGGTCACCGGAATCTATGCAGTGCTCAGCTAGAATAGTCGGTTCTTTACTCTCTCCAAAGACTTCTTGATTACTCCATAGAACCTCCATTAGTTGGGACCTTTGATTGGCGTCTAGATTTTTGGAAGCTACCTCATCTATCTCAATAGATCCAATCCCGACGTCATTATTGCCTTTCTTTGCTTCACCAGGGAACAATCCTTCTGAATGCGGCGATAACTCGCACGGAGTGTCATCGATTTGCATTTGTGCGTCCCGGAGCATGAAGTCTACAAATCTCGGAGAGTAACCATCGAATATGGCTCGAGATCTTTTGTTCGGAGGCGACTCGAACTCGATCGGTACAACACGATATGGCTTCGTAAAACTCGTGGTACAGGATGTCGTCTCCGGAAGTGCTGGCTCTCCAAGTATCGAGTTTCCGGTTGCTGGGGCGCATACGCTGGGCTGGGGCTGATCCGGTTCTCGTGCGTCTTGGAAAAGAGTTGGTCCACTAGTGTGCCGTGTTACAAGGTTATCTGGTGGACTGATTGACATTGGGGAGATAAACTCGTTAAGTGCAACATCCTTTAACATGGCCCGCAACGAAGCAGTATAATAGATGGGTGTAGCCTCTACATGTGCCATGGACACCTCATCAGAGTCTTCGTCTTGCAGGTCGTAGATGTCGTTGGGGTTGTCGACAAAATGCCAAGTTCTTTGCGGGATATCCAAGACCATTCTGGCATCTTGGATAAAGCCGATACCCAACAGTGTTCGTGATTCTCGAGACTCTGGAAACACGACGAACGTTGTTTGAACGACACGGTAACAGATACTGACGGGTGCACTTACCGTCAATACTTCCCGGTGTGATCTGGTTCCATCCGCTAGGGTCACCATGACCTTTTGCGTTCCAAACGGAAACCCAAGTTTCTTCAAACATTTATAAAGTGCGTATGATGCGACGCTCGTTTTCGCACAGGTATCTACATACGCGTTACCTACGATTTTTCCGATAGCAATTCCAATAGTTGGTCTGGGGCGGACATCTGCCTTGATGTTGAGGGAACAGAAACTTACCTCCGGTTTATCTGACTTAGCCGGGGCTTTAGCGCAAGTCGTGCACTTCGACCTTACCACTCCGGGGGCACCACATCCATAGCACGAGAACTTCGGTTGAGAGGGCGACGGCGCTTGGGTTCCCATAACAGCGATCGGCGGAACCGGCTTACTGGCAGACATCCCAGTAGCAGATGCAGCGTCCTTCCTTTCCTTCTTACGACATGTCTCGATGGAGTGACCTGGTAGCCTACAATAGGAGCAGCGTTGCTTCTTCTTAACTGTCCGTTCTGTTTGTTTCTCCGTCCCTTGCTCTGTTGGAAATTCCTTTTCTGCCACAAGCTGTTCCACTCCTCTGGCTGACATCAATAGGGCATCAAAACTATTAACACTCTCTCGTGGCATTTTGACGCGGATCTTGTACCTTATCTGGCCAAAAATCATGTCGATTTGCTGTGATTCGGAGTGGCTCTCGGGCAGTTGTGAAAAGAGAGCTCTTTTCTTGGCCACAAAAACCTCAGTCAGCTCGTCCTCTTCTTGCTTGATGCAGACAATATTTTGGTAAAGCTGGTATGCAGGTCTCTTGGGGGCAAATGCGTGGCGAACTCTGGCTTCAAACTCTGTCCATGTTGTTACCTGTTCTTTCACACCATTCCACCAGGTGGCTGCCTCATCCTTAACAATGAGCGGGATGCTTTTTATTGCATCTTCATCCGAAATTTGTTCTACTGACTTGAACACTGAAGCCGCAGCCAGGAAAGATTCTACTGTTTCGGTATCTCTCGTACCGCTAAAGGTAATCTTGCAAGTGGCGAAGGATCCTCGTCGTTGCTGTGTACCAATGGCAGACAGTAGCTTCTCAAACTGCTCGGGTGACAGATTCATCGTGTCAGGTTCTATTTTCACTCTTCTTATCCGTGCTTTTGGGCTAGCTTGTTTCCGGGCCTTAACGTTGAGCGCCAGTTTGTAGTAAGGTGGGTATTCTTCGTAGTGAAACACCGTAGTACAAATATAAGGTTTAATGCGTTTTACAAACAAGTCCAAACACAAGTGAATTGGTACGATTCCGATCGGTTCGTATCAGCAGGATGCTTAACGAAACCGATCGTATACGTAACCGCGCGGCGCAGGAGGAGCGCGAGGGGAGTGCGGGGGGATGCGTCTGAGCCAGAGGACCACTGTGCCAATACTGGTACAAGCGGAGCGCCAGCGCAGACTGAGTGCTCTGAGGCGCGTGAGCTCCTTTTATAGCGAGTGGCGGGGCGGCCGGCCGGGCGCGCGGTGTTTGGAGGGGCAGCGTACGGGTGCAGGAGCAGCGTACAGATGCAGGCGCGCGCTGTGGCGCTAATCGGTGTCCGGCGCACGTACTGATGCTTCAGTAGATTATTATTATTAATATATTCATGTTGCTACCATACTTCTAATGTTACTAGTAATTATGTTGCTTTTATTTTAGGTTAATTTTAAAATAACAAATTGTGTTAAATCTCAGTACATAAACTGTTTTAAATGCTTGTGGTGTGAACCTGTAAGTGGTTGTGCATTGAATTGTAAAAATGTACTTATGTATTTCTAGTTTTCATTTCTATGCCTAATAAAAAAAACTGTTGGTTAACCTTATTAAATAAATACAAATCATAATTCAAAATCTGAAATATTGAAATCAGGTATGTAATTCCTTAAGGTTCGTAAGGTTGTAAGGTTCCACCAGTGTGGGGCACCACAGTATATTTATCTATACAGTATTGTAACTCGGCTGTATCATTGAAATAAATGCCTACAACCGCGCGGTATGTAAACATGCGATAGGGCTGCCCACCTCCAGAATTTCAATTACATTGCCTACTTTGTGTTTTTTAGTGTTGTGATTGTAAATATACTTTTTTTTATATAAACAAATAAAATACTTCATGAATTGAATAGGAAGTGTTCAATAAAAATGCTTTTAAAAATCCTTTTATAGGGAAAATAAATCTTCTGTCGGCCCTACTGCCGCGTCACAAAACTCCAATCCTTACAAACTTCAACACCTACCTACTCAAGTAAAATGCTCATTAACGTCTCTATAAATTAGGTACCTTTAACTCGCAACAACTCAAAACAAAAATTCTTTGGTCACTAATGCCAAGCTGAACAGCTATGAATGTTTTAAAACCTGCCTGCAACCAGTCTGCATGCCGAGCGCATGCCGAGATCGAGGCCCGTAGGCTTAGCTCGCGCTTCGTCCGTTTGTATGCAGTTGGAATACTGTATAGATAATATTACCGTGGCGGCACTGTGCAGTACAAATGTTTGAATGTCATTTTGGTGTTTTCTAGCATTCAAACACAGCGATGCACACTGGTGGAACTCTACCTTAACAATAAATTTTTATTTTCAGTTGACAGAGGAAATAATTCCCATCCTCATCAAGAGAAACCTTCAAAAAGTTACAGAAACAACTGTTGAAATATTGAGTTTGGGATCAGGAGACATCAGCATCAAAGAAGAAATCCCAGATGAGACACCATCTAGTGAGCACATAGGGGAACTGCAAACAGAATCTATATCTACTCAAACAGCAAGTAAATGTAACGAGAATAAAAGAAGACTACATACATTTTCCATGTCGCCAATCAAGATTGACACATTTGCACTTACCAGTGATAATTCACCCATCAATAAACTTAAGAAGCTTGTCTCTTCTCCAGTAGAACTCTTCACATTCAATACCTGGTTAGGTATTGATGATATTGACACCTTTGCAATTTCAGGTGTTAATTCACCTAGCACTAGACTGGAGAAGCTTACAACTACACCAGTGGAACTCTTCTCATACAACTCCTTGTGTGAATTTGATGATGTTAAAGTTGAAATCAAAACTCTTGAAGAGGATGCTATTATAGAAGGTATTAATCCTTTCTTATTAATTATGCTGGTATTGGTATCGATTATGTTGTTGCACTAACAAGTTAATTAAATTGACGTAAAACGGACGAAATAAAACAATTATACGCCTTATAATTCAAAATCTGACGCCTCGGAGTCTTCGCCCGTCTTCAGGCACCCACTGTATGACGACCCCGGGCCCGCCTCTCCGGATACATGCAACACATGCCCGCCCAATCCCACTTGAGTCTAGCAGTCTCGTCTCCAACAAAATCAGTTTTAAAAATTGTAAAACAGAATCGACCCCATTGTATTATAATAATACTTATACATCTAGGTTGAGATATAGTACCTATATATAGTATAGAGATATAGATGTACTTATTATATTTTTTTTGTGCACTACCTACGATAAATTAGTTTACAAATTACTTTTTTTCCAGGTAGGTTGCCTGGAAGAAATTGCTTTGAGCAATAAGGCCGCCAATTTGTACAATGACATATTTATCCAAATAATTTTATTTTTTGTATTTTAAGTGCAATAAAGTGTTCATTCATTCATTCATTCATACTGGACATAATACCGTAAACAAGGGTTACAAAAATTTGGGATTTGTTTTAAGGGTTACCAAACCATTCACCAATGTAGCTTGTATAAAGGTAATCTATTACGCCTACGTGCGTAGTGTCCTTGAATGTTGCAGCTCCATATGGAATCCCCAATATGTTACATAAAGTCGCGCAATTGAGTCTATTCAGAGGAAGTTCATAAAACACCTTAACTACCGTAAAAACAAAGATAATGACATTGAAGTATTATTACTAGCGTATAGAATTGACACCCGCGAACAACAAGTTTGCGCCATGAGTTGTTGCCGGCCGGCAACAACTCATTGAGTCGTCGACGCCCATCGCGACCGCATGCGAATAAACCCAAATTAAAAATGCCGTCTTGCGTGTTAAAAACGTGTAATTAATCAATCAACTGCGAAGAAAAAAGATAGTGGCGTGACTTATCATCGGAAAGTAAACAGAATATCAACTAAAACCAACTAAAATTAATTTTTGTACATTATTTTCTATTGTACTGACATTTTGTTTGAAAATCATAGATTATGAAAAGTGATTCGTACAGATGGGATGTGTAGGTACCTACTAAGGGTTGGCGACAAAGGTTTAACTGATTATTTTTAACTCATATTACTCGCCCTATGCCGTCTGTCTGATCAGTAACAGTAGGTACTCTAGGTACCTACTGTAGATATCTTTTGCAATCGTCATTACTTATAAACTGAAGCTGTATTATACCTATATTGTTGTCTGAACAAATTCTTAATGTAATAGATTGACGACCTCTGTGGCGTGGTGGGCGAAGGTTCGCCTGCGATGCAGGAGGTGGGTTCGATTCCCGCCTCCCGCCGCCGGACAAATGTTTAGTGATCGCTGCAGATATTTGTTCTGGGTGTTCAGGTCATTTTCTACGTATAATAATAAATAAATAGGTATTTATGTATTGTATTGTATTTATTATATCAGTTATCTAGTAGCCATAACAAGAGCTCTGCTTAGTTTTGGGCTAGATAATCATCATCATTTCAGCCAAAAAACGTCCACTAATGAACAAAGGCCTCCCTCATGGGTCTCCATGAGGGGTAGTTGCCATACTCACCACGCTTGGCAGGCGGGTTGGCGAGCGCAGTACGGGATGTTGGTATATGGAAAGACGCTGCTGCCCATCTTTCGGAGGTATCCCTTAGCAGGCTCTTACTGCATCCACGGGCATGAGAGGAGGGGCAGAGTGAAATAAAGTGTGGGGTCTAGTTAGTGTAAGTACCTACCTATGTACGTACTTGTTGGATAAAATACCAATTTATTTAAAAAAAATTACTTTAAACGCTTAACGATTCGTTTTAATTTAATGTACTTAAATATTTTTACGTTTTGAAATATAATATTCATAGGTACCTACTGCATTAACATTACTGCATTAATAGCTGTCTGAAGTGTCCCTTCTGCGGTGAAAAAAATCTATTAGAGCGACATGTTGTTACACTATGTTGAACGAAACGTGTAAGCGCCACGAAATTCACGGCGCTTACGACGTTTTGGTCGCGAGAAAACTATTCTCTATTAGCGATCTAGCGCTGCATGTATTGATGGTATGGATAGACGACATTCTAATCGTGTAGCGCTGCAGCGAATTCTTGTGTGCGGGGGCAAGCGCGCCCCGCGCAGGCACCCCCGCTGTCATCAAGTTGCGACACGTTTTTTGTTTGGTATAGCTACTCTAACTATTTACAACTCACTGGATAATGATGATTATATTGCATCATTATCCGAAATATTCCGTCAAATAATTCCAGCAGTTTCGACTATTGGCCGGTACAAATAAACAGACAGACAGACGGACAGATATTTTTGTAATAGATTTCGTTTTTACTCTTTTTTACCTACATAGAAAAACAAACGCTGTAATTTTGTCATTTTATGCAGAAATACTACACAAGGACTTACTTTTTATTTTAACACTGCAGCCATGTAAACCATCCCTTACAGCTTGTTGTTGTCGAGCGAGATATACCTATCACAGAATATTTATCTATAAATATTCTGTGTACCTATAGTGCTTAGAGAATTGTGTTCAGAAGTTGTAGGTCAATGGTGTATACACATTCATGCATCTCACAGCCACACTACACACTTACCTACACTATGCGATTTTTGTTCGTAGTTTAGTTTACATGTATGGTTATCTTGTTAATGTTTTTAGTCTGTTTGTGGCATCATTGCATACCTACCTACCCTAATTTTGTTATGTGGACTCGATTTGGTTTATGAATAGTACATATTTTACAGTGTATTATAAAACAATAATGTAACTGTGAGTTTTGGATAATAAATAAATAGTCTCAAATCAAGCAAAGCTTGTACTATGGAAACCAGATGATTGATGGAATACTTAAATACATTTTTTGTAAGTATATCCTTAACATATCTCGAAAAACAATGACACCCGAGACAAATATCTGCAGAACAGCCTCCTGCATATCAGTCAGCTATCAGACCAACTGAACCACGGAGGCAGTGTGCTTGGATGATCTGGATTGCTTCATCAGGGAATGGTTGGATTGGCTGATGTGGACATTGACATGATATTGGGACATTTCAAGGAAATTAAAAATTTTGTCAAAAATTTACTATTCCGGTGGGATCCACGCCCTTCAAATCGATCCTTGGCGTTTCCTAAAGATGGAAGTGCTTGAACCACTAAGCTACGGAACCAGTGTCGGGCTACGTCGAATTGGGTAATAAGGTTTTTAATTTCCTTGAAGTGTTCTGTAACCTAAGTGTGGTTAAACACTACAAATATTACAAACTATTGTAATGTTTGCTACAATATTTTATAAGTATGAATTTACAAAAAAAGTATTTAAGTATTCTATCACCCATCTGGTACCCTAAAACAAGCTTTCCTTAATTTCGGGCTAAATGGTGCGGTGCGCAATGTCCAGTTTAATTAAGTTTAGATTTAATTAACTAGAAAACATTTGACAGAAATCAGAACACATCACTATAATGTACTTATGCTTTTTCTATGTTTCCCAGGTCATCCAGAGAAAATATTTGAAATGGACAATGCAGAGAAAAATAGTCACAACAAAGAAAACAGTATGAATATCGACAACACAAGTCTTAACACAATTTTCCAAAAAGATACCATTCTATACATACCCCCTAATGTTATCTCTGATTTAACTTTAAATGGAGATGACTTAATTACAAAATCAACGCAAAATGAAGTTGACAATGACAAAATTAAAACTTTGAAAGGCAGACATGGAAGTGAAATGTCTAGGCCATTCGTCACTCCACTGAAAACTACAAGTATAAAAAGTTTCACACTGACTTTTAAGCAGAATGATAAAATCATTCCTAGAAAGAGTCTGTCGGATACTAAAGAATATTCACCTAGGATAAGAAGATTTACTCAATCAGATAGGAAACTGAGGAATGATGAAGTAAATTCAATGGAGACACTGTCAGATACCAAAGGATATTCCACTAGGAAAAGAAAATTTACACAGTGCTACAAAAAACTTAGTAATGATGAAGTTACCTCTAGAGAAACTCTGTTAGATACCAAAGATTATTCACCTAGGAAAAATAAGCCCAACAATGATGAAGGAACTTTTATAGAGACTCTGTCAGATACCGAAGAAAATTTAATAAGGAACAGAACAACTAAACAATCAAGCACAAAACGTGACAAGTTTTACAAATGTAAGCATTGCAATCAGTCATTCCTTTATAGATATCATCTAAAAAACCATTCAGGATGTCATGCAGAGGGGAAAGCCTTTATCTGTGATATTTGCGATAAATCCTTTAACTTTAGAAGGCTAATCAAGAATCAAGAATCAAAAAATACTTTATTCAGTGCGGCCGCATGGACCTTATTGACGCGTCACAAATTACAAAATAAAACAACACAAATAAATAGAATAAAGCACATAATTGAATCTGTTCACTTCAGATGACACGCGAGTTAGGAAAAGAAGTGAACAGAAGAACCTAACTCGGTCGTTATAGTCATCATTTAACAATTTTATTTTGTCTTATGTTACGTTTGACGGAGTTGGAGCAGATTCCGTCCCAAGTGGTTTTGTCCTCTAGGTAATCTGATATTTTATAATAAGCTTTATTGCACAGATTGCGTTTAATAATGTTTTTGAATTTATTCAATGATAACTTCTGCAACTCACTTGGGAGTTTGTTGTAGAAGCGTATACATTGCCCTTTAAAAGATATTTTCACCTTATGGAGCCTAGTAGTGGGCACAGCGAGTTTATTCTTATTTCTTGTATTTACATTGTGATTGTCGCTGTTTTTTTTAAACGAAGCAATATTTTTATGGGTGTACAACAGGTTCTCATAAATATATTGACAAGCTACTGTCATTATATTTATTTCTTTAAATTTAGTGCGAAGTGATTCTCTGGGACCCATATTGTAGATAGAACGAATAGCCCTCTTCTGCAGCACAAATACGGTGTCTATATCTGCAGCAATTCTGAATAATAATCCTTCACATGAAGACACATAATGACAGGTCATTTAAATGACCTGTCATTATGCGACAAATGCTCCAAAACGTTTACACTCCAAAGCTATTTAAATAAACACATGATACACCTTTCAGATACAAAACCTTATCAATGTAAGCTGTGCGGAAAACGCTTTAAACAAATAAGCAATCTCACTCAGCATGCCCGCACCCACACCGGTGAGAAACCATATGGATGCACGGACTGCAGCAAACAGTTCAACCAACTAAGTCACTTGTTGCAACACGAGAGAGTTCACACTGGGGTGAGGCCGTATAGTTGTCATTGCGGGAAGAGTTTCGCTCAGAAAAGTGGCCTGATGCAGCACCAGAGGATTCACACCGGTGAGAAACCATTTCCGTGTGATTATTGCGGTAAAGCATATCGCCAGAAAACTCTGTTGGATCAGCATTTAAGGAGTGCTCATGATGGTAGTGACTGAGTAGTGATTTGACGACTTCTGTAGCGCAGTTGATAGCTACTGAGAGGCAGAGGAGGCCGCGGGCTCGGTTCCCGCCGCAAGACAAATTATTGAATGGAAGATACTTGCTCCAGGTCAGGGTGTCTACTTAACTCTAGAAAACGATTACGATAGCAGTTTGCATTGAAGAGTAGACCTACTGTAGGTATATACAATGTATACGAAACAATATTTGTGTTCTATGAGTAATTTTATTGCCATAACACAACATGCTTACGTTGGGACTTCACCTTGCATTTAAGTCACTTATTGCCACACGACAGTGTAGATACTGGGGATAGACAGTATGATTGCATTTGCGGGAACAGTTTCGCTCAGAAAAGTGGCCTGATGCAATACAGAAGGTTCCACACTGGTGAGAAATCATATTTATGTGAAACTCTACGATCAGCATTTATAAAATGCTTATGATAGTACTGACAGAGAAGTGATTCGACGACCTCTGTAGCGCAGTAGGTCTGATAACCACCGATAGGCTGGGAAGCAGGATGCCACGGGCTCGGTTCCCGCCGCAGGACAAAAAAGTGAAGGGAAATTACTTTTCCCTGGTGATTGTCGATGAAGTTAGTACCTATGTATTTACAAAAATCATGTTAGATTTTCTATCAGACTTCTAATCGCCATATCAAAAGCTAATGACTGCAGTTAGATGTTGCTGTGAAAAATGCATGCAATATGGATTTCTCATTACTTTACTAACATATCAATTTGTAACTTTTTAATTCGCCTATACTTCTGCCAAATTCGATGTACATAATTTGAAAACAAACTGCACACTTAAAATTGAATTGCTTCCTAAGTTTTGGTTTTTTGAGTTAATTGTAATTTATATTGAAGGGTGTGTTCGTTTGTACATATAAAAATCAACAGAAAAAAGTATTAAAAGAAGTAGTCGCAAAAAGAAAATTCAAAGAAATTTTGTGTATATAACTGACGCTGACGAGACGAAATGGAATTTTGATTTGCATTTCCCGTCAACATGTTAATTTTGCGTAATTTTAATCACGTCTTCAGCCAGCATCTGCTAGGCTAGCCGGACCGTTTAAATTGATTCTACACCTAGCTAACCACTACGCTTGCCGAAACCTGAAAGATGGTAGTTAAAACGGAAACTATTAAACGGGACTTTATTGCGTAGGTATTTGCCTTATTTTTTATCTACTTTTTTTCATGTTGAGAAATCAGAGTTTTGTGTTTTGACCCATTATCAGATATTTCAAATTATGTATTTAACACTAATGCATTTCTCTGTTAGATAATATGTTTTTTTAATCGACACTTTCGGTGATCATTTATGCTAGAAACTTTGTGTTACCCAGCTCGAAAACCTGTATTGTAAAAAGACCAGATAGAGTACTTACACTATCTGGTCTTTTTTAGGAACTATCCTATTGTTTCAAATAGAACCAAACTGACAAACCAATAAGTATATTTATCTTAACTTGTAAAATCATAGATTATGAAATAGCTAAACCTAAAAGTTGCCTGATTGTAAAAATATATTTTTATTATGTAGGCCCATTGTCTACATGTTTGTCTGGTGGTGCAGGCTCCATTCATACCGCGGGTCGCATTTTATTTTGTCCGGCATTTAGGACATTTTGATCTACTGCATGCGTTGTTTTTACTAAATAAATAGATCATTTTCAAAAATAAGTTTTTTACTAGTTACCTAGATAATTCTTCAACAATGCTTGCGTTCCTAAGATGAAAAAGCACGTGAACTGTCGCTGGCTTTCGATGAATCTGGTCCACCCGCATATATGAGTGCACCAAGATGAAACATGGACATGATTGCAAAATAAACGCCTTTTTAAAATTAGCTTTCCAGTTGTAATTACACTTAATTATTCGCGCATAATAGGCAAAACAGAGATGCTGTACAAGAACCGCACTCAAGATTCCGACATAGCTTTTTACCATCTCCCAAGAACAGAAAAATAAACTGGTTAAATGAGCGACGTCATTATACAGATAGTTTTTGCGTCTGGCAACACTCATTACCCGCCATTTCCTCCCGCGCTTTCTTGAAGAAAATTAAAGTCTCCGCATTAATTCTATCCGTATGTCGCTGCGTTTTTGCGTCGGTTAGCGTTATGGCGGGCGGTTGGGTTTTTGCCGCCGTCGCCGCCGCTCTCTTCCCAGACTCCAACTTGGAGCAAAAACTTACCCGATAGCGGGAATCTGCGCAAAAACACTCAGCGAGCTCAATAACTGCCGACGACGATGAAATACTATGAGTTCCTCTGGCTTTTTACTCATCTTGGGCTTTTTCTCGTGGGCTATTTGCATTAGTGGCAGGAACAGCCGCCATTTTGAAGTTTTTCCCGAGCTATTCCAAATGATGGTCGCGTTCCAAAAATTTTGATCTGTAAAAAAATTGTCGATGAAATTCTTGGTTGAAGAATGGACATTCAGGTACCTTTAATAATGTTTTTACCACACTAAAATTATGCATTTTGTAAGGCTAATGTTACCTTTAGAATCGGCTCAAGGAAATTGTCAAAAAGTCACCATAAATTGGTTAGGTATGTTGTTGTTTACTACCTCTATTTAGGTAGATACTTGTTTCATAATCCTACTAAATATTATAAAGCCGAAAGTTTGTTTGGAGGTTTGTTACCTCTTCACGCAAAAGCTTGGCTACGGATTGAGCTGAAACTTTGCACACGTAGGTATTGATGTTGACCATTAACACATATGTAGGTAGGCTACTTTTTATTCGGGTACAACGCATTCGAAGCGGCGGGCAGAAGCTAGTTTCTTTATAAACTTGTCCTTCGATTCGGATTCCTTTAAAGAGCGGATTGCATATCCAATAAGAAAAGTTACAACTGAATCGGATTAGTAGTTAGTTCAACTGGTTCAACTCCTATTAGAATTAGTTCTAATTAGTGAGCATTGGTTTCCATTAGGTCATTAATTCTTAGTAGGTAATTGTTTATTTTTTTACCAAAAGAAGCAAACACCATTTCACATAAATTAAGCTGCATAAAAACGATATTGTGTACTGCTGATGGGGCAGCAGCGTCTTTCCGTGTATCAACATCCCGTACTGCGCTTGCCAACCCGCCTGCCAAAAGTGGTGAGTATTTTCCAGTAGTAGACGCCCTGCGCTGAGATGATGATGAAGCTGCATAAATTAAAATTTTACTATCTGGCAAGTGGCTGCTTTTCGCTGAACTTTCTTAGTTAATACTTAGTAGGTAGTACGTAGTAACTGGTAGTAGGTACTGTTACTTCGGCCTTCAATTAAATGCTTGTAAGATTTCTGCAGATATTTGTTGTGATTTTTTTGTATGTATGTTAAGATAAGTGCCGGCCGCATTAGAATAGAAGTTGTAGTATTAATTTTTGTGAAGAGTTCATCCGGGGATGTCCTACCACCGTACCTATTTCTGCCGCCAAGCAGTAACGTCTGCATTGCTGTGTTCCGGTTTAAAGGGTACTTAAGGGGGCCGATGAAATTACGCGGGCACATGGGACCTAACATCGCCGTGGGGCGCCGGCAGTAGAATGTTGCCCCTCCTCATGCCCGTAGATGCAGTAAGAGCCTGCTAAGAGATAGCTCCGGAAGATGGGCGGCAGCGTCTTTCCGTATATCAACATCCTGTACTGCGCTCGCCAACCCGCCTGCCAAGCGTGGTGAGTATGGCAACTACCCCACATGGAGACCCATGAGGGAGGTCTCTGTTCATTAGTGGACGCTTTATGGCTAAAATGAATGAATGAAATGAGACCTAACAACTCTCGTCTGGGGGTAACGTGCGCAATGCAATGCAGCGTTGGTCACGTGCTTAGTGAACGTGATCACCGCGGTAGGGAGAGGTTACCGCTTAAACTTGCTTTCTCCGCTTGCCAGCTCCATTTGTTAGGTTAGTAGAAAACACTTTTTTATTTTATTTACTGAAAACGGCACAATACCGTGCATGCCTCTAATCGGTATACTTACATTTAATATTTTTTTTAATTTTTAACATGCTTTATTTTCAGTTTTTACTATGTTTTTACTTTTTAGTTCTAGTTCTAGTTATTTAGTTTTAGTTCAGTTTTTACTTACTATCTGCTGTGGGGTACCAGTGCCGTGGGGTGTCGGCAGTATAATGTTGTCTCCTCTCATGCCCGTGGATGCAGTAAGAGCCTGCTAAGGGACACCTCCGGAAGATGGGCAGTAGCGTCTTTCCGTGTATCAACATCCCGCACTGCGCTCGCCAATCCGTCTGCAAGCGTGGTGAGTATGGCAACTACCCCTCATGAGGGACAGTGGGAGGCCTGTGTTCAGTAGTGGACGTTTTATGGCTGAAATGGTGATACCTACTATTGGCCTTTTTGAATAAATATTAAACTCATAGCTCAAGGAAAACTCTCGTTCAGCGAGAAAGCTGTTCGTTTTTACAGGCAAAAAGCACAGGTCTCGGTTCCCACAGTGCCGTTAGTTTATCATATCGACATATTTCTAGCTATCCAGTAGGCACTGCCAACCTTTCACCGCACGAGGAAAAACCAACACTGCCTTAACTGTATATCGGATATTATTTGCAGAAAAACTGACGCTACGAAGTTGGCGGGTAAATCATAAGCTTATTGACTGCCTCCGTGGCTCATTGCCGACTGTTACGCAGGAGGTAGCGGGTTCGATTCCCGCCACGGGACATGATACGCAGGAGGCAGCGGGTTCGATTTTTGCCACGGGACAAATGTTTGTACATATTTGTCCCAAGTCTGGGTATATTTTTATATGTATGATACACTTACAAAAAAAGTATATATTTACAAAAAAAAAATTCAAGTACCTATTATAACAATAATTTAGTTTACATAGTAGGTACAAGCTTTATTTATTATATTAGGGTGGCTACTGCCCCACTAATAATAGATAGATAATAGTTACCAACCTATATTTACTTGCAACAGCATGACAAACATTACGTTACAAGATAAATAATTTAAATTCTAGGTAAGAGTCTTTACTCAGAATACCTACATACATTTCTAATTTATTTAAGTGATCATCATTTCAGCCATAAAACGTCCACTGATGAACACAGGCCTCCCTCATGGAGATCCATGAGGGAGGCCTGTGTTCATCAGTGTGTTCATCTCCAACTACCCCTTAGTTGCCATTCTCACCACGCTTGGCAGGCGGGTTGGTGAGCGCAGTATGGGATGTTGATACACGGATAGACGCTGCTGCCCATCTTCCGGAGGTATCCCTTAGCAGGCTCTTACTGCATCCATGGGCATGAGAGGATGGGTATCATTCTACTGCCGGCACCCCACGGCGGATTTAAGTGATATGGCATAGATATTTAAGTGTGCTTTTGTGGCAATAAATCTTATTAGACTAAAAGTCGTGGCAAACTCATTATCTCTACAGCCCGACTTCACCCACTGCTGGGTGAAGTCGGCCCCTCCCTTAGTTTGTGCCATCCGCCACGACCCTGTACTAGTCCGATCCATCCGGACAAACCCATAAGCTCAAGGAAATTAATGCTCTCCCGTTCAGCAAGAGAGCTGCTCGTTTTTACAGAAGTGTAGGTATATAATTCTTTACTTAAAACTTTTAAGGAAAAAGGTGTATCTTCTTATTTCGGAACCCTTTGAGCGTGAGTCTCGTTCGTACTACTTGTCTTATTAATTTTTTAGTGGGGTACGTTTGCGTAATACAATTGCCTCCCGCAAAATTATCATTGTTTTTCTTTTGGTCGCTGTGCTATGATGGAAACCGCTCGGAGATGATATAAAAGAGTTAAAGTGGGTTTATAAGAGTTTAAGTGGAAATAAGTATGTATAGCTTATGTATAAACCTAATATCCTGGCTTAAACCAGGATGCCAGCGAATTAATGTTGTCCATAACGCTAACTTCACTTGTTTGCCATATAATAGATAGATAAATCATTTGTTTCACCAACACATAGGTACATACAACAATTAACACACAAAGGAGATGTTTCAAAATGGGCTAGGTCTATGTACCCAGACTGAAAAATTGCGCAAAAATCGGTAATTTCGGAAAAATTACTGTTTATTTAATTTAAACTAAAATGATTGTTTTATTAATGTTTTAAATACGAGGCATAATTATCACTGGTAACATTTTTACTAGGCAGCCAAGACAGTTTCTAATAAATTCTTGTAACTATCACTGCCTAATGATTTTGACAGATGGTTTTACGTGTTTGAGTTGAAGATTTTGAAGTTTTTTAACAGTAGCTAGGCTCTTAATGTAGTTTACGTAGGTAGCCTGAGGAACTTAGGTACTCGACAATTGAAATACCTTAGGTGGACTTGATTTAGTTTTTATCTTATATCATTTATTTCACTATTATGTCAACAGCTGTCAAAATGACGTCACCAACTGTATTGGTCCGCCATATTGTTCTACAGTTTTGTGTTGCTCGACTTAGGCTAGTTATTTTTAGGAAAATGCATCAAACGAAGCAACATATTAAAAAACTGATAGTGGGAAAATGTTTAATAAATATTTAGCCATGTTTGTGCACGTGTACACCTAGTTAGCCTGGATTCCATACATTCGTGAAACATCTCCTTTAAACAAAATATGAATGACGATTCACAAAGAAATAGTTATGTAGGTAATAGAAACACAAGTAAACTATAATATCAAAATAAACTAATTTTCAATAAAAGTATTAATATGCATGTGGCTACTACAAACGCAGTTGTGGTATTGTTTGTATGTGCTGCAGTGTGACAAAATAGTCATAGCTCAGCACATAACTTTGCTCAAAGAGCAAACATTGATTTTCAGCCATAACCATACAAGGTGACAGGGTGAGCAACATAGCCAACCATAGATTAATAAATAAAATAAACAGCATAAAAATAATTACTTAACCAAGTAGTCCTTGTATATTAAAAATATGTGTGAGTAGTGTACTACCTACTCATGAAGCAGGAGTGGCGTATGTTTGCTGATTAGATCAGACACATTTTCGGTGGGTATTCAATTAAACTCAATTAGGACTTACGCGGTAGGCAACAGTCACAAACTACAGACGGCAGACGAAGTGTTTAGAGATACCCTCTTTTTGTTTTTGTAGCAAGAAAGATTTGAATTGTTTTTTAAACGTGTATTTTGTGTTGAGATTGCGTATTGGAGGTGGAATATTATTCCAACACTTCGCTGCTGCATATCGAAAGCTTCCAGTAAACGCCGCATTCTTGTGACTGTAATAGAGGAGTGCAGACCTAATGGAGCGTAAACCCCTACGAGAGTTATCACTTGCAAAACGTAGTTTGTTATGTAAATATTCTGGTTTGTAAAATTTGATAACGTCAAAAATTAGGCCTCTAAGGTGCAGTTATCTCCGGGAATCCATTTGCCCTTTAGTTTCATGGCCCCGCCGCCACTCAGCCTCTCAGTTCTTTCTCACGATCGCCTCAGGCGAGCTCTGGCCCATTCCGCACACCTAACGCATACTCCGTTAATTATTCTAGTTTGTAAATATAGACGACCTCCATGGATCATTAGGATTATCTTCTTATTTTATTTCACACTAGCTGACCCGGTGCCCACTTTTTGGGCGGTAATTTAGCCAATGACACTCATAAATACTGTGGCTTTCTATTAGTGAAATAATTTAAAAAATCGGTTCAGTAGATCCAGAGATCCCCCTACAACCTCACAAACTTTACCTCTTTATAATATTAGACTCAGTGCAGACAGAAAGGAGCGCAGCGGAGAGGATTTTATTAACGCACTTGAAAATAAACTTTAAAATTATTCCAATAAAGTGGCGGAATTGTGTTAAACCTAACACAAAAGGCCATAAAATAAAAAGACAAGACAACTTGAAGAAACGAGCAATATTTTGTTTTACAAGAATTCTGCCAGTGTCAAGATTCAAAGTTCAAAATACTTATTGTAACTATGTTGTAACATAAATATCTTATAACATAAAAGTATCATACATGGATAAATGAATTTCTAATTGACGATAATATTTTGAATTGGCAATGTGAAATAATTTGAAATGTTTAGATTTTTTATTTATCATTATTTTCTTAATTGTAGGTAGGTACTTAAATATGAATTGTATAATATTGGTGTATAATGTAGGTAACTATAAAAATGTTTGTATGCCTATCAGCAGGATATAACTAGTGATTCTAATATTAAGTAACATCTGTTGTAAACCTAGAATCACAGACGAATAAATAAATTGAAATTAAATTGAAATTGAAAAACATCTGCAGATAAAGCAAACATTTTGTCCCTCGGCGCGGTACGATCGAACCCGCGTCTATACGAATCGAACCTACAAACTTCAGCCAAAGATTTAAATCGTTCGATACACCCATAAGGTCGATTCACACATATAAGTGAAGCCACAGTTCCGACACAGTACCGGCACAGTGCGAAATATTCTTTCATACATTCTCTATGAACGCATCCCCACTTGTCAGTGTCAGTGACGACACAGTGCTCTCAGTGTCAGTGCCGACACCAAAGGCCGACACCCACTGTCAATCGGACTCGTGCGAGGTTCACGTGTGATTTTTGTTTTCCCGCCTAAATATTTGAATTGTTGTGTAAATTTTCTCTGATTCTGTTATTATTTATTGTATTTAGTTAAATTAGATAGTTAAGAACTTCTTTTGTATATATTTGTGATCATCCCACATCGGGTTGGTAAGTTTTTTGTATTTATTTTTCTGCCCACGGGTACCTAGTCGAACGAATGCGTATCCAAAATGGACGTCGAGTATGTAGACCCTGGGCCGGACCCCGGCCCTCCGCCTGAATATAATTTCATAGTTCCGTCCCCGGAACTATTTATAGAGCTGCCTTCGTCAGACTGTTATGAGGATAATAACATTTCAACTGTATCCACGCCAAGCGACAGACGAGCGGAATTCTTGAAAAATGATGATACAACCGATAGTGAATGGTCTTCAGTTTCAAAAAAAAAGGACAAAAGATCTAAAAAAAATGACAAACTTAAGTCAATTTCTAAGATAAAGCCAATACATACCAATTTGAGCAAGGCTCTCTCCAGCAATAACGTAATTAATGACATGACAACCAATTCCCCACGCTTACCCAATAAAATAGTTTCATCCTCCATCCAAACAAATTTGCCTGCTGTTGTTTCAAACAAACATTCAACCCAAACTTTGGTTCCTGGCCAACACATAGTTCCAACTCCAACTTCAGTTACACGAGACCACTACGAAACAAGTGACTGTGGTCCATTCATGATATATGTAGAACTGATAGAATTTGATGGTATGACGGGTACTACTCTACATCCGTTAAAGTTTGGTTCATTTTTGTTCAAAAATAACTTTACTTCCATTTTAAAAGATGGTATTAAAAAGATAGGTCGAAATCGCCTCTCCATATGTTTTAAAACACCAATAGATGCGAACCAATTTCTGAAAAGTGAAGTCCTTGAAAAAAGTAAATATAAAACTTATATCCCTTCTCACAATATTTCCCGCATGGGAATAGTTAAAGGTATCCCCTCTGACTGGACTCATGAGGAGATTGTAGAGTCGGTACAATGCCCTCTCGGAACAGGAAAAATACTGAAAACGCGTCGTTTAAATAAAAAAGTTACAACAAATGATGGTAGCAGCTGGATCCCAACCCAGACAGTGGTGTTTACTTTCGATGGACAGAATTTGCCAAAGGAAGTAACCTGCTGTTACACCATTTTACCTGTGGAACAGTATGTATTCCCCACAATTCAATGCTATAACTGTTGTCGATTCGGACATACCAAAACGCAATGTCGCTCAAAACCTAAGTGTTTTAAATGCTCAGACAGCCATACAGGAGACTCATGCCTTGTTGAAGTATCCGAAGCAATATGTATGTATTGCTCTGCTCATCATTTTGCTACCAATAAGGCATGCCCTGAGTACAGTAGACAGGTTAATATCAAACACCACATGGCTAATCATAATGTCTCATACCAAGAGGCAATAAAAATAGTTCCGCAAACAAAAAAATCATTTGCTGATATTCTTAAGTCCTCATCTGCTCCATCACATCAATTACCATCGACAAATAACTCCTACGGTGTAACACTGTCCTCCCAACTGGAACCAGTTGGAGCTACTTACTCTTATAAAAAATCCGTCCTTCGTACTCCCCGCCCACGCCCAGTCTTAGTACCAGGATATGATCAGGAAGCTCATAGAAATATCATAAAATCTTATGAAATGCCGACCCTTGCTAATGGTTGTGCCATAAACAATAATAAAATTGATCCTAACACACGTGAGAAAGAAACCTTGTCACCAGACACAATAACTAAACTAATTTCATCTTTGACCAATATAATCCTTCAAGCGGACCTACCGAACAACGTTGCAATACACATGATCAATACAATATCTATTACACTTTTAAATGTAACAAAATATGGATGTAGTCCTACAATGGAACTGTAGAAGTGTAGTTCAGAATAAATCTGAACTGCACCAGTTATTTAACACTCATAATCCATTCATTTCTGCCGTCTCGGAGACGTGGCTGAATCCTGGTTCCGTTCATAGAACTCCTGGGTACACCATTCTCCGTGACGATAGAGAAGATGGATGGGGTGGTACTGCCCTTTTTATTAAAAATAATTTACCTTTTAATCGTATTCCCATTAATAACTCAAGCAGTTTGCTTAATTTTGTTGCTATCAGGTTTAATAACATCTCTTATGTATCAGTGTATATACCAAAAAAAGTTAATGCTGTTATTCCAATTCTTAGTTCTTATCTTTCCGCAGTTCCTCCTCCCATGGTCCTATTAGGAGATTTTAACTGCCACCATCAGCTATGGGGAGCCCCCATGAATCACCCTTTTGGGCAGCAAATTTTAGACTTAATAGATAGTTTTGATTTGTGCGTTCTGAACGATGGTTCGCCAACGCGTAGAACCCCTCCTGGCTCAAATCGAAGTTATGTCGATATATCGTGTTCTTCTTCTTCTTTAGCTAGTCTTCTGTCATGGTCCAGACTCCCGATTACCCATGGATCAGACCATTACCCAATTCTTGTCTCTTTCCCTTATCAAAATACTTCTATTCCTAATTTACCTCCTCTTCTACCATACATACTTAATAAAAATAAATGGGATAATTATGCCGTCACCTTAGATGAACAAGTAGGAGCTCTCCCTAGTCCTAATTCTTCTAATGTAATTGAATGTTGTGAGCTTTTTAAAGATTCAATTATTGTTGCTGCGAATTCTTGTTTTAAAAAAAAGAACACCTTTTATGGCAAAATTCCTTCACCTCCATGGTGGGATGCGGCATGCACAAACGCAATTAAATTTCGGAAGTCTGCCGAGGCTAAATGCGAACAAATAGTTACATTAGACAATTTTCTTAATTTTAGAAACATAAGTGCTGCTACTAAAAGGCTTTTAAAAAAAAAGAAGTTAGAAGGCTGGCGCAACTTTTGTTCTTCTGTCTCACCACAAACCCCCTCTTCTATTGTTTGGGAAAAAATTAGACGTTTCAGATCATCTCGTAGGCAAAATTTACAATCATCATATTCTACTTCCTGGGTAAATGACTTTATGGACAAATTAGCTCCCCCATTAGTTCCCAATCATTTCCAATTACCTAACCCATTCTGCTCATCTAATGATCCGATTTCACAGACTAATCCTAACTTTTCACTTGATTCGTACTTTTCCTATCAGGAACTAAAATTAGTTCTAAACCAGGTTAGAGACTCTGCACCAGGCCCAGATGGAATTCCCTATTCCTTCTTATCTAATGCCAATGAAAACTCACTTAAATATTTTTTGACTATAATTAATGTAATTGTCAATTGTGGTCTAATACCTCAATTCTGGAAACATCAAATTATAATTCCTATATGTAAACCTGGCAAAGACCCTTTAGATTCCTCCTCATATCGCCCAATAGCTCTCTCATGTACAATCCCTAAAGTGGTAGAACATTTAATAAAAAATCGGTTAGAGTGGTTTGTGGAGCATAACTCTCTCTTATCAAATACCCAATATGGATTTAGAAAGGGTAAAAGCATTTCTGACAGCCAAGCATTATTCACTACAGATATACATCTTGCATTTAGCAGAAATAAATCAGTTGTTGCTGGATTTCTGGATATATCGGCTGCATATGATAACGTTGACCTTTGGAGCCTTAAGGAAAAACTGCTCAAGTTAAAGATTCCTTATAAGGTGACCTCATTCATATTTAATTTATTTTCGGGTAGACAAATTTCACTACGACTTAAAGGTGTCAATGAGACTGACAGACTCATCTGGAAAGGACTCCCTCAGGGATCTGTTCTGAGCCCTCTTTTATACAATCTGTACACAATTGATATTGAGAAGTCGATGACACAGGTAACTAAAATTTTACAATACGCAGACGACTTGCTTATCTACTCAGTTGATTATTCTATAGTTCAAGCAGCCAACAAAGTTGAGGAAGCTATAGTTAAATTATCTACCTGGTTAGAGTTCAATTCTCTATCCCTATCGGCTTTAAAAAGTTCTATTTGTATTTTCTCTAGAAAAAGACAAATTCCAAATATATCTATTTCTTTAAATGGTTCGTTTATTCCAATAGTTAAAAATGTTAAATTTTTAGGTAAAATTTTTGATTTCAAATTAAACGGCGTTGCACACATTAAACAAATTTTGGGGCGAAGTGAGAGCGGTATTAATATTATGAGATGTCTATCTGGTGTGTGGTGGGGTGCGCACCCATTTTCTCTAAGAATATTATATAATGCTATTGTTAGAAGCCATTTAGATTTTGGTTCATTTCTATTAATCCCAGGAAATAAAAAAATGATTAAAAAACTGGATATGTGTCATTCGAAGGCCCTGAGAATTATTATAGGGGCTATGAAATCTTCACCAATTAATGCTCTTCAAGTTGAATGTTCAGACCCTCCTCTTAACCTTAGACGCCAGTACCTTGCAGATAGATTTATTTTTAAAATTAGTATTTTTGAAAATCATCCATTGATTCCTATGCTATGGTTGTTAAATTCTTATATTCAAACCAAGCCATATTGGAGACATAAATCCATACCTCCATTAATAAAAAGTTTCAGAAAATTTGCAAATATTAGTTATAAAGTGGAAAGATTTCCAGTACATCCATTATTTTTGTTTGACTTTAAGTCCAAAATTTTTCAACCTGATATCAGGCTCACTATAGGTATTGATAAAAATACTTCTAATACAAATTTAAAATTTAATGAAATTGTTTCGGCCAAATGGTTTAACTCTGATATATTTTTCACTGATGCATCTAAGCTTGACATACAAAGCCCTTTAGGTGCTGCATTCTTACACATAAATTCAGACATTTCTCAGATGTTCAAGTATCCTAGTTATGGTTCAAATTGTTCTGGAGAGAGCTTGGCTATCCTTGAGTGTGTTAAATTTATTAGGAATAATAATATTTCAAATTCGGTAATTTTCTCTGACTCAAGGAGTAGTTTACAGTTGATACAAGCTAACCCTTTCGGGAAATCCGCTTTTACCTGTCCAATTTCTCTATCTATTAAACATATTTTACGTCTTTGCCATGAAGATAATATTAAGATTACATTGGCTTGGATACCTGGCCACAGAGGTATCGAAGGTAATGAACGGGTGGACAATCTAGCTAAATCAGCTATTGTGCACGGTAGCTCAACAAATTTTTCCACTTTCACTAAAGATTTAATTTCCATAGCCAAACAAAATTTGGAAACATCTTGGAACTCCCATTGGGTTAATTCCAGCCAACATAAAGGGAAACACCTTTACCAAATTCAACCGTTCATCACCTTCTTACCTTGGTTTACAAAAATTAAAATAATTAAACAATTGACCTCAACAATCTGCAGAATGCGCATCAGTCACTGCTCTTCACCTGTTCACCTTCATAAACTGAAAGTGAGAGACACTTCGCTTTGCGAATGTGGTCTTGATGAAGGTACTATAACGCACATTCTGTTCAACTGCCCGAAATACTTGTCTCCGTCCTTATATGATTTTTTGGTCCACTATAAAGCCCCTCTACCATCTAACCTTTCTTCCCTTCTCTCCCTAAAAAATAAATTGTCTACATGTGCTCTCATAAAATTTCTAAAATATTATGATATAAAACTATAGTTATGTATTATAATTACTATATTAAATACATAATATTTCTTTCATTATTTTATTCTTTTACTATCTATGACTGTTAGAAAAAATGATTGTATTATTTTATGTTTTTCTTTTCTTTTATAACAGATTTCAGTTTTAATTTTCAGTCGCGCCCGTGCATAATTTTGAAACGGGTGTTATTATCTTTGTATAAATTATCTGTACCGTGAACCAGCTACGTGAAGTTGGCAGTAGTATTCCTACTACAAAAAGGAATAAGTTGCCATTAAAAAAAAAAAAAAAAAAAAAAAAAAAAAAAAAAAAAAAAAGGTCGACACCGGCAATCACGGACGTATTCGTTGATGACGATATTTTTTGTCGGATCACGGACGCCGCGCGGAGATATAGCCTTCCTCCAACGAGTATCTTTCTTCAATAACTTACTTCCTAGTTTCTGCAGAAGAATATTGAAACAGCTCTCTTAAAATATTCAAAATATTTCCTCTCATTTTTAACTTATAAATTCTTTGTATACCGTCATGAATTCTCCTTCTGTCTCTCTTAATTGCTATGCTTCATGCACCCATTTTCTCTTTTTTTCTTGGTGCTACTCTTCTTCTTCGTCTAAAGCAATACCTAGCTATCATTGCTAGCTCCGCAGTATTGAACAGAGCCATAGCAACAATCACGATACTTGACGACGGACACGTTTTCACTGAAGCTCCGTGAACTGAGTACTGACATGTGTGAATTGAATCACTTACGAAACACTGTAGCACTGATACCGAACTGAGCGAACACGTTGTCGGAACTGTGGCTTCACTGATATGTGTGAATCGACCTTTTCCGTAATGAGACCGCGCCGCGCCGTCGTGTTTCCACACAAAATGAGTTAGCACGCTCATGGAATACGTGTAGGTACTTCTAAACAGTGTTAGCCGGGCGTGGTGTGTTATTTTTTAACGAAAGTTCGTGCAGTATGATTGCAGAGTTTGGTTTATTGGCAAACCAATAAACCAAACTCTGTTTGTTACCATCACGCACCAGTGTGCGTGCGTCGGCATTATTGTAAATACACATTTAAAAACGTGCCACAGTTTTTGTTGTTAGGGCACATCTAAGGATTTAAATCTCTGATCTCAGCTACCACTGCTCCCCGGAGGCAGTTCTCATGCGAATTAAAACCGGGTCCACTAGCTATTACCTATCATCCGAGTTATGACAGCTTCACTTTCTTCAGTGGGAAATATGTTTCTTTAAGTTCGCATCGTTTTTATATGGAGCTCGCGTAGTGGTCGCATTTTTAACGGCATTCATAGATGTGAACTTTCAACGAGGTTCTAGGAACCAACTTTTGATTTAACATTCTCTAACAGCTTATTAAAAGTGTGAAGAGGTAATAAACATCCATCCATACATCTACACAAACAAACTTTCAGCTTTATAATATTAGTGGGGTTTGTACAGCGTCAGCAACTGGTATTCACGCTGTATAGAACGCTGCAGAGCCTGAAGATACGCCCTTACATGGGTAAGGGCGTATCTTCAGGCTCTGCAAATGTTCGCAAGGCATCTTCAGGTGAGACGCCGAGGTGTTGACTGGTCGGCGGCTGGAACGTTCCAGCCACTAGATATTTTAATTCCATTTTATTGTCATGGATTTCCGCAAAGTAACGCCTGATTCCATTAATTAAAGAAAGACAAATCCATTGGTTCACGTCCGGTATCGAATACACGACCTTCGAATAGAAAGTCGGGGGTAAGTACATACCACTAGGCCAACCCGCCGGTAGCATCAATCAGCTAAATAATAATAATTAGTATAAATAACGACAACTTTCCTGGCTAAACAAACAGATATTGGAGTCAGTTCTGTTGACGCATTCCTAGCTAACTGAAATTGCGTAAATGGACTATATATAATAAAATATAGCTAGTAGATTATTGCCGTCCTAACATTAAAACGGATTTTTTTTCCTAATTTTATATTGACAGCTCTAAATTTAGAAACGTCATATCTCTAATTATAATAACTTTAGGGAGTACAACAACAGAATCGACACCATTATAAATCATATATACTTAAAATTAAACTTTTTGATATTCATCATCATCATTTCCAGCCCACTTTTGGGCATATATTAGGTCTTTACCTATGAAATTGCCGTTTTGTATGGAATAAATGAAAGTACTTTTTTTCCAAACTTTTTTATTTCTATTACTCAAAGTAACACCCCATGCAATCGACGCATCTTTGCCAACGCATAGGCAGTTTATTGATGCCCTTCTTGTAAAAATTAGCTGCACGGGAGGCAACAAACTCTTCAAAGGCATTTTGTACTGCCCCTCGGGAATTGAATTTTTTACCCACTAAAAAGTTGTCTAAATTTTGAAAAAAGTAATAGTCGGTAGGTGCAAGGTCTGGTGAGTATGGCGGATGAGGGAGAGCTTCCAACCCCAGCTCTTGCAGCTTGGAAACTGGTCTGTTGTGCAGTATGGGGTCGCGCGTTGTCGTGAAGGAGCAGTGGGGACGACCGATTGACCAAAGCTGGTTGCAGATGTGCAAGCTTCTCCATCATTGTCTCCAGTTCTTTACAGTACACATCTGCAGTAATGCACTTGCCGTTTTATAAAAAAAAACTGTGGTGAATCACACCCGCACTAGACCACCAAACAGTGACCATCACCTTTTTAGGGGTCATTTTTGGTTTAGGGCATTGCTTTGGTGCTGAACCAGGATCTAACCAACTTGTTGATCGCTTTCGATTGTCGAACAGAATCCATTTTTTATCGCACGTAACAATTCGGTTCAAAATTCCTTCATTTCTTTGTCTGTTGAGCAGCGCGAGACAACGCGTACGTTGCGCTCGCCAGCTTAGCGCTGGCGAGCGTTCGTGGGGTACCCATCTATCAAGCTTTTTTACCTTGCCAATTTGTCGCAAATGGATCAATATTGTTTTGATGCTAACATCAAAAGCTGCTGCTAGCTCAGCTGTAGATTGAGTTTCGTCAGCTTCCACAATCGCCTTTAATTCATCATTGTTGACAATAGTCTTCGGACGGCCACGAGCTTCATTTTTCAAGTCAACATTTCCAGAACGGAACCGGGAAAACCAAAGAGGGGGTGTGCGTTCGTTTATACAGTTCTCTCCGTAAACGTTTTTGATATTACGTGCCGTTTGTATCGCGTTGGTGCCACGACGCAACTCATATTCCATAATTACACGATTTTTTAAGGTACCCATTATGACGAAAAATGTTCAAATGTAATGAAAATACAACGCTAATCAGTAAACAAAAGATTGAGTTTGTAAAAAGAATGTCATGTGTTTAAAACAAAATTCATTTGAATTTGAAATACCAAGCCATGTCAATTTTTTTTTATTTGAAATTACTAGTACTGAAGAACGGCAATTTCATAGGTAAAGACCTATTATTATGCAATAGCACAGATAATATAATACACTAGGCAATAGCCATACGCCTCTATCGATCCGTTTATCGCGATCGTTTATATGCCAACTAGGCATAGCCATCACGCTGGGAAAGTGGGTTGGCGAGCGCAGTACGGGATATTGATACACGGAGACGCTGCTGCCCATTTTCCGGAGGTAACCAGCAGGCTCTTACTGCATCCCACGGGCATGAGAGGAGGGGTAACATTTTACAGCCGGTGCCCCACAGCTTGAAGACATTATTCTCGTCAAAAATGTTATGGGCGATCACGTGTCAAAAAACCGCAGGTAACGACAAAAATGTACCTACCGAAGAAAAGCAATTTAAGAAAATGCCATTTACAACTCAGCTCTTTAATAACCAATCTGAACCACTTAAGGCGGACTTTTTGCACTGTACCGTTGTTTTTCCGTTTCCCGGAACTTCTTATAGGCCAGATCAAGCGAAGCGAGCTTCGATGATCATCATATTTAATTTGGTTTCGGCACGAGAGGTAGTCATGTTTTATTTTTGATAAGGGTAGGTTGCTGCCTGCGGCTTTGCTTATGTTCTCGGGTTTAAGATGCATGTTACGCTTAGACTCATTTGTTGTTACATATGCCAGATATTTAATAATGCTGTTCCATAGTGTTGTTATAAGTAATATTAGAGCGAGTGAGTGAAGTGAACGAAGTTGTTAGTGGCAACTAGGCGTTTCGGCTGAATGTTGTATGTACCTATGTACGCACAATTTTTTTCCGGAGAGAACTTGAATGGATGATCGGATTTTCTTGAAATTTTAAACTTGTAAAGAAAAAAGAAATAAATAGACATAGGCAAACATTTTATGTGCTAAAACAAGAACATACAATTAATTTTGATAACACTAAGAAAAATGTAAACACTAGGAGCATTAAAGGAAATTTTAATTTAATTAAAGAAAAAAATCAATGTGTTACACTAGAAAATCCAGGCTCAGCATTATGCCTTCTGCAAAGCGGCAACCGCTGTGATTCTCTTTGGAATCGGATGCTCTTTAAAAAAAAATGAAATTAAAGTGAAAATGGTTATTGTTATTGTCTGTCCTAAAATGGTTTTTCAGTGAATTTATCGTATAATGTTAGCACGATGGGAATGATGAAATAATTACCTATAAAGTTTAATGTCATCATCATTGACCTATATTAGTCCACTGCTGGACATATGCTTCCCCAAATATGAGCCATTTCCCCAGTCGTCAGCTTGCCACAACCAGCGTCTGCGTTGCGACCGTTTTCAAATCATCACTCCGTCTAGCTGGTGGGCGTCCTACAATACGCTTACCAAGCCGCGATCTCCACTCAAGAACTCGTTTACCCCAACGGTTATCGGTTATTCGACAGATATGGCCGACCCACTGCCACTTCAGCTTGCTAATCCTATGAGCTATGTCGACGACCTTGGTCCTCTGTCGGATAACTTAGTTGCGGATTTTATCCTTCAGAGAGACTGCGAGCATAGCACGCTCCATAGCTCGCTGAGCGACTTTAAGCTGGTGGACCAGCCGTACCGTGAGTTTACTTTTCGGCACCGTAGTAGGACCGGCACAGGTAGAACGCACTGGTTAAAAACTGTAGTTTTTAAGCATTGTGGTTATTTGATGAGCAAACCCGACGTAGGTAGTTTCAGTTCAGTTTCAGCTAGGCTTGGCAGCATTTGGGCTGCTTAGTCTAGCTGAATTCCGCTTAGCATCCTTTTCAAAGTTGAAAAAACTACAGTGCAGTTAGAACGTAAAACGAATCATTTTTAAATGTAGGCTTTTTTATGCACTACACTTTACAAAATTTTTTGTAAAAATAAAGAGCAGGGCATAGCTATGCCTTACGAAAAACCAAACTGTTCAAATCGAATCCAAAAACTAATAAAAACTCGACCCTCCGAAATCTTAGTCATACCCCAAACATTGCGCGACAACTACAACCTATTCTGCGAGTAACCCTTTCCACCCATACATTAATAAAAATTCGTTGATAGACTTTTTTATGTACTGCTGTGGGGGTGCCCCACTCCTGTGGGGTGATAGGCGGGGCCAGGCTTGCAGCTGCATGCTTAGGGCTCTTCCGTCAGTCGTGTCGCGAGCGTCTTACGCACACGTCACGGCAAAACTTACAAAACTCCGCGAAAAGTCGAAGACTCTACCCTGAAAAGGAACGTAACAACTTTTCGCGCGTGAATTTTTTTCTATGACTACGGAAGGAAATTTATTCTACCAATTTGACAATTTGAATTTTTGACGTTGGTGAAGTTCGGAGGTTTTGGCGGGTGTTGATGTGCGCGAGCGAGAGGGGCGATATGGAGAGCCCGGGAGAGGAAGCGGGTCGTGCGCCCCCCGCACCGCACACCCCCGTCCCGCAGCCAAACGGATCCAATAAGATCATCGGAAGAAACGTGAATGGAACCAGTAAGTCACATGTGCAATTTTTTTGTACCGCGTAGTGAATTTGTTTACTCATTTTCCAAATTAAAAAACAATACCCCTTTCACCGTACATTTACAAAAACTCGTTGATTGTACGAAGTTTTCTGTTTTCTTTCTATTCAGGCGAAATGAGTTCATAAAACAATTGAATAGAGTGAAAAATGGATTATGAATAAAAACCTGTAGAATTCTAGCTCCTGCCCATAAGGGACCTACAAAAATGGATAAAGCGATCTTATATTGGGATAAACTTATTTATTTCATAAACAAAATACATTTTCCTAGTAAAGAATATAACAAAAATACATTTGTGTTCTGTAATAAGAATATAACTCCTATAAAACAACTCTTGCATTTACTAGAAGCTAAAGATATTTATTTCATGAAAGCTGCATTAGCACTATTCTATTCCAAAGATGAAAAAGAAACTATAATAAAAAAACCGACACTTCATTAGGGTTCCGGACCAAAATGGTAAAAGGGAACCATTCAAGTATCACTTTGTCTGTCTGTCTGTCACAAATGGATATCTCTATATATCGAGAACTACTGATGCTATCGACTTGAAATTTGAAATGGTTAAAACTTTTTTTACTAGTATATAGAATATACCTATAAAAATGTTAAAAAATATTCTTATTATGATTGCAGGGGGGATAGGGATCTTATTTTTTTTTAAGTTAAGTTACTAGGTCGTGTGGGGTATCATATGAAAGGTATTAATTTGCACAATAATAATTAAACAGTTTTTAGTTTTCCTTTACGCCGTATCATTTTTGAGTTATTTACAAGAATGTTGAAAAAACTACCGTTTCCCCACTTTATCTCCGATGTTTGCAGAGATAAACCCGTGAAACTTTTAGAGTTAATAGAAGTGTAAGTATATAAAGTTAATAAGAAAATTATAAAAAACTCTCTTATTTACATAGTTTTTTTAGAAATAGGGGGAAGAAGGGGGGTTTTAAATATTTTTGTGAAGTTACTAGCTCAGGTGGGGTATTATATGAAAGGTATTCATTTGCACATTAATAAACAGTTTTAACTTTGTTTTAAACCGTATAGTTCTCGACTTATTTACATAAACGTTGAAAAAAATAGCGTTCCCCCCTTATCTCCGAAGTTTATTTATTTATTTTATTTATTTATTTAATACTTCGTGCACAAAAACAATGTACAGAGGAGGACTTAATGCTAATAGCATTTTCTACCAGTCAACCTGGGCGTGCAAGAAAAAATGAGAAGGCACTAACAACAGAAGTAAGGAAAATTTCTACATAAATATTAATTAACATAAAAATATATACTTATAGTTAACATAAAATATACCAACACATTATATAACATAAATATATATATATATACATATTTAAAATATATAAATAATACATAATAGCTTATGGGCCTAAGAAGGGAAATGAAATAAAAATAGAAAGTTTGAAGTTGAAGTTTGCAGAGATAAACCCCTGAAACTTTTATTGCTAATAGGAGTGTATGTAAATATTACAGGAAAATCATAACGAACCCTCTAAGTTCCGCTGTCAGGCAAGAGATGGCGCTGTCAAGGTCCTCCAGCCAATATAAACCGCCTTAATCATATATTACCTATATTGTATGATGGCTCGGAACCCTCGGTGCGCGAGTCCGACTCGATCTTGCCCGGTTTTATTTTATAATAAGCCCATTTCATTGCAGTCGCTGCATCAATACATATAGAGTATAATAACTTTTTCGCCCTCCCACTCCGATGACGAAACGCAAAAAGTGACGTTGAAAGAAAAGTCGTATGCGATGAGAATCGAACCCGTTACTAGAGTAATTTGCGTTTTTCTGCGGCATCGGGGCTCGCTTTGTCTTGGGATAAGGTTTTTGCTTATTGCCTCTACCTACTACGTTTCTTGATGTAGGTAGTATTGTGCGGATGGGTAGTCTTGGTCCGCTGTGGTTAAAGTTACGTTTCCATCATAAATTCAAATTAAAATTCAAATGCTTTATTCAGTAATAAAAGGTACAAGAGTTTTAGCCAGGGTTGAAAACACCTTTTAAGTATTCTTATCTCCTTTATTATCATAAGGTAGAATAACTAGATATATAGGAATGCTTTAATGCGCTTCTTAAATAGAACATAATAATCAAAAAAGAGTAACTCTAAACAAAAAACCACAATCGGCTGTCTTATCGCTAAAGAGATGATATGGCATTACCAACAATCTAATCCATTGAAAGGTTATCTGGATGAGATCGCTTTTAGCGATGATACCGCCGATTATCGCTTTATGTTTCGAGTTTCTTTTTGTTAACATGGTTAATTTAAGATATGCAGCTAATTATTTTCTATATAGTTATATCTATTTTATATATTTCTACTAAACAATAGGTATCTCATCGGCAAATATATAGCTTTAGTGTAAAAAAGTGCAGCTTCTTTAATTTACCTACTAATAATGTAATTTTTTATTCTGCACTAAGCTTTGTTTGTCCGTAGACAAAACAAACAGACAATTTTAAAATTTGCTGCATAAAACCCGATAGATCGACTGATTTCATGCAGTTTTTTTATATTATTTTGTAATGTTTTGAGTTTAAGTTTCAACTACTACATTTAGAAATAATAATTGCTACGCCAAGCGCTATGCTAGGCGCATTCGTCACATACAAAATGATATCAACGCGTCTTGCTCTACGGCGTAGCTAGCTTCTTAAGGTAATTAGAAAAAATAACCAATGCATGCTACGCAGTGTCGCGTTATAAATAAAGAATTTAAAAACACACATACATACATACATTCATCCGAACACATGAAACCGATTTGGATGAAGAATAAGTATAGTAGTAGATTAGACCATGGAGACGGACATAGGCTCTTTTCGTTGCGTAAATTAGTAGGGTAGTTGCAGGGTAGAGGTACAGTAGTTGTACAGTAGTTGTAGGGTAGTTGTAGGGTATTTGTTGGTAGTTGTAGGGTAGTTGTAAATAGTGGTTGAAGTAGATGCGATACGAAGTTCGCCGGGACATCTAGTAATAATAATTTAACAAAATAAATTAATAAATAATCGCAATAACTTATAATCTAATAAGTCCTCTGATGAGTCGTATTTAAGTTAAATAAACATTGTTCGTCTGTTTTTCTGTCAAATTAGCTCGTCTTAAGTATTTACACTAAGTGAAATCTCAAAAACCTTAGGAAAGAGACTTGGTTTTTTTACTTCTGATAGACTTCAAACTACAATATCATCTGATGTTAGGCGACGATGTGGCGACTACACGAAAGTCTAGAAGACATCTATTCACTCCTGTCTCACTAATATTATAAAGCCAAACGCTTGTTTGTTAGATGTAGGGATGTTTGTTACCTCTCCACGCAACAACTACCGAACGGATTTAGCTGAAACTTTGCACATATATAGATGTATAAGTACCAGGATTAACATAAAAACTACTTATTATCCGGGTACAACGAAGAGTGTGCGGGTGTGAAGTTGCGGGCAGAAGCTAGTTTATCATAAAGTATCAAAAGCTCCCAGCGCAGTCCAATAGACTCGCACAAAAACAGCGAGTGTGTAGCGCAGGAAAAACCGTGGAAACTCGGAAAAAGTGAACATTGTCTACAAAAACTACTTCTATGGAATACGTAGCTGCAACGTCTAGTTTTTATTTTATTTCGTAGGTTCTTGTTTAATCGCTCCTTTTGTGTGTTGTTCTCACGATTCGCAGTAATACAAAGTGGACTTTGTGTTCTTATAATTGAGGTGTAATATCCGTCACACCATGGAAAACACGTGAATTTCTGCGCGTTCCGTTTCATGCAGTTTTATAAGGCCTAAGGCCTCTACACCAGGATAAGTGAAGGAGCCTTTGCCCAGCTGTGGCATCTAGCGGATAGACTATAGAAACGTATTTTCCACGGTTGAAATTATTTTAAGTTTAAATTATCCATGCAATACACATTTTTACGACCAAAGCGGTGAGACCAAAACTTGCTTGAAAGAAAAAATTCGATAATATTTATTTACCTATTGAAAAAACAAGATTTGTATCACAATATTTGAAACACTTAGGTTATAGCTTCAGTTACAGTTACATACAGTTATAGACACTGTTATGTTATGAATTACAAAAAAATATGCAAGGCTATTAACGGTTTCCACACAATACTCAGCCTATAACAAAGGAAGCCTGAAATAATATATTCATACTCTTACTAAGTACCAACATATCGCGAAAAAAGTCATCTTCAGGGACTAGCATACTCATGCAATGGCAAATGAACGTCCATGATTTTTTGCGAATTTCGTTGCATCTTAGAGTATTTAAATATCAACGTGCATTTTTGTGCAAACGAGCCGGCTCCGCGCCGTCTGCGTAAAAACATTACGAAAATAAATGTGTGGAAGGCAAATAGAGATCCGCAAACAGCTGTTTAAACGTTTTCACAGTGAATAACGTTTAAACAACTGTTTGCGGATTCCATTTTCACATTCATCACTTCACTTTCATTTACGTGGGATATACAACCTACTATGCATTTTGTAAATACGGGGGTTACTCAGTATTATAACGTCGACTAATTATTCCGACACGTTTTTCAAGATAATCATCTTGAACCGAAACGTGGAATAAACTTCGACATCATCCAAGAATGAATCCAAGAACCTCATAGAAATGTCAAATAACAAAAGATACTTTTATTGAATAAAGCACCTAATAAATTCGTTCGCTTCAGAAAAATTTTCAAGCGAGTTCCTCTCGGAACTTTCTTTAAAGCGAAAACGAAACCTTACCTGCTCGTTCACTTCTATTAATTACTAGCTGTCCCAGCGCAGCTAAAGATATAAAAAAAAATATTTATTCAGACAAAGTTTAACAATCTGCTCAATTATTTATCTACATATTTTTGCAATATTTACGGAAAATTTACTTATCCCGTAAATATTGCATATAATATTTTTATACGTTTTCGAGATTTTTTTATACAAACAAAGGGCGCACTGAGAACTGAATGTAAAAATCTAAAGCGTTTCGTCCGCATTCATCCTACGGAACCCATACCAATGTTCACGTTCTCGCTTACCAGTCTTTTAATCCTTCATTTCTCCGCATAGTTATACTTTATAATACAAAATATAGGTACAATACGAGATTTGTTTTTGTTCTTGCATATTTACCAAGCTACTTTACATAATGTGCTTTTTCCTGCAGCCGAAATAGGCATGGCATTTGAGATATTGTATTTTTACGTTTTGACCACGTTTTTAGCAGGTGGCTCGTAATTAATTTTAACGAATGTTTTTACTTGAAGAAACAAAAGGAATTTTATGTAAAAAGTAATTAGGGACTTAACCCAGGTACAATAAATTAATTGTAGGTACCGACTGCATTTTATAGGTTTATAATAGTATTTTATTAACATAGTTTATCTGAAATATCTTTTGATAAATCATAATATATGTAAATACTTAAATGTAAGTTATGTCTTGGTAGGTTAAGAAAACCTGTTTTTAGGTTCTATGATTTAAAAATAAATATTCTTTAAAGCCTGAAATGGGCTCCAACTCTTTTGGCAAACGATTCATAAAGTTAATTTAATCTAAGCATAAGAGTAATTATTAGCAGGAATATGATGAAGAAATAGCACAAAGGAGTTCGTGGCACAGGCTGGATGTGGCTAAAGTCAGGGGAAATGGTCCAGAACGGCCATGTCCAGCAGTGGACTAATTATAATCAGGTGATAGTGATTAGCAAGATGATGAACGTCGCTATTACATTGTATCAACTGCTTAGAGGGAACTTAAACTTTACTAGATCACAATATCAACTTTTTATAGGAATAGCAACCTCATAAAATATTTAGGGTGTTAAGAACTTACCTACAATATGTAAGTTTAAGTTCTTATAACTTATATCATTGTTTAAGCTCTCATAACTTCCGCTGCTGGCCGCTTGTGCCGTGGCGTGCCGGCAGTAGAATGATGCCCATCCTCTCTTGCCCGTGGATGCAATAAGGATACGTCAAGGGATACCTTTGAACGATGGGTAGCAGCGTCTTTTTCGTGTGTCAACATCCTGTACTGCGCTCGCCAACCCGCCTGCCAAGCGTGGTGAGTATGGCAACCACCCCTCATGATCAGTTAGGTACTTGGAAATTTATGAGGGAGGCATTTGCCCAGCAGTGGACTTCCTACGGCTGATATGATGAAATAACTTCAGTACGGCGCTTCATAAATAATGTTTATCCTGCTTGTGTATGAAATCTGCATTATTTATGTAAATTTACGATTTTTGTATGCTCTACGTCAGAAAACTTTTTAAACTCTTGTCTAGATGATGTATGATGCAGCAACTTCCTTGAAAAATATTTTGCAGTGTTGCTAGTGAAATAAAATATGAGGTAATGCCGTGCTTGGAATATATTTGAAACATTTTACCAGCATACTCGTATTAATAATATTGTTCTAGATCTACCGGAGGTACCAACCGTGAAAAATAAATAGCGAGGTCGTTCATCCTTTGTAATTTTTGGTTTTCCCACAATATATGATTTTCGTTAATGTTTGAATGCTGTCAAATCATTCTCTTAATTCATTTGGTTGCATGCTTCTGTAAATTACCAAGATTTTTTTTATACTTCATCAAACAAACATGTCTTGTTAATCGCTTTTATCATATCCATCAACCACAGACAATGCATTAATTCCATTCAATTCGAATAAAGGACTCGTTACGCAAAGATGCGTTCCAAAACACGCAGTTTTTTCATCATTTTTTCCATCTCCTTTCATTCCATTCTTGAATCCGCTTATACCTACTCTGTGTGAATATGCAAATAACTTTTAATTGTATGGCTTTTTTCCTTCGTCTAGACATCGCATCGGAACGTCCAAATAAGAACGTTTGACTTAACTTGGAATGATGCATCTGTCATTTCTGATATTAACGCGCCGGTTGGCACATTCGAGAACGGAACTGGGATAATAAGTAGGTACTTTTTGTGGAATAAGTTTAATGCAGCGGCCATAATGTTTTTTACGTGGTGTCTAAGTAGTGAAATATCTCGATAGGAATGGGCCGGGTTTTTCAGTTAATGCCCGGCTGAATTTTCATGAGGCTGCGTTTATCTTGGGCAAAGTCATCGTATACAGAGTGTTGCAAAAACGGGCGGCGACAACGCGAATATACCTTTATCGAATCAGTATTTTTTATGATCCGTTAATTCCGCAGATAATGGCGGGAGTCAAATGACGGTGCGGTAAGAAACGCGGGAATTTCAGCGATGCCAGCGCACTCTTTTAAGCGTATTTTTTTGCTCGGACGGGTTCGGGCGGCGGCAGTTTTCGACATTTTTTGCACCTCCCCGATGAAAACCGTAATGGCATTTTATCGTGCATAAGAGTGGACGGAATCATTAATTATTTATAATAAGCGGCTAGCGCCGAGCGCGCGAGTTTGTTTATTTGCCGAAAGTTTGGTGTTTTTTGGCGCGGCCGGCGGAGTGCTGCGCTTAGCCTCGCGACCCCGCCGCCGCCGGTAACAATATGACGTGTAATTATGATGAATTTTGTTAACTAGCCTACCTGGATACAAAGTTGATATGCTAGAGACCAATGAGGTTGCGATCTTGTGTTTTATTACCTTTATGTGCTAGAGTATAATATTGTGAAATTATGTTCTTAAGTACTATTCCACTGCGTCTATTGACAGTACTATGTCATCTGTTGTGACTTGTGACGACTGATCAAATTAAAAGTTCGCTAGAAAAATGTATGGAGCATCATGTGGGATTTAAAAAACTTTTTTTTATTAACCCTGTATTGTCTCACTGCTGTGAAAAGGCCTCCCCCTTATTCTTCCCGTCGTCCCTACCAGAAGCAATATCCCACCAAGCTTCTTAAATATTTTACCTGATTTAAGAAATATCACCTCATCCGCGGACATGGACATAGGTCTAAGCTAATTAATTATGAGATCATTAGGGGGTTGTTGCCAGACTCGACACGCTTGGCAGGCGGGTTGGCGAGCGCAGTAAGGTATGTTAAATAGCGGGAAGACGCTGCTGCCCATCTTCTGGAGGTCTCACTTGGCAACATCCACGGCGCAGGAGTGGAGAGGCAACACTCTACTGCCAGCACCCCATGGCTGTACAACGAAAAACTTAAATAATTTAAATAATTCAGCAGAAATTTGGGCATGATTATAAATACCTATCATGAAAAACCGGACCTACTTTCGTGTATAAACACTTTCCCCCCAAAAATATTAAATGTCAGACAAAGTTTTAACAGTTATAATTAACGATCTTGATTAATTTTATACAGCATTGACATTTTTAAGTGTTGAATTGATTGGACACACAATTAACCCTGTATACATTCCGTCAGTTTCCTTAAAATGTTTTGGAGAAGAACTAAAGTAGAAAGTGGTTCAAGATCTAGAAAAAATATTGAAAAATGCTAAAACATTTTAAGAAAATAATTCTTTAATTAAAACAAACGACTTCAATGACTTGATTCCGCTAAAAAAGTGCACAGTTTCGAGATGAAAAAAAATTAAATCGGTTCGTAAAATCATTGACAGAGAAATCTGTGAAAATATATTAAAAAATACACAGTCGAACACAGAAAGAACCTCCTCCCAGAAATAAAAATGAAGATTATAACTTACAACCTGCAATATGTTTCACATAAAAAGAAAAATAAACTTTATGTGGCAAATGCCAATAGTACCTTTACTTAGGTTGCATGTTATTTATTATCTTCATTTTTATTTCTTGTCAATGTCCGATCGGACGAGAGGTGACGCGTGTCGCTTGGCGATGTGCGACTTACTAGTTACTAGGGCGACTGTGATAACTGTGGCAGCTGAAGAGACGGTGGCGACTGTGGCGACTGAAGAGACGGTGGCAACTGTGGTGACTGGGGACCCTGTGGTGACTGGGGCGACTGCGGTGACTGGAGCGACTGTGTCGACTGTGGAGTTAGGAGTAATCGCAAAATAAAAAAATATTTCACATCTGCCAGGCATCCCGTAACTGTTTAATTTTTTTTTAACTTTCGCTCCACAGCAGATTATTCGGTATCTTATTCACTTAGCCAGCTACGCAGCCTCTACGCCGTAGCGCTAATGATTATACAAAAATAAAAAACTCAAAATAAGATAATGATACGTTTATTTTGTCACACATGCAGTAGGTACAAACTTAAAAATACTTTATTCAGTGCGGCCACATCAACTTTTTTGATGCATCATATTTTGAAAAAAAAAAATCACTAAAATAAAATAACGTGTATGTCAGGTCTCAGATCACGCAATAAAAAGTCAAAATTTACATCTATGTATGTAAGATGATTTATACCAAAGATTTTTAAATCTTTGATTTATACAGCGTCGGCACCTGGAATTCATGCATTGTGGGACGCAACAGTGCCTGGGACAATGTTAGATGGATTAGGCTTGCCCAGCACCTATACTACCTACCCTCCTAACGGCTGTTAGTCAGAGTAAAGAACCGGTCAATACGTCTGAAGCTGCCTAAGCCGCGGCTATCCTCACGATGTTTTCCTTCTTCGCTAAGCACTTGAATGTGAACATACGTTTTTCAAGAAATAAAACATTCATTCGTTTACGGCCGGTCAAACTCACGGCCTTCGGATTGAAAGTCGGGGTACATAACATACTACTCGTTTAGGTAATAATAACTATTTTTTAACTCATGTTGAGCCACCTTAAAGTATACAAAAGCCTTTGCATCTATTATAGATGACAGCGTCAGCAATTGGTAATCATGCTGTACAGTCTAACTAAACAATCTTAAATACTCTCTAAGCTATTCAAGTATTCAGTAAGTAACAATTTTAGAATGCATTTGCAGTTCTTATCCACACACCATGTGTGCTCAGTACTGTGCCTTAACTTTTTATCCGCTCATACAAAATGTAATTCGCGATTGTTAACCTTTTTACAAGCGAAAGTAGGTTACCAGTTCACTATGATCATTACAGGTGTGCCAACCGTGTTTTTGTTGAAAATACTATTTATAAATGCACATTAATTTAATTTTATCTCGGGTTTTGTGACGCTGTGTGTTTTATAAGTACTGGTTATGTATAGGCCAAGTTTAGTTTTTAAGCAACTTTGAGCAGTAATTTGTGGTGAAAAGGGCATCTATCTATATAAAATTCAAAGTCCTGACTGACTTACTGACTGACTCATGATATATCAACGCACAGCCTAAACCACTGGACCTAAAGACTTGAAATTTGGCACACATATACCTTGAGTATCCTAGAGGTGCACTAAGAAGGATTTTTCGAAATTCCCACGGGATAGGGAATAAATGGGATTTATATTTTCGAATCAAAGTGGCTCTGCGCGAAAAAGGGGATTTCCACGCGGACGAAGTCGCGGGCAGAAGCAGTTTTGTTATAAAACACGGTCTATTCAATGCGATATAAAAATGCCACTTACTGCAAAGGTTTTTGCATTGAGAAAAACAATGTATTTCTGCTAATTAAATATCTGCAGAAAACCCGCGGCCGAGTAGGTACTTAAAAGTAATTAAAATGCGGAAATGGTTGAACCTTTACTTGGGTATAAGAACTTGGTTCTAAAATATTAATAAGGACCGTTTTGTTTAAAACATCACAAAAAGTTATAAAACTCTCGATTTTAAGTGGCAACTTTTTTCCTTCGAATCTGTGTTCCATTGTTTAACCCTTTCGCGCCACGGATTTGTACCACAGGTATGACGAGTGATTGTGATCTCTACATCTGCCGGGCAGATGGTCCTGACACTACACCATCGTTTTCTTTAGTAACTTAATTTCTAAGAGATAAGATTCAAATTCTGCTAACAATCGATTTGAATTGACCTGCTGTCTCGTATTCAGATTTCGATCAATTTTAGAACCTATGATCTAAGGTTTACAAATCAAATTCGACTGTTAATATTGTATTGACTGCTGAATGACAGGTAAAACCATATTTGAATTTTTGAACGTTTCCACAGAGAAACAGAGTTGAAGTTAGTTTATAAATGTTGCCAGGTTAGTCCTATTGTGTACCAAGGTCAGTGACCCAGTGATATAGATTGATTTTGTTTGCTTTTGAGGACAGGTGATGTAGGATATTGATATTCATGTGTCGATCAAATTGGGGTAGAATGTTTTATGGTAGTTGACCTGTTTGGTCAGCTGGTGACATAATCATGTACTTTCGCTTGAATTGAAGCAGTCAATTAAAATAAGTAGAATACAACTTTTCTTCTGCACAGAATTTAAAATAAAAGTTTTTTTTGCAATTCAATTATACAACGTATTACCAATATTATACGATGTAAAAAAACTGTCCAACCGAGGATCTTGTGCCATCATGCACGTGTTAAATATGCTCATATTTTTTTTAAATAAAAAATCTATAGTTAAGTACACCCGGCACGGAACCCACGACCTTGCGATTGAAAGTCAAGGGTACATACCACTTGGCCAACACGGCTTTTATACTTCTAAACGTCAAAAAACTACACATGTAATCAACGTAAGCTGCCACATTAAAAACATTTTTCTCCTTTCTGGGTCAATGGGCAAAAACACATCGATATTATCTTGTCAGTGTCTTTAGTTAGTATCCTGTCATTACCTAATTTACCTTATAAAATAAAATACGCACTGTTGCAAACAAACTTAACTTCTACTAGATAGGGTCGCAAATGGATCTTACACACTGCCAATGTTTACTTACAATGTTGCAAGAATTGTCATTGAGGTCATGTGACAGTTGGCGGTTTTTTTTTTGCTTTTTACTGGCAACATTATATTACTATATTATTATTAGTATATTTGTCTTAATCTATTTTTGTAAATGAAGAGCCTTGAAAAACCCTAATTTAAAAAAAAAAACTGAAAATCAAAACGAAGCTTACCTAATTTTAATCTAGTTTTATGAGCAAGTACGAGTTAAGAATGAGATATGACTCATACTTATAAAAAAAATAGGGGAGGGCCATCTACGAGATCCATCCTTCCATAATCGAAGATGATTTACACAGCGTCAGCAACTGATATTTATGCTGTTCAAGACGCTGCAGTGCCTGGAACATTTCTAGACGTGAAAACGTAATCTAACTCTTGCCCATCAGCTTCTTCAGTCTGCTATTAGTCAGAGGAAAGATGCTTATATATAACACAAGCACAAGATGACACACTTATTTTTTTCTACTACCGACCGGTCGCTGCCCATTTCTGCCTAAAAATTGTTAATATTGACACTACTAAAAAGGTAAGCCTGCTTAATAATCAATATCCTCAAGTGTGAAATATTTAATTGCAAACGTTCCTTCTAGTTTGGCTCGCAATTAACTTAGTTATTTCATCAATGGTAATTACAGTTTTACAATTTACACGCGAACCTTATTCAGATGATTTTTTAGCAGGTTTTTAGCATGAAGTTTGTGTAAGCAAGTTACTAAATTATGCAAGTTGTATGTCTAGGTGAGTACATTTAAGTAGGTGGAACATCTTGACGTAGGTATATTTTTATAGGTAGGTATTTTTTGGAAATTCGAAAATCTTTATACATATTTATATTTATTGTGTTACCATGATTTGTCAGTGATTTTGTATTTCGACGATATATTGCATTATGGTGTTCACAACCATGGTAGTTCCTTAAATAAGTTTATATAACTATAATATATGGAAAAGTTTGACATACATATAACTTTTAAAACCACTGTTAAAATGGCAAGGCTTTGTCGACAACATTAACTTTAAAATGAAAGATCCAGCAATATATTTGACCGATCCCTAATTATTTTAACAAATGGTTTTATCAACAGCAGGACATCCGTATAAAATCAATAAAAAACAAACCTAAAAGTGCCATTAACAACACAAGATTACAATAAAATTAAAAATAATGACAGCACATGTCACTTCCGATGTAAAAATCAGTTAACCCTTTAAAACGCGGGCGAGACGTCAAATTGACAATTAAAAAGAAATAAAACAAATCTTGGTCCTTCCTGCGGCCACAACTGTCGATATTTTTTTCTGTTTTTTTGGGTTCCGCGGTCGAAGGGTGTTAATGGAAAAACCTACTGGCTGTATAAAGAAAGAAAGAAAACACATTTATTGGCACATACGACACACAGATACACATGAACAACATAATTAAAAATAAAATAAAATGGTAAGATGAAGCATCATTATTTTTTATATTATATAGTATGTTTGTCTTTCTGTCCGTCTATGAAAGGGGTTACCGTAGCACTCTAAAAATAAGCTACTAAAATAAATATAAATGTTTTTCTTTTACACTAATTTTTACAGCATTGTTTAAGAATTTATCCGCACTGAATAATCTGCATAGCAATACCTACAAATTCCAGCGATAAATTACTTTAAAAATGCGTTTGAAGTTTTATAAAGACTAATTTGGCAATAATTCGCTATGTAATGAACTCTGTAAGCGTAAGTATTATGTTATTACTTACACTTGCCCTTTTTATTTAATTCAACAGGTGGCAAAATGCCTAATGCTCACTGGAGAAAGCGTGACAAATACTAGTCTAGCATATGTTGCGGTCGTTAATTAGTTGAGAAATTGAAAGTTTAACCCTTTCCCTCGGGTGAGAAATTGATATTCAAAAAAAGGTTAAAAAATTACTTCCGTGTCTGAGGGCGAAATCACAAAGCTTTTTTTCTACTGATACTTTAAATACGAAGATAGTCTTATACCTATGGAGGTATAAGACTATCTTACTACTTACAACTAAGCTATGGAGCTTAGTTGGTTTAATAGCCGAATGAGGCGCAAAAGGTTCGAAAACCACCGGGGGACAAATTTATGGTTTTCTGCAGATATTGTCTCGGGTCTTCGTATTAAAAAAAAGAAGTATTCTATCAACGATCTGATACCCAAAACATAAGCTCTGCTTACTTTAGAGTAAGATGGTCTTGTGTGTAATGCCCAGAATTACATAAATAGTGTATTACTTATTTTACAGATCAATAAACACTACCGCATAAAATAAGAACATACTAAAACAAACATTTTTTACAAGAAAATTCTAATTCAATTCTAATGACACAAATTGATCCCTCCTTCCCACAGTCCCTCACAAAAACAATCAGAAAAACGCGGGAACCCACATCGCCCCATAGTCTATGGTTTATTACGTTTTTTACTGACAGACACCTGTACCTTAGGCCTGGGAGAGGAATTGTACTTAAAAAATACTAATCAAAGTTTTTGTTTATTATTTTTGAATATTAAGCAGGTTCGCGGGACTTTGATTTGTATTGGGATTTGTTATTTTTGGAAACGTTATATAATTTTTCAAACTTTGAATAAAAATGCTACTGACAACTTGGATTGTGTCAAAGAATACCTACAATGAGTAATTTTTAATTAATTTTGAATAAAGTGACTCATATAATAGCGATCGAACTTCACTTTGTAAGTTCGTTTGATCATCTATTATTATATCATCACTCCATTCTTCAGATATATTATTAACAAGGTAGATATTTAGAGCACCTATTCAATTCATGGATATAAAATCATAAGATTGTAATGAATTAAACAGAAAACGAACTGTAGGTACCTACATAGTTTAAGTTAGTTATATTAAATATTGTTAAGTAAGTAACTTTAGTTTTTATGTATTGTAACACATTTTAATGTTGTTAATTTTTTGCATAAACTTTATTAAGTTAAGATGCATAGGTATTTAAGTACTTCATATAACGCAGTGGATTATTATTATCTGTAATGTTATAGATAGATAGATAGAAAATGCTTTATTGCACACCTTGAAACATACAAGTACAAAATAAAAAACTAAAGAAACACTGGTTATGTGACAATCGGCGGTCTTATCGCTAAAGAGCGATCTCTACCAGAAAACCTTGGGATGGATTGGATTATTATATGCAACATGGGGTTCTATCGATGCAAGATGTACATAAGGTAATAGTAATTTATATCATATATATATATATATATATATCAAATATTATAGCAAACATAATTATATATGTTATAATGATTGTAAATAAAATTATAATATTAATATTAATAATTGAATAGTTTTTATATTGTTTAATCCTTAATCAAGAACTTATCAATTTCATAAATACATAAAATAACGGTAAAGTTATTTACATGGTTATAAATAATTATTTTATCTTTAGCAAACAAGCAAATAGTTCTAGAAAACTTGTTGTTTATATATAATAAAGCATAGCAAATAAGATAAGCTGGTCCAGCCGTCTTCATAATTAAGTCAATAGAAACCTCAGAAGAGGCGGTCGCACAGCAGAGTATGGTCTTGTGCTTAGCACTAAGAACGCCGTAGGTACATCTACTCCTGCACTCAACTTAAACTTTATATATCCACATATTGATGGACAAATTCAATTAAATGCTTCATTAAATTATTTAGTGCTGTATTAATTTGTTAATTGACGACCACAAAAAACCCTTTCGGTCGCATTGAACTGTATCTTTGAGTTTAAGTTTGGTCTAAAAAATTTTTTTTTTATTGAAGGGTTTCTTTGTCTAATAAGGAAAGGCAGGATATTTAGAGAATATAATTATTTATAATCATCTGACGGTGTGGCTAAGAATATTGTGAGGTTTATTCATACGTTATGAATAAATACCGGTTACTTCTTGCCTCCTGATATATTATTAATTATATGAAAATTGCCGTGCTGTACTTTGCCGTGGGGTGCCGGCTGCAGAATGTCACCCCTCTCATGCCCGTGGATGCAGTAAAAGCCTGCTAAGGGATCCCTCCGTAAGATGGGCAGCAGCGTCTTTCCGTGTATCAACATCCCGTACTGCGCTCACCAACCCGCCTGCCAAGCGTGGTGAGTATGGCAACTACCCCTCATGGAGATCCATGAGGGAGGCCTGTGTTCATCAATGGACGTTTTATGGCTGAAATGATGAAGATGAAGTACCGACGAAAAAAATAATTAGATTTTAATCGATTCCTTACTTTAAAAGTGCGTAGCCAAGTAGGAAGAAATGATACTACCTAGTTAATAATACATATATCTGAAGAATGAAGTGACGATATAATAATTAAAATAAAAACACCACTGATAGTTATATCGATAGTTGGTTTCTTATCAATAAAACATAAATTCGAAGAAACACCAAATTGGACACAAGTCTGGAGAATGGAATTCATCGTCAAGTTTTTGTCAAACATTCCTAACTCACATAAAAGTTGCTTGCCTAATAATGTAAAGGCCGTATTTTACTTTATGTAGCCACCTCTTTATCACATTATGATGATACTTACAATATTTAATCATACAGACAATCTATAAGAAATTTATTTTGTGTAACGAACAATATGTAGTTCTACCTACATTTACATAATTATCACCACACTTATACCCTAAGAAACTTTATTTTATACTAGCGAATTGATGTAATGGTCAACCGTGTGAACCAAGGCTATATAATATGGAGAAAACCCATCAATAATTCAAAATTAACATAATCATGTGAAAACATTTCCATATTTAAAAGCATCTTTGACCGTTTAATTGTAACGAAACTACAATAGCACCCTTTGAACCCCTTTGCGTGTATTTATTCTTATCTAACAGTAACCCTACACCCGTGGTCCAGCAACAATGATTTGAATACTTTTTGTCCATCACATCCTCTCATTACCAAACCATCTTCCCGGAAATTCAAAAAATAGAACGTGGGGTCACTTTATTCCCACAGCGCGCACCTTACGGCCAGCGAAAACAAACTAATAATTTTAATACTGGCAACCCTTCCGTGTTTTTTTTTTAACTTTTTAGACAACGTACAGGCCGTCCATTCAGCCTGGGCCTCATCCGTGAGAACGTTAAACAAAGCTATATTGAAAAAGTGAGGAGGAGGTCCGATAAAAAATAAAATTGGGGTCGCGAGTGGACATTTGTCTTAGAAAAAGTTATTGCTGTGGATTGAATAATAAATGGGCCTTGATTGTGGATTATCTCATTCAGATCGTAAAGGTGGTTTTGAAATAGCGTGTTGAACGGTGTTCACTAAGATTTATTTTGTGCTTTGAGTGTCGCTAGACAAATGGTGTTTAGGTCGTAAAAACACTATCTTGAGTGAGACAATGAACAATATATTGTAAAGTAATCATATAGAACCTCATCATCATCATCATATAATAGATATTATTGATGTGTCTAACTCATCTAATATTACCTATTTTGCCTTAAGGGCTTTATGGCAATATAGGTAACTATTTGTAACTTTAGAAAATCTAGTTCGCACATACTCATTGTACAATGAACTTACTTGTACCACAAAACATTATAACTATTAGCATAATTTATCAGCCCTTCTCAACAGATAGGGTGCTAGACGAGTGCGAAGAAATTGGATTTATTTTCACCCTATTTTATTTATTAATTTAACTTTAATGAAGACGGTAATTAAACCAAAACCATTAATTAAACAAAAACAATACACAACATGGAAATTAATTCAGAATAAGAAATAATTATCAAAGATTACTTATTGAGCCGATGACGCTTTCTTTGTGAACAGGACTATAATTTCACAACATATATGTAGGTCGTGAAATCAATAAGCCAATAGTTGAACAGTGTAAACAATGGGTGGACTCGCTGACTGACAGATGGCAGTGGGTCCGAACGATCCACACGTTAGGGTTGGCAACGTGGCACAATTTAGGGTCAGTTCAATAGGTTAAATAAGTCTGTATATTCTTTTGCATTGTGAATAAAATGTATATTATCTACTATTAGTTGGCAAGATAGATACTTGTCTTTGTAAAACTTATGCGGCATGGTCCAATCCACCATGCCGATAATAATAATAAGTTAAAAAAAAAGTAAGAAATAGCAAATAAGAAACGTTCACCCGAATTGTCTTTACTAAACTATAGGTATAAAAATTAGCATAAGAAATAAAATATAGCAACTAAAGTCTCTATCTACGATAGAGGTATATAAAATAAATAAAAAAATAAAAAAAATCCACCATGCCTGGTGCAATCCAGTCGAAACGTCGGGAAATAATTTACGAGATAAATACCCGGTTATAATATGTATATTAATAACAAGCTAGAGACCTCAATAATACTGCATGTCCAGAATGGACATGCAAATTCGCCCGCGTGGGTGCCAGTCATTTCCAATTGTTTCATGAATAAAATAAATCACCGACAAAAATATTTCTCATTTAAATAAATAAATAATCAGTTTAGTGTATAGGCTTATAAGTGGAACGTGAAATAACTTTTCTGGCAACCCTGAACTTAACCCTACCGCAGCAATGAAAAAATGGCGTTAACTATCGACCCGTTTTTTTCTTTTAACATTTTTTCCATAAAATTAAAAGGCTAGGTGCTAACTGTAGAACCCTCAAGCAATTAGACATGACATGTGTAGGGTATAAGTGGCGCTCCGGGGCAAATGTTAAAAGGTGGTGTTTCAATGTATCGCGTTTTGTGGTTATTGAAAACTAATTGAGGCTTTGAATTATTGTTTTCGATCGAAACAATTAACGTGAATGTTATTTTAATCCGAATCGTAGCGTCCTCACGGGGATCTTGTCGGACCGTACCTAAGCTAGGCCGCAAAAAAAAAACTATTTTGATTATAAAATGCAATAAAAATATTTAGTTTTAATTCCGCTTATGCTGAGATGCAGGAGCACCGCCCTCCCGCCTGCTAATTATGCACATGCAGGGAGAACTAGTTTGTCAGTGCAGCAGGCATACCCAAACCTATACGACGACACGTGTTTCGCCTCTCCGCGAGGCATCATCAGGTGAGACGCTGAGTTGTTGACTGGTCGGCCGCTGGAACGAAAGTCACTTTGTCGTTCCAGCGGCTTGTCATGGATTTCCGCAAAGTAACGCCTAATTCCATTAATTACTATTTTGATTCTTACCATTAATAATAAATAGACCAATAATTAATAGACGACAAAAAAAAATATTAGGTTTCTTAAGCTGAATGCTCTACCTGATGACTTTTTACTTATTTGAATCCCAACACATTATTTTTACATTACACATGTGACAAACAACACATTATTCGCCATCTCGTGGCGGTAAAAGTATTGAGAATTGAGATAAGCGTTATATTGTATTTTCATCAGAGCTAAAAACGTAAGCAGCTCAATTATATGTCAAGAAGTAGGTCATATTAAACTTGCAAGCATTGACCCGAACAAACATTAAATAAAAGCTCTTAAAAAATAACTAAGGTAATATGTTTTATTATTATTATCATCATGGGCCGAATTTTGGTCCATGTTATTTTTTTTTCTAACCTATACTGTGTCTGCAAAGGTCTCTTTTCTCTCTCATCATTTAGTGTGGCTTAACAAAATTATGTCCCACAATATAATATATTACAATGCTATGTTATTTAAAAATCTTGCTAGACTGCCGTGTGAGTATTTTAATGCTAACCTAGTTTTGTAAGAATACACTGTAAATGTGTTAGTCTTAGTGTCTCTTAATAAGGTCAGTACTTCCCCTTATTATGAGGCACGAAAAGAAGTGCTGATGGACACTAATTACATTGTTTTCTTTGTTAAAAATAAAATTAACACCTAGTACTTCAACTAACACTTATTGCACTATGCTAACCCAAAAGGTTTTGTTTTCTGTAATTAATGTAGTGGTATTTTTATTGTTAAAACCTAAAAAAAGCTTTGTTTGTCATCACTCTTTTCAGCTTTGTAATTACAACTTTATTAAAGAACGATACAAATCTCTAAAAACTCCGCACCGGTCGTCTAATTTCTTTATTATATTTGATTAACCCTTCAAATGCGGGGTAATTACACCGAACAGATGCAGTTCTGATTAATTACCAGAAAAAGTGTTTGGGTCAAGCACCTGCTCTTTACTTTCGACTGGAAAAAGACTATAGACAAAGAGCTGATGATGGTCAGTATGAATTTAAAATAATCAATATATTTTTTTAAATAGTATTATTTGATTAGGTAAAGTAGACAGTTCAAACATTAACCCCCTTCTGCGTTTATAAATTTAACACCTAATTGACGATTTTTAACAGTATCCTATGAAAAATGCTAAGTGCTAATTTAGTCAGCCGTAATCTTATGGAAAAATTAATTGTCTGAGAAAAATATAATTGCCTTCCTTAAGCTATTGGTTGTTATTTAAACAAACTTAATTATATCATTGCCTTTAAGTAAACAGAAATTAATCTTGTAGTTCTTTAGCCACGCCACAGATATAACAATGCGACAGGCCATACTTTAACATATTTTTTTCTCAATCAGATATAATAAAGCAATTTGTTCGAATATGATACAAGAAAGTTTATATCAAGTTCAGCTCTCATTCCATAGAGAATCATACCTTTTTTCACCATAATCTCGTATGTTAATCGCCCAGTCATTGTCTGCTAGCGTTTGTGAGCGGAAGACATGTGGATTAGACGCTATCAGTTTTTTCTTTTTTGATTGACCTTCCTGTAATTTGATGAGACAAAGGGTTAATATTTTTTATATGATCGGTAGCTTTTGTTAAGATACTTTTTATTCGATTTGATTTCTTGTATTCATATTTTATCATGGTATCATAATTCAAAGCGTAAAAAATAAATATAAATTATTAATTGCATCCAAGCGATTGACATGACAATCTAAAAATCGTTTTACAGTAACAACGTTTTAACTATTATGTCTCGAATCGAGGGTAAACATAGATAAAATGATAAGGGTTTCAATGGATCTTATTTCAATTAACATCATAATTACCCACTACCACATTACCTACTCAAAGGTTAAAAGTTGATACCGTGCGAATATCGCGCCCAATTTGAAATTCGAATTCGATCATAATTAGCTTCATCAAAACCTGTTTTAAAAAAACACGCCTTGCATATTGTCTATGGTTTGCATTCATCGTAATCTCGGTTTTCTTAGCGGATAAACAAAAACATCCCTTTGTGCGCTCGATATTTGAATAAGTAATACAGAGAGGCGCTAATGATAGTGGAAGTTCGAAGCTTCGGGATTTCGGGATGTGTCCCTGCATGCTATTAGACGCTTTTTAGCACTTGTGATTGATATGCGTAATCTTTTTATGAATATTAATGGCGTCTTTTGTGCAGGTTGCTAACGATGCAGCAAGGAATTGTTTTTTACGAACGTATCCGCACATATTCTTCACACGTCTTGCAGAGACAAAAAAGTTTGCATGTGAACCGAGTGGTTCAACTAGAATTTTATTCGATACTGCCAGCCAGTGTTGGATAAAAACGTCTATATGTGCTAATTTTACAACAAAACAATGTACACCTTACATGTCAAAATTATGACATGGAATTTAAAAAAAATGCGGAGAAATATTGAAACAAATGTTTACAATTTTATAAAATGATCTTGATGCTAGTTGTTTGTAAGCAAATGATTAATAGTTATATTATGTGTTTGTGTTTTGTTTCGTTTTGTAAAATGATATTTTTATGTGGTCTGAATTAATAAACACATTAAGGCTTTGACTTTGAGCAGCCGACTAAATACCTAGGCTAGTTATTTGTAGATATATTTATTTATAAATAAATAAATAAGTATTATCTATAAATTAGGTAATGCTAAGAGAATCTTACGAATCTCTTTGTATTATTGCATTAGCCACGGAACTACATTTTAATGTCTCATTTTTAATCATATCTCACCGTTTACGGCGCGGCGCCACTAAGGTTGCCATATTGCACAATTATTTTTTTTCTAACTCAAGAGATTGATTTGTCAAGCGCCTGCAATAAACAGCGTGTTTGAATCTCGTTAAGATTGCATGTTCATTTTGTAAGGCATGTAGAGGTTTTTATTTTGATAAAAACGTACAATAACTGACGACTAACATTTAAAGTTTATTTCGTTTGTATGCTTTGGCGGTTTTCGTTTACTACGAGTGCCTTACAGAGCATATGTTGGCACTTTATATTTACAACCCTCTCAAAGCCTTATTTTTTTATGCCAATTTCCGCCATAAAAACTTGTTTGTTTAACAAAACATCTAGCTTGGGTAGGTGCCTAAAAATTATAATTATCAAATTTAGCAATAGCATGAAATTTAGTCATGGTCTAACTTCATACAGGTATCATCTTCATATGACCTGTGGTCTAAATACCCTAATTTGAAGTCTTCAAGTTGCCATAACTGTATAAATCGGCATAAAGAAAATTACTTTTGACATATAAAATAAAAAATACTCTTCCTTTTGCAAAGCAAAACCATTTTTTTTATATTCCCAAGGGTTTTTTTTTAGAATAAAGTGTAATCGTTACCTACCCGGAATAAATTTATTTACCTCTAAAGAAATTGTAATGAAAACACAACACGAAGCAACTAACGTTCTCAAGACCTATTTTTTTCTAGACGGCAAAAAAGTCTCAAAGATATCGTGAGAGACGCATAAAATTAACTTACAACAAACACATGTAATGCAAATGTTTCGTGACCACTTTTTTTTAAATAAAAAAATTAAAAAAAGACAAAGCAGTTGTGCTTGTCCGCGGCCACCCCTTCAATAGCGCATAGAATTAAAAAGTGAATTTGCATACATCTGTGGCGATTTTTTATGCCCAGAAAGATTATGCTAATGTATTTTTTGGACATTGCGATGAGTGAGAGCGTTTTTTTTTTTGCACGAAAGGCTGTCCAAGGGTTAAGTTGAAAAAATACAGTAAGGTAAAATCATACTTAGGATTTATTGTCTTCTCAATTTTTTTTTAAATTAATTTATCGTTCGTTTTTTAAAATTATTCATGGCTTGGCCATTAGTATAAGGAAGTTATGATACCTAAGATTAGGTTACTTCATAAGATAAACTAGAAGATTTATTAAGCTGTATAATTAAAATCAGGTTGGTATAAGTAGACACGTACACGTACTACATAGTAGGCACGTAGGTAAAGTAACTGACCTAGGTGGGTTCTAGATGCCTAGGTAGGTACTTATTTGAATCAAACCTTACACGACTCGACGGACGTAAGAGAATTATGTATTTAATAGTACCTAGCAGGTAGATACAGAAGTCCCAAATATGTTGCTCAACTCAATGTGAAAAATTAAAGGAGACATAAACAGCTCCAATTCTATTGCCTTTTTTCTAACAATACATAGAACCATTTTTTTATCCCAATAATTATTTGTAGCATGTAAACTTTTTCTACCTGCTCTATGGGTGGAGTTTAAAACCACCCCACATTTTTTTTACTACACAAAACCCAATAGTGCGCTCTGTGGGGTGGCAACATTTTTTTTCTAATGACAACCCAGATCAATATTTTTCCCGCGCGCTGGGTCGCATTGGCGCGAATCAACCCGTTGTAATTTCAAAAGGAGTTTTCGAACAAAGGAGGTCGACCCTTTATGTAAAACCTTATTCATCTATTTTTTCGTCCGGTAACGGTCGGAACGATTCTTTTCGGTAATAACTGGGGTTGTTATTAAAAGGGGTTAGTTTTTTTGTGCGAGCTTCTCTGCACGCAATTTTATATGCTACTAAATTGTTGGACGCACGCAAATCATCGGCTTTTATTAGATTTCCAGAAAGCGTTTTAGGTATTCAGTTTTAATACAGCTGTCCATTTTAATCATATTATGGTGAAGCTATTGCGGGAGTACCATGTGGTTATACAATATGTTACACCGTATACAACGCAATGTACCTGCCAATAACTTTAAACCTATCATTAGATATGTAGGTAATAAATTAATAATGCTGAACTGATTGACACGTAATCGTCATTATCCACAACCTATAGCTAATTGATAGAATACTTACGTACCTTTTGTTTGTGAAAACATACCTATTTACCTATCAACAAAAACTAACATTAGTAGTCCCCCGATGTGAATCGAACCCGCACGCCTTTTTATTATGAATGAATGAATGAATATATATTTATTTCAGATTATAATAATCCATATAGAATTTAGTTAGTAGCACACAGTAAAACTTACAAGTAATGGTTAGTAAACATAATATAAAAATGAACAGATAAATAAATGAAAAGGTAATAATAATAAAATAATTCTACGACCTAAACATTCCCATATGGGCGAAGAAAATCTGCCAGCTATAGTTTTTGGGATGCTGCTTGGACTGTCCCGCACTCTGCGGATCATGGATGTTGTTTTTTTGCGAAATAAGGCTGCAACACCATCCACTTCATATTCCACAAACATCCCTGAAGCACTGCAGAATGGAGGCAGTCCCAACATCGTCCTAAAGATATTATTAGTACTGCACACGCAGACAATCTAACATTCTTTTAGAATATCTGACCCATAGGTTCCCGTGTACAAGCTTTGGCAGTACGATTTTAAAAGTGTTGATTTAACTGTACATCGGGTAAACCTAGGGATCAGCATATTTCCTCTGACCGCCAAGACGCTTCGTTCCCTTTCGATGTCTACGTTATATTTAAGGTCGTCTGCAATACAAGGTATTTAAAAGTAGAAACTCTCTTTATGTCCATGTCGTTAAGCGAATGCTGCAGAATGCATTAGGTTATTGCCGACGGCCTTAAAGACAACGTATTCACATTTCTTAATATTGTAGCGATGTGACTCAGCGTAATTTGCACAGACCCTAGTATATATTATTGTTTGTTGTTTCAGTGGTGGTAACGTCAGCGCCGGCGAACGAAGCGGAGCTGCAGCTCTATCGCGTGATGCAGCGCGCCAGCCTGCTCGCCTACTACGACACTCTGCTCGAGATGGGTATGTTATGTAGAACGAAGCGGAGCTGCAGCTCTATCGCGTGATGCAGCGCGCCAGCCTGCTCGCCTACTACGACACTCTGCTCGAGATGGGTATGTTATGTAGAACGAAGCGGAGCTGCAGCTCTATCGCGTGATGCAGCGCGCCAGCCTGCTCGCCTACTACGACACTCTGCTCGAGATGGGTATGTTATGTAGAACGAAGCGGAGCTGCAGCTCTATCGCGTGATGCAGCGCGCCAGCCTGCTCGCCTACTACGACACTCTGCTCGAGATGGGTATGTTATGTAGAACGAAGCGGAGCTGCAGCTCTATCGCGTGATGCAGCGCGCCAGCCTGCTCGCCTACTACGACACTCTGCTCGAGATGGGTATGTTATGTAGAACGAAGCGGAGCTGCAGCTCTATCGCGTGATGCAGCGCGCCAGCCTGCTCGCCTACTACGACACTCTGCTCGAGATGGGTATGTTCGATGCTTTTATTAAGGCATTAGTCCTTATTCACAGAGACGCGAGGCGCCGTTGCGTTAAAAGCGAGTAGTGATTTTGTAGTTCGTAATCGTTAATTTATCTCAGTATCTGTGAAAGTTACCACCTTCATATTTAGGGAAATGTTGGTGTTGCGTATTTTGGTAGAAGGGTTAAGAGAAGTGGGGCACAAAACCTATCTCGAGGGACGCTATTGCTCGCTCTTATACAAGGCCCTGTAGAGTGCGTATACGGAGGAACGCGTTTGTGTCTGTAGTACCACTTATTTGTACCATTGATGTTACAAGTGACACAACTACGTCTCTTTAGTACTATTAATGGTACTAGTGACAATTATTTAGGATCAGTAGTACCATCATGAATATACAACGTGATGCGACACGCGGCCCGATGTGTGGTGAATCTCCCAAGGGATACCTTCGAAAGATGCAGCAGCGTCTTTCCGTGTATCAACATCCCGTACTGCGCACGCCAGCCCGCCTGCCAAGCGTGACGAGTATGGCAATAGCCCCTCATGATCTTGGAGATCCTTGAGGGAGGCTTATGTTCAGCAGTGCACGACCTTCGGCTGAGATGATACCGTTGGTTCACATGTAATTTGGCTGAAGTAGGTACCTAGGTTGCCGTGGGGTGCCGGCAGTAGAATGATACCCCTCCTCTCATGCCCATGGATGCAGTAAGAGCCTGCTAAGGGATACCTCCGGAAGATGGGCAGCAGCGTCTATCCGTGTATCAACATCCCATACTGCGCTCACCAACCCGCCTGTCAAGCGTGGAGAGTATGGCAACTACCCCTCATGGAGATCCATGAGGGAGGCCTATGTTCATCAGTGGATGTTTTATGGCTGAAATGATGATGGTGATGATACTTGTAGTGGGGTGCCGGCAATATTTCCACATCTACACACCGCCCGCCTGAACCCGTGAAGTGACGCGAGGTGGCTTCGCTGCGGTATAGTGATATGAGATTTTCAACTAAATTTAAAAGCTAAATAACTTTTCATTCTGTGAGTCGATTTTGATGTAGTTAAGACTAAATGTTATTTAGAATAATGCTTGAAATTGTTCAGTTATTATAATATTAAATCAAATACGTGGTTTTTTCGTGATACGCTCACGAACAAACAAACAAACCGACAAACAGACAAACGACTTAAACTACAAAAAGAACAGATATACACAATGTACGGTCTTATCGCTTAGAGCGATATCTTCCATACAACCTTTGGATGGAGAGGATTTGAATGAAATAATGGGGTGTATTAATTATCATAGTTTATTTTTAAATATCCCACTAATATTATAAAACCGAAAGTTTGTTTGTATGGAGGTTTGTCACCTCTTCACGCAAAAACTACAACACGGATTGAGCTGAAACTTCGCACACGTAATATATGCATATACATAAGCATATCTAAGTCTGGATTAACACATAGGGTATTTTTTATACGGGTACAACGCGTGCGAAGCGGCGGGAGGAAACTAGTAATATATAAAATAAATACATACCTATACTTTAAAATTAATAGACATTAATCTACATCAACATTATTTAATAATATTTACAAATAACGAATACAATAAACAAACATGAATGGATACCAAAAATATTAAAAAGTATATAACAGATACTCACAAATTATATCCCACTAATATTATAAAGCCGAAAGTTTGTTTGGATGGAGGTTTGTTACCTCTTCACGCAAAAACTAGGCTACGGATTGAGCTGAAACTTTGCACACTTATTGATGTTGACTAGGATTAACACATAGGCTACTTTTTATTCGGGTAAAACGCATGCGAAGCGGCGAGCAGAAGCTAGTTATTCATAAAAAATACACAAAGCTATGATTTCCGTTGGTACAAGAACTTGTTTGTTTAATAAAACTTATTTTGATGATAAGTATAAATTATATTATTTAATAAACTATTTACTGTTATTTAAACTTGAGGAATAAATTGCACTCACTTTAACAACTTTTAGAAAGTTCTGCAATCTAGCATGCTCCACATAAAGTAAATATAAAATTAAACATCCTCCCATCTTGAAATCATAATCACAGGAACGTAAGAAAAAACGCATTCTCATCGAAAAAACGGAATCACCATAGCGCGTAAAAAACGAAGCACCCAGACATGCAAATTATTTTTTTTTAATTCCGCCGATTACTGGATAAGGAAGGGTTTGCTGTCCGCCAAACGCATTGTTTTTTTTCCCATTTCGCCCCTTCGCAAAATGGTCACGTATTTATTTGCATATTTGTCTAAATTAAAAGTGTGAGTTGATTTTTTTTACCTCTCACACGTTTTTGTCAGAACAATGTCTCGGAATGAACTTGCCATGCAAGAAAGTGAATATTGATGTGGATTAGAGTCGATTGAATACAATTCTTGGTTTTTGCGTTGGGAATCCTGGACTGGGGATGAGTTTTAATTAATGCAAATTATGCTTTAGAATTGTGTCTAGATTTTTTTACCATCTAGTTCGTATGTATGTGAAATGCTCAATTATAGGTAAGCTGTTTTCCCACTGAGAAAGAAAGTGACTACGTTCAAGTGTCTGGGTTACGAATGCCTTCAACTTCTCATTGTTAATTGTGAGTATGTTGTGGGAGATGATCTTTGTATATTTGCATGATGCAATATGTTTTATGTTACACCTCATTCTCTGTATGCATAAGCCTCTGCTTATTTTCTTATTTTCGAGGTATTTCGTACGTCTGAACGAAAGGATAATTTTAATCACGGGAAATAAAAGACGGTTCCTTACATAATGAGGCGTTTTCATTAAAAAGTAAACACTTCAAAAATAGTTACCTCGAACCATATAGATGGCGTTAATTTTCTTTTACTGGTAGGCACAATTTGACAATGACAGGATTAATCACAAACTTGCTTACTCCGCTTGCCAGCTCCATCTGTTAGGTTTAGTAGAAAACTCTTTTTGTTTTGTTACTGAAAACGGCTCATTTGCATTTTGTTTTATTTTTGTAAAACGCGTTTTTTCTGCAAAGTACCTATGTTGTAGGTAAACAAAAAAACAAGGCTATTTTTTACATAATTTTATAATAAACTTTTAATCAACACGTTTATGTAGGTATCTACTCAATGTAAATGACATACTAATTAACATCAAATGTTGCATGTTAAGACCTTAGTGAAATCGTATCACGACACATCATAAACACATATTTATCCGGGTGTTTATCGTGTTATTTACCTTTATTATTGCCGGACACTTCGACAGGATTGTACCCATTGTGGTCCCGGGAAGCTGACGTGTCTTCCCGGTAAATAACGCGATAAATACCCGGTTAAATATGTGTTTATAAGGATAATAATAATTAAGACAATAACAATTTTTTGGAGAGTTTGAGGAAATCATCATCCACTAATTTAAGTTACAGTACTGCTGAGGATTTGATATATAACTACAGATATTAGGAGATACAGTTAAACGGATTCACAGGCAAGTTTTAACATTTCCTCAGTGTAATATTTTACGGTTTCAATTTTTTGTCTTGACCTTCTTTGTTGGCTTCGAAATGTATGCTTATTTTTCTAAAATAAACCAAATAACAATATTATTATTGAAAAGGATTGGTCTTCGGTGGCGAACAATCGACAGAGGTGTAATCATTAAAATAAATGTTCTCAGTGATAGAGGTCGGAATAGGCATTACACAGTATTTGCTTAAGCGTCGAGGAACTTTAGGCAAAGTAAGTATGTGGATAATACCCTCGAATAAAATCCCAGAATTATTTCAAAGTTCTGAATTCAAGGTTTTAAATTTTAGGTAGGAATTCCCGTGTCACTTACTTCCTTGAAGTATTCATGCCAATATGCTCGTCCTATTCCGAACTCTGGTAATACTGATGATTTGAATGATTACTTACACTTAATAATAATTTAAAAAAAGTTTCGTTAGTGCCAAACCTCAGCCTATTTTGATGGCTGGTAATGTTGTCAATAATAGATCGCAACAGTACTGGATATGTAGGTAAAGACCTACCTTTATAACTTTAGTTTTAAAAGACGTTCAGCATTGATAATAAATAACATATAAAACTCTTAAAGCGTTTTTGTATAACATAATTATAAATTATACTAACCTGTGTCACAACCATCACGCACAAATCACTTTTGAATTTGCACCAAAATTTGCCCGCAAAAATACGCATCGTACTCGACGAGACATAGTTGATAGACACTGTTGATAGACACATAATGTATTTTCAGCTAAAGTCAATAAATGTTATCATAGTATTCAGATATTTGTGCACTTTAAAGTTATGCTAATAAAATGATCATCGGGCAAAGATACCCATGGTGGCAATGTTGGCGTATTTCACGGTATACCTGTTAATATATTTTGATAAAAGTAAAAAAATATACCAACTTCTATTATCAGGTCTATGATTTATCTCGTCTAAGACGGAACCCTACACAGCCCGTGGCTCGACACGCACCTGACCTAATTTTTATAATAATCTCCTTTCCAGGCGGCGACGACGTCCAGCAACTCTGCGACGCCGGCGAAGAAGAGTTCCTCGAGATCATGGCCCTCGTGGGCATGGCTTCCAAACCTCTCCACGTCCGGCGCCTCCAAAAGGCCCTCCAAGAGTGGGTCAACAACCCCTCCCTCTTCCAAATCCCTATCGTCCCCAACCTCTGTTCCGATCCCTTCATGCAGTGCAACCAAAGGATGTTAAGCATGCCTACGATACCGACTTTGCCGAGAAGTGTAGCATCGCCCGAGAGCAGAACAGTGTATAGCCCTTCGCCCGGTGCGCCGGAGAACAGTTGTGGGTCTACCGCCTCTGCGGCGAATGCTAGTCCTGTGCACACGTCTACGTTCTCAAAGATAGTCCTCCCCCCTTCCCCCGCGGCGCCTGTGACGTCGACAGCCAGGTCGTTCTCCCCCCAGTCCGCCTGTGCCCCGGCTTCGGCCGGATCTAGTCCTGGATCTGTTACCTCGCCAGTTCAGCTCACGCCGGTTCTGTTGGATGTTCATGTTCAGGTAAGTTTTATATTATTGTTATTTCTCTCTGTTCTCTTCCAGCCGTAGGATGTCAACTGCTAGACAAAGGCCTCCCTCATTGATCAAGTACTTATCATGATGGGTAGTTGCCATACTTAGCGCGCTTGGCAGGCGCGGGTTGACGAGCGCAGTACAGGATGTTATTACCCGTGTGTCTACCATGAGTTGTCACTGTTAGACCGCCTGCCGTTACTACAGTAGTAATAGCATTATTATTATTTTGGGTATAGATTTTCATCTGCTCGGCTTTAATAAGGCCGGAATTTACCTAAGGGCACGGGCCTAAGCCAAGTGCACATTAGTTGTATTTGTAGATGCACCTCCGTTAGAGGACTGTGGTGCGTCAATCGAAACATCAGTTTGCAAAAACTTTCTCACTATCCTACACGTGTTAAGGATAACTGCTTTCTGCAAAAGTGCGAATGTGTGTTTAGGCAGGTCTAGTTGGGCGAGTGATTGAAATAGTTGTTGAGGTATCACCCAGGTTGTAGAGAGTACAATTGGAATAATTGACACATTATCCAAACGCCACATTCTTGTTATTTCATTTTTTAGGTCGATGTACTTTGTGAGTTTTTCAGATATGGTTTTTTGCAAATTGTGTGTGTTAGGGACTGCTATATCTATCAGCAGTGCTGTTTTATTAACTTTGTGTATAAGAGTCAAATCAGGTCTATTGTAGTGGATGGTTTTGTCTGTAAGGATGGCTCTATCGAAATAAAGTTTATGTGTGGAACTTTCCAGCACGGTATCAGGGTTGTATTTGTAATAAGGCGTTGGTCTTACAGGTGTTTCTATGAGATTAAATTTGGTCGCAATACGTTGGTGTATTATATTGGCGACTTGGTCATGCCTGTATTTATAATCTGTTTGCACGATAGATTTACAAGCCCCGGTAATATGCTGGATGTTCTCTGAAGCCTGATTGCAGCGCCTACATAAATCAGTAGTTAAACTTGGTTGTTTTATGATGTGCTTTTTGTAGTTACGAGTCTCTATTATTTGGTCCTGAATGGCAATCATGAACCCTTCCGTCTCCGGGAAGAGTTCCCCTCGATAGAGCCACTCGTTCGACGCCTGGATGTCGACGGTGGGGTGGCTCAAATCGAGGCGATGTCTCCCATGTAGAGATTTCAGGGTCCATTCCGAAATTAATGTTTTTCTGTCTGTAAGTTCTTCATTCCTTTGTTTATTTCGATCGCGAAGATTAAGTGGTGTTAGTCTTTGGTCTAACTCAACTACAGACCCATGAAGTGCAGATGTGTGTGTTTTGCTATGGAAGTATGCACGAAGTGTCATTATCTGTTTGTTGTGCAGATTATGGATATTGACAATCCCTCTACCCCCTTCTGCTCGCGGAAGAATTTGCCGTTGGAAACATGCACGTGGATGATGTTTACGATGTTTTGTCATAGTGACATTAATGAGGCGTTGTAAATTTTTTAATTCACTTTTGGTCCAGTAAATTATTCCGAAGGAATAGGTAAGAATAGGTATGGCGAAAGAATTTATTGCTTTTACACTGTTTTTTGAGTTAAGTTGTGATTTAAGTATGGAATTTAACCTGTGTTTCAAATTTAGTGATAGTTGTGTTTTTATCTCTTTAAAATGGATTAATTTAGATTGATGGTAGCCTAAATATTTATATGTTTCGTTTTCGTTCAAATAATCTATTGTCTCGCCAGACTGTAGTTGATATGAGTGCTGATATTGCTGGCCGGCTTTTATGGAATTAATTTTACATTTTTCTATTCCAAACTCCATCGAAATTTCAGTTGAGAATTGTTCCGTAGTACGAATTAAAAGCTCAAGGTCATCTTCAGACGATGCATAGATTTTAATGTCGTCCATATATAGCAAGTGATTTATATTATTTTTTTCAGAATTGTGCGATTGTCGTTCGGTTGAGTGTTCGAGACTATGTCCTACTCTCATTGAATTAAGATTATTAGATAGGGGATTTAAGGCAAGGCAAAACCATAATGGGCTGAGAGCGTCCCCCTGAAAAATTCCGCGTTTTATGGCTATCGGTGTAGTTACAATTCTTGTCCTGTTAGGTGATTGTGCCTGCAGTTGGGTTGTCCATTGGGTCATAGCGCTACCTAAAAATGAGATCAATTCTGGGTGGATCTTATAAATTTCTAGAATTTTTAGGAGCCATGTGTGTGGAACGGAATCGTAGGCTTTTTTGTAATCAATGCAAGTGGTGTAGAGGTTCGATTTCAGCTTTTGAGCTCGTTGCAGTATTACTGAGTCAATAATAAGTTGCTCTTTACACCCCTGACTATATTTTCTACATCCTTTTTGCTGTTCAGCCAATATTTTGTTGGTATCAATGTGTCGGTATATGAGTCGTGATATACAAGCCGTGATGATTTTGTAAATGGTTTGCAAACAGGTGATTGGCCTATATTTTGCTGGGTTGGTTGGGTCTTTCGGATCTTTTGATATCATGTACGTGGTTCCAACTGTGATGTAATGGGTCATTGTATCAGGGTTTTTTATAAAACTATTGATGTAATTGTATAGATAAGGATGGATGATTGTAAGCTTTTTGTACCAGAATGAATGAACACGATCTGAGCCAGGTGTTTTCCAATTATGCGTGGTGTTTAAAACATCTTTGAAGACGTCAATTGGGATGTGTTCGTATTCCATTGGTCCCAAATCTGCATACCTTGTGCATTCATTATGAATCCATGTGGCTTCTTCATTATATCCAGCAGGATTTTCCCATATTTGAGCCCAGAATTGACGCAGGTCATTAGGCTCCAGCTGAAAAGTGTTTACCTGAGTGTTGTTTGCAGTGTTACTGGTAGATGTTGTATTGTTTGTAGTATGTGAGAGAATCTGGTAAAATTTTCTCTCATTATTGCTAAAAAGTGAATTTTGTTTATTCCTGTCATTGCATTCTTTGTAACGATTAAGGCGGCTACTTACAACATGAAGTTTTTGTTTCAGGGTGTCTAGATAGTGGCTAAGATCTGTGTTAGGTAATTCGTGTGTTGTATGTGTTTTATACTGCTCAAATATTTTATTTACTTGTTTTGTAAGGGCCCTACTTCTGTTACCGTTGTTATACTGTGTTAAGCGTCCTACCTGTTTCCGTAAGTCGTCTAATTTTCTTTCAAGACGTTTTTGCCAATTAGGTACTTGGTTTTCTTTAGGTTGGTTTATTTGTTCTTCGGGTGGTAATTTTAGTATAGAGCCGTTTGCTTTAGCAGCTGTCCATGCAGCACAGTATATTATAGTCTGTAATGACTCAAAACTGGTGTCTAAGCAAACATTCTCGGGTAATATAATATCATTTATATAACTGATTAGCTTACCAAATTTCTTCGAAGGTCTTTGTTTGGGAATAAATGATCTGTCATCGGGCTCAGTGTTGGTAAAGTGGAGTAAAGCTTCAGAAAATATTAAGTCCACTTCCTGATTTCTCTCCTGATCAGATAAACAAGTTGGTTGGTGTAATTTATTTATTTATTTATTTATTTATGGACACCCAACAAAAGAATCACAATAAAATATAAACTTATAACTAATTTAACTTATGACAATGTGTTCCTCCACTTACAGGATGTCACAGCATGCAAGAATACAAATTTTGCAACATTATAGGCATATAACAAGATAATTTTACGAGAATGTATGACAAATAATAAGTTAATAAAAAATAACAAGTCTTTCAAATTCAAAATTACGAATACTTATACAAGAAATGTAAAGTGTACTGTTGTAATATTTGTGAGTGTGTGTTACTACAAGGGATTGTGTTGTCTATTGCATCGTACCATATCGTAGCATTAATATGTTCTTGGGACGGATCATCTGGGCTAGTCGAATCTATTTGTGTGCCTAACTCATTAGCCACCTCTTGCCTCTTGCTCATGTATTGAGTCTGTCGTCGTCGATTAATTTATTCGCTATGATTACTCTTCTTTGGTCTGCGACTCTTTGTTCGCTTATGTGTGAGAGGTTAGCATAAACAGTGATAAAGATCTGATGTAATGGTTTTCTATAAGCTGTTTTATTTATTTCTAACTCCGTAATTTTATAATATGCTTTAATGATGGTCTCGTTGTGTTCTGGTGTCCACCGCATACGATGTGTTATGTTTGGTTTTTGGGTATTTTGTTGTTGTGTTTGTTCTTGTGGGTATTGTAAACAGGACTTTACATCTGTTGTTATTGCCTCTATGCAAGCAGAGCTTAAAAGCTTATTCCTAACTATTGCCCTACGTTGGTCACCTAATCTTTGTTTGCTGACTTGCATCTCTGGAAAGTTCTCAGTAAACTTTGCATGTAATTCTGTAAAGTATACTTTTGTATTTGTTTCTAAGTTGGTAATTAATAGATAGGTGCGCAGGATAAAAACGTTCATTTCGTTTGTCCATTTTTTACGCGCACATTTCTTATTATTAAGAGCCTGTACTGTCCCACTGCAGGGCAAAGGCTTCCTTCCTTCCTAGTAATAGCATGGACCAAATAAATAGATTTGACGATTTCTAGTATGGACATTAGGAGTCCAGTATTTATTTGGTCCATGGTAATAATAGTACGTCACTATGTCATCTGTCAGATTTGTAACTCATGGTTCCAAATTCTAAGCAAATGAAGCCTAAACTACAGTCGCTGTGGTATAGTTTATTGCGTATTTTAGTACCAAACTATGCGCTAGAGGCAGCGCCTCTAGCGGATAGTACAAGTTTCATTTTATTAACTACAGTCGCTAGCGAGTAGGTATAGATTGTGAAAACTAATACCGGAAAGAGCTGCCGCTCATCTGCCGGAGATATCCTTCGTCTTACTGCATCCACGGGGATGAGAGGAGAGGCAACATTCTACTGCCGGCACTCCATGGCAACATTCACTGTTCTTTTAGTTAGATCTAATGTGACTGTTAGGCTTACAATACAATATAAAACGATATTTAGTAAAAATAAATCGTGTGATAATCTCCACACGCTTTTGTAAAATTTACACTTTGCTTTTGCTTAGAAGTTTCAGTTCATACTATTCAGGGCATGTTGCAAGTCTTTGATCTATCTGGGTGTTGTGAATGTTTTTATATGTATAATAAAAAAAATAATAAAAAATTGTATAATAAAAAAAATATCCATCTACATAGTATAATGTATTAAGTATATCAGTCATCTAGTACCCTTAACACAAGCTCTGCTTAGCTCGGAGCTAGATGAAGCTGCGTAAATTGTCCAGCATTAAAAAAAATCCAATCAAAACCAATCTAAATTACAGAAGCTATCAACAGCAGCCGAAAATCTTAGCAAGCACCTGCCCCAATTAGAACCAAAGCCACAAAACACGAAGAAGAAGATGTGCAAAGAACTGGAGCTGGTGATGGGTATGCCGGAGACGGACCCTCGGCGGATGGACGAGCTCCGCAAATACGCGGCTATCTACGGACGCTTTGACTGCAAGAGGAAGCCGGAGAAACCGTTGACGCTGCATGAGGTATGTACGTCAGTGTCATTTAGTTGGACAATTGACTAAATTTTTATTTTTAGTTCGTCATGAAGACCAATCGTATCAATCATCTGGTTTCCATGGCACAAGCTTTACTGAGTTAGGAACTAGGTGGTGCTGTTTGTAGCCTCCAGCATCATTATTATTCATTATTACTGTCCCAGCATAATTTATTAATAAATTCAACCTCAACTCCAGGTGATGGTGAACGAAGCAGCAGCCAAGAACTGTCGCTGCGCCCGCACTCCTCGCGAGACGCCCCAATGTCCCAGCATTATTTACTGATAAAGTCAACCTCATCGTCTCCAGATGATGGTGAACGAAGCAGCTAAGATCTGTCGCTGCGTGACCGCACTCCTCACGAGACGCCCTACTGTCCCAGCATTATTTATTGATAAAGTTAACCTCATCGTCTCCAGGTGATGGTGAACGAAGCAGCAGCTCAGATCTGTCGCTGCGTGCCCGCACTCCTCACGAGACGGGACGAGCTGTTTCCACTGGCGAGGCAGCTAGTGCGCCGAGCTGGACTGCACTATACTAGGCACAGGTAAGAAATTGTACCCACCTTCAACCTTCGTACCTTACACTTCATACCTTCATACCATACCGTAACAATACCTTCATAACAAAGCCGTGTGCCTAGTGGGATGTCTTGACTTATCTTTCATTTTCCTTCTTTCACTAGCGTTTATATTAAAATAACTACAATAATCACAATAGTTTCTTTTTTTTTTATCCGAAGTTCGTAGTTATATCTGTACCGATCATATACCGTGCACCAATGGATTTGCAAAATAATAGAGGGAAAGGAGCAATCCGAAGTTTAGAAACAGATTTTAGTGAAGAATATTATTATTACCTGGAAAAATAAGTGAAAATCGGTCCACTCGTTTAAGAGATACGGTGCCACAGACAGATATACAGACACACAGACACATAGAAGTCAAACTTATAACACCCCTCTATTTTTTAAAGTAAACTAAAAGCTTATTTCAATAATGATGTTTTAATTTCCAGCCTGCCACCATCAGCAGCGACGGGAGACGACAGAGAGCGTGATGAGGACGAGTTGCCAGCCAAGCGGCCTCGACAGGTCACAAAAGTAGACCTCACGGAATCTTAGACACAAAGCTTGGGGGGAACACTAACAAAACATACTAAGTCTAGTACAAACTGACATTAGTTAGAAGCTAACTATTTAAGTAGAGGGAACTAACTTACTAACGAAAAGTGACTAATGAAGGTCGTTAACATTCAAGAAAGGAGTAGTATTCTACAAGACTAGACAATAATGTTAAGATACAATCAAAGTAGACCCCAACAAAGCTTAAACATAACAGACTTTAAAGCTTTGGGGAAACACTAACAATACAGACTAAAAAAGGCTGATAGATGTAATATAAAGGAGATATGATAATACAGCTCAAGGTAAACCCCAATAAAACTGAAACGTAACAGCTTTGGGAAACACTAATAATACACTGAGCCTAGTAAATATATAGGCGGCTTAGGAGGAACGCTAACAATATACTAAGCTGCTAAGCTCAGTATATTGTTAGAGGGATTATGATATAAAAGGGAAGCTATAAGTGAGCTAACGAAATGTCCACTCGTAATAGAACTATATGTGTAATGTCGTTAAAAACTTATAGAATTAGAAAAGAGACCAAAAGTAACAAGCTAACAAGAAACTTAGATAGACAAACAAAGATCTTAAATATTAATCGTCTAATAGATAACATTCTAGGTACAGCCTAGTAAACACGGATGAAACCAGCCGTGATTAACAAAGATTCTAAATCTAGTAGTAAAATAACAAAAGAGGTTTCTACTAAAAGACTTATAAATAAAAAACTAGCAGATAATGGGAATTGTTACCAAATTTAATGAGAATCATTTCGGTCTCCAAGTCGCATAGAATAGTAATTAATAGGCATTATTAAATTAGGCATTATTAAATGCTCAATTATTCGTAGTAGAATTGTTGCCAAATAAACCTTAGTTTAACAAAAACCTTTCTACGCTAATATTCTAACTAGACCATAATTAAAGACGTACATATCTGTCGGAAAAGTTATACGAGCTTGTAGGATTTTTATTGTATTTTGTAGGGGAGTAGTTTTCCGTCCATTTAATTATAACGTTAACGTAAAATTAATGAAAACTTTTAATTATCTGATGATTTTAATATAAATGGATATTTTTAAAGAAGATTCTTGTATGGGTCCGTTAAATTACTGTAAAAACTGTCTCAATTCTTATAGGACCCAACACACACCCTTAACCAACTCCAACTTAAAAGATTATAATCTTGACAGAAAGCAATCAAAATTATCTCGTAAAATTAAATATCGTACGTGCATAATAGAGGTAGTTACAGTTTTGTAAATGAAAATAATAACTATTTATCTGGCTTCTTGTAAAGGTAAGCATGTTGTACACACTCTAACGCCTGTAATAATTTTACTGATGCACTGTAGTTCATTTTGCTTTAGATTCACGGACATTTCTGTTGGTAAGTGGTTTAACATTTATTTTTATTTATTTTTTGGCATTATTTTGGATCTTATTCACTTAATTTAGGATCATACTTGTGGTACCTTGATATTAATACGAAGTTTTTCATCATTTTGTATTGACAAATTGTTCATTTAAACACATAACATCTAACATTTTAACCATTGAATTTATCTTAGTAATTATTAATAATAGTCTTAGCTGTTGTGAATTATTTGATTCCAAATTGACTGGATAAGAACCTCATAACTATATCTTTACTCATATATTTGTTGCTTGTTGTATTATTATTTTAGCTGGTATTTTGTGCAAGCTCTCTATGATTATAACCGTTGGTACTATCATGGTTGTTACCTTACAGGCAATATTTACGGGATATTTGCCATGATTTGAGTCTTTTTGAGTTTCCCGATATTTCGACGCAAATAATCATAATAATCCCGTTAATATTGCATAATAAATCTCTATGAATGCTTCTTCATCTTTTTACAGATAATTAGGTCGTTACATATGAAATTGGAATTTTGTCATACTGGCCACTTTGATCTCAAATAACTCCTCTTTGGTTAGGAATTCCAAATTCAAATTTAAACAGCTATTTACTCATTGCATTTGTATTTCGAAAACCATAATTCATTTGTTTTTCCTCTTTTGTACTTTTTCTTTGCGTCACCCAGTTTACAAAATGGAAAACTTGAAATATCGTGTTATTTACGAGTAAGAGTTCCACCGTGGCACCAGTGCTGCAGAAACGGCTCGAAGGATTAATGATGTTTATAGCGGCGGTGTCGCAAAAGAAAACACAGTGCGTTTTTGGTTCCAACGTTTTCGTTCTGGAAATTTCGACCTGCAGAACAAGCCCCGTGGACGGCCGGAGACCAAAGTTGATAATCAAGAATTGAAGGCTATTGTGGAAGCAGATGCATCACAAACCACGTCCGAGTTAGCTGCAGGCTGCGGTGTTAGTGATAAAACTATTTCAATCCACTTGAAGCAAATTGGGAAGGTGAAAAAGCTTGAAAGATGGGTACCTCACGAATTGAGTGAAGCAAATCGACAAACGCGCGTCGACTGCTGCGTTACATTACTCAACCGGTACAATAATGAAAGGATTTTAAACCGAATCCTTACCTGTGATGCAAAGTGGATGCTATAGGATAATCGGAAGCGCTCATCGCAATGGCTGAACCCTGGCGAACCAGCCAAATCGCATGATTTGGCTGGTTCGCCAGGGTTCAGCGAAAACTGACTCAAAAAAAGTTACTTGTGAGCGTTTGGTGGACCAGTGCCGATGTCGTCCACTACAGGTTTCTTAAAACTGGCCAAACGATTACGGCAGATGTCTATTGTCAGCAACTGCAAACCATGATGGAAAAGCTAGCTGCTAAACAACCGAGACTGGTCAATCGCTCTAGGCCACTGCTGCTTCAGGACAACGCCACACACTGCTCAACAGACGGCTACCAAATAGAGCTTCAATTGGAATGTCTAAGACATCTACCGTACTCTTCGAACCTTTCTCCAACAGATTACCATTTTTTTCGAAATTTGGATAAATTCTTGCAAGGAAAAAAATTCAACTCCGCTGGGGCAGTCCAAACCGCCTTCAAAGATTCGCGTCCGAATGGTTTTTTTAATAAAGGGATCAATGAACTAACTACCTACGACTAATTAAATATGTTATATAAAAAAATTCGACTTGTTCCTCTCATACAAAACGCCAATTTCTAAGGTAACGACCTAATATAATACACTAGTTATCTGATCTAATTCCTCAATAATATAACGTTTAGAGATGTAATTTTCACATTGTCGAGTAGGAAGATGGTCTGCGACACAGTTTCTAAAATAAACTACTGAATGCATTATCGATTTCCTTGTACTTTATGACATAAATAGTCAAATTAGCTTCACATGCTTTTTATTTAGCAGTTTTGGGTGTCAGGGTACTTCTAAAGATATAAATATTTGTCAGCGATACTCTTTAATGTGTTACAAATCCAAGTTTACATCAATATTGTGACCGCAGCACAGCACAATCATAATAATTATTTATTTTTTAACAAAAAAAAACTACTATAATTACCATCACAGTGAAAGTGATGAGTAGGCATGACTCCTAGAATTAGCGTATAGGATCTTATCGCTATCGCTACTCGTGAAATTTTTAACAAGAGTTTCGAAGGTCAACTCTATCAGTTTAATTTCATCAAATCATGGTTTCTAAATGCAAATCGGTTTATGAACACGACGGAGTTCTGAGGTAACGTCTGTATTTTTTTGAAATCTTTATGATTTATAAAAAAATACTGATGTATTAAGAGCCTGCTCCTTTTTTTGAAGTAGGTTAAAAAGATAGAACATCCGTCTTGCAAAGTAAGTGACAAAGCTGTATGGAAAAACAACGTCTTTGCTACGCTCAACAATATTTTTACTATTCCCAGTCATATTTTTAAAGCAAACTATGTCAGGACTCCCCAAAATAAATGTATCTAAATAGTAGTCACTAACAAGAGACTTCAAGAAACAATTTGTAATCAATATCAACGTGTCTCTACTGATTAAACCAAACTGCTCAAATCTTGTTAGGAATTTCATTCAAGTTAACTATAACTTGAATGAAACTCCCAACAAGATTTCAACATCAAGAGCACTAGCTAAGAATTTCGAATTGTTGTCTTGTAACAATCGTGTTTCCAACAGGAGTGCGATGATAACGGAGTCCGGGCCAGTCCTGACGCGGCGCGAGGCAACTCCAACCATGGGTAAGTTATGGTTTCGCTGACTAATTCTATTCACTTCCCCTTTTTCTTATTCAATTCGTTTATTATAAATTTAGATATAGCTTATCAGACTTATCCAATCGGCTGTATCTATTTACAAACACAACTATATGTACATTACAAATTTAGTATGAATACATGTTTTTTTTGTACTGAAAGGATGTAACCACGTCTTATATGTACCCTAGGCAAATATTAATTCCTATTCGATGTCCGAGGAAATATCCATGTGATTTAAATCTGGCTGAAATATATTTTTCGGAATCTCATGGATATTTGACGATATCCAAAGCCCGCGCAAAATCGCAGCGTTTTGACGGCGCATATCCCGTTTTCTTCTTTTGTCTTTGCTTTCTGAGTGCACTCAGTGGCATCATCCATCCTGTCCTGTTTAGTTCGTCGTTCCATTCAATTCGTTCGTCTCTTCGTGATGATCCTACATCTCCCATCTTTTTCTACCCCCTTAGCAATCACTATTTGAACCTAATACATGGTTTCTGGAGTGAGACTTCAGTGTGTGTTACCAGTGATGGATGACATATGGAACCGAAACGTGGTCCTTCACTGCAGGCCTGATAAATAAGCTCAGAGTCGCTCAACGAGCTATGGAGAGGGCTATGCTCGGGGTTTCTCTTCGTGATCGAATCAGAAATGAGGAGATACGTAGAAGAACTCGTGTCACCGACGTAGCCGAACGGATTATCACGTTGAAGTGGCAATGGGCAGGCCATGTAGCTCGAAGAACAGATGGCCGATGGGGCCAAAAGGTTCTCGAGTGGAGGCCACGGACCGGTAATTGCAGTGTAGGACGTCCACCTACAAGATGGGCAGACGACTTGGTGAAGACCGCAGGTCGACGGTGGATGCAGGCCGCTTCTAACCGCAATACCTGGAAATCCATGTGGGAGGCCTATGTCCAGCAGTGGGCGTCCTACGGCTGAAATGATGACATGGTTTCTGGAGACATCAGAGACTAATAATAAGTCTTCCTAACAGGTTTTGGCTACGGCGAATTTTTTTCTGCTTATAAGTGTGAATGGACTCTAAGATGACCTATGTAGCAGATTTTGGCTTTTAACGTGCGTGCGCAAATAGCGAGCCAATAATATCACAGCATAAACATGTTATCTTGCAGATGGTGGGGCGTGAAGACTGAGAGTGACGACGCTGACTCCAGATGCTCTTATTCCAGCACCAGCACTCCTCCACCTGTAAGTAGTAGTGTATATAAAGGCTTTTGCATCTATTATATATGATTTTTACAGCGTCAGCAATTGGTAATCATGCTGTACGGGACGCTGTGCCTGGGACATTGTTAGATGGATTAGGTTTGCCCAGCACCTATACCATCCTCTCAGCTTCAAAGAACAGGTCGATAATTCTGAAGCTAACTAGGCCGCGGATTTCCTCATGATGTTTCCTTCTCCGTTAAAGCATATGTGTTCAATGTGCACATACATTTTTCAAGAAAGAAAAATCCATTGGTGCACGGCCGGTATCGAACCAACGACCTTCGGATTGAAAGTCGTGGGTACATCATCATTTCAGCCATAAAACGTCCACTGATAAATACAGGCCTCCCTCATGGATCTCCATGAGGGGTAGTTGCCATACTCACCACGCTTGGCAGGCGGGTTGGCGAGCGCAGTATGGAATGGTGATACACGGAATGACGCTGCTGCCCATCTTCCGGAGGTAGCTCTTAGCAGGCTCTTACTGCATCCACGGGCAAGAGAGGAGGGGCAACATTCTACTGCCGGCACCCCACGGCGATGCTTGAATATGCTGACTGTGATTATGCTGAGTAATGACCATTTTTGTCACATTTTTATTTTATTTTTTAAACCTTATTATTGTATATGGATTAATTGTAAATTGTGTGACAAAATAAACGTATCTTTTATACACTATTGGCCTCATAGATAATCTTAGAGTCGTTCAACGTGCTATGGAGAGGGCTAGGCTCGGAGTTTCTTTGCGGAATCGACTCAGGAATGAGGAGATACGTAGAAGAACCCGGGTCACCGATATAGCCAGACGGATTAGCACGTTGAAGTGGCAATGGGCAGGCCATGTAGCTCGCAGAACAGATGGCAGATGGGGCCGAAAAGTTCTCGAAGTTGGAAGTCCACCAACAAGATGGGCTGACGACCTGGTGAAGACCGCAGGTCAACGGTGGATGCTAGTAGCTTCTAACTGCAATAATTTGGAATCCATGATGGTGGCCTAGCAGTGGACGTCCTATGGCCGAAATGATGGTGAATGATGAAACTAGTACCACACCACGTAGTGTGGGACGCCAACCAGCTAGATGGAGTGATTATTTACGAACGGTCGCTGGCAGACGGTGGATGCGGCAAGGCGAAGACAGGGTGAACTGGCGCAGATTTAAGGAGGCCTATGTCCAGCAGTGGAGTAATATAGGCAGTTGCTGATGATGAGGACGGCCACTGCTGGACATAGGCCTCCCTCATGGATGTCCTAGGTTATGAGGGGATTATTGAAATACAGGCAACTACCCCTCATGGAGATCCATGAGGGAGGCCTGAGTTCAGTAGTGGACGTTTTACGGCTGAAATGATGATGATAATGATGATTGAAATATGCGCTTGCCAGGCGGATTGGCAAGCGCAGAACGGGATGTTGAAACACGGAAAGCTGCAGCCCTTCCGGAGGCATGCGTTGGCCGACTCTTACTGCATCTACTAGAGGCAATATTCTACTGCCGGCACCCCACGGCAATACTCAATACGGGCACAATATTTACGCCATAATCCATTGCTTTTACAGGAAACAGAAGAGTCCCGTCCACAAGTGGTGGCTGCCAGGGGTGACAGCATCATCGCAGTGGCCAACCCCGCGCTGCACCCTCCGCACCCCCTGCCCGCGCACCTCCAGCCGATGCACCATCCCGCGCGGAACCATTCCAACTGACATCCTGATGACAATGCCCGTCCACTAGTGGTGGCGGCTAGAGGCGACCGCATCGCAGTGGCCAACCCGTACTACACACACCGCTCTCTCAACCGCGCACCTATACACCAGCCATTTTAGATGTAGAATATTAGAAAAAAAAACTGTCAAATTTAAAATTGAATTGCTTCCTAAGGGTTGGTTTTTTGACCGAGTTAATAGTAATTTATATTGAAGGAAGTAGTCATTAATCCCCCAATAATTGAGATATAATATATCTCAATTATTGGGGGATTAATGACTACATATATTATATGTATGTACATGTAAATAAAAACCATTAGAAGACAAACATTCTACATCGAATGTGGTGCCACTGAAAATCAGTGCCGTGTTCTCACGGCGTGTGCTGAGTTGGTGACCAGTTTATGTCTCATAAGATTTTTATTCTGTTTAAATTATGTAATTTTAATTCTAATTTACCTGTGTACTTATGAGTCGTAAATAAATATTTTCTTATTCTTATTCTAATGTGGCTGGAGTATAAATCCGATGAACCATCTCGCGCGGAACCATTCCCACTGACATCCTGATGACAGCATAGATTTAAATCATTAGATGAGCCCTGACACCAAAAACTGTGGCACTGTATTTATATGTATGTTAACAGTAATGCCGACGCACGCACACTGATTTTGCCAACCTAACTTTTATTGTTACCATTTATCGTGCAATCATGTTGTATGAACTTTCGCGAAAAAAATAACACGCATTACGTCCGGCTAACACTGTGCTTAGAGGCACATTGATTTCATTTCGTGTGGAAACAAATGCGGTCTCATTACGGTAGAGCGTATCTAACGATTTAAATCTTTGGATGACAGTGACAAATCTCTCCATTTTAAACTGAATACAAGAGACTTGCTTGAAACTGAATACAAAGCTCGGCTAATGATGGGATCCATTAGGGATAAAATATTTATAATCTTCGATCAAATATAACCTAGATACCTACAACATTACCCAATGAAACTACGCAAACAAACGGCTTGATTTTTACTTTTGAAATCTGTCAAAACTACGATAGAATATAAATCCAATGGAGTAGTTTTCGTATAATATTTTTTTTGCTTTAAGAAATTTATGAATAACTGTTATTTGGCTGTAAATTTATAACCTAGATAGCTTACCCTGGCTTCGCTCAAGTTATCATTTTTTGTAATAACCTTTCTCCGTTGACTCCGAAATACATTCATATACAAGTGAGATTGTTTGTTGTGTATTTTCATATAGCAACGACTGAACAATTTAAGTTAATATTTTTACTAACCCAAACTTTGAGGCATGTAGGGGTTAAGTAATACATGAATTCAAAGGGCAAATAATTTGATTTCAAAAATACTTTTATTTATTACTAATATACATTTATTACTGATAACAATTATAATAACGTATAATAATTCATTTTCATACTCGTGACGGTAACTGCTCGAAGTATTATTAATGTTTTGGGTTGAAGTAGTTTGCAGAATGGAAATTTTTTCTAGCGATATAAAATTCCCACTAAATTTACTACTTAGCTCTAAATGAGCTAACATCGTCTTGTATGCTGCTATAAATTGGCGCGTATTAGGGTTATATTTTATTATTTTTATATATTCTTCGAAGTCCGTTGTTTGTGATGTACATGTCTGATTCAGCAAAATGGTCTGAACAAACTACACAGGACTCATTAGGTGTATAATATTCGTCATTGCGTTCTTCTTTAACCAATAACCGCCACTTTTCTCTTTGAATTTCGTTTTTGGGAAATCTGTAATTTAAAACTACTTTTACTGCGACTCCAATATTTTGCAATGTTATTGTTCTGAACAAGGGTTATATTTGTCCTTGTCTTGCGTTACGCGTGTGAAAGAGACAACATCGAAGCCAAAATAATAGGATATACATTTTTTTTAAACTAATTTAGAGATGATTACTAGATTATTTAGAAGTTTAATCACTCTATGTACTTGTAAAAATGTAATACTTACCGAAAATACGAAATTCCATGTTGTTTTTTCCTTGCGAGTGTGATATTTTTACAACTTTTTACGAAACATTTCGGCATTGTTACACGCGTGACAGTCGGCGCGATACTGATGTCAAAAGAGTGCAAACAATGAATTTTTGCACTCTTTAGTCTGGTCACTTTTAGTGAGCTTGCGCGATATCTAGGTTATATTTGATCGAAGGTTGTAATAGTAGACACGAGAGCCCCTCAAGGTACAGTTTCGAGCCTAAATTTAACCTTGTGGTTGGGTTTTTTGTATCTATCACTTTTGATTGTTTAAAAGCCTTATTGGCTCTGATTTCCTAAATATACCTACAAACTCGGTAGACCTCCTCTGAATTATGTCTACTTTCTCTGTCCTTTGCTATTATTTTTTTGTAACCTCAAGAGTTAGGAATCCGTCACAAAAAAAGTAGAAAAACTAGCTGTACCTACAAAGAGTAGAAATATCAATAGAAAAGAAAATAATGATTTCAAGAATAAAAAAATCTTTATTGTTAATTTTTTATATTTTCCATGTACATTGTCTTAAATCAAATTAGTTTAAAAACTATTTTATCCATTTCGGACATACATTTCTATTTCAAAGTCAAAGTCAATAAGTGTTTATTCAATAGAGCAAAAAATAGAATAGTCAATTTGCAAAAGAAGAACACATTTAAATTGAATAAAGCACATAATTGAATTCGTTCGCTTCAGAAGGTCTACCATGAGTTTTTACAATATATTCTCGTTAGCGACTGTAGTTAAAAAGTGTATGAAACTTGTGCAGCGCCTCTAGGGGAAAGTTTGGTACTAGAATACGCATTAAACTATACTACAGCGACAGTAGTTTGCGCTTCATTTGCTTAGAATTTGGTACCATGAGTTACAAATCTGACAATTGTCATAGTAACGTACTATTATTACTACCTACTGTAGTAAAGACAGGACAATTCGAAAAAAAAGCAGTCTAACAGTGACAACTCATGATAAACACAATCCTCACTCTTTCTACTAAACCTAACAGACGCTGCTGTCAAGCGGAGAAAGCTAGTTTGTGATTAATAACAATTGCTGTCATTGTCAAATTGTATTTCCTACCAGTAAAAGGAAACAGACGCCATCTTTTTTCGTTCGAGGAACTATTTTTGAGCCTCATTTGATTCGTAGTTCAATACATTCCAACCTAATAATTATTTATTTTTGTGAATACTATCATATTATTATTAGAAAAATATAATGTAAAAATCAGTAATAATGTAAATGCCATAACTTGCCTTCTAGTTTATAGTGTAAATGCTACTTTTTAAATATTAGATAATAAATAGTTTTAAGGAAGTATTTAAACATTATAAAAGCCATTGTAAAAATGTATATTTGTTAGATAAGTAAATAGATAGGTTTGTACACAAATAAAAGTATACCCATACAATTCTAACGAATTTTATTCAGCCTTTTCAACTAAAACTGAAAATCAGCGCCGCAACCTCATAGCTAGCTACATATGTGCTTGCGGTAATGCCATCGAGCACATATCAGGAAATAAGGCATTGTCTTGTCTTTTTATTTTATGGCTTTTTGTGTTTGGTTTTACACGATTCCGCCAGAGTCAAGTTAATTTATAAATTAGTAAGTTTTTTGGCTAGCCATGTTGGCAGCCATTTTTTTGCCTAAACATATGACTAATCACTGCTGTCCTAGGCTGCAACGTCCCATACAGCATTAATAACAGTTGCTACATACATCAACTACAGGATGTATTATAATAGGTGGTCTAACACGAATAGGAGCATCATCTACTATTATAATAATATGTGGTCTAACCCAAATAGGAGTTACTCTGACCACCCAAAGTGAAACATTTAGTTTTCCGATTTTCTGGGATTCGGTGATTTTCATGTAGGTAAGAAGAGTTCGCGAATATTTATTTTTAGGTATTTTTTGTTTTTTTAGGCGTCACTATCGTTGGCAACCTAAACACCAGCTGATTCTTGACGGGGTCATTGACCTCAACTAAGAGTTGCCGTAGAGATGCAAATATAGAAAACCTGGCCTGAACCTAGACGTGTGCAAAGTTTCAGTTCAATCTGTATGGTAGTTTTTGCGTGGAGAGTTGTAGAAATAAATTATTTATTCTTACTCTTCTTTATTCTTATGTGTACTAACCCAAAAGGGACCCACGAAAGCACCCAAAACGGAACACGTAGTTTTGAAAACGATTAAAACGGAAATTCGTATTTTATTACCATTGTTTTTACAATTTGAGCATTATCATATAATAACTCTACTTTTTTACATTTTGAAAAGAAAACCTCTGTACCTATGTACTGAGGTTTTCTTTTCAAAATGTAAAAATAGGTACAACAGGATTAAAACGGAAATTCGTATTTTATTACCATTGTTTTTACAATTTGAGCATTATCATATAATAACTCTACTTTTTTACATTTTGAAAAGAAAACCTCTGTACCTATGTACAGAGGTTTTCTTTTCAAAATGTAAAAATAGGTACAGAGGTTTTCTTTTCAAAATGTAAAAAAGTAGAGTTATTATATGATAATGCTCAAATTGTAAAAACAATGGTAATAAAATACGAATTTCCGTTTTAATCGTTTCCAAAACTACGTGTCCCGTTTTGGGTGCTTTCGTGGGTCCCTATTGGGTTAGTACACATAAGAATAAAGAAGAGTAAGAATAAATAATTTATTTCCACAACTCTCCACGCAAAAACTACCCTACAGATTGAACTGAAACTTTGCACACGTCTAGGTTCAGGCCAGGATTAAAACATAGGCCTCTTTGTATACAGGTGTAACGCGTGCGCTACGGATAGAAGCGAGTACAACAATAAAACAATATATTCAAGACAAATCACAATGAGGTCATGTTGACATGACCTCATTGTGATTTGTCTTGAATATATTGCGTGTATATATGTATATGCGTGGCGCACAGGACATTGATGTCCTGTGCGCCACGAGACCAGAATTTAAAATATATAAATGAAATGCTGGACGCGCAATCCGCAGTAATCCTTCGTTTTAGCAATTTATCACTGAATGTTAAAACTATGTTGTGATCTCGAGGGAATTTCCCAAAATCGTTTTCCAGCTTAGTCAGTCGCTTGTTTGGTCATTCAGTCATTATACTTATAACTGCTACTGCTTTGGAAGATGCCTTCAAGCTCCTGGAATGGAAAGGACTGGGCATCGATATTAACGACGAATACATCACTCACCTTCCGTTTGTCGACGATATTGTGGTCATGGCAAAAGTCGATGGAAGAGCTCAGCACGATGAGAAAGAAGAATCTATTGGTTCACGGCCGGTATCGCGACCTTCGGATCGTAAGTCGCGGTAAGTACACATATTATACAGAGTGTAATATAACATGTGTACTAAGCCGAAAGGGGTGATTCTTACCATACCAAGGAATAACTTTTGTTGTACGACTTTTCAGGATTCAGTGATTTTCATTCAAGAAAAGACCACGAAAATGTTAACTTCAACAGCTGATTACGATAATGACAAACCAAACGCCGGCTGATTCTTGTCAGGGTCATTGAACTCCGCGAAATGTTGCCGTACAGGTAAAAATAAAAAAAGCTATAATCATAAAGAGGTTTTTACATTATAAAAAAAAACAATTTTGACCCTAGGATTTTTTCTTAACACCAACTAGTAAAATTTAAAATAAAAATATAATAATACACAAAAAAATACGAATACCCGATTTTTCCTTCAAAAACTACTTGTTTTACCGGGCTGAAACCCCCTTTTCGGGTTAGTACATACGTTTTAATACATCCCGTGATGGAGTTATATAATGATACTCCAGTTAAATTCTGATCACAACTGATTTATTAAACAATACTTACATAATTATATAAGGAAGCTTATTGCTATATAATCGTGACTTGTTATAATATTAAGATTTATCACGTAGAAATTATACGTGATAATATGTACCTTTTACATCCTGGCGACTCAAAAAATATGAAATATTTTATCTTCCTTGTACATCCCGTATTTTCTGCCTTGTATTCTCAACAAATCTATCAACTGCGTCAGTTTTTACGAGTGGGCGTTAGTCATGCATATTTTGAATTATGTCCGGTTGGGTTATCCTTGCGAATGTCCGAGCCATTAAAAATCATAATACCGGTAGTACATAATGCGACAAATCACTGTGTTGACAGCGCTTTGACATGTGTAGAAGAAATCACGGTCGTTTAATAATGGTGGATATTCTTTTGTTGCACTTCCTAAAAAGAGTAAGGCCCATTATTAACACATATGTATTTAATCGGGTTTTTATCGCGTTATTTACCTTTATTATTACCCGACGTTTCGACAGGATAAGAATAATAAATAAATAAATAAATAATGCTGGATAAATCACACAGCATCATCTAGCCCCAAGCTAAGCAGAGCTTGTGTTATAGGTACTAGATGACTGATATACTTAATACATTATACTACATAGATATATATTTTTATTATATACTAGCTGTTGCCCGCGACTTCGTAGGCGTTTCCGTCGTTTTTCGTAAAAAAAAATAGCCTATGTCCTTCCTCACGGTTCATTGGTTTGATGTAACTAACCGACAGATTAACTTTCGTATTTTAGTAGGGAAATATCAACAATACTGTTAATCTACAATACTGTTGAAAAATATCGCAATACGGAACCGCACAATATTATTGTTAATAGCAGTGCCCGCGACTCCGTCAGCGTGTGTATTGGTTACATTGTTTAAATCGCGTTCACATGAGGCTTAAGTACCTATAGAACGAAAATACTTCAGCGCAAAGCTTCCGGGTAAACTATGTTAAAAGTTGACCCGTCCGGCACGTGAACATAAAGATTTCTAGAACTGCTAACCCGGGAAAGAGCGACGTACGACTAACCATGCGAGAAACAACTCACCTAACCAACCTCTCAGTGAAGGTTTCGGACTCACGGGATAGTACATGTCGTTCGCGATCAGCTGTGAGACGTAATTCCCTCTCAGTGTAGGTTTCGAACTCGCGAGATAATGTATGCCGTTCGCGGTCAGCTGTGAGCCTCAATTCTCGTTGTGAAGCAGTTTCAGCTTCTCGGGATAACACATGTTGTTCTCGGTCAATGGTAAGCCTTAGCTCTCGTTGAGAAGAGCTTTGAGACGCCCGTAAGAAAGCTCGTCTTGCTCTGTCAGCTGCTAATCGCATCTCTCTCTCGGGAGAGCTTTCATTGGCTCGAGAAGTTGAGTAAATGAAAATAAAACTAATATAAAAAAGGTGAACGTAAAGTAGCCAAAACTTACCTATCGGTATCTAAAAATCTATGCCTACCTACAACCACTTCACCTAAAAAGAAATAAAATGTAAACTATTAATAATTTGTAATTTGAACGAATATTTAAACACTACTAAAATAACTAATACCTATTTTATAAAATAACAACAAAAGGAATCTAAAAATAAATTATGTTAACTTTTTTAGTTAGGGATGACTGAGAGTGTTATAAACGTAAGAGTTATTGCATTATAAGAACGTATTTTATAATGTGCTAAATTCAAATCTTTATGACAGAGTCTTCTAATGACATTTTGTTTAACTATAATTTGTATGGCAGACAAAACAGAATACTTTCAGATTAAGTTACAAATGATAATATTATAATAGGTTTTGTGCTAGAAGTAGAATTAAGAAAAAGCTAACTTATAGAAAATATTGTGTGAGCGTCAGCAACTGACGCTTCATAAATCATCTATAATAGATGCAAAGGCCTTACTTTCTTTTTTCTCTAAGACTTAAAACGAAATGGTCTTAATTTGCTGCCCCCTTAAACCTGCCTAGGCTCCAGCCTTCTTAGCCTATCGGTACATCTGGCACAGGCGATCATATAATACATGCCGCATATATGTCTTTGTCCTTGTAAACCACAACCGGTATCTGATGTCGACACTTCTCAATAACTAGACCACAGATCGCAGAACTAGACTGCATGAATATTCCACTTCCTCGCTACGTCCGGCTACTACGGAAGTCGGGAACACCGGAAATACGTATCGTTACGTAGAATTTTAGTCGAGGAAGACCGATAAATAAAAACCAGATCAAGATGGCGCATTATCTCAATGTTAGATGGCTCATCGGTTTGGGCCGGATGTTGATTAGAAATATTGTCACGAAATCTACTCGTAACTAACAATGAGACTTGACTTTAGTGAATAACGAAGTTTAATTAAAAAAAAACAGCCAAGTGAGTCGGACTGGCGCTCGAAGCGTTCCGTATCATTAGTCTGTGAAAATTTTCAAGCGTCTACTGGTTGCCGTTATTAAGATCGAGCAAATAACGGCATTAACATCACGTTTGTTGTATTTAGATTTATTTATATAACAAAGAGTTTACATTATAATATGGTTAGTAGCATCCTTAAGCCTATATTAGGTTTATCTGGACACTAGGTTCTCATAAATTACAATTGAATTAGGAAGGAACACATCAATTAATATTTACGCTGATCTTAAAATAGTTCGCAGTTACACAAAGTATGGGAGCCCCCCTTAAATATTTATTTTATTTTAATTATATATTTTTAAAATGAATATACAACTAAGTATTCTGTGAATATTTCAAGAGTCTACATGTTGCTCGTAAAATAGTCCGCAACAGACGCAATAACACTATGTTATGTAGATTCCCATCTAAAACTGCAATGTTAGGCAAAAGTGTTATATGCATGGCTCCTATTATCTATGACAAAATTCCTATTATATATAAGGAACTTAATGATAGCTTATTTAAAATTAAATTTAAAAAACTACTGATCTCAAAATGCTATTATACCATTGACGAATTCTTAAATGACAAATTGTAATATTATATTAATTCATGTGATTATTTACAGTGACATCATATTTTAGTTAATTAATATTTTTATTTTTATGGACTTGTTTTGTAGCATGCCACACTTTAATTTTGTACGCCTGCGAAGATAAAACATGTTGTTACTAATTACTTATTTTGTCATCCTAGCTTACACATGTTTATGCAAATAAATGATCTTTATCTTTATCTCGTTATTGATAACGAGCAAAAACAGCAAAAAAACACGTTTGTTGTTTGGGTAAATATTTATTTTATTCTGTTTTTAGTATTTGTTGTTATATCGGCAAATAAAATACATCATCTGTGAAAATTTCAACTGTCTAGCTATCGCGGTTCATGAGATACAGCCTGGAGGTGGACAGACAGACGGACAGAAGAGTCTTAGTAATAGGGTCCCATTTTTACCCTTTGGGTACGGAACCCTCAAAACCATTTAAGTGAAGTGCACTTCATATAAGTACTATGGAAACTGTTTCAACAACTTAAAAAGGAAAAAAGTCGTTTCAGCCATATACGTCCACTACAGAACACAGGCCTCTCTCATGGATCTCCATGAGGGGTATTTGCCATACTCACCACGCTTGGCAGGCGTGCTGGCGAGCGCAGTACGGGATGTTGATACACGGAAAGACGCTGCTGCCCATCTTCCGGGGGTATCCCTTAGCAGGCTCTTACTGCATCCACGGGCATGAGAGGAGGGGTAACATTCTACTGCCGGCGCCCCACGGAAAAAGGAAAAAGTACCTGTCTTAAAATATTATTGAATTTGATGATAGAAATATTTTGATTTTCATACGTGTCCAATAGTTTTTGTTCATGACGGACTAAAAATAAAAATTTTGTCAAGTAGTCTATTAATTTTACCACCACTAATATTATAAAGCCGTAAGTTTGTTTGTATGGAGGTTTGTTACCTCTTCACGCAAAAATTAGGCTACGAATTGAGCTGAAACTTTGCACACGTATTGATGTTGACCAGGATTAACACATAGGCTACTTTTTATTCGGGTACAATGCACGCGAAGTGGCGGGCAGAAGCTTGTTTAATATATAATTATTAATATAACAAGATTAGTTTGCCACTCAATATTATTTATGGCTTACCTATTTAGGTGACCGTTCACCAAGGTGACATGCGCTTACGCATAGTTTTCGCTCATATAAATCTCTATCAGTGTCAGCGCCAGGCCTCCAAATATAGACTTAATCTGTAGTTTACTGTTAGTCACAACATCTTATTAATCTTAGATTTAAATCATTAGATACGCCCTTACCGTAATGAGAACGCGCCGATTTGTTTCCACACGAAATGAGATAGCTCGCTCATTTGTAACCAGTGTACATCTAAACAAAGTGTTGGCTGGACGTGGTGTAAGTTATATCTTTCAAGAAAATTCGTGCAATAAATAGTAACGATACCTGTTTATAGTTTACAGTTTCTAGTCTGCGTTCGTGATGGCAACTTGGTGACGTCTGAAAACCAGCGTTGCGTATCGCTTCCGAGGGGTAAGCAGCATTATGCTGAGATTCTGAGATGTCACCTTTTGGCTCACTCGTCATATAGGGCCTTACCCACATAATTATTATAATGGTTTGCTTCTTCTTTTTGTTGTTTTATGTTGTTGGTAATTTTTTGATTTTGTTGTTTATCTGTATGTCTTGTGTGCCAATATTTATTGGCACACAAAGAAAGAAAACACATTTGTGTTTTCTTTCTTTTCTTTTCTTTTCTTTTCTTTCTTTCTTTCTTTCAGTTTGGTTTATTTGCAAAACCAATGAAAAAAACAATGTCGGATTTTGGTTTCAGGGCACATCTAACGTTTTAAATCTATGTTATTAATCTCCATTGTTTTCGTTCTGGGAACCGTGTGTCCTTGGTAACGTAGCTTTCAAATGTTTATTTCCGGATAGTAGTCCAGTTAAAATAAGTTATAAGTCAGCATTAATACCTAACAAGCAGAAAGCTAGGTACAGATGTTGAATGCAATCATCATTTCCGCCGTAAAACGTCCACCAGTGAACACAGGCCTCCCGCATGGATCTCCATGAGGAGTAGTTGCCATATTTACCACGCTTGGCAGGCGGGTTGGCGAGCGCAGTTCAGGATGTTGATACACGGAAAGACGCTACCCATCTTCCGGAGGTAACCCTAAGCAGGCTGTTACTGCATCCACAGGCAAGAGAGAAGGGGTAACCTTCTCGTAAAACGTGAAGGGGGAAGTGGGGCCAAAGTTATCCTTGATCATGGCGTGTAGAACTTTCGGGAAACTCAAAAATAATCAAATCATGATAAATATTCCGTAAATATAAAGATATAAGAAGATTTGCCGTGGGGTGCCGGCTGTAGAATGTTACCCTTCCTCTCATGCCCGTGGATGCAGTAAGAGCCTGGCTAAGGGATACCTCCGGAAGATGGGCAGCAGCGTCTTTCCGTGTTTAAACATCGCAAACTGCGTTCGCCAACCCACGTGCCAAGCGTGGTGAGTATGGCAACTACCCCTCATGGAGATCCATGAGGGAGGCCTGTGTTCAGTAGTGGACTTTTACGGCTGGAATGATGATGATAAAGATAGAGATATGTATACGTTTAATTTGTCACACGTAGTACAAGCAATCAAAATATATATTACTAGCCGCACCCCGCAGTTTCACCCGCGTAGTTCCCGTTCCCGTGGGAATTTCGAAAAATCCCTCCTTAGTGCACCTCTAGGATACTCAAGGTATATGTGTGCCAAATTTCAAGTCTCTAGGTCCAGTGGTTTAGGCTGTGCGTTGACTGTCAGTCGCTCAGTCAGTAACGGAAGAGTTTTATATAGAGGTATATTGATTAGGGTTCTAAAACTAGTGACAAAAATGGTCCTGTTCAGCATGTGCTGTGGCCGAACGGGTCGGACCACAGCGCTGGTCTTCCAAATCAAGAAGGATCAAGAATCAAAAAATATTCAGTGCGGCCGCATGGACCCTATTGACGCGTCACAAATTACAAAATAATACAAAACAAATGAATAGAAAAAATCACATAATTGAATCTGTTCACTTCAGATAATATTGCATGTAGTGTTCACAACCATGATAGTTTCAAAAGTTATTTTGAATGCAGTAGATAGATAGATAGACAAACTCTTTATTGTACATTCACCATAAAACATAAATTTCACAAAAAGAAACAGACAAATATAACATACAATGGGCGGTCTTATCGCTAAAAGCGATTTCTTCCAGACAACCTTTGGATCCGCCGTGGGGTGCCGGCAGTAGAATGATACCCCTCCTCTCATGCCCATGGATGCAGTAAGAGCCTGCTAAGGGATACCTCCGGAAGATGGGCAGCAGCGTCTATCCGTGTATCAACATCCCATACTGCGCTCACCAACCCGCCTGCCAAGCGTGGTGAGTATGGCAAACTACCCCTCATGGAGATCCATGAGGGAGGCCTGTTGTCATCAGTGGACGTTTTATGGCTGAAATGATGAACCTTTGGATGGACAGGATATAAGATAATAAAAACGGCGGTGTACGAATAATACATACGCAGAAATAGATAAAAATATACCTACATACATAACAGACTAAATACTTATATGATAAACATCCTTATAACTTCATAAATATATAAATACTACAATCTTAAAAAGGTAACGGTACAAATAAGATATCAAAAGTTGATTGACGACCTCTGTGGCGCAGAGGGCGAAGTACCGCCTGCGACGCAAGAGGCAACCTCTTCAATTCAATTCCCGCCTCCTCGGGACAAATGTCTGTACGATCTGCAGATATTTCTACAGGGTGTTATTGATGTTTTTCTATAATTAATAAAAAATATCTATCTATGTAGTATAAAACAAGCTCTGCTTAGCTTGGGGCTAGATGATGCTGTGTGATTTGTCGAGCATTATTTATTATTTATTTATTATTAATGTATTAAGTATATCAGTCATCTAGTACCCATAAAACAAGCTTTGCTTAGCTTGGGGCTAGATGATGATGTGAGAATTGTCCAAAGTTATTTATTTATAATACAAATAAATATCAAAAGTAGTATCTCATTTGTGCAAAATAAGTGATTCAAGGTCTAATGTCACAATTACCAGTTTTTGGTTTAGTTTTTAGGGTTCCGTACCCATATGGTAAAAACGGGACCCTATTACTAAGACTCCGCTGTCCGTCTGTCTGTCGGTCTGTCTGTCACCAGGCTGTATCTCATGAACCGTAATAGCTAGCCAGTACCTAGAACTTTTCAAAGATGATGTGTTGCCGCTATAACAACAAATACCAAAAACATAATAAAAAAATACTTACTCGCATGCAACAAGCGTGATTTTTAGTAATTGTAGAATTTTATTATTTCTATAAAAAATAGTTTTGATCTTTTTTATTTAGGCTTTCATAAAAACTAACTTCTTCTAAACGTACGTACGTTCTGATATGTTTTTTTGAGAGTATAACATTGATACACTTGAATTACAACCACAAAACTAGCAAAAACTATCCTTCCTTCGTAATTTTTTACGATCAGGTAAAGTGAAAAATATCGTGTTTTAAACCGTTGAATAATCGCAATAACGTTCATTCAACTTTAACATATATTTTGTTCCGATCAAAACAAAGGTTGTTTGGTAATATAAAATTGAATCGAAAACTGTCTAATTTGGAATACCGTGGCCTTATTTGCCAATCATCATTTCAGCCATAAAACGTCCACTGATGAACACAGGCCTCCCTCTTGGATCTCCATGAGGGGTAGTTGCCATACTCACCACGCTTGGCAGGCGGGTTGGTGAGCGCAGTATGGGATGTTGATACACGGATAGACGCTGCTGCCCATCTTCCGGAGGTATCCCTTAGCAGGCTCTTACTGCATCCATGGGCATGAGAGGAGGGGTATCATTCTACTGCCGGTACCCCACGGCGAAATAATTATAATAATTGCCAATGCACAAAATAAATGCCGTTCAATATTATTAGAGCCGGACGCATCGACTACTGGGAGCCTAAGCCATGAACCCTATAATTTATCACAAACGTAAGTTACTGTAAGGCCTTCTGCATCTATTATAGATGATTTACACAGCGTCAGCAACTGGTAATCATGCTGTACGGGACGCTGCAGTGCCTGACACATTGTACGATGGATAAGGCTTGCCCAGCACCTATACCATCCTCCCAGCTAAGTCAGCTATTAGTCGGAGTACTGATCAATACGTCTGAAGCTGACTAAGCCGCGGGTTTCCTCACGATGTGTTTTCCTTGTTAAAGCACTTAAATGTGCACATATGTATATTTTTCAAAAAAGAAAAATCCATTGGTCGGCCCGTATCGAACCCACGGCATTCGGATTGAAAGTCGTACCCCCGACTTTCAATACCACTGGGCCAACACGGTTTCCTTCGCCGTTAAAGCACGTGGTAATTGTGAACGTACATTTTTCACGAAAGAAAAATCCATTGGTTCAAGGCTGACTTACTAAAAGCACTTGTATTATATTATAAGAAGCCCTGTTGAACATTTAAAATAAGCACACACAGCATTTTTTTACATTTTAACTGTGTCATGGTTTCATGCCGGCAGTAGAATGTTGCCCCTCCCTCTTGCCCGTGGATGCAGTAAGCTATGGGATTCCTCTGGAAGATGGGCAGCAATCTTTCCATGTATTAACATGTCGTACTCACCACGCTTGGCCCTGCCAAGCGTGTTGAGTACAAAATTGAAAAACAACTACGTATTCGATTTTTTTCCCCTTCAAAACTACTTGTTTTCGGGTACACACACATATTACAATACAGGGTGTATTGTATTAAGTAAATTGAACAAAGATGGTGCAACACAATTTATCCTGGATGATTAACTGGTTTTTCCAAGTCCTTTCACTCGCGTTCATCTCAAGTGCTCTTGAACCAAATTCTGGACATAATCGATTCTTAGATTTCAGCCTCTGTTATTGTACCACAAACAACACATACCTCCTATTAAATTTGTAACTCATGATTTCCTCTTATTTACCATTATTGCACAGTTCCCGATAAATATGTCAATGACAATGTGATGTCATAATAAAATACCCAAATAACCAAAAATAGTTTAATACAAATAGCTCGAAGATAACATCTCTAAATCTAGTAAAAGTTACCCAAACTGATTATAGAAAATTACTGATTTCTATCTATAACCCAGTTCCGAGTATCACTTTCGTTTAGTTGTCATCCAAATCTGATCTGAAATGGTCATAAATCATTAAAAAAAAACATTGAAAAAATACCAAATCTTCATTATAGCTGCACATTTTGAAATTTTGCTAAAAATAAAATAAATTAAAGAATAATTTGGAACATCATATCATACTATCACTATATCAAACTAGGTGAGGTGGGCACAAAACACAAGACAAAAATAAAAATAATTCTTAACTGAATTGAGACCCCTCATTGATCTTACCTCAACTAAATCGGATGATAACGGACTTGGTGAATACAGGACTGGGGGAGGACGAACGAGACCCCTCCTCTTTGGGAAGTTAAAAGCAGCAACAAAATATAATGTTAACATGACTATAAAAGAAATGACGATCTGCAACCTCATACAAACATTTCCAGTATTACTAATCCTGGCCCAAAAGCACAATAAATGCCTGGAGACGCACTTCGTGTACCAACCCCCCTCCCCTACTCAATCCCCTGAGTACTACCATGCTTTAGACGCCCTGTTCCAGTCTCTCTATGGTCACGGCTACCCTAGTGACCAAGGGCACTCCGACCATGATTCCCATAAGCCATGCTACACGTATAGCAAGAAGTATGGGTTAAAACCTTGTCATGGGTAAGTTGAAGATTCAAGTTTGAAGTTTCATGCACAATATAATAAAATTATTTAATTCTTTATTATTGTCATATGTAGATTATAATTACATATAATTATAATCCAAGGCGTTACATGCTCTTAACCTTAACTTAAAATAAAAACAAGGACGGATAACAGTACAATGAAGAAGATAATTATTTAGTTGAGAATAACAAGATGTAGGTATTTCACTTTCAAAATTAACGTGAGATATACTATTCATTTTGTAAAAACGGGATTACGTGTCGGAATAATCTTCGACGTTACAATACTACGTGAGTAATCCCGTTTTTACAAAATGAAGATGTAGGTAGGTATTTATTTCATAAAAAAAATTCTTAATGGGCTCAGGGATAATAAGCCATTTTAGTTAAAAACTAAAAAATGTGTTTTCTTCTAAACCAAACAGATGGTTCTGGCAATTATGTGCTTTATTTTATAATTCATTATTAATTTGCTTCAGAAAACTTTTTTTTACTACGTGTAGAAAACAATGTATCATCCAAACGAACGAATTAACATCTTTCTTGGATCTAAAAAAAACATTTAACCCTTTTTATGTTTATTTTGTTTGTTTTTATAATTATAATTTTTAGTTTTTATCTTGTAAAACTATTCTATGTAGTTTTTTGCAATATTGAATAAAGACTTATTGGCTTTGACTTTGATTAATATGAAGAAACAAGATTTGTATTTTTGGATGTTTGTAATGAATAAACTCAAAAGCTACTAGACCGATTTTGAAAATTCTTTCACTTATAAAATGCTTATTATCATAACCTCACAGCATTTTACAATTTTGTCTCAACAACCCAGGTACCCAGAACACAGCTATGGCACCAGTTACGGCTCCCATGGAACCAGTTACGGCCACGGAACCTACGGTTCCCCTAGCACCTATGGGCATGGCCACGGCACCAGTTACGGCTCCCATGGAACCAGTTACGGCCACGGGACCTACGGTTCCCCTAGCACCTATGGGCATGGCCACGGCACCAGTTACGGCTCCCATCGAACCAGTTACGGCCACGGGACCTACGGCTCCCCTACCACCTATGGGCAAGGCTACGGCGCAGGGTACGGGTCACTGGGGACCTACTACCCTGGCTACAAGGGCAGCATGTATAGCAGCAATGCTACGTATGGAGGGGGGTACACCAGCAATACCCAGTACAACAGATACAAGGTGGTGGTGAAGAAGACGAGGATCGGGAGTAGGAAGAAGAAGAAGTCGGAGAAGATTCAGGCTGGTGAGTGAAATCGTATTTTATTGACTCCATTGATTGAAGAATATGCCAAGGAATACCTCCGGAAGATGGGCAGCAGCGTCTTACCGTGTATCAACATCGCGTACTGCGCTCGCCAACTCGCCTGCCAAGCGTATTGCAACAACCCCTCTAATTCTAATTCTAGTGGGGGTAACCATCTGGTTAGTGCAGATCTCTGCACTGACGTCCCGCATTGGGGTGTATTGTGCATTACCGCCCGACTCTAGCCAGCCCAACTCCTTAAAGTACCGGAGAAGGACTCTGGGCCGCTGGCAGCATTCCCTGAGCATTCCCGAAGGATATGCAGATGTTGTAGAAGGGCATGACTCTATGAGCTCCTGTAGTCCTGTTTCCGATCTGACGTCCTTTGTGGCAGTACAATGCAATAGTACGTGTTCCACTGTCTCCTCCTCAAGACACCCGCGACATAGTCCACTATCTGTGGCTCCTGTCTTCAAAAGATGGTGGTTTATATCACAGTGTCCCGTGATGACCATCCGTAGGTCTTGTCTTGTCATCTTGAGCAGAGATTATCTTTTTGTTTATCTCTGGAAGCATTACTTTTGTGTGCTTGCAGTCCGACCTGCGTTCCCATATTTTCTGGTGTTCTTTTACATAATTTATTTTAGGCCTGGTTTTGATCTCTGCGGTCGGAGGTTTGCAGAGGCCGATATCATCGGAATTAACAACCCCTCATGGAGATACATAAGGGATGCATGTGTTCAGCAGTGGACGGTTTAAGGATGAAATTATTATCTGACTGCCTTCCTGGCTCAGTTGGTCTAATAGCCAACTGATACGAAGGTAGCAAGTTCGATTCCTGCCACGGCCAAATGTTTGTAATTGTTCTGCTGATATTTGTCCCGTGTCTGGATATTTTTCTGTATGCATGATTTTAACAATTATTTTATTATTAATAATAAAATAATCGCTGCTGCTCATCTTCCGGAGGTACCCCTTAGCAGGCTCTTACTGCATCCACGGGCATGAGAGGAGGGAACATTCTACTGCTGGCACCCGACGGCAGTCTCTACGGATTTACAATAGATAGTTGCAAAATCTAGCCCCCAAACAACAACTGCCCGAAGATCACCTTTGTCCCGTGGCACTGCAATGACTGTCAATGACTCTGCACCAGGTCATCGTCCCCAAATGAACCTGGATTACCTTGCAAGTAGTGGTGTAACTACACATTGGAGGCCCGTGGCAAATTCATGGGAGGGATGGCCCCCCCTCAGTAAAAATTGTCATGTTTTTATATAACTTTTAACCGACTTCAAAATAAGCGGGAGGTTATGAAGACGTCGGTGTTTTTAGTTTTTGACCTCAGAACTCCGTCGTATCTGAACTGATTTGAAACAATATACCTAATCTGGCTTCGAAAGGATAGGCTGTAAGCCTAAATGAAGGTTGAAGTGAAGACATTTATAAGACTCCGTTTAAATTGTAATAATGTATTTAAATTGTAATAATTTATTTAAATTGTATAAATTTATTTAAATTGTAAAATTTATTTAAATTGTAATAATATATTAAAATTGTAATAATTTATGTAAATTGTAAAAATGTATTTAAATTGTAATAATTTATTGAAATTTATATAATGGTCTTCACTTAAGTTGTATCTAACCTTAAATTGGTTTAAAGTATTGATATGATATTATGTATATAACTTTTACTAAATTTTGTTAAAAATATGACCTCGCCTGGCCTCTCGGGGTCCGGGGCCCTTAGAATTTTGCCAGCTCTGCCACCCTATTGTTACGCCACTGCTAGCGAGGTCCAAAACCTGTCCAAAAGCGGGTTCGGTATTTTTATGGTTCCGGACCAAATTGGTAAAAAGGAACCCTGAAACTGAAAGTAACACCATAGGTAGTGACTTTCAGTTTCATTTATTTACCATAACTTTATATAACATAATAGGCAAGTCAAAACATACACAGATAATCCCGAACATAATCACCTAAATATTGGTTTTTCCTATGTGTATATACACATAATATATAATTTTAGTTAATAAGTTAGAAACTTGAATATGACCGACTCATATTACGACATTCGACACTATAAAATGGATGAACACATATTAACTTATTTTTAAATATATCAATAGGTAGCTGTATTCCAAGGCAATTTATTGTACCTAGCTAACTTTTAAGTATTTTCCTTGTTTGTAAGTTTTAACCAGTCTTGTTTTTAAAATATTTTACATCCATTTAGTGTTTTATAATGTTGTAGTCATGTAGGTAATTGCATTTTCGTAGGGAACTAATTATTTTTATCGTCTATTTCTAGGGAATTTATAATAAATAACGATATTACTATATAGTATTTAGGACTTTTAAAAATAAGCTCTGACAGATGCTAATCTTTGTAAGTTAAATTCTAATGGACCTTTTTTGTCTTATTCAGACTTTATTTATTTCGGAAGCATTTCCCCAGTTTGTAATAGCATAGCTCATAATGGAATGGTAATATGCATAGTACTTTGTTTGTCTGTCTGTCACAGCCAAATATCTCAGGAACTACTTATGCCTTAAAATTTGGAATATAATTAGTTAACGCATTATCACTAATATTGCAAACAAAAAATTACATATTCATATTTCAATCAAAAGAGGGTCTCAAAAATACATAGAAATTAAAACGATCTCTCTTACTTGCACAGTTTTTTTATAAAATTCATCAAAAGTTTAATGTATTAAAATTAGTAAAAAAAATCTGCTATCTCTTAAAAGATAGCGCTATAGGGGTTTAACAAATATTAACCTCCCACAGAGCTGCATAATAACTAGAGAGAGTAAGCTTGTCAAAATCTATAAAACCGAGCTTGCCTAGTTTTGATGACAACTAGTAGAGATGGGACATACGTTGACCGCCGCGTACTATCCAAAATGATTGATCGATTCGATGATGGTTCTTATGAAAGAATAAGGTAAAACAGTCATACAAAATACAAATAAAACAAAATGAATGTTCTTCAATATAATAAATGTATAACTTTTATTACATTGAAGAACATTTTTTAAATATAGGTACTATTTGCTGGATGTCACAATTTGAAACTGCCACCAATTAGAAATATAAATTATATACTGATAATTTAATTTAAATAGTACAGTACATATCCCTTAATTGAGCAAAAAAATGATATACGAATTAAAAAATATCGGAGCTAGTAAAGCTTATCAATTGAAGTAAAAAATGTATATAATATAAAAATATTTTAATTGAGATTTATTGAAAACTATCTTTTATCAGCTATAAATTAAATTAACGAATTGATTGAAATTTCGTTAAAATCTATGAAATTGATCGATTTTATCGATATTTTGTTGAACGTGACGGGTACCGCTTCTAACAAAATTTGAGAATGTATTGTGACAAGCGGCCGTCGTGGATATTGATAAAAAACATGTACTTTGTGTGTTATCATGACACCATGGCGTGTGATACGCCAAACAAACACCGCAATGGATGACAAGCATGCAAGATTTACGCCGTTATGCAAAAATCATGGTAAAAATTAAAACAATGGATTTTATAAACTGCAAGTGATTTAAAAACAAAAATGCTCACCGATGAAACCAAATCTTTCCATCCACTCGATGAACATTCCTTGAAGTGTTTTTGCAGTTCGAAAAAACACTTAAACTTCGTGTGTTACCAGTGATGACATATGGAACCGAGACGTAGTCATTCACGATTGGTCTCAAGAATAAGCTCAGAGTCGCTCAACGAGCTATGGAGAGGGCTATGCTTTACGGGATCGAATCAGAAATGAGGAGATACGTAGAAGAACACGGGTCACCGACATAGCGAAGCGGATTAGCACGTTGAAGTGGCAATGGGCAGGCCATGTAGCTCGCAGAACAGATGGCCGATGGGGCCGAAAAGTTCTCAAGTAGAGGCCACGGACCAGCTAGCGTAGCGTAGGACGTCCACCAACAAGATGGGATGATGACCTGGTGAAGACCGCAGGTCGACGGTGGATGCAGATCGCTTCCAACCGCAATGACTGGAAATCCAAGAGGGAGGCCTATATCCAGCAGTGGACGTCCTACGGCTGAAATGATGATGATGATGATGATGACCTTTGACGTTGTCTCAAATATGACCGAGGGCGGACTGAATGACGGAAGTAAAATGATTGTAGAACGTCTCGTGATAGCGACAGATCAAGAAGGTAAACTTGCGGCTTCTAGTCTACTCTGTTTTATGTGTAACCTCCTATAACACAATTGAAATTGTATGACGGCACGGAACCCGCGGTACGCGAATCCGACTCGGGCTTGGCTGGTTTTATATTTATTTACTTTACTAAAACTTTTGAATCCTTTTTGAACCTGGCTTTCCTTAAGTGCAAAAAAGTATGACTGAATACTTTAACTAAGGATAATACGAATAAAATTATTAATTACATCATTTTAATAAATTATTGAAAAACTTTGACCTATTTGGTTTTCCTCAAAACGCAATTGAAAAAACATAAAAACAACGGGCTTGTCACTAAACAATTAAAATATCTAAAACACCAACATTCAAAATTAATAAAGATGGCGTATAGTCATAAATAAATAAATAATGCTGAACAATTCACACAGCATCATCTAGCTCCAAGCTAAACAGAGCTTGTGTTATGTGTACTAGATGACTGATAAACGTAATACATTACTTCTACATAGATAGATATTTTTTATTATTTATAGAAAAACATCCAGAAGACCCTGAACTCTGCAGATCATGCAGACATTTGTCCCGCCCGAGGCGAGAATCGAACCCGCGACCTCTTGCGTCGCAGGCGGACCTTCGCCGGCTGCGCTGCAGAGGTCGTCAGTCATAAAAATTTCAAGTTTATTATAAGTTTTTCAAATACAGGAATTTATCGCGTACCTTTTTTTATTTTCCCGACGGTTCGACCAGATTACACCTGGTCGTGGTCGCGGGAGGTTTTAAAAACATAATATGTTAACAAATCGCGAAAGTTTAACAAGTTTTTTTACAAGTTTATGTTGAAAAATAAGCTTTTGTAGCCTTTTTATTTAATAGGTACTATATTTTGGAGTTTGTGTACATGCCCTCGAACTTTCTTTCTTGATGGAAGTAAACCGAAACCTTTTTACGAGATTACTAGGCCATTATCCAAATCAAATACACAGACGCTACATCCGCATCCGCAGTCGACTAGGAAACATGATGCATGGGGTTTGACAAAAATACATAACCCGCCATCACCGCAACGGTGGTCATTTTGAATGTATTGTCACCAGAACTAAAGATCAGTTCCAAAATACTCTTAATATGTTTAATCTACGTCTTACTGTTAACAAACCTACGAGACATACTTCTCATTCCCATACTTGTATTGATAATATTATAACTAACATAAAACGCTACGATATCCATGTCATTGATGTGGGTATTTCCGATCACACAGCACAAATAATTGCAATACCTACAAATATCAGCTTCAACGAAAAGTTTTGGTACATTGAAAGACGAAATATTGATACGTATATAGACATATTTGAAAAATACCTACCCCAGATTAGTTTTCATGAAGTTTTTGTAGAAAACGATCCAGATAAAGCATATGATAAATTTATGGAGCTATTACAAATGATATTTAATCTGTGTATCCCTATTCAAAGAATTAAGGTTACTTATATAAAGAAAAAAAATTGGAAATCGAGGGGAATTTTAGTATCAAGCAAAAATAAACAACATAATGTATTTGCAATTGAAAAACAATAGAAATGAAAATAATAGCGATAGTTACCTAAAATACAATAAAATACTTAAAAAAGTTATTCGTGTTTCAAAGAAAATATCTAACATTAGGTATATTAATAAGAGTACAAATAAAACAAAGGCGACTTGGGGAATCATTAAACAATATTCAAGTAATACAAATAAAATACGAACAACTGTAGACAAAATAAAAAATGGAGATGAAGAAGTAAATGATCCCTTAAAAATTACAAAATTATTCAATGAATATTTTATCAATCTCAGTACACACAATTTAGTAACAATTAAAAATCAGGAATTAAATAGTCATAATATTAGACAAAGTACGAGTATATTCCTCAAACCAGTTGATGAAAGAGAAATCATAAATATAGTTAAGAAAATCAAAAATACTAAGAGCTCAGGACATGACCAAATTCCAATTCAAATTATAAAAAATTGCATCGACATAATAGTAAAACCCCTGGTTCATATTATTAACTTATCAATAGAACATGGCTGTTTTCCTACAAATTTAAAAAAAGCTTTTATAAAACCTTTACACAAAAAAGGTTCAAAATTGGATATAGGAAATTATAGACCCATAGCCATACTTCCTTGTATATCTAAAATTTATGAAAAAGCTATATACGATCGAGTTATAAGATTTATAGATGCAAAAAATATACTGAACTCAAATCAGTATGGTTTTCAAAAGGGGAAAAATACCACATTAGCAATATTTAAAACGTTAAAACTAGCATGGGAAGAAATTAATAACAAAAGACACGGGGTTGCTTTGTTTTTAGATCTATCTAAAGCGTTTGATTGCGTTGACCATAATATTCTCTTTAATAAATTAGAAGAAATGGGTGTAAGAGGAGTAGCACTTTCATTATTTAAATCATACTTAGGCAATAGGAGGCAATCAACTGTAATAGATGTATATAATAAAAATAATAAAACTATAGAACGCGTGGAGTCTGACTATGACACTATTTCACAAGGAGTACCGCAGGGTAGTGTCCTAGGCCCACTTCTATTTTTAATATACATCAACAATCTCCCAAATGTCACGAAACATCTCTGTGTAATGTTTGCAGACGATGCTACAGTATTTATACCGCAAGTAAATAATAACATACAAGACTTTGAAAATGAAATTAATAAAACGCTCGATGATATAATAGATTGGTTAAACGTAATAAATTTAAAAGTGAACATTGATAAAACTAAATATATGAGATTTAAAAATTACAAAACACCTATATTAAATTTAAATATTCATAACAAAGGAAACTTAATAGAAGAAGTCAGTGATATTAATTTTCTAGGTATAAAAATTGACACATATTTAAATTGGAAATCTCACATTAATAAAGTAAATAGCAAAATTTCCAAGTACTGTTATGCATTGCATATGCTAAGCAATATAACATCAGTAAAAATCGCAAAGAATGCATACTATGGATACGTTTTTCCTCAATTATGTTACGGGGTTATATTTTGGGGAAACTCAGTTGAAATGGAATCAGTCTTTATTATGCAGAAAAAATGTATCAGAGCCATTTATAACTTAGAAAGTACTGAATCTTTACGAAGTATTTTCAAAGATAAAGATATTTTAACTCTTACTGATATATATATTCTAGAACTATGTTTGTTTGCAAAAAATAATTCAGCTTTCTTCAATATTAAATCAAACAGATCAGATAATTTGAGAAATAAATATAAATATAATCTATGTATACCCCAAGTAAATAATTCTATGTTTCACAAAAGCACGTATATCACTGCGATTAAAGTTTATAATAATTTACCATTAGATATTAAGCAAATTGTTGGGAATCCGTTCAAAATTAAATTAAGGAAATGGCTTGTCAATAAAGTACATTATAATCTTAAAGAGTTTTTTGATAATTAGTCATTATAATATGTGTAAAATATTTTTAATTTGGTAGGTAATTTTAAAATTAAGACCTATATGTTGGTACCCTGATTTGTGCAATTTATATTAATATTGTCAATTCATTATTGTACGTCATAAATATGATAAAATTGTTGATACTATTATATCTTTAAGACCTTCATGTATTTGTACCTACACAATTTAACAATAAAACTATTCTTATTCTTATTCTTAAAGGCGTGTGAAAAAAAAAAACATTTGACATACAAAACTACCGACTTGTCACTGAACAATTAAAGTATCGAAAACGCTGAAGGAACCTTCAATCACTGTCACAAATCCGGAATAATTGAGAAATGTATAGAACCAGTAGAAATACAGTTATTTTCAGGTTAAGTATTGACAGTTTGTTTACAAACATTCTACACCGAATTGGGCTGAAGTATAGATATAGACCTTAACCCTCTGTGCCTCATAAATAGATTAAGAGCAAAACAGAAGTAGGTCAGTAACTGATTTCTATTCTATACGGCACATCTTGAATACAAGCCCGTATATAAACGCGTAATAATTACATATGTATGTATATAATTACATTTTTTACATTATTCCTATGAAAGTGTAAGATATCCGTCAATTAAGTGTCGATTAATTTCACCATCGTTTAAAGGGGCCATGACATACCAAAAAATATTTTTCGAGATTTGCCAATTTTTAATTAAGCGTTTTTATGAAAAATTAAATACCTTAAAAATAGTTCCCTCAAATCTTAGAGATAGTATTAGTTTACTTTTACTGGCAGGAAACACAATTTGACCATGACAGCAATTGTGATTAATCACAAATTAGATTAGCCATGTTTTATTTTTTCATGGGAATACGGGGAATGTAGCATTCTAATGGTGAAAGAATTTTGAAAATCGGTTCAGTAATTTTTGCGTTTATTCGTTACAAACATACAAAATACAACACACAAACACACAAAATAAAAATCTCTCCTCTTACTAATAACAGTATAGACTTTATAATATTGAGAGATTACTTCAGTATTGTCAGGTTAAAGTCGGGATTTTCGACCTACGCACAAAGCCTTGTCACCAGCCACCTGGATAATACCGCCGCATATAATCTCTATAAATGGTCCGGTGTCGAGACACTTGACCGAACAATGCAAGGCAGGCATGTTGTGTTTTAAGTAAGAATTGTTTATTTATATTAAAATAAGGTATATTTATATTTCTTGACTGTGAAGTTTGAAAAGGAAATGGCGAAGTTGTTGGCTATTTTCCTGTGCTTTTGTGCGTGTGTGCAATTAGTAATTTGTCAGCTTGGTAAGTGTATTATTTTAAAAAGTCATATATCTCTTTAAATTCTGGAAATGACTGTTTATATATATGTTCAGTTATATTTCACTGTTACATATGAACCTATTTACAATTAGCAATTGGTTATCAAAATTGTGGTTACCTCACTAGGCTCATGTATTTTGTATTTTAATTGTAAATTATGTAAAAAATGTATACATATTTTAAATAATGTTATTGGTTCTCAATGCAATAATATTTTTATTATTTGCAAAAATGCAAAAAACGATCTAAGTACCCAACTACTGCGTAATAATAGGCACACTTGGAGCTACCTAATTAATTATTTATTTCATATTTTATTTATTTACTCATACATAATCATACCATTACAGAGCTTACTCCATTGCGTCATATAATGACACTTTCTTTAAAGTAACAATGTAGTATAACATCTAAAAAATACAAAATGATAACTGTAAAACTCTCTATCTCATTATTTAACTTTTTGTTATTTAATTTCGTTATTATCTAAACAAATTGGAACAACATGGCTATGGCTAAATTTTAATTGTTATTCCGTCATGTAGATCAGGGTTTCGCAAAGTGGGGTACGCGAACCCCTAGGGGTTTGCCATTCGACGGGAGGGGGTTCGCGACAAGATTCACACTTGGTCATGATAAAAACAGAAATCGACTTGATGCCAAGTCAGAATTAAGGTTAAAATTGTCCAAAATTATTCCTAAAACTGACTCCATTTGTGACAAGAAACAAGCACACCCATCACATTAATAATAATAAAAATATATTTCTTTTGGCACTTTATTTGTTATCTACCTTTTATTGAAATAAAAGCCTTATTTTCTTCAACAGTCAATTTTATTGTTTTCTTTGGGGGGTTAGGAGGATTTAATTAGTTAGTTAAGGGGTTCGCTGTCACCTGGAAACTTTAACACGGGTACGTGGAGCCGAAAGTTTGAGAAACCCTGATGTAGATTAAGAAAATCTATTGGAGACAGATTTTTGGTTTTTAACGTAATCCAAAAATAACTGCGGTACATTTTTATCGAAATGTCGTGTGAAGTCACACGCTGGTACGCGCCGATATGTCTCGGTACAGTATAAAGATGTCACGAGCCCCTTCTTAGCTTCAACCCGATTTATCTAAGTATTGTTTTAATAATTTGAAAAAGCAATACGTGTCTATTATTTTTGTATTATCTAACTGAAGGACTAAGGCCATTCTTCCAAGGCGTGCATAAGTTTGAAATGTAAATAATACTTTTATACAAAAACATCGCAGCGCAGTCTCTAACCATTGACTTCTGACCCTCATGTTGATATCATTGAGATTACTAAATGGTCCCGATATTCTCGTTTAAAAATAACAAAACAGCTTATCAGAAGTGCCTAAGAATACCCAACTTTCAGGCCCTTGATCCACACTGGGCTAACCCACACGATCCTAAGATCGTCACAACTTTTTTAGCCGACTTCAAAGAATGTCGTCCGTATTTTTTTAAATCTTTGTTACCTCGAAACTCCGTCGTATAAGAACCGATGGGGAATATTCTTTTTGAGTTCGAATAGATACACTTTGCGATACAGTCAGGCAGACAGGACACCATTATATCTTTACTATATTAATATATGTATACATAGATAGGGATGAATGTAAAGATTATTGTACTAATCTATGTATTTATTTTCTGTTTGTTATGTTATTTTAAGGTGTTTAATAAAGCATATTCTAATCTATTCTATGCTAAATCACTTTATTGTCTGTGGCCGCTATAACTTTGTACATGCTGTAACGTCCTGTTATTACAGTAGTACCAGGCTATTAAATTTTTTTAGACCTTAGTATTATTTATATATATGTTACGGGTAATGCTAGAAGATTGGGTAAACCTAGGTTTACCCAAGGAGTTTGGGTAAAGTCCGAATTATAATTATATTATGTTATTAATTAATGCAAGAGCGAGCTAAGGGCACCCTGAGGTTAGGTTTGGTTAGGTTACTTTTAACCCTTTACATAGAAATAGGAGCCCCGCGAAGCGGGGCTCCGTCGATATAATATTATTCGATTTAATATTATTCGGACTTTACTCAAACTCCTAGGGTAAACCTAGGTTTACTCAATCTTCTAGCATTACCCGTAACATATACACATAAAATATTTTTACTATTTAATGTATTATATCTATTTATATATCTAACCCAGGACCTGAAGATACTTGCACAGCACTGAACGGCGTCCCTGGAGAATGCATCAGCCTGTCTTCCTGTCGTCCATACCTGGAGGTGCTAAGGGGCAGGCGCGTGTCGGACCCCGTCACCACGTGGATGCTGCGTCAGGCACACTGCGGCTTCGAGGGCAATAGTCCTAAGGTCAGTACATAAATATTTAAAGCTAAAAAAACTTCTAATGTAAGACTGAAGCGGAGATGGGCGGAGCATTTGGCAAGAGATGGTGATGGCAGGTGGAGCAAGACCTTAACCGTAGGGAATCCCAGAGATCTTAAACGCAACGCTGGCAGACCACCCGCTAGATGGGAGGAGGACATTAAGGTCTCCAACTAGACCTGGATACGATCGGCCCAGCAGATAACCCGGAGGAGTAGCAGAGAATAGAGAACCTACACCTAGCAGTGGGTTTGACACGTGTTGAAAATGTTGATGATGATAAAAACTTCTAACTTAGGCAATATCCGTGGAATGGCCTATAGCTGGCGGTTTTGATAAACGCCTTATTCTGGAAATGCTTGACACTTGACGGAAAACTATCAAACCAATCACACTGACAATTGCGGATATCGGAATTATTGAGGTTATATCACTAGAAAACTTCAAACTAGCCTCAGATTGTAAAAATTAAGGTACTGTTGTATATGCATCTCTTTCAAACACCTTTAAAATGCGTTGAAAAAATGAGTTAAAAGAATGCAGAACCGTTGATTTCGGTTGCTGTTTTAGTACTCCTTCTGTTAAGTTATTATTCTAAAGGGAAATATGGTGTTGCTCATTGTACGAAAACAGCAAACTCCGTCAAATATCGAAAGACTGCTAAAAAACGAACATACCTGGTAAAACATTCTACAGCGATCAGTGTCAAATTCAGCGGCAAACGTGAAAAGATAACGCACAATTGTAAAATGGAAGACTAACAACATAACAAAGAAATGAATAACCATATCAAAAATGTATGGTAAGGATATTCATTTCTTTGAAATGTTCTACCTAAGTGTGGTTAAACAGTATAAAAATTACAAACTAACAACATACTCTTTACCTTCATATTATTATCATCATCATATTTGTCATACCTTGAAAACTCATAAGCCAAATGAAAGGCAACTAATAGTTTTCTATAAGGAAGGAGTTTATGTGATATGAGTCCATAACTAAATCGTGCTTTACAGGTTTGCTGTCCATTAAATGAAGAGAAAGACGAGAAAGAGAACCTGATTGAACCTGAGTCATCTGACCCCACTAGGAGAGTAAGAACAACTGTTCAACCATCAACGTCTACAACGCCAATACCGTCAAAGTCAACTTTGGCACCAACAAAATCGACGTTATCACCAACAACATCAGCTTGGTCAACAACTACATCAACTTCAACAACGACTTCTTCTACTTTGGCTCCAACAACGTTTACTTTGGCTCCAACAACGTCTACGTTTGCTCCAACAACGTCTACTTTGGCTCCAACAACGTCTACTCTTGCACCAACATCGTCGACTTTGCCGCCAACAACAGTACCTCCTACGTCAACTCAGCCTGCAACAACTCGCGTTTCAGAGAAAATAATAAACTATGATCTTCTTTCTTTATTTGGTAAGCTTTCTTCTTAACTTTATATTAGATTTGGTGGGACTACATTAAGTTTTAGACAGAAGTTGAGTTGAAATCTTAATTTTCCAAAAGTAGGTTTATTCCGTTTTAAAACGAATCCAAATACTATTTGAAGTGAATTGAATTCAAATTCTAGAGCAGAAATGAAAAAAAATTTGATCATAACTCACAACGATCAGTCTTGTGGTCTCTGCTACATGATGTAATTGATCTGAATGAGTGAATAACTTGTCTTTCTGCAGGCGAAACCTGTAAAACAGTGTACAACACTACTGGCAGCTGTTCGGACCTGTACCAGTGTCAGCCGTTCATGGCCGTGGTGAAACAGGCTCGAAGCAACCCTGCTGCCGCTATTCTACTGAAAAACGCCCACTGTGGTTTCAGGGGGAAGATTCCCCAGGTAAGCTAGCTATCACTTGTCTTCAGTATCCTTAGATACATGTTTTACATTTTAGAAGGAACTTAGACTCCAAAATTACAATTTTAATTTAATATCGATTTCTCATATCTGGAGGAAGTTTTTGATCTAGTCTGTCAAATTTTCTTTACCCATGTTCTATTATTATTTCCCCTGTATATCGATGACCTTTATTCTCAAATGCATTACTGCAAAATAATTTATTTATCTAACTTGCCATAATTGACCTTTTTGGCTAATGGTTAAGATAAATATTTTCTAATGCCACCTTGTAAAGTTTCTAACAATACCACCACCAGGTAAAATTACTCTTGAATAACTTGACAACACCACCAGGTATGCTGCCCCCTCCCCGGCCAGCCCACCGAGCTCCCCACCGCCCCAGTGATCACGGAGCTACCGGCTCCCATGTCGAGAACCAGCGATGACTTCCTAGATGCGTTGCCCGAGCCCCCTGTCTGCGGCGTTAGCAACGTGTCCTTGGATAGAGTGGTGGAAGGGATACCAGCGAAGCTGGGTAAGTCTTATCAAGGAGGTTTTGGACTCTCAGATCGAAGACCGGTGATTACTTTCTGGATGCGTTGCCAAAACCCCCAATCTGCCACGTCAGCAACGTGTCCTTGGATAGTGCCGGGGTGTAGTTTGTCGCTTCTCCTTTCTTTCTACAAATCGATTGTCATGGGGTAATTTAGGTTTATGGGATAGCTTTTGAGATTATGGGGGTTTATTGTTTTTTTTGCCGACCTCCTGGCACAACAGGAAAGTACATTACGTTAGGTACTACTATTTTACATGTAGGTACTTCTGTAGGAAGATTTTGACTAAAAAATCAGGGTGAAGCTCGCATGCGTTGTACCAGAATACAAAGTAAACCTACGTGTTAATCCTGGTCAACATCTGAACGTGTGCAAAATTTCAGCTCAATACTTTGGGTAGTTTTTGCGTGAAGAGGTAACAAACATACATACATCTATACAAACTTTCGGCTTTAAAATATTATTGAGACAAGTCCAACCTTTTACTTTAGTTGTTTTAATGTTTTGTGTGACTATAGATGTTTTTATTTATTTATCTTATCCTACATTTTTTTATTACCATTAAACACTTTATACATAATTTATTTATTCATTTATTATTTTATAAGACTAAATTATTATTTTTCTTTTTTTTTTAAACACTTAGCTTATTTAGTTTGTAAGGATTTTGTTTTTTTTCTATTGTAAAATATGTTTGTGTTTTTTGGTATAAAATAAATAAATGTTTAATCTTTATCTTTATGTTTAATGTAATGTTATTTTTTCTTTATTTTATGTAATGTTGTTTCATGTAATTGTAAGAAAATGTTTATCAACATTTTTGTAAAAATTGTATGTGTGTGCTGAAGTAGCAAATAAAGAATTTATCTATCTATCTATCTATCTATCTTTACATTCTTTGCCCTCTATTTACATGGTAATGTGCTTTGTTCCCCAGATACCTGGTCCGCCTGGGAGAGCTGGACCTGGCGCGGGAAGACGAGGGCGCGACCCCGACGGACGTGCTCATCAAGAAGAGCATCAAGCACGAGCTGTACTCCAAGAACGAGCCGCTGGCGCACGACGTGGGGCTGCTGCTGCTGGAGAGGGATGTCGCCTTCACAGGTGGGTTTCACAAAATAATTGAGCCGTTACGGGACACCTGGTAGATGTAAAACATTTTCACTATAGTCGCCACAGTCGCCACCGTCGCCACAATAGTCCCAGTTGATATAGTAACCACAGTCGCTGCTGTCGCAACAGTTGCCACAGCCCCACACTCGCAAAGATCTGAAAATGGCGTTTATTTTACTACCTCTTTGTTAAGAGGTTGTAAAATAAACGCACGGTACTGTTGTACCATGGACCCTATTTGGTCCAGGACAGTACTTAAAAGAAGCTACTGAAAAAATTAAAATAAATTACTTATTTTCAATGTACTTAAATAACAAAAAAACTGTTTCGTTTGCGCTGGGCTTGGGTCATAAATGACCATTCTTCTTTAGGGATCTAATTTATTTTTGTTTCTTGTATTTATGCTATGCACATCACATCTCTTGCTCAAATTAGTTATATTTTTGTGTGCGAACAGTAAGTTTTCATAAATATATTGCACTATAACAGTTAAAATGTTGATTTCCTTAAATAGTTCTCTGAGTGAGTCGCGAGGTTTCATTTTGTGAATGGCACGAATCGCCCTTTTTTGAAGGACAAAGATTGTCTGTAGTCTATATATCTGCAGCCCTTCCGCAGAGTAGAACACCATATGACATCACACTATGGAAGTAGCTAAAATAAACCAGTCTAGCTGTGGCTTCATCAGTAATAGTTCTTATTGTTCTAACTGCATCAGCTGCTGAACTAAGCCGACCAGCAAGTGAATCAATTTGAAATTTCCATTGAAGGATAGAATCTATGTGTATACCTAAAAATACTGTGAAATTGACCGGATTGAGCATTTCCCCAACATTATTTTATTTTTGTAGAATATTCTTTTACTTTGGTATGGAAAATTTTATACATTTTATCTTTTTAGTATAGAACTAGGTTTTTCACAGTAAACAAATCGTACACTTGTGACAGTGAATTATTTACATCGTCGTAATTATCTTTACTCCTATCAACTTTAAAAATGAACGAAGTCTCATCAGCAAATAAAACACAAGTTTTTTGGCAGTCAGTCGCCCTAGTAACCTAGCAAGTACTAACTCCAAAAAAAATCTTCAAGAGTCACGCGTCACTTCTCGCCCGATCGGTTTTAACCGACCCCCCCCCCTCCCCGCAAAAGATGTTTTACATCAAAAAGCTTACAAACGTCTCTCAAAAGAGTTAAAGTCAAAACGAATAAGTGTTTATTCAATAGAGCAAAAAGCCACACAGAATAGTCAATTTACAAAAGAAGAACAAGACACATTTAAAGTGAATAAAGCACATAATTGAATTCGTTCGCTTCAGATAACTTTATTTTTCCAAGTGAGGGAAAGAAGCGAACAAGAAACCTCACTCTTGACACTGACACACTGACATTAAGATAGTTTAAAAACTAAACAACACGCTTTTATAACACACATCGAACTAACAAATACAAAAATTAAAAATTTTTACTTAAAAATTTTAATTTTTGACACTCCAACTCCGGAAGATAGACAGCAGCGTCTTTCCGTGTATCAACATTCCGAACTGCGCTCGCCAACCTGCCTGCTAAGCGTGGAGTATGGCAACTACCCCTCATGGAGATGCCTGTGTTCAGTACCTAGTGGAAGCTTTACGGTTTAAATGATGAAAAAAAAATATGAGGCGTCAATTCATTCATTTATTTATAATATCCTCATTTAACTTTCAGCTCTGATAAGGCCGATCTGCCTGCCCACAAAGAAATGGCTGACTGACACCTTCGAGAATTACAGTCCTTTTATAGCGGGATGGGGAAACACGCAATATAGTAAGTACCTACAACGAAGTAATGTACAAATAATTACCGTTACTGTACGCCTGGGGTGTTGTGAGGTGCCGGCAGTAGAATGTTACCCCTCCTCACATACCCATGGATGCAGTAAGAGCCAGCTGAATGATCCCTCCGGAAAATGGGCAGCAGCGTTTTTCCCTGTATCAACATCCCATACTGCGCTCGCCAACCCGCCTGCGCCTGCCAAGCCTTGAGGGAGGCCTGTGTTCATCAGTTGACGTTTTATGGCTGAAATGATGACTGCACGCCTGTATCGTCCCATTGTGGGCCAAAGGCCTCCCTCCATTCCAACCATTCACCATCCTTTTGCGCTACCATTCGGCAGTCCCTGTAAGCAGCGTCCAGATCGCCCCGATGGCTGATTATGTCTTTATTAAACTTTCGCGATCACGACACATTATTAACACATATTTAACCGGGTATTTATCACGTTATTTAAGGTAGGCGTTAGTTAGGTAAATAACGCGATAAATACCCGGTTAAATACGTGTTAATAATGGGCTGATTATGTATCCCGCAACCGGTTTGCAACAGGCGCTCTCGAAATCATCGCTGTCTAAGGTCAATTTTGTATCAGCTTACAGCACGGCAGGGTGATTAGATTACGTATCTCGCGACAGGTTTTGCAACAGGCAATTGACAGCGATATTGCTGTCAATAGTAATGCCGTGGGGTACCGGCAGTAGAATGTTACCCCTCCTCTCATGCCCGTGGAAGCAGTAAGGCCTGCTAAGGGTTCCTCCGGAAGACGGGCAGCAGCGTCTTACCGTGTATCAACATCCCTAACTGCGCTCGCCAACCCGCCTGCCAAGCGTGGTGAGTATGGCAACCACCCCTCATGAAGATCGCATGAGGGAGGCCTGTGTTCAGTAGTGGACGTCTTACGGCTGAAATGATGTTGATGATGATTGCTGTCAAATGTCAATTCCTTGCTGTTCTCTAATACAAAATTGACATTTGACAGCAATAATGCTAATTAATAGAATCAGGCGTTACTTTGCGGAAATCCATATTATTATGGCAAACAATGAAAATATCTAGTTTTAATTCCGCTAATACTGAGCAATAATGCTGTCAACTGCCTGTTGCAAAATCTCGCGAGATGTACGCCTGTGGCAAACCTGTCGCGAGCTACGTATTCAGCCAGCCGCTCCCGTCTGCGTAGCCTACCGTCTTGCTGTTTCAGGACTCCACGTTGTGGTTATTGTGGCCCACAGCGTGCTGCTGCGGCGAATAAGTCTCAACTCAGCATTATGCTATACAGCTTTTTGTAGAGATTTACGCCTGTTGCAAACCTGTCGCGAGCTACGTATTCAGCCAGCCGCTCCCGCAACTCCGTCTTGATATCTCAGGTCTGTGGTTATTGTGGTCCACAGCGTGCTGCTGCGGCTCAACTCAGCATTATGCTTTACTCTTTAGCGCTGGTATTCTGTTGAGACCGTATTTTTTTTAACCGTAACCGCGTCAAACCCTCAGAAGGCGTAGCAGCGACGCACCTGCAAGTGGCCCAGGTGCCCGTGCTCAGCAGCGCGGACTGCGCGCGCGCGTACAGCGACCACATCCGGGAGGCGGCGCGTGCGCACTTCCCGGCGCGCGCGCTCTGCGCCGGCTACATGGCGGGCGCGATCGACGCGTGCGACGGAGACAGCGGCGGCCCGCTGATGCAGCCGCTGGTGCGTATTCTGTTCAACTACAGAAAATATACACCCGGGGGGTGGCAGCAGAATGTTGCCCCTCCTTTCAAGCCCGTGGATAAAGAGCCTGCTTAGGGGTACCTCCGGAAGATGGGCAGCAGTGTCTTTCCGTGTATCCACATCCCGTACTGCGCTCGCCAACCTGCCGAGCGAGGTGGGTTTGGCGATTACCGCTCATGGAAATCCATGAGGGACGCCTGTGTTCAGTAGTGGACGTTTTACGGCTGAAAATTAATGGCGACAGAAAATATAACGTGATGTATTTCCCGACGCCGACGTTTTCGACTGGATTGCTCCAGCCATTGTCCCGGAAAGACTGCCGTGCTGGAGGTAAAGCGAAGTCGTCTGCACTATCCACACTTCGTCATCATCATCTCAGCCGTGGGATTGCTGGACAAAAGGCCTCTATGGATCTCCAAGTACTGGGGTGATGTCATACTCACCACGCTTGGCGAACGCAGTAGGGATTGTTGATACACGAAGTAGCTGCTGCCCTTTTCCCAGTGCTATCCCTGGGATTCTGACTGCATCTACGGGCAAGAGAGGCGGGACAACATTCTAATGCCGGCACCCCACGCAGGACAAGCGATCTGTCTAAAAATAGGTCGAACCGAAGAATTTAAACTAAGCAGGATCGATTGTGGTACGGGATGAAATCCAGTCGAAATCTAACATTTCTATAGTCAAAGTGTTTATTCAGAAGACCTAAACGCTCTACATAGAATAGTCAATTGACGAGCTCTGTGGCGCAGCGGGCGAAGGCCCGCCTGCGATGCAAGGGGTTGCGGGTTCGATTCCCGCCTCGAGACAAATGTCTGTACGATCTGCAGATATTTGTTCAGGGTGTTCTGGGTGTTTATCTATATATAATAAAAATGTTCATCTATGTAGTATAAAGTTTTAAGTATATCAGTCATCGAGTACCCATAACACAAGCTCTGCTTAGCTTAGGGCTAGATGGTGCTGTGTGATTTGTCCAGCATTATTTATTTATTTAATTTACAAAATAAGAAATATAATTCTAGAGAACTCTTTGTGAACAGTTCATCCGGGGTATATAGATAGATAGATAGATGCATAGATATATAAACAAACTCTTTATTGTACATTCACCACTTGGGTAGTACTACCACCATATCTATTTCTGCCGACAAGCAGTAATGTCTACATTGCTGTGTTTCGGTTTGAAGGGTAAGAGGGCCGGGGATATTACGGGCACATGAGACCTCACAACTCTATGTCTCAGGGTGACGGGCGCAATGCAGCGTTGGTCACGTGCGTAATGAACGTGATTAGGTACCGCGGTATTGCAGTTGTAATAGAGTTGAATAGAGAATAGAGTTGTAATAGAGAGCAGTTGTTAGAGGTTACCGCTTTACCGCTTTGGGCCTTGTGCTTGTCTCGTCTTCCAGTCGTATATAAAAAAATAATGAAAGTCTCTCTCTTCCAGCCCAGTGCTAACTTCCGGACGTACTTCTACGCCATAGGCGTAGTGTCCGTCGGGCGAAAGTGCGCGCTGGCGGGCTCGCCCGGCGTGTACGCACGCGTCACACACTACATGCCCTGGATCGAGGAGAAACTGCTCGGAAGGAACAGCTGAGCATCCTGTCAATAATTTTAAAACTGATCAACGGGATTGATCGCGTAATTACCTTATTTTATGATTTCCGTGCCCTAACACGGAAATCATTTACGGATTTCAGTGGACGAAGGTATAGACTTTTAAATTGTAACCATGCCTAATACGGCTTTCACCATGTACCTAACTTATTGCACCACGACGAATTCTCGTCTCGCGCCCTCGCAAGCGGCCACGAACGGTGCTCATGAAGAAGGGCCTCTAAAATATAAAATATTATACAATATAAATAATCATTGATACCAGTGATGACATATGGAGACCTGTTTTCGTTCTGTCATTTTTGTTCAGGGCTTCTTTAGTGCACAAAATGATAGTCGGTGCCACCACTGAAGTCCTACGGCAAAAGCGAGAACTAAACACAGAATTATCTGTATCCTGTATTTAGTATTATTCTGTAATAGCAGCGCCGCGTCTACTGGATTTCAGTGGACGAAAGTATAGACTTTTAAATGTAACCATGCCTAATAAATATAATACGGCTTTCACCACGTACCTAACTTATTGTACGACGACGAATAATCGTCTCGCGCCCTCGCAGGCGGCCACGAACGGTGCTCATGAAGAAGGGCCTCTAAATGGTCTACGAAACGTCAGCAAGATGATAATAAGTTAGGTACGTGGTGTGAACCGTATTATATTTACTAAATGATGTCAAGCCACGATCATTTCAATTCAGTGTCACCATGTCCAAAAGTTCTGTAGTTTGTAGATGAGAAATTGACTCTGAAAATCTAAATAACCCATCAAAGTAGGTACCTATATTTTTAATGCACCGATTATTTATTTATTAGGGCACAAACAGTATACAATAGACTTAAGATTAACAAAGATTATAAATTATGGATACACCAATCAAGCTGCCACCAATACTAAATAGTTTACAAAAAATATTTAATACACTGCGGACATTAATATGTTTAAGAAGCTAAGACAACAAACAAAATTATATTTATTATAATTATTATATATTATGTCGATAATAATGTTACTCACCCATGAATATTTGTTGCATGCTGACTTCACCTATAATATTATGCTGGTTAATATATTGGCACTTGACATGACCTTTATTAAGGCAACTCTAAGCTAGTTTTAGTGTACACTATGTTGATGATCAACAAATAAATAAAATAAAAATAATTAACGTGCTAAGCGAAGATAATGGTTGATGTAAAGACGTGCACAATCTTGTTGGTTTGTCTGTTGTGATTTGCAATGAATGTTTAATTAAAGGTAGTGACACATGATAGGTAATTTCGATACCTCTGTGGTATTATTGATCTGGTATTTATATAAAAGATATTATGATAAGTTTGATAAATAAAAATATATGTTTGACTAGAAAATTTATTTTCTATTAATTATTTTCCCTTTTCATTCCATTCGTTCAATGCAAAGATTTTGACGCGCAAGCCTTTTCTTTCCTCTGACTAAGCTGGGGGGATGGTAGGTGCTTAGCGAGCCTAATCCATCTAACAATGTCTAGGCACTGCCGCGAACGATCTATCTCGCAACAGGCGTAAATCTCGCGATCATCGCAAAGGTCAGTTATGTATTAGACAACAGCATGGATACGTTTGACAGAGATGATCGCGACATTTACGTCTGTTGCAAGATAGGTACGTAATACGGGGCCGGTGTGCTTTAGATTATGTATTCTTATCTATGGTAGACTACTACTACTATACTACTATATACTACTACTATATACCTTACGTATATACCTTATGTGGGCCGTAGTTTTAAGTATTTTACATCTTGTAATATACTAATGTTGCCTGAAATACTTACATTATATTATTATTACCCGTCATACTGCTCTGTCACACTAGTGTAACTATTAGTAGGAAAATTTACTGTCACATTGATGTGACCGTTAGGAATATTATTTAACAAGCACACTCTTAACCTCAGTACAATAAGGCGGAGATAGACGGAGAAAAGCTATTGCAGCGTCCGGTAGGTAGAGCATGAATACCAGTCACTAGTAAGGCAGCGGTGAGCAGCGTCTTTCCGTGTATCAACATCCTGTACTGCGCTCGCCAACCCGCCTGCCAAGCGTGAAGATCCATGAGGGAGGCCTGTGTTCGGTAGTGGACGTTTTACGGCTAAAATTATGAAAGGCCTAATGTTATTATACAGAAAGCGAAGGCCAATATATACTACATCATCATCATCATTCCAGCCGTAAAAAGTCCACTACTGAACAGGCCTCCCTCATGGATCTCCATGAGGGGTAGTTGCCATACTCACCACGCTTGGCAGGGGGGTTGGCGAGTGCAGTACGGTATGTTGACACACGGAAAGACGGTGCTGCCCATCTTCCGGAGGTATCCCTTAGCTGACTCTATCTGCTTCCATGGGTATGAGAGGAGGGGTATCATTCTACTGCCGGCACCCCACGGCTAATATTATAATTACAACCGTTTTATTTTTGGACCTGCCTCACTACCTTGAATGATTATTTTTGGACTGATTGTATACCCAATGATTCATCTCCTTGACATTCGTGAAAGCTTATTTTACCTTGCCAATTTTACCCGGACGTGTGTGATTAAACAATCTAAGATTTAGAAATACCCAACTATTTACTTGTAAATACGTGAAGAACCTACTTAATTACAATTCAAACAAATCTTTGTATGGCCTAACAACTATGCAGGTAGCTGTGTGTAAAAACGTAGATTTTTTGTGCAAACAGGGCCGCGGGCAAAACCTAGTGATGTGAACTTACGAGCGAGCGAATAACTTTACATAGATGTGACACTACCACGGATGAATAAATAAATAACGCTGGACACTACACATGCATAACACAAACAAAGCTACTATGGAAACCAGATGATTGATTGAATTCTTAAATATTTTTTTTGTAAATACATACTATTCATACATAGAAAAATACCCATATCTGAAGAACAATTATGTCATTTGTCCCGTGGCGGGAATCGAACCCGCTACCGCACGCACATTAGTCGGCTTTTAGACCAACTGAGCCAAGGAGGCAGTCAAGCTCAAATAATGCTTCGGTTCTTGCACACTGTAGTAAAACGTCGGTTCAAAGAGAGAGGGAGTTTTATTAGACATAGAGGAGTATGTGAGTTGTTGTATAGGAGATATGATTTTGGGACTAGTTTTTCCAATTATTTGAGTGCATCTTTTTAAGTTTATTTTATAACGTTTAAATAATAAGTTATAAAGTTTATTTCATATTAAAACGCATTCATGCGTTTTGTATATACTGAGAAAGAAGTATTGTTTATTTTTTATTTTTTACCTATGTTTATTTTTAATAACTCTTCGTTTTCCTGTAACTCTTTGGTGTACAATAAAGTGATTCATTCATTCATTCATTCATTATTGTCTTTATTGTTGTTTAATATTTTCTAAGTAGGATATATTTTTAAACTACAATTATGAAATTAAGATATTACGACAATGGGCTAATAAAAGCGAGTCGGGCTCGCGCACCAAAGGTTCCCTGCCATAATACAATATAATATGTGTTAAAAGTTTATATTTGTTGGAGAACCTTGACATGATCTTTATGAAAGCGGAACTGATGTGGATTTTTTTAATCGTCTATGATTTCCAAAAAAAACTATGCTAAAATTAAAGAGTTCGTTTTTATTTTCCTATAATTTTTACAAATACTTATATCAGCTATACAAGTTTAGTATTTCTTTCTGCATTATTGTAAATAAGTCGAAAACTATACCGCTTAAAGTAAATCTAAGAACATAATTATGAATGTGCAAGTGAATCTAATATGATCCCCACATGACCTAATTTTTGAGACTCCATTTTGCAATCATAGTAAGAATATTTTCCTACATTTTCATATATGAAATATTAGTAAATAAGCGTTATCTAATACCATTTCCAAATTTTAAGTCGATAACATTAGTAGTTCTCAAGGTCATGATCCATTTACCGATCCATCTTTGACAGACAGGCTGACAAAGTCTGGAACCCAAAAAACAGTACCAAATGTAATAACAACGTAATAACAAATTGTTACTTTATACTTATCTAAAATAAATAGAATAGCTTTTGCTCAGTTATCATATCAAGCATAAGATCTTCGAGTTGCGCATCTATCCATAATTTTATTGGTCTATTGTTCTGTGACGTAAGCGGATCACCTCGACACACAGAATACACAACACAACTCGTACATACAACTTGTATATATCAGTCACTGGTCAAGATTACGCCTCAATTGGTCAAACTACTGCGCGAGGCTCGTATTTATTATCGTATATTATGTGTTTTAAATAAAAAATATATAAAAAATAACTGGTTTTCAGTCGTCCTTCGAGTTCGGTGTGGAACGATTGTGAGTGATAATGTCGAAGGGACTGTTTGTACTGTGTTTCTGTGTGATTGTGCAGTTTGGGAATTGTCAGTTTGGTGAGTACCTTCGTAATTTACAAGCTTTTATTTAGTTTCTGGCTTTTATTAACCATATGCCGTGGGGCACCGGCAGTAGAATGTTGCCCCTCCTCTCTTGCCCGTGGATGCAGTAAGAGCCTGCTAAGGGATACCTCCGGAAGATGGGCACCAGCGTCTTTCTGTGTATCAACATCCCGTACTGCGCTCACCAACCTGCCTGCCAAGCGTGGTGAGTATGGCAACTACCCCTCATGGAGATCCATGAGGGACGCCTTTTTTTTTTTTTTTTGGCGCCTACTAGTGCCTTTTTAGGGGCCATCGGCTAACCTACCTATTCACCTCTGATATGTTCAGAGTTTTTATTCAGCGGGAAAATAGGGGTTGTAGACTGTCTTTATTATAATATAATCTTATTATTAACCTAATAAAAGTATTGTCTTCTATTACTAATTTTACAGTTTTCTTAATAGCTAATGTACTTTACTTAATCTAGTTACTTATATCTATTTTTATATGACGCGGTCGCGAAATACGTAATCAGCCTGCCGGACCGGTGAAACTAAATCATCATCATCATTTCAGCCGTAAAAAGTCCACTACTGAACAGGCCTCCCTCATGGATCTCCATGAGGGGTAGTTGCTATACTCACCACGCTTGGCAGGCGGGTTGGCGAGCGCAGTACGGGATCTTGATACACGGAAAGTCGCTGCTGCCCATCTTCCGGAGTTATCGCTTAGCAGGCTCTTACTGCATCCACGGGCATGAGAGGAGGAGTAACATTCTACTGCCGGCACCCCATGGCACCATAGATGATTATTTGGATGGTATTAGACCTTAGCCGAGTGTTGCTCGGTTCAACTGCGGTAGAAATGATCTCATCCTGCAATAAAAACTATCCAATATCCTTGCGGACATAAAATTAAGGTAAGCATATAATAATATGACATAAATTGAATACAATGAATAGAATTGAAAGAGTCAGGTTTATCTTATGCTTCTTCCCGCAATTGGATTTTTTTTCTGAAGCTAACGAACTCAATTATGTGCTATATTTAATTTAAATGCGTTTTATTTCCCTTTTGTTAGTTAACTTTTCATAGTTCGTAACTCTAATAAATAAACACTAACTGACTTTGAGTTTGACTATTAGATTATTGTGAGAATCAATAGTTTGGAATAAATAAATAAATAAAATAAATAAATAATGCTCGACAAATCACACAGCATCATCTAGCCCCAAGCTAAGCAGAGCTTGTGTTATGGGTACTAGATGACTGATATACTTAATACAGTATACTACATAGATAGATATTTTTATTATATATAGAAAAACACCCAGAACACCCTGAACAATATGCAGATCGTACAGACATTTGTCCCGAGGCGGGAATCGAACCCGCAACCTCTTGCGTCGCAGGCGGACCTTCGCCCGCTGCGCCACAGAGCTCGTCAAAATAGTTAAATAAGAATAGTTGAGTGAAGTTTTTTTTAATACTACTAAATAACGAGACAAACTAAAGGCTACTCTGCCTATAACAACTGCAATACCGCGATCACGTTCACTAAGCACATGACCAATGCTGCATTGCATTGCGCCCGTCACCCTGAGACAGAGTTGTAAGGTCTCATGTGCCCATAAGTTCGCCGTTTTTGTTATCTATAGAGAAGAATAGCACCAAACCAGCGCTGCTCCATTCCTATTCCATGAGCGAAGCAACACAAGCTGAGGCTGCCTCCTTTTTAGTGCACATTACCAGCGCAGACCAGCCAGTAGTACCCTTAGTGTATATAATAGTATTGGTTCTATAATGTAATTAATAAGATTTCTATAATCTGTCTTTTTTCATAATTTGTTTCATGTTTTTTTGGTGTTTTTTTTTACCAATTAATTCTCTTTTAAGTTCCTAACTACTGTTATATATAAACTAAGATAAATGTGTTATGTAATGTATTATGTCTGTGTTGTTTTTGTGAACTGAATAAATGTCTATTCTATTCTATTCTATAAACCTTTTCACGTAGGATTTACGGGGAACGAGTTACTGAGTATCGTACAGGCTTTTTAAATTAATAATGCTGGACACTATACGCAACACCATCTAGTCAAACTAACCAAAGCTTGTACTATGCAAACCAGATGATCTATGGAATACTTAAATACAATTTTTTCATCATCTCAGCCGTGGGACTGCTGTCTAAGTCCACTGCTGGACATAGGCCTCCCTCATCAACCTCCAAGATCATGTGGGGGTTGTTGCCATACTCCCCACGCTTGGCAGGCGGGTTGGTGAGCGCAGTATGGGATGTTGATACACGGAAAGATGCCGCTGCCTATCTTCCGGGGGTATCCAATAGCAGGCTCTTACTGCATCCATGGGCATAAGAGGAGGGCTAACATTCTACTGCCAGCACCCCTACTTGACCTGGACTAGACCTTTATAAGTGCAAACCAAAATCTCGAAAAATCGAAAATCGAAAACGAAAAAAAAAAAACTCTACAAATTAGAAATTTTTGTCGTTCTCTTACCTAACTCGCGTGTCTTTTCAAAGCGAACCAATTCAATCATCTGCTAATTTAATTCTGTAGATTGATTTATCTAAGATACGCCTTTTTGTGCTTGGTCGCACTGAATTAATACTTTTCGTGTTTGAGTTAGTTTAGTTCGCCTTAGTTTCCCCTTTCATCTATCATAGATGATTTATACAGCGTCAGCGACTGGTAATCATGCTGTACAGGACGCTGCAGTGCCTGGGACATTGTTAGATGGATTAGGCTTGCCCAGCACCTATACCATCCTCTCAGCTTCATCATCATCATCATATCAGCCCGTTGACACCCACTGCTGGATATAGGCCTCCTCTTCAGCACGCCAACGTAAACGGTCCTGTGCAAGTCTCATCCACTGTCGTCCGGCAACCCTGGCTAGATCGTCCGCCCATCTGGCAGGTGGTCTGCCTCGAGGCCGTCTCGCTTCCATCGGAAACCACTCTGTTACCACCTTGGTCCATCGGCTGTCGTCTCTCCTGGCAACATGCCCTGCCCATCTCCATTTCAGCTTAGTCAGCTATTATTCAGAGGAAAGAACAGGTCAGTACGTCTGAAGCTAACTAAGCCGCGGATTTCCTCACGATGTTTCCTTCACCGTTAAAGCACGTGTTAAGTGTGCACATACTTTTTTTCAAGAAAGAAAAATTCATTGGTGCACTGCCGGTATCGAACCCACGACCTTCGGATTGAAAGTCGGGGGCACATACCACTCGGCCAACACGGCTTTTTAAATTTCATCAACACCGTAGTATCCATTGAATGTTAAATCAAGTAGGTAAGGTACACTGCGTTGGTATTACTTGATATGTGTAGGTACTTTATTTGAATACAAACGGTTTATCGGTAATTATTAATTACCAGCATAATGGCTAACACAAGAAAAATATGTGATTGGTCTGTAAGGACAATAGTTTCCGGACATGCGAAGTAGGTAAAACAATTGAATGCTATAGCATAATGTTGTGATAAGCCTAGAGAGCCGTGGGGTGCCGGCAGTAGAATGTTGCCCCTCCTCTCATGCCCGTGGATGCAGTAAGAGCCTGCTAAGGAATACCTCCGGAAGATGGGAAGGAGTGTCTTTCCTTGTATCGACATCCCGAACTGCGCTCACCAACCCGCCTGCCAAGCGTGGTGAGTATGGCAACTACCCCTCAGATCCATATATATGAGATCCATAACGGAGGTCTGTATTCAGTAGTGGACGTGTTACGACTGAAATGATGATGGTGAAACTTAAAGAACCTACGCTACATTTCTGGGAAATAAAGGAAATAAAAATAAAAATCTTACCAAAAATTTTCGATTCCAGCGAGTTTGATCCGGGGCTGGTCAAACCGAGTAGTAGTAGAAGTATCTTCTTCTACCCTGCTACTTCTACTACTACTTACTACTACTCTAGTACTACTACTACTTGATATTGCAGTTAATTACTCTATCATAATTAACATGATACTATCATTTTTCAGTTTAAGATAATATAAGTTTTTTTAAACTCCGGCTACCAGGACCTAGACAGCCTGCTTCCTTGAAACAATTAGCAGTGAAACATTTTGCATTGTACGGCATCCGTACGCAAGAATAGAATAGGAATAATTAATTGGCTTTATGAAAAGATAGCAATGCTTAAACGTAAAACGATTTAATTATTAATTTAAGCTTACGAGCATTATTTGTTTTCATTTTGAATCTACTAGTTAACCTAGAAGGTTAAAAATAAAAATAATGCTCGTAAATTTAAATTAATAACAATGTATGATTGTATGGCTTATTTTAAGATGCCTTTATACCTAATAGCCATCGGGTCACTGACCTCTTGCAGGCTGACATTGAAATCCGCCCGACACCATTATTTTACAATCAAGCACAAACAAGTTTTTAGGCGCCCTTAAAAATAACATTTGATTAAAACCAGGTACAGTTCGGACCATTCCGAATTTAGTTTATTGCATTTTTTATGACCATAAAATAACTCTGACCAGGCGTTGTACCCGGATAAGGTCAAATATCAAATAAAAATAAATAATCCGTAACTAAAATAATTACAGATGTTGTTTATTTCTTATTGTAAATTACTCGTTTAAGATCGCCGTTTTAGGACTGACATAGACTTGCAAGACTCAAAGTCCCTAAATAAAAATATGAGTGTTTTGGACTTAGAGCAAATTCCATCCGAAGCTTTTTTGTCTTCAGGCTTTTTATCCGTCTGCCAAGGAAGAGTATTGTTTTTCGCTCGTGTTTGTAAATTATCTCATTCACACGCATCTTACAAACGGCTGGATGGATTTCGACAATTAGGTATCGTTAGATTCAAGAAAAAAAAATAGCGAATTTTTGGCGCCATATTGTAAGAAGTTCAAAACAAAAAATAACCAAACCTATCGAGTACCCTACTCGATAGGTTTGGTTATTTTTTGTTCGGTTGTTTATCGAAAAGGATATTACAAATATATATGTATATAATATTTGTTCAGGGTGTTCTGGGTGTTTTTCTATATATAATAAAAATATCTATCTATGTAGTATAATTTATTAAGTATATCAGTCATCTAGTGCCCATAACACAAGCTCTGCTTAGCTTGGGGCTAGATGATGCTGTGTGGTTTGTCGAGCATTATTTATTTATTTATTTATATATGTCATGTTTTTGAATGTCCAGCAGTAGACGTCCTACGGCTGAAATGATGATGATTTATAAAGAACCTGTATTTTATGACAAGCACAAAAAAACACGGAAAACGAGGTAAAGCCCCTATTATCCATTATTATTTGTTCAACAAATTGAAGTTATTAAGATTGGCCGATTTCATAGACTAGCTAGTGTAATTACCGTAATCTCGTTTCGTCATGGCATTGGCTACGTTTTTGGATAGTTTTGTATTCACGGTATATGGATAATATTGTTTTAAAAAACGATAGGTTGATTATACTCGTAGATTACTTATTAACTTATTCTAGCTTATGCATAATTCGAATATGTTTGTTATTTATTTTTATCTGTTTATTTTTTTAGTTATATTTATATGTTAAATTGATAAGTAGCACCAAATCTCCCGTGGTACTACCAGATAGGATAGTAGTACGGGAAAAAATAATTCCCTAGTACTGCCAAAACTACCGGCTGTAAGGCCACCGAAATCACACTTTTTACCTGGTGGTTACTACCCACAGGTAAAAAGTGTGATTTCCGTGGCCATACAGATAGATGCAGATAAAGTCGTTTTCCGATTTAGCATCAATAGTAATACTATAGTAATATATAATAACTATATAAAAACTAATATACATATATGTATACTATGTATAGTAATACTACAAATTAAAACACTTTTAAATTGAATAAAGCATATAATTGAATTTTTTGGCTTCAGTAAACTTTTATACAGCGAAGAAAATGATGATGCTTAATTTAATGTCCTTAATTTAACGCCCTCTTAACGTATTGTATAGAGTGTATTGTGACACATAAAACGTAACTTTACACTATATTCATTTGTCACCCTGCACCTCGTAGGTGAATGAACTGAAAGGTGATTGTATGGTGTGTAAATAGAGCCCACAGTACCCAGAAAGCACAGTCTAAGGTTTTCCTTATTCCGTTTAAACTAGCCTTCATTTCACTATTTTAACAAACACGAGACTATTTCACTGTCGAATTAAATATGAGATCTGTTCATGCGGGTATTATGTGGCTGTACACTGCATGATGTAAGATTAAATAATCCGTACATTGGTGGCATTGTTATTTTTCAAATCAATACGAAAAATGTCAATCAAATGACGTACATTGCAGTGGATAGGGTTGGGTGTCGTGAGTGGCTGCGGAATCGGCAACCCTGATGATGGATTTTTTACAAAAACTAAACGTGTTGGATTTGGTTTCGGGCAGATGGATATGTATTTGAGGCAAATAAACATAATAAACCTACTAAGATTTTTAAGATATATGTATATGAGCATGATACCTATAGACAATATTGTACGTAATATTTTTCGTACTACAACAATTTGTTAGATTAATTAAAAATAGTCTCAGGAAATGGTCATCAAATAAAGTGTTCTACACTATGAAAGAATATTAAGAGATGGACACCGTGTATACGAAATAGCAACGAACTATTTTCATAAAATTAGGTTTATTGTTTTCATGTTGTTAAATTTCAACTTGTAAAGCTTTTTATTATTGTGTAGGTATCCAATCCAGTTTTGGACAGACTGTATAAACTTGTACATCATAATGTGCATAACGCCTACGTTATGTACAGCAGTTGATCAATAAAGATTTTCTGTATTCTATTTTATAAATAAATTATGTTTCAAACGTATGCTACATAACTTAAGTTGAGACCATATTTTATAAATTCCGATAAAATAATGCCATCATCTTCCAGGTTTCTTCCGGCAACCAGAACGGCAAACAACCGACTTCGCCAGGGGAATCGGCAACATCAGAGAGACTATAGGCGGTTTCCTCCGCCCCCACCGTGGTCGCCCAGTGGTCAACCAGAACGGTCAACCACAAAACGAATTCAGCCAGCGACCAGTATCATTCCCCACATCAAGTCCCGACGAATCACCTAACTACGGCCAGGGAAATCAGAACCAAGGAAATCAGCAAAATGGCCAGGGGAATAACCAAGGATCTAACGAGCAAGTCAACACGCAGTTGCCGTTTACAATGCCAGACTTTCAACCAGGGCAAGGGTTGCCGTTCACTATCCCTGACAGTCAACCAGGGCAAGGGTTGCCGTTCACTATCCCTGACAGTCAACCAGGGCAAGGGTTGCCGTTCACTATCCCTGACAGTCAACCAGGACAAGGGTTGCCGTTCACTATCCCTGACAGTCAACCAGGACAAGAGTTGCCGTTTACCATCCCAACCTTTCAACCAGGACAAGGGTTGCCGTTTACAATCCCAGACAATGTGCCATCCCAGGAGAATCATAAACAAGATTCCCACGAACAAGGACAGGGGAATGTTAATTTCGTCAACAATGATGGATCTAATGCAGGTATATTTCGTTTTTAAATAATTTCTGAGCCGGGTGCCCGTCGTAGAATGCCTCTCCTCTCTTGCCCTTGGATGCAGTAAGAATCTGCCAAGGGATACTTCCAGAAGATGGGCAGCAGCGTCTTTCCGTGTATCAACATGCTGTGCACTCACCAACTCGCCAGCCAAGCGTTCTGAGTACATATAGCAACTACCTCCTCGTGATCGGGGGAGTGCAGGGGCATGTCATGTCATTCGAGTCGTCATTGCGTCCGCTCATCACCAGAGGACAGCCTACATTCCAGTTGTTTAGATTATCTCATTCATCCATTTATTTCAGCCATAAAACGTCCACCAAGTACTGAACACAGGTATCCCTCATGGATCTCTATGAGGGGTAGATGATCTCATAGTGCAAATTAAATTCCATGGACATAATAGATCGTTAAAGTGTCGTTCTGAGACCTAGTACCTAGTAGCAAGAATAATTACCAACAATACATTATACTAGCAATAAAATTAGTCAACAAGAAGATTTATAGGGTTCCTTCTGAGCTGAGGTGTGATTTCACTGCTTATATTTGTAAGTTGCTTATATTTTTTTTATTTCTGTAATTTACGAAAAGCCTTGAAATATGCTTTTATTTTTATCTAGCTGTCTGGGCAAACTTCGTATCGCACCTACTACTACTACTATTCTACAACTACTACTACGACTACTACCTTAATAAGCAAAAAAAAAAACATGTCAGTATAAATACAGTCATATAAAAAAATTCTGAACGCACCAATAAATATTTGACAGCCAATATAATTATGAATAATATGAATAACTCAAATGTATGAGAAAATTAATATACGTTTTTTTTCTGTGAACTTTTACAATGTTTAAATAGCCATATAATGATAAATAGGAATGTATTTACAAAAAAAATGTGTATAAGTATTCCACCAGTCATCTGGTTTGCTTAGTTTTATCATTTCAATTTATTTCATTAATTTAAATCCTTTGACAAATTACATGTTCTTGGACAAATCGGTTTAAAATAAAAAATAATTAACATTATTCATTATTTATTTAAAAACGCTTTTTCCAACAGGTTCCTACGACGGCCCGAATGACCCCGTGGAGTTTGACGCGCAGACCCCGTCCACGACCACGACGACCCCCGAAACGGAGTCAAGGAACAACTTCAACTTTGAGAACGTGCCACAGTTCCGTAAGTACCTTCTATTTAGATTTAGATTTATTTATTTCAAAAGACATAAGTTTACAGTTATGACACCAAAACCCTTACAATCCTAATTTACTTAAATATACTAGAAGAGATCTAACAATAATAAACAACTTAACGTGAAACATGTCGACGTGCTGGAACTCTTGCAAAAATGAGTTTATGAGTGCTTGTGCTCTGATCGTCGGCGAATGAGGCGTTTTCATTAAAAAGTAAAAACTTCAAAAATAGTTACCTCGAACCTTATAGATGGCGTTAATTTTCTTTTACTGCGTAGACAGAGAATTCTCTGTCTACGTTACTACAGTTTTACTGGTAGGCACAATTTGACAATGACATGATTAATCACAAACTTGCTTACTCCGCTTGCCAGCTCCATCTGTTAGGTTTAGTAGAAAACTCTTTTTGTTTTGTTACTGAAAACGGCTCATTGCTTGCATGTTGGGTTCGCGTAGCAAAGCCACCAAATAGGTTGTGCTACAGCACAACCTATTTGGTGGCATTGCTTTCTACAGAAATACGATGCTGGATGATGCTTTCGTTGTGATTTGCTTGCTTTGAAACCCAGTTCTGATGATGGGATCCAAGATAAATCAAGGGAAGCATTCAAATGTACATAATAAGCATACTTTTACATCGGTTTAGGTATTTTCAGCAACATTTTAGATTTTCTCATTGAAGTTGGTTTTTATTGTCGATAAATTAAATAATTATTATGTTTACTTTTAAGAAAAATATGGATACGTACCTATCTGCAGTCAAGATTTATTATTATTACCTACCTATTTAAAGTTCTAGGCAACTATTTTGAAGTTTTTACTTTCTAACCACATGTTTGGTTTCGCGCCGCGCAGATTACGCACCGCATTTGGTTCGCGTTTTGCCGCGAAATACGGCGTGCGCTCCGCGTCGGCGCTAAGTGGATACTGGCTAGGTAGGTTTTTACAATGGAACGTATTGTGGTATTTATGCTCTATGGAAAGGGTTTGAATGAAGCTTGTCAGTTTAATGAAAACGCCTCATTATTTTCTACTATTTTTTTTTCATCAAACTTGGTTTATTTTGTTGTGACGCTGATTTTCAGGATCAGCGTCTGTATCGTCCTCGGTAAGGAACATTTGGCTCTCACTGGACCTGTTTGGCCCCGCACTTTGGGAAAGACCAATATTTTGTCTTGTTGTATATTTTATACTTACCTGTTTTGTTTATCTATTTGACCCCCTCATTGGTCCAGGAGATCCGTGAGCGAGGCCTATGTCCAGCAGCGGACGTCGACACCAGTCCTAAGGCTGATATGATGATGATGATGATGATTGTCCACAGATGAATCCTGCCGTACGACATCCGGGGGCACCGGATCCTGCATCAGCCTGTACTCCTGCCAGCCGTTCCTGAAGGTGGTTCAGGACTCGAAGACCAACCCTGCCGCTGTGAGGATACTTAGGCAGGCGCATTGCGGCTTCGATGGAAGCAACCCCAAGGTACCGTCAAGTATGTTGATGTGGTTCCAACTCAGTGTATGTGTGTACTGTGTACAGGCAAAAGGGATGACTGTGGACGCGAAAGAAGACGAAATAGACTCCCTAGTTGTACTGTCCATTAACGATGATGTGGCTCCAAATCTAACAGTGTATTTTGTGTACTACCTCTATATACAGGCAACAGGATGGCCCTTTCTAATGCAAATTATTTTACTTATGATTTTTGAGAATGCTAAGGAAGGGTAAGGCCCTAAGCCACTGTATACTAATCATATTGTGCTCTTACCCTAACTGTGTATGTTGTGTGCTGTGTACAGGCAACCGATTGGCTATTGCCTGTACACAGTACGTACAATGCAAAACCTTTTCTAATTTAAATTATTTATAAGTATGTGAAAGAAGGCCAATCCCACGTTACTGTCCACTGATGATGATGTGGCTCTAACCCTAGCTAAACAACACACAACTATATATCTAGCGTACAAGGCAAAGTTTATTGTAGCATCTATAAACCTGTTGCATTTTTTTGAATACTGAAAAATTAGGACAAATTAGGACTAACAGATATTTTTATGGCCTCTCCAGGTTTGCTGCCCCCTACCAGGTATTCCCACTGCACCACCCGCCACACAGGCCCCGACGCAGCCACCCACCCAGGCCCCGACGCAGCCACCTACCCAGGCCACAGCGGCCCCCAAGACTGCTGATGGGGACTTCATTAGCAATCTACCGACGCCCCCGGTCTGTGGAACCAGCAACGCCACTCTTAGCAGGGTGGTTGGAGGTGTTCCTGCAAAACTTGGTAAGTTGGAACCAAGGCAATTGTAGTTTTTTTCTTTCTCAGTGTTTTAATGCAACCAGGCACACGCTGAGTGGTGGCTATGTTGTAGAGCAACCAGGCACACGCTGAGTGGTGGCTATGTTTTAGAGCAATCAGGCACACGCTGAGTGGTGGCTATGTTGTAGAGCAACCAGGCACACGCTGAGTGGTGGCTATGTTTTAGAGCAACCAGGCACACGCTGAGTGGTGGCTATGTTTTAGAGCAATCAGGCACACGCTGAGTGGTGGCTATGTTGTAGAGCAACCAGGCACACGCTGAGTGGTGGCTATTTTTGCACACCTATTCATCATCATCTTAGTCGTATGTTATTTAGTTTTAAAATTATATGATTTATTATTTAGACCCCATTTATTATTTTTCCGACGTTTCGAACACGTTTCAGCGTTCTTGGTGGCGGGAGAATAGTCCAGTCCATTTCAAGCTCAAATCTGAATTTACTAATCTCAGTCAGTTGTTAGGTTAGGGAGAACTGATGTACTGGGAGTTACTAATCTTGAGGGGATGTTTCCATGCTCACCATGCTTGGCAGGCAAGTTGGCGAGCGCAATACAAGATGTTTAATACACGGAAAGACGTTGCTGCTCATCTTCCGGAGGTATCCCTTGGCAGCTTAGCTTTAGCTATTTTTATTTGAAAGTCTTGAAAGTGAGACAGTGTCATTTCGTGTATCAACATCCCTTACTGCGCTCGCCAACCCGCCTGCCAAGCGTGGCGAGTATGGTAACAACCCCTTCATGTTCTTGGAGATCCAGAAGGAAGGTCGTCCAGCAGTGGACGTGGACATCAGGCTAAGATGATGATGATGAATTATACTCCAGAGTCTGATGATGACCAGATTAAGGTAAAGAGGAACAGATCGTTTATGTATCGGGCGTAATTTTATTCCATAATTAATTAATAAATAAAATACGTTTATTTCAAGCATCATAAAGTATCATATATGTAGATAAGAAAATCCAACACAACTTACGTCATAATAAAATAAACAAAAGTTTAGACAGGGCTTTTACGTACATGCCTGTCACATCAGCATCTGGTGTACGGACAATATTTAATTTAGGTATACTTGTTTAACAGGCGCATTCCCCTGGATGGCTCTGCTGGGCTACCGGCGCGGAGACGACACGAGGTGGCTGTGTGGAGGCTCCCTCATCTCCTCCAAGCACGTCCTGACAGCTGCCCACTGCATACACAACCATGAGAAGGATCTGTAAGTACCTTCCTACTAACTCGCCAATCCAGTCTGTTGACACCCACAGCTTGTAGTTCTAGCGTTTTCACAAATTATAATCGCTAGCGACGCTAGTTAAAAAATGTATGAAACCTTGTGCGCCTCTAGCGGATAGTTTGGTACTAAAATACTGTATAGTATAAAATACAGCGATTGTAGCTTGGGCTTCATTTTGGTACCACGAGTTACAAATCTGACAGATGTCGTTTTTATGTAAAATGTTTTATGTTCATTTGTAAAATTTTACTCACGACTCAATTTGACGACTTTTTGAAGTGAACTTCTTATGTGAGGGTAAACCGCTTCGTTACGTAACGCGTTACAGAGCCAGTCTGTATACTAATATACATACATACGTATACATAATACCTCTAATAGTAATGGCAGTGATCCCGTTGGTTATGCGCATGACGCTGCACTGCATTGCGCCCGTCACCTTGAGACATAAATTTATAAGGCCTCATGTGCCCGTAATGTGGTGAGTATGGCAACTACCCCTCATGGAGATCCATGAGGGAGGCCTGTTCAGTAGTGGACTTTTTACGGCTGGAATTATGATACATAATAATAATTGTGATTCATGTGGAGTAGTAGAGGATGTCCAACATCTACTAGAGGAGTGCGTGCGCTTCCAGCAGGAAAGACAGTCACTTGTGATGGCTTTCGGACTGAACAGTCTTGACACAGGAATTTTCCACAACGTTTTAGCACATCCTACATCTGAATCAGCCGTTCAGCTGTTCAGAGCCGTGACTCATCACAAGTAGTACACATTACCTACCAAATAGTTAATTTAATATTCGTTAAAAATTGTTTTTTTTTTTACTTTTATTTAATTGTAGTAATAATATTCTCTTATTGTTGGCTTATTTCCTTTTTTTACTGGTGCAGGTAATGTTATAAAACCATTGTAAATACGATAGGACCGGCATGTTGTTAAATAAAGGTCCTTATAATAAATTTGAATAAAAAAAAAAAAAATAATATACCTACGATTTATATCAGTCCGTCAGTCGTCAAGTGAGACAGTTTATTTCAATACTTATTACCTACTATTACGTGTTGCGAATACATTATCATGAAGTAATGAAGGCCTGCGTCACCATTCATCGCGAACCCGGTCACCGATGCTTGACTGGCTCGCTTGAGGAAAGCCGTACGACCTTACTGCCGAATAAAGTTACGTATTGGATACCTGTTTAACTACGCACATATTGTCCAAGGTTTAAGAGACTGCTTTAAAAGACTGCTATTCAGTCTCTTAAACCTTAATCATTTCTGCCATAAAACGTCTACTACTGAACGCAGGCCTCCCTCATGGATCTCCATAAGGGGCAGTTTGCTCACCACGCTTGGCAGGCGGGTTGGCGAGCGCAGTACGGGATGTTGATACACGGAATGACGCTGCTGCCCATCTTCCGGAGGTAGCTCTTAGCAGGCTCTTACTGCGTCCACGGGCAAGACAGGAGGGGCCACATTCTACTGGCGGCACCCCACGGCAAACCAAACTTATACGGCTAAACCTTAATAATTATATTTAATTTTGATTCTATTAAATGACTAGACAAGCCCTCCAGATTATAAGCGGTAACCTCTATTACAACTATACAGGGTGAATTTTTGAGACGGGACAGTAAGGGCAGGTACCTTAATCGTTATAGTTACAGGAAAACGTTTTTAGAAGACTATCCATAATTTTTTAAGATATTCTCTCTCATGCAGAGTTTTGTGCAAGTTTAATAACTATATCATACGTGGAACTATCGCGTTTTAAAACGCAGTTATGGACATTAGTACGAGTTAATTTTTAAAAGAAGCATACCATAAATATCTGCTAATCGTTTTGTTTCACTTCAATATTTTAAACTCATTTATTAATTTTTAGGGTTCCGGACCAAAATGGTAAAAAGGAACCCTTTTAGAATCACTCTGTCTGTCTGTCTGTCTCTCTGTCAGATATGGATATCTCGAGAACTACTGATGCTATCGACTTGAAATTTAAAATGGTAAAAGACAACACTTTTTTACTAATATAGAGGTAGCATTATATAAAAATGTTAAAAAATATTCTCATTTTGATTGCAGGGGGGCGGATAGGGGATCTCAAAATGTTTAAGAGAAATTACTAGACTTTATTTATTCCTCAAGCCGTATCGTTTTTGAGTAATTTATAAAAATTTTGAAAAAACGACCGTTCCCCCCCCCTTATCTCCGAAGTTTACAGAGATAAACCCGTGATACTTTTATTGCTAATAGAAGTGTATGTAAACTTTATAGGAAAATTATAGCGAACTCTCTAATTTGCATAGTTTAGACAATGGGGGTGGAAGGGGGGTTTTCAAAACTTTTGGAAAGTTACTAGGTGATGTGGGGTATCATATGAAAGGTATTTATTTGCACATTAATAAACAGTTTTTAATTTTCCTTTAAGTCGTATTGTTTTTGAGTTATTTACAAAAATGTTGAAAAAAATAGCGTCCTCCCCCTTATCTCCGAAGTTTGCGGAGATAAACCTCTGAAACTTTTATTGCTATTAGAAGTGTATGTAAAGATTAGAGGAAATTTATTACAATCTCTCTACTTAGCATACTTTTTTAGAAATCATCGAAAGTGTAAAAAATCTACATAAGTTCCGCTATCAGACAAGAGATGGCGCTGTCAAGGTTCTCCGACAAATATAAAACCGCATTTGTCATATATTATATTGTATGATGGCACGGAACCCTCGGTGCGCGAGTCCGACTCGCTCTTGCCCGGTTTTATTTTTAGTATTAAAAGGTCTTTTAAAAGGCCTAATAGAACGCCAAATAAACAAAATGATGTGTTTAAACTTGTTAGTGATCGATGTTAACCATTAGGTCCAACCCTATTTTGAGTTAGTGTACTAACCCAAAATAGGGATTTCTGCCTTTGATCAGAATTGATTACAGATCAGATTCAGATTCAGCTCATACAAACAAGCATGGTGTGAAAGAAATGCGTGAAAAAATCAGTCATTGTTATTTAACCGATTTCAAAAAAACAGAAGATTCTACATTTATATTAATAATGTTTTGTGATCGCGAAAATTTTAGATTCTATTATTGGAGTCGGTTTTTATTAGTTTTTTCCATAATTATTGTTTATAAAATATTTAATTTTATTGGGACCGAGAAACCCCCGGATTAATAACAGCTTGGTAACTTGCTGTGCACATCAAAGATTAAAATCGTTAGATGTGTCCTGTCTGACACAAAAAATGTGGCATTGTCTTTAAATGTATGTTTACAATAATGCCGACGCAGGCACACTGGTTGCCAATGAACCAAACTGTTATTGTTAGCATTTATTGTGCAATCATAAAGTATAAGACAAAATAAAATTGTTAAATGATGACTATAACGCCCTAGTTAGGTTCTTCTGTTCACTTCTTTTCCTAACTCGCGTGTCATCTGAAGTGAACAGATTCAATTATGTGCTTTATTCTATTTATTTGTGTTGTTTTATTTTGTAATTTGTGACGCGTCAATAAGGTCCATGCGGCCGCACTGAATAAAGTATTTTTTGATTCTTGATACTTAATCATATTGTACGAATTTTCGTGAAAGATACAACTTATACCACGTCCAGCTAACACTTTGTTTAGAGGTACACTGATTCCAAATGAGCGAGCCCACTCATTTCGTGTGGAAACAAAACGGTGCGGATTCATCACGGTAAGGGCGTATCTAACGATTTTAATTTTTGGTGTACATAAGATTCTTTAACGTCATCATCATCATCTCAGCCGTAAAACGTCCACTACTGAACACAGGCCTCCCTCATGGATCTCCGTGAGGGGTAGTTGCCATACTCACCACGCTTGGCAGTCGGGTTGACGAGCGCAGTACGGGATGTTGATACACGGAAAGACGCTGCTGCCCATCTCCCGGGGGTATCCCTTAGCAGGCTCTTAAAGCTCTCTTATGGGCATGAGAGGAGGTACAACATTCTACTGCCGGTACCCCACGGTCTTTAACGTATTGAGGTAAAATAGCATTCTCATAAATTTACAACATGTAACGTGTGTTTCTGTCACGTTTTCAAACAATTTTCTGATGCATTATTCTTATAATACGATCTATAATAAATAACAATTATTACTTTATTTACTTCTAACTGCACGTGTAGGTCAATTTCCTAGATATTTACACCATTAAAAAGATTATTATGGTGTCACATTTATTACAAACAACCATTAAAATAATGCAGCACCATCAACAACGTCGCCATTATTGTAAAGTACGAGTAGTTTTACTGATCTTTTGATTGTTATTAATGACAAGGAAATATTTACTGATGATACTAAATAATGCTGCGCACTACCACAGATAATATAATACGCACTACACACATTGTGATGTGTGTGGTGTGGTGTGCATCATTACCTAGTCACAAACCATCGAGCACATAGGTCAATAATATATATAAATATAAATAATTAAAAATAAATAAATAAATAACAATAAGGTCATGAGAATTCCGAAACACATAAGTACTTTGCACTAATGCAATGACAACTGTCTCTCGCCTTTGACTGTGTACTTTTCCGTACAATTATCATTTTTTTTGGCGGAATTGTTGTTTAGACAAAATAAATGACATTTCCTCTCTACTGGGTATGTCCTCGATGTCACAAACTTGTACTGTGGTATGGATGGTTGGTAAGAAAGAATACTTATGTATAAAAAATACAGACTTGGCAAAAGTTTCTTAACTTTATTTTATAGGTATTTATAGCGTTATAACTTTTGAAACTACCTACATATATGCTACTAGCTGACCCAGCGAACTTCGTATCGCTACTTACAACTACCCTACAACTACCCTACATCTACCCTACAACTATGCAAAGTTTTAAGTTTTTAAAGTTAAGAATAACGATTTTTCCATACAAACTTTCATCCGCTATTTTTACCTCTTCTGATTTAATTTACGCAACGAAAAGTAAGAGTCCGTCTCCATGGTCTAATCTACTCCTATACTAAAATTCATCCAAATCGGTTCAGTGGTTTTGACGTGAAAAGGGAACATACATACATACATACATACATTGTTACATTCACTTTTATATATTAAAATATATTATTATATATTATAGTAGTATAGTAGGATAACTATATGGCTGTGAACACTATATGCAATATTTACAGGATACTCAAATCGTGGTAAAATATTGCTGATAATAGGTACCTTTATTTTTATCCCGTCGTTCCGATTTCAGTGATTTTTAACCCTTTTTTATAGGTTGGTTCTTAAAAAAGTTTTGTGAAAATCGGTTAAGAAGTTTACAAGATATGGGGGGGGGGTGAAAGAGGGGATGAATGTTTCTAAATATACCCGTATTTGGTGTCGAATGAAAGAAAACGATTTGTAGAAGGCAAAACTGAAAGTTATATAGATATGGTAGAGCCATTGAGCATCTGAGCCTCGCCAGGTGCTACACAAGAAGTTTACAAGATATAGGTGGTGAATAATCGAATGTTTCCAAATATACCCGAGTTTGGTATCAAATGAAAGGAAATGATGTGTAGATTGCAAAACTGAAAGTACACATTACAAAAAAAATAGGTAACCTCCGCGACTAGGTTAATTGTCGGGGAAACATCCATAATAATATGAGGGGGTTAAGTAATAACATGTGTTGTGATCGCGAAAGTTTAAAAAGGAACACAAGTAACATTTATGTAATAGATACTGACTCAAACAGCCGCCCTACGCCGAGGGTCAATCAATCAATCAATGGCCTATTTCCATCTATAGTAAGATGATTTAAGTGATGCCAGTCGTAATACGAGCATGTAGGCACCTGCGTTCGTGACTATACAGGCCTATTCTGGAGCGACAGCTACGGTCACACCATCGACATTTAAAATTCCCTGTAGGTGTTGTAGGGTTTGCAGCACGTTCATGTCGCAGTGTTCTCTTGCTAGCTAGGAGTTCGAACCAGGAATAATCGTGGGAAACTACTCCGTCAGCTATGGTTTTCCTCCACAGGTCACGGTCTTCCGCCTGACTTTCCCAGCTAGTGTGTTCTATATTGAACGCGAGCATGTCTCGTTTCAGGTAGTCTTTGTAGTTACTAGACTAGTTCTGAAAGCAAAGCCTTTCGCGGCAATCGAGATGGTTCCATACGATGCACATGCCCTAGCCATCGCAAACGCCTTTGTTTCAGCAGGGCGATGATGCTAGGCATCTGTGTGGTTTTGAGGACCTCCTCGTTTGTGACTTTGTCTCTCCAAGAGATGCCTAAAATTGTTCGGAGACAGCGCATGTGAAAATTGTTAAGTTTTCGCTCTTGTTTGGCATACGACGTCCAGGTCTCAGCTCCGTACAGGAGTATAGATAAGATGCATGTTTGGTACACGATCATCTTTGTCTTGATTGTTAGGTGTTTATTGTTCCATACTCTTGCACTAAGCTTCCCGAACATCGTAGAGGCCTTTCCGATACGTGTGTTGATCTCTACATCGATGGTAAGATTGTTCGAGATAGAAGAGCCCAAGTAACAGAAACTGTCAACAATTTCCAGTGGTGTATTATCCAACAAGATTGATGGTCTTTCCGTTGTGCCTTGGATCATTATGACTGTCTTTTTGTGATTTATAGACATAGAAAATAATGAACAAGCTTCAGCAAACTTGTTGATAATACTTTGGAGCTCTTCAGGTGTAGTCGCAACAAATGCTGCATCATCAGCAAATAGAAGGCTGTCAACGTATAAATCTTCTCGGTGTCGTCGGGATTTTAATAAAGCGATGTTATACAATTTGCCATCAGACCGTGTGTGCAGATGAATGCCTTGATTCTCGTTGCCGAAAGCAGCCTTGAGGAGCAACGAAAAGAAAATTCCGAATAAGGTAGGTGCCAGGACGCAACCCTGACGTACACCTCGCCTCATTTCAAATGGCTCAGATGTTTTGCCGTTGAAAATTACAGTACCTTTCATGTCTTCATGGAATGATCTTATCAGCGTTAGTAACTTGGCAGGGCATCCTATTCTCTCCAAGGCTATAAATAGACCTTCTCTGCTGACCGTGTCAAAGGCTTTATTGAGATCGACAAAGGCCATGAACAAGGGTGTTCTTTGTTCTCTACTTTTCTCCTGTAGCTGACGAAGGGTAAAAATCATGTCTGTAGTTGAACGGCCGGCACGAAATCCACATTGTGACTCTGGATAGATGCGATCTGCTAGTTTCTGGAGGAGACGCCGAGGGTGGAGCAACATCAAAGCTGAGACTGTTCCTTTTTGGTTCGCAGCAGAGCAGACAGTGGTACTGGTAGCACATAATCGTAGGTAGGTTTTAAATGTTGTTTAGCTGTTAATTTTTATTGTATTTTTCCTGTAATTGTACCTACCTTTTTTTTCTTCTTTTGATTTCTGAATGTTCCAAAATGTGTATACGGTTTTCTGTCTGTGCTGTTTTTTTGTGAATCAAATAAATGTATATTCTATTCTATTATTTATACAGCGTTTAACCAAAACGCTGGCAAACACGAAATTCACCTTGAAACAGCCATTTAATATCGCATTTTGACTTCCATCCGATCCACAAAGTTGCAAAGTTAATGGCTGCTCCAAGGGCAGGCTGAGGTAAACGACATTGCATAACCAAGTGATGGTACTACTGACTGCGGTATACATGTTATACTGCTATTGACACTGCTGGTAGGTATGTTTATCTTTACCATAACCGGTTCCTGATCTTATGCCGCGAATACGTTGCGCGAGCGCAGGCAAATTGATCATCATCATTTCAGCCGTAAAACGTCCACTACTGAACACAGGCCTTCCTCATGGATCTCTATGAGCGGTTGTTACCGGGTTGGCGAGCGCAGTACGGTATGTTGATACACGGAAAGACGCTGCTGCCCATCATCCGGAGGCATCCCTTAGCAGGCTCTTACTGCATCCACGGCCTTGAGAGGAGGGGTAACATTCTAGGGCCGCCACCCCACGGCAAATTGATAACGCAGGGATGTTACGGTGTTTTGACACTCATGGTGACACTCCTAAAAAAGATCCGAACTTGTCGTGGGTTCGATACCGGCAGTGCACCAATAGATTTTTCTTTCTTGAAAAATGTTTATACACACTTAACACGTGCTTTAACGGTGAAGGAAACATCGTGAGGAAACCCGCGGCTTAGTTAGCTTCAGACGTATTGACCTGTTCTTTCCTCTGAATAATAGCTGACTAAGCTGAGAGGATGGTATAGGTGCTGGGCAAGCCTAATCCATCTAACAATCTCCCAGGCACTGCAGCGTCCCGTACAACATGATTACCAGTTGCTGACTCTGTATAAATCATCTATAATAGATGCGAAGGCCTTACTTATTAGGTACTAATGAACTGTGTAACCATTGTAACTGCAATTAAAACTATTAGCACAGCCATTAGTAATTTACTGTACCTAGTATCCACTAGTTTGGTTACGCGAAAATAATTTTTCGACCCTCAAGTGGTTTGCGTTTTGGCGGGAAAAACGGCGGGCGCTCCGCGTCGGCGCTAAGTGGATACTGGCTCGGTTTTTACAATGGAGCGTATCGTGGTATTTACGCTCTGTGGAAAGGGATTGAATGAAGCTTGTCAGTACAATCATTCATAATTTAGTCTGTGTTCGGGATATACAGCGTAAAAATTATTTTCTATTAATTATTGATTTAATTTTATATAAAAAATACTTTTGTTTGTAATTCAAAATGTATTATCATATATCTACATGTTTTGCGGTATATACATAGTATGTGGTATAACCTCACTATATATAACATAACATTTAGGTGTCTTAGAACAAAATATTTTTTGATCGTAATTATAAAGTGCATTTTTTATGCATTTTTTTTGCGTAATCTTTTTTTTAATTTTAATTTAATCGAATAAAATTATTTTTTCTTGGGCTACGTAAATTTTATTTGTTATTGTCATTGTCAACTTCATTGAGAAGGCTACAAAACAAAGAAGAAGTTGATAAACACCATAGTTTAAAAATGACAATTGTTTTCGTGGAACGATGACTCACCGATGACTCACTGGTCAGTTTACTTACCAAAACCAAACGACGGCTAAAAAATCTTGGTAAGTAAACTGACCAAAACCAAACGAGCGGGTATGCATAAAGACAACATTTGTTTTACGAGGCGAGACGAATGATCTTAAGGTTTCTTAACTTATCAGGTATTTATTTTATAAACCGTCTAAAAAAGGAGGTTTCTCAATCGACCATAGGTATATTTTATTTAAGTGTGTTCGCGGATAACTTCGTCGTTTATGAACAGATTTTGATGATTCTTTTTTGTTGAAAAGAACGAGAATTAGAATTTATATTTCACTTATAAAGTACCTTTTAAAACATGACTTTGTTCCAGCTACGTGGTGCGCCTTGGTGAGCTGGACCTGGCTAGAGACGACGAGGGCGCCACGCCCGTGGACGTCCTCATCAAGCAGCAGCTGAAGCACGAACAGTACAGCGCCAAGGCATTCGTCAACGACATCGCCATTCTACTGCTGCAGCGAGATGTCACTTTCACTCGTAAGTTTTCATCACGAGGTTACGATGAGCTTATATTAAGAGCTAGACGATGCCAGAAGCTTTGGGGTGTCAACAGTAGTGTTGCCCCTCCTCTCTTGTCCGTGGATGCGATAAGAACCTGCCAAAGGATGCCTCCGTATGATGGGCAGCAGCGTCTTCCCGCATATCAACATCTATACATACATATATATAAATTATAACATATGATTCAGTGATTTTTAATTCATGAAAAGACCGCGAAAACTTCAACAGCTGATTATACGATAATGAAAACCTAAAAGCCAGCTCTTTCTTGACAGGGTCATTGACCTCTGCGAAGAGTTTCCGTACAGGTACAAATAAAAATACTTATAACCACAAATAAAACGGTTTTTTTGTTAAAAAGTAAAAAAAAATCCGATTATGACCTCATAATTTTCACATCGGGTGCCAACCCGCCTGCCAAGCTTGGTGAGTATGGCAACTACGCCATGAGGGAGGCCTGTGTTCAGTAGTGTTTTACCGCTAACGTTTTACCGCTGAAATGATGATGGTTACTGGTAGACCATATAAACAAGGTAGGTATCCATACTAATTTCAGATCTGATCAAGCCCATCTGCATCCCGACGTCGAGCGAGCTGCGCGCACGCAGTTTTGAAGACTACAACCCACTTATTGCCGGCTGGGGGGACACAGAGTTCCGTAAGTCAGCCTGCTCATCATCATTTCCTTGCTCTTGTACATAATCGGTGCTCAGCGGATATCACCTTATCAAGCATTTCAACAGTACCCGACATGGGTTCCGTAGCTTAGTGGTTAAACACTTCCGGCCTTAGGAAGCTTCAAGGATCGATATGACGGACGTGGGTTCGAATCCCACCGGAATCGTAAATGTTTGATAAGGTTTTTCATTTCCTTAAATGTATGAAATGTATGAAAAATCGGTGTTGGCGAATGGTTTGTGCCCTCGACTTTCAACCGTGGGTTCGATACAGGACCTGCACTAATGTTTTTTTTTTCTTTTTTGAAAAAATTATGTGCACAGTAATACGGGTGCTTTATCGGCGAATAAATATATCACGAGGAAACCCGCGGCTTAGTTAGCTTCAGACGTATTGTTGACCTGTTTTCACCTGTGACTAATAGCTCACTCCTTTTGCGAAGTCAGTTAATACGTTTTTGAATACAAAAAAATTTATTTGTTAAAAAAAAAAAAGTAAGGCCTTTGCATCTATTATAGATGATTTATGAAGCGTCAGCAACTGGTAATCATGCTGTACGGGACGCTGCAGTGCCTGGGACATTGTTAGATGGATTAGGCTTGCCCAGCACCTATACCATCCTCTCAGCTTAGTCAGCTGTTAATCAGAGAAAAGAATAGGTCAATACGTCTGAAGCTAACTAAGCCGCGGGTTTCCTCACGATGTTTCCTTCACCGTTAAGCACGTGTTAAATGTGAACTTACACTTTTCAAGAAAGAAAAATCCATTGGTTCACGGCCGGTATCGAACCCGCGATCTTCGATTAAAAGTCGGGGGTACATACCACTTGGCCAACACGGCTTCCGTATTTGTTAACATCGTTGTTTTATAAAATTTATTGCGCGGGGCCGTGCACCACCCGGAGGTGCTGGCGGCACTGCGCCTGCGCGCGCCCCGCGACTTCGTCGGTTTACGCCGCCGCCCCGCCATGTTCGCCGCGCCGCTAGCCAGAACCAAGCTACTTAAGTTCGCCCCCTTGTCACTCGCTATCTCCCTGCTCAACATCCTATCTGAGAACGGAGTAGATGTTTTTCACCATAGTCTGCCGAAATTCATAGAAATAGCACAGCTTACCATAGAAAATGTTTCTAAATAGCTCGTTAAGTGTATGTTCGTACAAATAGCATCGCATTAGGATTAACCTGTAATGATGTTATTGTTCAAATAAATAAAATAAATAAATAAATAAATAAATCCGTTTTTCATTATTAAGATTCATCAATTTATCCGGTTTCAATAAGCATGTATTAGGTACGTAGGATATATAGGTACCAAATTGTAATTATAAGTGCATTACTGTCGTGCCCAAACCGGGTCCATGTTTGGAACTATATTTTGTTAACATCTTCACTTACTACAACGTGGTTGCAATAAATGTTTTGACTTTGACTTTGACTTTCTTACATGACGTTTTGCAGGTGGACCGGCAGCCACACATCTGCAGGTGCTCCAGCTGCCCGTGGTTAGCAACGAGTACTGCCAGCAGGCCTACTCCGCCTACAAGAACCAGAAGATTGATGAGAAGGTGCTCTGCGCCGGCTTCACGCAGGGCGGGCGGGACGCCTGCCAGGGGGACAGCGGCGGCCCGCTGATGCAGCCTGTCGTAAGCACCTTTCAGGAATATCAGGCTACATTGACCCACTTCTGGATATCATCGTCATCTCATCGGGACAAATGTCTGTACGATCTGCAGATATTTGTTCAGGGTGTTCTGGGTGTTTTTCTATATATAATAAAAATATCTATCTATGTAGTATAATGTATTAAGTATATCAGTCATCTAGTACCCATAAAACAAGCTCTGCTTAGCTTGGGGCTAGATGATGCTGTGTGATTTGTCCAGCATTATTTATTTATTATTATTTATTTATTTATCTCAGCTGTAGCGCATCCGCTTGCCTCATGAATCCCCAAGTGCATATCGTAAGGGAGTTGTTGGAATACTCTCCCACCGCGCACAACGCGGTCTTAGTACACGGAAAGACGCTTGTGCCCATCTTTCGGAGTTATTCCTTGGCAAAGAGTGGAGGGATAACATTCTCAACATCGTCTGACCATGTGACTGGTTGTCTGCCTTGTTTTTTGCGTGAATAGAGAAAACTAGCATTACTCTTGGATATGTTATTTATACAAATATAACATAAAGTAAGTATAGTAACTGCCCGTGGTTAGCAACGAGTACCGCCAGCAGGCTACTCCGCCTACAAGAACCAGAAGATTGAACCAGGAGATTGGCTTCACGCAGGGCGGGCGGGACGCCTGCCAGGGGTACAGCGGCGGCCCGCTGATGCAGCCTGTTGTAAGCACCTATCAGGAGTTTCAAGCTACATTCACTCACTTCCGGGTATCATCGTCACCTCAACTGTAACACAACCGCTGCTGGACATACCTAAGCCTGCCTCATGGATACCCAAGTGCTTATCATGAGAGGGTTGTTGGAATACTGTCCCACCACGCTTTACGCAATGTTGGTACGGAAAGACGCAGCTGCCCATCTTCCGGAGTTATTCCTTGACATATTCTTACTGCATCAACGGCCGAGAAAGGAGGGGCAACATTCTACTGCCAGCACCCCACGGCAGACCACGCTGCTCTATGCGCAATAATTATTAAAGCTAATTTTAATTTAATGTTCATCATACCCATTTGACAAGGCATAAACAGCCGCAATATAAATGTACGTAAGCAAGTGTTCATGCCGTGGGGTGCCGGCAGTAGAATGTTGCCCCTCCTCTCTTGCCCGTGGATGCAGTAAGAGCCTGCTAAGAGCTACCCCCGGAAGATGGGCAGCAGCGTCATTCCGTATATCAACATCCCATACTGCGCTCGCCAACCCGCCTGTGTGTGGTGAGATGGCAACTGCCCCTTATGGACATCCAGGAGGGAGGCCTGTGTTCAGTAGTGGACGTTTTACGGCTGATATGACTGAGTGTTCATTATGTTCCTAAGGTGAAATAAATACTTAATTTGAATCTGTTCATGAATAAAGCCTTAATTCTCCTCCACAGTGGAACCCAGAAGCACTAATCTCCCCGATGTACCAGATCGGAGTGGTGTCCTTCGGTAAGAAGTGCGCCGAGGCTGGCTTCCCCGGAGTCTACTCGAGGGTCACCTACTTCGTACCCTGGATTGAGGAGAAGGTCCTCGGGGCTAGTCGGTGAAGCGTTGTTCAGTATAAGAGCGCCTACTCTAGAAAATGATTACGATATTATCGTCAGAAGGCAATCCCTACGGAATGGCCGTAAGAGTTAGTTTGGCTTGATTACGATTTCGATTTATCGCGATTTGCATTCAAGAGTAGGCCCCCAGAACTGTGCCATACTTCCTCCTGTCCACGTCGCAGTCAAAAATTTAAATGGTTAGATGTGCCCTGACACCAAAAACTGTGGCATTGTCTTTATAGGTGTGTTAAAATAAATGATCCCGATGCACGAACATTGGTGTTGCCAATAAACCATCAAACTGTTATTATTGTTACCTACAATTAATTGTACAATTATATTGGAAGAACTTTCGCAAAAAGAATAACACACACCACGTCCGGCCAACACTGTGTGAGATACACTGATTCCAAATGAGCGAGCTATCTCATTTCGTGTGGAAACGAAACGGCGCCGTTTCCTAACGGTAAGGGCGTAAGAATTACCTACAGGCATATACATTTTTCTACAATCCTTGATGGTACAATTTGGTTTTAGTTATACCTAGTACAATTTATAGTTTTTTTTTATTAATAACTCAAAGCATTAATCACAACTGCGGTCTGGCCAAGAAGTAGGTATTACACACACTCAGAACTTGATACGTTTTCGCAATTTGTTCACGTAGGTTTATAATGATATTTTATCGTGTCGGGAAACAAAAAATTAAAGTTGCCTACGCGGTAAAATCCCCTTAGTACCTACCTTTATTATCATACAAAACGCGGCCAAATTTGCTATGCTCATTATTTAAGGATGTTAGGTAAGCATAAGATATTTTCGACATTTATAATATTATTTATATCTTTGGGAATCGACATACATATACCTAATTTATTTTCAAATATTACTAAGGTTAAACTTATGTTCAGTCAATCCGTCCAGTAAATAGTGTTGCTTAATTACTACACCTCATTGATGTCAGTACCTATCTAATCAATTAATTAATTTAATTCACAGTAGTATTTGAATATGTTTTATTACATATTAATTTATTTAAATTGTATTGTATTTAGATTCAATTACAATTTATTTACTTGAAGTAACAAAAACAAACACTTTAAAACTGCGTTTTTCACCGTTACCCTAATATTATGTATGTAGGTATGAATATTTTGCTGTTATGTGTCTAATGTAATATTTAAGAATTATGTTTGTAAATAATGTTAATTTCTTGATAATATTTCACTTGGAAATAAGATTTATTTATACCATGACAGTTATTTAACAATAAATTTTGTATTTATTTAACAAAAATCTTTCATTTCCTTTGTTATCATCTCAGAATACAGAACAAACTCATCCAGGTAACCAGTAAGCTACTAGCTCTCAACTATTTTTTGTTTTTAATAAGTTTGGGGATGGTATAACTTCATTTAGACACAACTCAATGTATAGACATTTCAATAATACATGGAGAAATAGAAACATTAAAAGAAGTCAATTCCGAGCAAGTTCCGAGCAAGGATCTTAGAAGTAGAAAAACAAAATAAGGATTAGAAACATTATATTCTTTGTGGTGGAGGAAGGGGAAAATTCCTATGAAGAACTGGAAAGAAAAATCATAACAATTAACTATAAACGACAACGTAAAAGTTTCCTGCAACAAAAATGAGCTGGAAATGGTACGAAGGATGGGAAAAAAGAAAATAACAAAATAAGACCTATAGTGGTGACATTTACCACTTATGGTAAAAAGATATAAATATTGAAAAACAAGAAAAACCTTCAGCAATGCTCAGTCTACTTAAAGGAAGATTCTCCCCAACAGAATTTGCAAAATAGGAAGAAGCTTCAAGAGCAATTACAAAAAGAGACAGCGGAGGGAAAAATAGCTTTTCTGCGTTATGATAAGCTGATAATCAGGGAACCTACTACAAACGATGAACAAGGCCAACAATCGAACAGAACCCAAAATATGAAAAAACGGGAATTGGAAACAACTCCACCAAATCAAATACTCAGTAGCTATACATCTAAATCTATTGCAGGTTCACCTGATAAACACCAAGCAGCTAAAAAGACCAAGGCCAGGAAAAATACTTCACACAAGTATCAAAATTCGATGACTAATTACTTCAACAAAAAAGTTACACACCTATTTACACTACAGCATTGTCATCATCTGAACCAGACGAATAGCAACGAAGAAGATTATGAAAGCTGAGAGTCTCGCGCATTTTTAAGGTTTACTAGAAAACCATGAAATGACCCATTTAGATTTATAATTTAATGTTGAAAAATTAAGTCATAATTCACCGAACGTAAATTTTTCACTTTGGACTAACATTTTAACTTTTATCAAATTTACGAAGCTAATTATTTTATGCAATATAGAACAACTTATGAAGATTCAGTTGCAAAAAAAAAACTCGGAAAAGTCTTCAACTTTTTAAAAAAATAAATTTATAAGTCTCTCAGGTCAAAAATTCTTAAAAATTCAGAAAAAAATCATAACTCGAAAACCATGAAAAGTCGCGGAACATACATGGGGGTAATTCGGATACCCGATACGAGGGACCTGGTTTTTTCTTTTTGACGTCATTGTTCTGGCCACCCTGTATAATTAGAGCATGCTATATCGCTGTTATTGTGGGATATAATCGGTTTATCTGAAATAGGACGAGCGGCGAGACTAAAAATAGAAGATAGAGGCGAATACTTATTATATTTTACCACTATGGCCGAAAACAAGGAGAAAAGGGAATTGGATATATTGTAAAGAAGCAAAAGTGCACAGAGGTACAAGACTTTCTCGCTATTCCAGTTTAAATTAATAAATTGGTTTGGATTTTTAAAACATTTAAGACATGTTGCTCAAGAGCCTTTACTAAAAAAAATATACTTAGTTCTAGCTCAACCAGTACTAGGTTATAGTATTCCTGTTTGGGGCGGAGCCGCTAAGATTAGGTTTCTAGAAATAGAAAGAAAGAGCACAGCGAGCATTGCTCAAGGTTATGCTATTTAAACCTTATTATATCAGTTTCCTACAAATATGCTCTACTCTACCATAGAAATCCCATCAGTCAGGAAACTATACAAACTACAATCAATCAAATTCAAATCATTTATTGCGTTCATGTGTACATTAGGTCTTATAATTTAGCTTTTAGTCCAAACATGAGCCCAGTAAGGGCACTACAATTTAGGTGTTTGTAGGTAACATAAAAATTTTCGTACTTAACTAATTTAAAACAACTTTACTTAGAGTTAGGTATTGTAAAAATAAACTTATCATACCTTATTCTAAATTATATCAAATTATAACATCTTGAGACTTCACAAAAATATTATTAAATTCAAAAATCTCGAAAACGGTTAGATTTAGGATAGGGTGTTTTATAGTCATTTGACTATAAAACACCAGTCAGTAACAATGTAAACTACAAGTTCTTAACGGGAATAGGTCGACTAACCAGTAACCCTGTACTAAATGTTTGTCAAACCTGGCCATTAACAAAAACGCAACTGGAACTGTTAAGAGTCTGCCAAACAGGAATGGAGAGTAGCCTTATGGAAGTAAAACTAAGATCTGATTAAAAATGTAACTATAATCAAGGAGACCAAAGCAAAAGATGTTTGTCAACAAATTCTAGAGCTGAATTGGCAATGGGCGGGCCACTTACAGAGACTAGACCCTTGTAGATGGTCACAAATTGCCACTAACTAGACACTGCGAGAGGCAAAAAGAAGATGAGGACGACCAATAATGAGATGGTGTGATGATATCACAGATATCGCCGGAAATATGTGGTCATCAGAACAGCCAAGGATAGAAGCCAAAAAACTTGGAGGAGGCTTTTACCACCAAAGGCGGTCCTTACCAGATATATTAGTTATTAAATAGTGTTAGTATTTGTTTAGAAGAAAGCCTAGATTTAGTAAACTCTTATAATATTTTAGTTGGTAAGGAAATAAAGCTCTTTTTATTTTATTTTAAATGTCAAAATAAATTTATTGTCTTTAATTAATTTGTAAAACTTAAAATAAAATATGTCATAAATCTAAGAAGCTGAAGGGGACAGCACTTGTGTGACTCCACTTGTGTCCAATGACATTCGGCTTGGAGGGGGCATGTCATCCTCATCCAGGGTTTCCCTCATCCTCCGCTTGTATATCTCACTGTCAGGATTATGCTCCTGATTCCGACATCGATCCAGCTTCTTCTCAATCAGCCTCACTCGTTCTCTCGCTGGGTTTTCAACCATCTTGACCAGAGACCGGATTTTCCGGACTGCCTCAATCAGAATAGCTAGTTTGTCAGATCCCGCATCTCGGAAGAGCATGTCCGTGACATAGCTGTCGAGGTTCTCTTGTTCCTTGCTGGCGGCGTGCAGGACTGCAGCTAGTGCTATTTGCGACGGCGCGTAAACTAAGCAAGCATCTGTCAAGAACACCTTCTCCAGGAACTCGTCTATGCCAAATCTCAGCCTCTCAGGATTGGCGAGTGAACAGCGTGTTTTTATGTCAATTAAAAAGCCTTCAACCGGTCGGAATGGATTGTGAATCGTCAAATGATAGTTCAACTGCTGCATGAGGAGTAGTTCATTGTTTAGGATAATGTCCGATGCCTTATCCCTGTCGCCTTTAATATTAGCGACGAACTGGCCAATGGAAACGTTGAATTCTTCTACTTTGCAGGCCAAGTACACGCATGTAGCAAGAATTTCCTTTGGATGGTAGTCCATTGAAGAATTATAAAGGTAGAATCTTTTAAAGTAATGAAAAGCTGTTCCTACCACTCCTTTGGGCATTGGCGGGCTGAAGCGCTTGCAGAACTCTTTGAGGTGCAGCTCGTATTGTTTTAGAAGCAGTCTTTCCTCCTCGGGTGAAAGAAAGAAGTTCAGACGTTGGGATTCATCAATGTGTCCTCCGTGCCTCGCTATGTAGGCTTCGTTGTGCTTGTCTCTGAGACGCGCTAGCTCACTTTCATCGCTGAAAGTCCATAATTTTCGTTGGGAGCTTGTGGAAAACATTTTAACGATACGCCGGCCTAATTTACCACTTCTAAATATTTTTCAAAAAAATATTGTTTCGACGCACGATGTTTTGACGACTGACATGACAATTGACATCTGACAAGGAATTCTCCAATCAGATGAAAGACAATACCGACATTGACAACAATATCTATTTGACATTACTTACAGTAATCATGTCCTCTCATACCCGTGGATGCAGTAAGAGCCTGCAAAGCAAAGGAATACCTCCGGAAGATAGGCAGCAGCATCTTTCCGTGTAACAACATCGCGTACTGCGCTCGTCAACCCGCCTGCCAAGCGTGGTGGGTGAGTATGGCAAGGTCTGTCTGTGTTCATTAATGGACGTTTTCGTTTTAGGGCTGAAATGATGATGATTACTTACAGTAAATTGACATTTCGTACGCAAGCACATTGGTTTTTAGTCGTAAGGCATTTGGACAGTTTTAAATTGATGTAGGCAGTAAAATAAAAAAGGTGCCGATTTAAAACAATAAATATATATTATTTGATATTTTCTGAAGGGATAAAAATATATTTTGCACCAGTGGTGCGTAATATATTTAATGCGTGGTGCAGCACCACGTTACCAAAAATCTTCAGAATTTTAAAGAGTACTCGCTGATTGCATTGTTCATGTAAAACGAAGCGTAATTAGCATGTCTCATTCTTGGACACAGGAGTACCTATATTTCATCTCAGAATAATTCTGAGTATTTCATAGCTTTTGTCTCTTTCTTTTTAGGTACCATCTTTATTATTCTATTTGATTTGACTTCTGTCATGTCAGACTGACTTGACTTGAGTCATCAGTACCGACCGTGATTGAAGTACTCTTAGAAAAAGGAAAACGAAAAATTAACAATTTCAAGTGATATTACAGTAATTAAGTGTGTTTTCCACAATGTCTCGACCGGGTGATAGACCAAACCAAGCGCAGACGTATAAGCTGGTCGTTGTCGGCGGCGGCGGAGTCGGAAAGAGTGCGATCACCATACAGTTTATTCAGGTACTAATTCGTGTTATTTGTACCAAAAACACGCGGAAACGCCTCATGGAGCCGTAACACATAACTTCCCTGAGCATCTAAATGGCTAAAACCGTCATAAGCCTAAAAACATCGTTTATTTTGTTTAATGTGTTCATGCACTAAAATAGTTTGTAACACATTGTCAAGGCCCCGAGTTAGAAGGCTAAACGCCCACCATCTCCCGCATCTGGTGATCTTTTGCCTGTATTTCTGTTCCAGAGCTACTTCGTGACAGATTACGATCCCACCATAGAAGACAGTTACACAAAGCAGTGCGTCATTGACGATGTCCCGGCAAAACTTGACAGTAAGTTCCAACAAGTTGTTGATTTCGCCGATTAATGTGGAATGCATGGGTGGAATTGATACAAGGCTGTGACAAGAATGTGGGTGATATCAGCATCAGCTGTTATGACATTGACAACTCATTTTAATACTGTTGTTGACATTATGTAGGAAGACCCTGCCAGTGGTCATCAACATTTTGAAAAGAATTAATTTTCAAAATTAATTTGAAATGTGCAATGGCTTTTGCAATATGGGGATTTCTCACATATTACTCAAATTTCAAAGCAAGACCTGACACATTAAATTTTTCTACAAAATTTTCTAATCTGAACCTGACCAAATTACTTATTTCTAAAAAGTTAGTGATTATGTAGAATGTGACTATGTAAAATATCAGATCAACAATTAATCTTGGAAGTCAAAGACTTGTAGCAATCAGGGTCAGGTTACACTCACACTCACAGTTCAGGATGTACATCAGACAATACTAGAAGACTACCAGTCTAAATGCCGGTTAATGGATGAGTAGTTTAACCCCCAACATGCTTTATGGAGCGATGGGTCTCCATAAGGTTTGAACACTCTGTATGCTTAGTGTACCGATGGGTGTACATAAGTTAAATCAGGTTAGTTATTTTATGTTTTGTAGAATACATAAAAGTGTACAAAATTTCAATACGAATCCAATGGTGTATGATTTATAACATATTATTATGTGATGCTTCCGTAAAATTCAAATTCAAATAAAAATATAAAAAATAAAAAAGTTGACTCACTCTAGGGGTTAATATAGTGTGCAAGATATATGAACTTGGTATAGTCTACAAGATATCTGAATTCATCTAAACAATGAAAGTTGAAAAAAATGTTACCCTCCTCTCTTGCACATGGATGCAGTAAGAATCTACCAAGGGATACCTTCAGAAGATGGGCAGCAGAGTCTTTCTTTGTATCAATATCCCATTCTGGACTAGCCAACCTGCCTGCCAAGCATGGCAAGTATGACAACAATCCCCTCATGATTTTGAAGATCCATGACCAGCAGTAGTCATGGACAGCATTCCTACGAGATGATGATGCTTAGACTCCTAATGAGAGATAATGAGGCATCCTGTTATTCCTAATGGGGGACATAGGGCTCTCAGAAGGGATTTCAACTTGGGACAATCTTTTCTATTTTACCCTTATCTTCATTAGAGATAAGGGTTACTCACAAAACAAATCAAGCTTCGGAAAACAGTAGCACATAAACCAAGACTTAATCCCTCGCAAGTTATGTTATAAAAAGAATTTAATAATTTAAAAGTCTTCTTATTTATTGGCTTCTGTGACTAGCAGTCACAATTCTGGCAGAGTCAATGTACAATGATACTTTCGTAAACCACGCCGGAGAATCGAATCAGAATGTGGCCGGCGTGTTCTAAGAGAGACGCACCCGAAATTAATTTTAAGTCATGAAGCAAAAACTTAAAAAGACAATCGAAATGACCTTGCTAACCACCAGTTGATGTTAAATTGGTCAATTGACTGAAATAGCATTTTATGACAAAAAGCATTATTTTTGGACTTCACAGTGTGTTAAGATACATAGAATATGCTTTATTGCACACCTTACAACATACAAACACAAAATTAACAACTAAACAAACACAGAACATAAAGTGACAATCTCTGTAACATTAGGTGGACCTTTGGCTTGACCACATTTTGTTGCATAAAAAAAATAAGGCAGAATGATACTGTGTTGAGTAGATTGTCCAGCATTATTTATTAAGTCCGCGCACCCCCCAGTCCTCGACACGGCCGGGCAGGAGGAGTTCAGCGCGATGCGGGAGCAGTACATGCGGTCCGGCGAGGGCTTCCTGCTGGTGTTCTCCGTGGCGGACCACGCCAGCTTCGACGAGCTGTACAAGTTCCACAAGCAGATCCTCAGGGTGAAAGACAGGGACGAGTTCCCCATGCTGATTGTGGGGAACAAGGCTGATCTGGAGACTCAGAGAGTGGTGAGTTCATTTGCTTCCTGCTGGTGTTCTCCGTGGCAGACCACGCCAGCTTCGACGAGCTGTACAAGTTCCACAAGCAGATCCTCAGGGTGAAAGACAGGGACGAGTTCCCCATGCTGATTGTGGGGAACAAGGCTGATCTGGAGACTCAGAGAGTGGTGAGTTCATTTGCTTCCTGCTGGTGTTCTCCGTGGCAGACCACGCCAGCTTCGACGAGCTGTACAAGTTCCACAAGCAGATCCTCAGGGTGAAAGACAGGGACGAGTTCCCCATGCTGATTGTGGGGAACAAGGCTGATCTGGAGACTCAGAGAGTGGCGAGTTCATTTTTATGATTTGTGCGTCTTCTCACGAAGGATTTTATTATGATATCTCGCGTGAATTCGCCGCTAGAGGTGCCAGTGTAGTGTGAGGTCTCCGAGATGTCAAATGCCAGAAAACGGTAGCCCGAGGGCTATCGCGTGTGAATTCGCCTCTAGAGGTCGCAGAGTACTGGGTGGCCCCCTCTATTGAAAATCCATGAGGGAGGCCTGTGTTCAGTAGTGGACGTTTTACGGCTAGAATGATGATGACTAATCGAATAGCTATATGTCATTTTAGACCGCTGTACATCAACTTAAAATTAGCTTTAGCTAGTTAGTGCAACAACAAAATCGTCACCAATGTGTCATTATTGTTTTGCTATAATAAAGGGGTTTCCTTTCTAAGGTCATATACCTACTACGTGTTTAAATTTTCTATGTACAATTTATATTTTCAATGTTTCATTATTGTTTTGCTTATATCATAACAATTATGAGTTTATGACACATTACGTAATTACATAAGGTAAAAATAGAGGTAGTAACTCAAAATCGAGTAATTATTGATTTAAATGTATATATGTAAATTATTTATACTAATATTATAAATCTGAAGAGTTTGTTTGTTTAGTTGAACACGCTATCTCAGGAATTACTGGTCCGAATTGAATAATTCTATCTGTGTTGGATAGGCCAACTTTCGAGGAAGGCTATAAGCTATAATTACCAATAAGACCGGAGCATCATTTAAAAGTGTTGCATATGCGGGGAAAATTTATTCCTTTTTTTCCCATCTTCCGGAGGTATCCTTGGCATTTTAATGCATTTACTGCATCCACTGGCATGAGAGGAGGGGGGATTCTACTGCCGGCACCCCACGGCACTGTGACTATACTTATATATAAAATCATACCCTAAATAAATTGTCTCTTCCAGGTATCCCTTGAGGAAGCGCAATCGCTGTCCCGCTCGCTGAAGGTGCCGTACATCGAATGCAGCGCGAAGGCCCGCATGAACGTGGACCAGGCCTTCCACGAGCTGGTGCGGCTGGTGCGCCGCTTCCAGGAAGCAGAGCGGACCATCATCAAGGACCTGCGCCCGAGGAGGGGAAAGCGGAACTGCTGTTTGTTGTAACCTATGACTATTAGCTCTGTTAGTAACGAGTGGTGAACGCTGTTGTTATAATCACCATGGTCATCACCTCGGCAGTAGGACGTCCACTGCTGGGCATAGGCCTCCGTACTGGTCGCTTTCCCGCTCGTATAGGACAGTTGGCCTTAAACCTGGCCGGGCTGAGTGGTCCACCATCAGGGATATCCGCCCGAGGAGGGGAAAACGGAACTGCTGTTTGTAACCTATGTGACTTAGGCGGTTATCACACTGCCACGCACCACGCTGCATGTCGACGCACCCACGCGCGTACTTGTGGTAGTGCAGATCTGCATCATCGTGCTGATTTTTCACGCACTACCGCGCGCGTAATTGCGTTTTGTGGATTCACGGCGGCTCTGACTCATTTCATTCGAAGCTGTCCGCTAGACTGCGGGACTCGGCGTGCCATACCTTGCGTCTCGCCCCGCACCTGCGCGCGTGGGTGCATGTTTCTCCGCGCGGATGCATTTTCAGTGTGTCGGAGGAGATACTTACAAGCAACGTTAGAAGACGCGTTCACGCAACATGCAGCGTGATGCGTGGCAGTTTGTGTGAACCGCCTTAGCTCTGTTAGTAACGATTAGCGGTGGACGGTGTTTATAAATGTCATCTCAGTCGTAGGACGTCCACTTACCGCGTTAGTATTCTTTGCGATTCTAGAGGGATGCCTATCTCCAGCTGTGGACGTTCTACGACTGAGATGATGATAATGTTTTGCATGTGTGTTTGAAGACAGCGTAACTGCTATTGTATACTGGTGTGTCTACCATGAGTTGTCACTGTTAGATCGCCTGCCGTTACTACAGTAGTAATAGTACGTTACTATGACATCTGTCAGATTGGTAACTCATGGTACCAAAATCTAAGTAAATGAAGCCCAAACTACAGTCGCTGTAGTATATAGTTTACTGCGTATTTTAGTATCAAACTATCCGCTAGAGGCTTTTTTTTTACAACAGTCGCTAGCGAGTATAGATTGTGAAAACTCATGGTAGACCTACGGATTTGTATATTGCTTTGTTAACGTTTAGATATCTATTAAAAATGCCAAAATGTAATCGTAAATGGAATCGTTCGTTGTCAAAACGATTGAAAATAATAATCGGGTATGATCCTGTCTATCTTGCCCGTAAATGCAGTAAGAATCTGCCAAGGGATACCTTCTGAAAGTGTAGGTATGGCAATTACCCCCGTATGATCAGGATGAAGTGATCAATGAGTGAGACCTTTGTCCAGCAGTGGCCGTCATACGACTGGAAGAGAAGTGAGAGACGTCTACATGAAACTGATCTGGTTCAATTGTATGTAACATTCTAGGACCATCTCGCTTTACAGCTGCCCCGTTTTATGACCCATACAATATGTCAGTAAGCCCATTATAGTTTGACATAGTACTTAACTGGCTAGTGTAAACTATGTGGGTGTGAAATGGTGTCAATGTCATATACTGAATAGAATTGGCGGAGACAAATTTTTGCGAACGTAATTGTTTGAGTTTTGTGTCGTAAAACGAGTCGCGTAATTTACGCTGCATTCTTGTGAAAGAGTGAGACCTCACTAACTGCTTAGCTTCTTTTCTTCACTTGGAAAAAAGTATTCTGAAGCTTCTTCTTAGACGTATGACCAGGCGTCCGTCACTCGCTCAAGGCCACACGTTAAATGCCTACCGCTCTGTACATCGCCGGAGCTGCAAGGCAGTAGGCTGCCACAAGCCCGCTTGAGCGCACGCACGTTAAATGCGTTCATTTAGATGTCGAAAGCGCGTCGTACTAACTATTGTGCAGTGGATGGATGCCAAAACCAAAGATCTAATGAAAAATTGACATTTTTTTCTTTGCCTAGAGACTTTAGTTTCTGTAATCTGTGGTATGACTGCTGTTAACGTCCACAGCTGGACATAGGCCTCCCTCATAGACCTCCAAGATCACGAGGAGGCTGTTGCCATACTTGCTACGCTTGGCAGGCGGGTTGGCGAGCTCAGTACGGGAGGTTGATACACGGAAAGACGCTGCTTTCATCTACCGGAGGTATTCCTTGGCAGATTTACTGCACGGGCAAGAGGGGAGGTGGAAGGGGGAACGTTCTACTGCCCCAACTCAAACAACCCGATGGCTCAAGCGAAAACTAACCACGCTGGTTCGGCCTTAACGATCAATTGTTACATAGATATTGTTACGAGCTGGGGGTTCGGGATTAAATAATGTAGTCCAATTTTTCCAAAATTAACACTTTAATCACAGATCACACCAACAAGAATCTCACAGCAGATTCACACAGGAACACTTCTTCACTGTACCACACTGAACACCACTAAAACACTTGTTCACTAATCACTGAACACTATAGCACTTGTACACAGTCACTGTATTCACTTTACTGTCGCTCCGATGTATCGCACTGTTCGCTTTCGTAGCCAAATAAAGACTGTCCGCTCGGTAAACACATCCGCGTATTTATATCGCACATATAGATGATTCTCGAAGCCGATGTTTCTAGATTGACACACAATAGAGACAGGACAACAAAAAACAAGTAAACAACTTTTTATGACTCTATTTACAACCCGCACTATTGTGTCAAAACCGGTTTTTCTAGAAACTTCACTTGTTTGTGTTCAAAACAATAAAGAGTGACCTTGGACTCTTTCGGCCGCTCAAACACCGGTCCTTTCTGGATCTTTCGCGAACTTACTGGTTTACGTTTGCGCTCGGCGCAACAATATTTTTATATACATTTTATTTGTGGCATTAGTTTTAAGTTCTTATTGCGACAGGAATAAGAGTTGTTTTTTTAATATATTCTTTATTGTATACAATATTATTTATTTTCTCATTTTGAGTTTCATATAACCTGTTATATGCTGAGTATACTCATGTTCTTAAACTAAGAATAAGTGTAGTGTATCAGTTACGAATAGTAATATATTTATTAATTTGTGCCATACATTTTCGGTGCATATTATAATCAGGAACTGTATTTCGCCACAAATACTTTTTTAGGCAGACATTGTGCCGGCCGACTCGGCCCGTCAGGGTCCCGTAGCTTGACAATACGGTTCGTAACCCTAGGCGTACTTGTCCGTACGAAATCCTGTCTGTTTTTTTTGTGTGGATGTCCTATAGTGTTAAAGAAAAATGTCGCCTTGTACGACACCCGTAGGTACGTGGAAGGGGTTGGTGCTATTCTACTATGCCGGACACGCCACACGACTCAAACACGTGCATTTAAATATATTATGCACGCAAGGATTAATAAGTTTTAAAGAAAAAAATCCTGCATGCTAGCATGATAAGGCGGTTAACACACTGCCACGCACCACGCTGCATGTTGCGTGTCGACGCGCCTACGCGCGTTCTTGCGAGAGTGCAGATCTGCATCATCGTACGGATTTGTCACGCACTCACGCGCGTAGTTACGTTTTGTGGATTCACGGTGGCTCTAACTCATTTCATTCAAAGCTGTCCGCTAGACTGCGAGACTCGGTGTGCCATACCTTGCGTCTCGCCCCGTACCTACGCACGTGGGTGCATGTTTCTCCGCACTTGAGTGCGTGATCTGCATGAACGCGCGTGGATGCATTTTCTGTGTGTTGGACTGTGCGTGGTGTCTACACAAACGGAGATACTTACAAGCAACATTAGAAGACGCATTCACGCAGCATGCAGCGTGATGCGTGATGCGTGGCAGTGTGTTAACCGCCTAATGTATATTTTATAACGCCATTCGATTATTTTCCTTTCGGACGATGCATGGACTGTTTAATATTCTTCTTGTACACATATTATATTATTCAATATATAAATGAAATATGTTAGAAATCAAGGTTTATGATTATGAACCTTACAGTTTTGATATTTATTCCAAAAATTAAAAGTATGCTGTATATACATTGCTAAGTATACGGAATCAATGATGTAATCTTTGTAATAAAGTTATTAACGAATGAAAATACTACATAAACTTTAATACATGCTTATTTAGGTATAATAAATAAGAAAAAAACACCTTGTTTTAACCAAATACTAAAAATATTTGATTTAAGTTATACAGTAAAAGGCACTTATTTTTTAATTTAACTTATTAACAGGCGCACCGTATATTTTAGTTATTAGTACATTTTTTTTTCAAGTGCTCAATAAGGCGGATGTCCCAAATATAGAACAATATAATGCAACGGACTGAAAATTTACAGATTTAAATTGGTTTCGTTCACCTGTAAAGTAAAAATCTATGTTTTATAGAGTTTTTGAGGTTACAGTTATAGGGGTTTTTTATCTCTTGTAATTATAATAGTAAGTGTAAACCATCTACCAATTAAAGGAAAAAAACATGAACAATTCAAACCATACAATATAAATTTCGAATGTTTTGTAATTGCATAACGCCGCTCGTTTTTTAGTCAGGGGTTTAAAACAAGTCGACAATGGTGGCAATTCTGTTGTTGCACTCACTAGCTAAAGCTAATTAAATTGGCGTAAAACGGACTAAAATGACACCATGGCTAGTGCCGTTCTAAATTTAAAACGGAACAATTATAATTTTACGCTGAGAGCTATAAAAGAAACGTCATGTCTCTAATTATAATCAGTTTAAGGAAGTGTAAAACAGAATCGACACCAATGTCAATTTTATAATTATTAAAAGCTGTCAGAAATTTTACCTCGTTTTATTTCGTTAATGCAGAGGAAGTATCTGATAGCTTGTTATTAAGGAAAAAAAATATCAATGTCGTATTGATGATTGTCAATTTGTTTTTGAAATGTTCTATACATCTATTTTTGTAAGCATTTTGCTAATATTCACATGTTTTGATACAAGTGTACAATGCCTTTGTAATGATTTATTATTTTGATGTAATTTAATTCGAGATTATATATATATTTTGTTTTATTTATCAGTAAGTACAATAAGCTTATAAATTCAGTGAATCATTCCATAACACTTTTTAATTTGATTATTTTTGTATTTTTTATCTGACATTTTGAAGTCACTGGATTTATCTGTTTTTTTTATTTATTTAATTTATTGTTATTTTTATTTTTTGGTCGCTAACAGTATTTTTTGTGTTGTGACTTTTTTAGTTGTAAAATAAATGCGCAGATTAATGAAATTTAATTATTGTGAAAATATTTAGACAGTCTTGCGCAACAATATCTAAATTCTTATAACGGCTAGAAAAAAAGAAAAAATATTTTCTGAACCTTATAGATGGAGCTAGCGAGCGGAGCTAGCAAGATCGTCCGCGCCACTACTGGAGTCCGATGGACGCTGCGCTACTATCATAGAACTAAATGTAAATGATAGTAGTTCCGCTTGAAAAAGATCAGTGTTGGCGCCGGCTTTGAATACTTTTGTCATTGTCAGTTTTGTTTCTTCTTATATTTTGGCTTTTGTGACTGGCGGTCACAATTCTGACAGTGTCCGTACAATGATACTTTCATAAATCACGCCGGAGAATCGAATGAGAATATGGCTGGTATTTGTTATGTTTACCAATAACATACAAACACTTTGAAAGACAATTTGAAGTTCTAAACAAATTTAAAGTTAACAATTATTATATTATACCTTTAATTTGATTTTTTTACGGTAAGATTACGTTACTTGACACTGGCAGAATTGCAAACGCAAAAAGCCATAAAAGAAGAAGAAACAAACACTACCGCCATCTCTTAGGTTCTGCGATACTATTTTTGACGTTTTTCCTTTTTTTATGAAAACGCCTAGCCGCTAAACGCATGTATGGATCCATGCGATGATGCGAAAGTCAGTCTAAGTCTCAATTTAATTGTATTCTTATTGCCTAGTTATAAGTTTTGGTGTTGCCTAATGAATTGCTGTAACTGATGAAATAATTAATGAAATAAACATACGGAATAAGTAGGTTATACAAAAAAGATAATAGTTAAATAGTGCAATGTTAATGAATAATTATACATTTTTTGTAAAATTTTGAAGCCTTCTAAACCTTTTGAAACCGTATTGTTTATGACTGAGTCTGCTTACAACGTTTGAATATGATACTCCAATATTAGTTTGACAGTCGAACTTAAAAATATCAAAATTTATGTATTAAAGGGCGCCTAACAAGAACATCACAAAACTCCAATATTAGTTTGACAGTCGAACTTAAAGATATCAAAATATGCATTAAAGGGCGCCTAACAAAAACATCACAAAACATGGGTTCATAATATGAACGAAATTATTAATGTCTGTGTGTTCTCCTAACTACATTATGTGTTATAGTAATATACAATCACACTCCATTTGTGTCGGACTTATTGTATGTTAAAAGAACGTTACTGACTTCAGAACAGGATAGAATTACCGAAAGAAAACACATTAGGTTTCGAACTGCTTTTGAATAAATGTATATTATCCTACCTTCATAACCTAATAAAAGCTGCGCCCTGGGATTTGACGTTGTAAGCCGACACCACCGCCCTCTGGTGCAATAATATTGAAGAGCTTTAATCGGGCTGGCGCTGCCCACTAACCAACTTAACTGAACTGTTGTCCAGCGGTTTTGTATTGTAATATATTAATTGTAACAATGTGCGTTTTTTTATTTCATGATCCTCATCCACAGTCTGATGTCAGACTGGGGATTATCCCATTGTATAGACCTCCCTTAGTTACTGGCATCCTCCACCGTCCCGTGCGTCGCATCCATTGACGCAAAGTGAACTAAGTCGTCGACCAGAGTTGGTTAGTGTCGGCACGTTGACACTCTTAATGAAAACGCCTCATTTTCATACTTAGGTTTAAAGAACTTTATTCTCATAAGAACACAAATGTTTCACTTAAAATGAGATACATGAAATTACTTAATCTAAGTTTTAAAACTATTCCTTACAAAACCTCTGGTGCCTGGTGTTATTTATAATCGTTTTTAATTATAACATAATGTACCTAACTAAACAAATAAATCTTAAACAATGCTAAAGATCCTACAATATCTTGTAACACAACAGACGCAAGCGCGACAAAAGATACCATAGCTGATGACCATAATCGCTAAAAGAAAAAAAAATATATTGAAAATTATGATTGCTTGTTAATACTTCTTTGTTACTTCTAATTTTTTTTTTCTCATTACCTTTGTTTAGATTACATTGTGTGAACATATGCTTTAAGTTTATTTTTATAGATGTTTCTATTATGACATTCTTTTATATTGTTTGGCAAATTATTAAATAACTGAGCACCTTCTAATAGTATGGTTTTTTTTACCATAATTTGTTCGTGTATTAGCCGCTAAATTGGTTTCGCGAAAATAATTTTTCGACCCTCATTTGGTTTGCATTTTGGCGCGAAAAACGGCGGGCGCTCCGCGTCGGCGCTAAGTGGATACTGGCTCGGTTTTTACAATGGAGCGTATCGTGGTATTTACGCTCTATGGAAAGGGATTGAATGAAGCTTGTCAGTACAATCATTCATAATTTAGTCTGTGTTCGGGATATATAGCGTAAAAATTATTTTCTATTAATTATTGATTTAATTTTATATAAAAAATACTTTTGTTTGTAATTCAAAATGTATTATCATATATCTACATGTTTTGCGGTATATACATAGTATGTGGTATAACCTCACTATATATAACATAACATTTAGGTGTCTTAGAACAAAATATTTTTTGATCGTAATTATAAAGTGCATTTTTTATGCACTTTTTTTGCGTAATTTTTTTTTTAATTTTAATTTAATCGAATAAAATTATTTTTTCTTGGGCTACGTAAATTTTATTTGTTATTGTCATTGTCAACTTCATTGAGAAGGCTACAAAACAAAGAAGAAGTTGATAAACACCATAGTTTAAAAATGACAATTGTTTTCGTGGAACGATGACTCAGCGATGACTCACTGGTCAGTTTACTTACCAAAACCAAACGACGACGGCTAAAAAATCTTGGTAAGTAAACTGACCAAAACCAAACGAGCGGCGGTAACTGTAATTTTATTTTGTTTCTGAGATTATATTTATTTTCCTTTATGTGTAATTTAATATTAGATTGAATGGAGTTCGATGTTATTTTTTTCACTAAAATGCATGTATTATAAATATAAAGTTTCTCTATGTTGAAAATATTAGTTTTTTTGTACAATTCTTTAGTAGGCGTGAGGAAGTCGTAATGGTAAAGGACTTTTATTATTTTATTCTGGGTTCTTTGTAGGGGGGTAATATTCGTAGTAGCAGCCGTGCCCCATATTTCTATTAAGTATTCAAGATGGGACTTTGCAAGCGAGTTATAAATTATATTACGTACCTTTCTTGGGATGCAATTTGCAACTTTGTACAATGCTCCTAGTAATGAGTTTAGCTTGGATTTTACATGAGCGATGTGGTATTTCCATGTTAACTTGTCGTCTATCCACAGGCCTAAATATTTTTCTACATGGGATTGCTGAATTATCTCATTGTTCATAATTAGTGGAGAAAATGCTGGTATCGGCTTATTTTTTGCACAGAAAATCATAAACGATGTCTTTCTTGTATTTACTGTAAGCAAATTATACTTGAGCCACTGATTTAACATGTCGAGATCATTTTGAGCCTCGGTTACAATGTCATGGATACTTTTCCCAAAATAAAAAAGGCAGGTGTCATCAGCATATAGGGTCAAGTGCCCTTTTAAACCTATTGCGTTTATATTATTAATATATATAAGGAACATTAATGGGCCAATTATTGATCCCTGTGGAATTCCATGAGTAACATCTTCAATACTGCTAGTGAATGCATCAATCTTGACCACTTGTTGCCTTTTAGTTAGATATGATGCGAAGATTTCCAGAGCTTTGTCTCTAATGCCTATATTATATAGCTTTTGAAGAAGTTTTTGGTGACTCACGGTGTCAAAAGCTTTCTTCAAATCAATGAAAATGCCTAAAACCAAATTCTTCTGGTCAATATTTGTCTTAATTTTAGTTACCAGATCAATAGCTGCTGTGAGAGTGTTTGATTTAGCGCGAAACCCATATTGCTCATCAATAAGGTAGCTTTTTTCTACGAGATATGCATCTAGCCTTTTGTATAGAATCCGTTCAAATATTTTTGAAACAACAGGTAACACTGACACCGGCCTATAATTGCTAGGATCGTTCTTATTTCCTGATTTATATATTGGGCTTACTTTAGCAATTTTGAGTGAATCCGGAAAAACTCCCCTAGTTAAGCATACGTTGATACAGTGTGTAAGTTTATCTACAACCAAACTCTTGATGCATTTTATCGCCTTAGTACTTATGCCATCTAAGCCAGTACTAGTATTACTGTCCAGTTTGTCTATTATGATGGACACTTCTTCATAATCACACGGAGCAAGCTCTTTTAAAGTTATTTCATGAGAGTAGCCCTCATGGTACGTTAAGATGTTACCATTGTTGGTGTGATATTCACTAGGTATGCTACTCGCTAGGTCGGCACCGATTGACGAAAAGAATTTGTTGAAAGCATTGAAGTATTATTACTAGCGTATAGAATTGACACCCGCGAACAACATGTTTGCGCCATGAGTTGTTGCCGGCCGGCAACAACTCATTTAGTCGTTCGTCGACGCCCATCGCGACCAGTGGGTGGTCACTGCAGAACAAATTAATTTACAAAGTTCTCTAGTTTTAATATTTTTAATTTTAGACCTTATTACTATGATTTAAGGCCTACAATGTCCCTAAACCTTAAATTTGTAAGAGCTGCAGCGAATAGGCAACATGATAAAATATTTTTTTATCGTTTTGAGGTTGGTCACACGAATTTAATGACAGTTCTTCGATCATGTCAAATCCAAAATGGCATTCACCGGCATTTTCGTAAACAACGTTTGATACTTATTTGTATGTATTATTATGTGATAAACGATCTGAAACCGTGAAATTGTGCTGAAAATACGTTGAGTTGAGCTTTTGTTCCTCCGTATTCTCTGTTAACGTGTATTAGTTGGACGTTTTGACGCCGCTAAGTGCATTTTTTGTGGACTTGTTTATTTGTGACTTATTATGTGTGTTAAGATTATAATTAGGTTTAGTTTTATATCGTCACCATGGATAAACTCTCAAGAGTGTCACGAATCTATAAAAAGTGTGTTATTTGTAACAAAAGACGCACGCCAGGTTCAAATGTGTACTTAGCCCGAATACCACTCGACCCTGATAGGTATGTACCTACAATAATAATTATTATTTCACTACTACTATCTTTCGGAGGAGAACTCACGGTCAATAATAAATTAATGGTAATAATTATTTATTTATATTTAACTCAGCTTTTTATATATTAATAATAATAATATAATGTTATTTTTGGATTATGATGGCTGTCTATTTATTGAGCATTTATCAATAATATGAAACAAAATGAGTAGTAGCACAAAATCATCTAATTCGTACATATTTATTTCACTTAAATTATGCCATTTTTGTTTCATCAAAACATTAATTCATTTTATTTTAGGTGTCGGAAGTGGATTAAAGCTATTGGTCAAGAAGATCTTGTATATGTACCAATAGAGAAGCTTCATGATCTCAAATATGTATGCAATGACCATTTCCAACAAGAAGATTTCAATGAATCAAGAAGCAGACTTTTGAAACATGCTGTGCCTACTTTAAATTTACCTTTGAAGTCTTTAGAAGATAAACTGTTTGATGACTTTCCGCTGCATATTGGCCAATACCCAAGACATCGTATGTATTCATTCACTCTATCTATTTTAAAAGTTTTATTTCCTTGTTTGATCTAACTAAAATATTTATTAGTCTTACTCCTTATTTCCATTATTATTAGATATTAATTCTAAGTTGCTCAATGTTTTTTTGTTATTGCCAATTTCAGAAGATTCCATGGAAAGTGTTCCAGAAAGCTTTCAAAAACAGTATCAAAATGAAAACCTGATATCACAAGATGAGGGTAAATCTCAGCCCGAGACTCAAAATATTTGTTTACCTGAGCATACTTCTTCACAGCAGCAGCGTGAGAAACTAAGTAAGGAAATATGTATGTACCTTAGCTAGTTATTTTTTTACCATAGCCTGGTGACCAGGCCCTGGTCAATAAAATTGTTAGGGCTTGTGATCGCTTATTTAATATCAACTATACTGCTTAGATCTACCTCATCATACTAAGCAAACATTATTGTGATAAGAATTGACATTATTAATAAAGTATATACTGAAGTTCAGACAAGATTACAATAGTTTGTGGTTTCATTGTGTGTTAAACATTTATCTTTTTTTAGATGTTCTACAAGATATAAACAATTTGGATTTAACTAGAGCAGTCGTTAAAAGGAAATATGTTGTTGGTATGTATCTATTATTAAAATTGTATATAGGTATACAACATGTAACAGAAGTCTGAAATAATACCATATGATATATATAGGATATATATAGGATATGATATACATAGGATGTTTGTGGTACCCTATAAACAATCCTTGAGCAAAGGTTTTGGAACCGAACCTCTAACAATACTTGAGTAAAGTAGTAATAATGGGGAACTTTCAAATTTTATTTATTATTATGTTTTAAACAATTATACCAACTTTCAGCTTGTTGGGAATTTATGTAACCTTGGATGTCTAGATTGACCGGACTTTAGGTGAAATGGCAAAAAACAAAAATCACCTTATAAAATATGATAATTCACTTTCCAGATTCGGAAGTACCAGGACCTTCATGTGTTATCAATGTGCAAAGTCACAACAGAAAGAAAAAGGGTGCAGAAGCAAAAGGTGTGTTTTATCGTTAGCCTATCTTTACATGTATTTAAGAGTTTGCCAGTTTCCTGACAATGTTTTCCTTTAATGTTTTAAAAGCAGTTGATTTGAACCCGCAACCTACAACTTGTAAGTCAAGATCTTTACCATTGGGCCACCACTTTATCACTGCCCCTGCTGTGTGCCTTGATTTTTTACTTAATCTTATTAGAATTCTATGAAAATTTATAAAGCTTAAAAGCATTGAATTTTTTTTTAGTCTTATTTTAGTACCTTAATTATTAAAAAAGATTTTTTTACTTTCAGGCCTTAATGCACGCGAAGAAAAATTGCTGCTGAAATTGAAGGCACAAAAATTAACAATGCGAAAATTAGCTAAAACTTCGTTAGATTTAGATAAAATTGATAACACTGTTTTAAAGAATTTAGTCAGTGACATAGCGAAAAATCACCAAAAGAAAGCATCAGGAAAGCGTTGGACCATGAAATCAAAGTTATGGGCTTTGGCAATTTTTAAGTGTTCACCCAAAGCCTATCAATATCTCCAGTGGGCTATGTCTGTACCCAGTAGAAAAACACTTCAAAGGTTACTGCAAAGTGTACCTTTAGAACCCGGCATTAATAAAAAAATAATTTTGAAATGTTCTGACATGTTATCTGGTTTGTCAGACCAAGATAAGTTTTGTGCATTGTTGTTTGACGAAATGGCTCTAAAAAAGAGATTAATATATAATGAAGCCAGTGACAAAATAGAAGGCTTTGAAGACTTCGGTGACGAACGCAGTTCTAAAATTGCCGACCACGCTCTTGTTTTTATGGTACAAGGACTAAAAAAGAAGTTTAAGCTTCCTATAGCTTATTTCTTTGTCAAAGGAACAATACCTTCAGGCAAATTATGTGCATTGATAAAAAATATTATAATTGCACTGAATGAAGTAGGCTTTAAAATTATAACAACAGTTTGTGACCAAGGCCCTACAAATGTTGGCGCACTAAGCCTATTGAAAAAATTCGGCGGTCAGTCTCCAGAAGACAATTATTTTATATTTAATGAAGGCATAAAAGTTTTTATATTGTTTGATGTGCCACATCTATTTAAATCAATCCGAAATAATTTTTATAATGCCGGCGAAATTGTATGGGGACAAAAAACCGGAAAGTGGAGTCATTTAATTGAAGCTGAGGAAAGAAATAGAAATTTCCTTAATTTTCCAAAACTAACTAGAAATGTTGTCTATCCGACTTATAAAGTAAAGATGCGTGTAAAATATGCTGCTCACGCATTGAGTAACACGATGTCAGCAATTTTACACATGTTAGCATGGCAACATGACACTGCTGCTAAGGAAATTAATGAAACGGCAGATATTATTAAAGAATTAGATAAATTATTTGATGTGTGTAATGGCCCATCATCTCCAAAAGATGAAAAAAAGATATTAGAGAGAATGTCAGCAATAAAACAAACCATGTTGAGATGTGGCAATATTTTTTATCAAAAATAGAAGATATTAAGTTTATTAAATCTGACTCAAAATTACAACTGAATCATGTTCGATGCATAAAAGGATTTAAAACTGACCTGAAGTCTTTAGGAGACATTTGGAGTGTTTTGAAAAAACAAAGCTTCAAATATTTAAATTTGCGCCAATTAAATCAAGATGCGTTAGAGAACCTATTTGGCATGATACGGCAACACGGTGTTACTAACAAAAATCCCACTTGTACTCATTTTACTGCTGCATTAAAAACATCAATATTATCGGGATTATTAGCTCCACATAGTCGTGGTTCCAATTGTGAAGCAGACACTAATAGGTTTTTCTTTAATTATAATGATGTTAACTCCATCCTAAATGAAGAAATTGAAATCACGACTACACTGCTGTTGATAATGAAAATGTACCTGTGTTGTCGTTGCCTGAGGAGGTAGAGGACTTTCACCTTGAAAGTTTATGCTCTTTTGAAGATCAGCCTGTGGTGTATGTGAGTGGATATTTGGCATCAAAATTATTAAAGGAGACAGATTGCATTGATTGCAAAAAATCTTTGATCAATGAAAATTCTGAGAGCAATATTTTTAATTATATAAGTTTGAGGGAATGGTGGAAAGAAAAAAAGTCACTGACATACCCTAGTATAGGTTTATGTCAAACAGTTCATATAGCCAAAACTATTTTTGAAAAGATTCAGGATAATCTTCAAAACAATGTAAGCGAACTATGTATTTTAGAGTTTACTGTCCATTGTGACCTTACATGGTTAACGTGTACAACACATTTAGATTTGAGGCACACATTGTTAAAACGTTTAAGTTTGTTATTTATAAGAAAATACTGTAAAATATCAAACGAAAAGTTCTCGATTGTTGAAAACGCTGCTACCGACCAATATAAAAAAGCGCAAATACAAAGTAAAGTTTAATAAAGATTTTATAAATAAATAAATATGTGATTTCATTTGTTTGTTGACCAATTCCCATGCATAGTCTTAATAAAAGTAGATCTTGGTTCTATCGACATAATTGTCGATAAAGTCGTCGCAGCACTAGTCTTTATCGTAAATTAGTATCGACATACCACATCACTACGGCACTGACATTTTGCAATAACAGTAGAGCCAACTTTATAAATGTCTTATTTAATTTGCCCATGTATAAAATGTAAGTCCTGTATTGGCCTTAAGTCTTAAAATTAAGTATTTTTTAATTGTTACTAAAGGCTGTTGGATTTTGTCAAATAAATAAAAATAAAATAAGGATACTCTATGGAAATTTATTTTTGTTTGTTTGGTACTGAAGTGCATACCTTTCTTATAGCTAAAACCGAAGTACTGGGTGCCGTCTCTTAAAACGTAGTGTTTATATACTCTTTGATCGCGACCGCATGCGAATAAACCCAAATTAAAAATGCCGTCTTGCGTGTTAAAAACGTGTAATTAATCAATCAACTGCGAAGAAAAAAGATAGTGGCGTGACTTATCATCGGAAAGTAAACAGAATATCAACTAAAACCAACTAAAATTAATTTTTGTACATTATTTTCTAGTACTGACATTTTGTTTGAAAATCATAGATTATGAAAAGTGATTCGTACAGATGGTATGTGTAGGTACCTACTAAGGGTTGGCGACAAAGGTTTAACTGATTATTTTTAACTCATATTACTCGCCCTATGCCGTCTGTCTGAACAGTAACAGTAGGTACTCTAGGTACCTACTGTAGGTATCTTTTGCAATCGTCATTACTTATAAACTGAAGCTGTATTATACCTATATTGTTGTCTGAACAAATTCTTAATGTAATAGATTGACGACCTCTGTGGCGTGGTGGGCGAAGGTTCGCCTGCGATGCAGGAGGTGGGTTCGATTCCCGCCTTGGGACAAATGTTTAGTGATCGCTGCAGATATTTGTTCTGGGTGTTCAGGTCATTTTCTACGTATAATAATAAATAAATAGGTATTTATGTATTGTATTTATTATATCAGTTATCTAGTAGCCATAACAAGAGCTCTGCTTAGTTTTGGGCTAGATAATCATCATCATTTCAGCCAAAAAACGTCCACTAATGAACAAAGGCCTCCCTCATGGGTCTCCATGAGGGGTAGTTGCCATACTCACCACGCTTGGCAGGCGGGTTGGCGAGCGCAGTACGGGATGTTGGTATATGGAAAGACGCTGCTGCCCATCTTTCGGAGGTATCCCTTAGCAGGCTCTTACTGCATCCACGGGCATGAGAGGAGGGGCAGAGTGAAATAAAGTGTGGGGTCTAGTAAGTGTAAGTACCTACCTACCTATGTATGTACGTACTTGTTGGATAAAATACCAATTTATTTAAAAAAAAATGACTTTAAACGCTTAACGATTCGTTTTAATTTAATGTACTTAAATATTTTTACGTTTTGAAATATAATATTCATAGGTACCTACTGCATTAATAGCTGTCTGAAGTGTCCCTTCTGCGGTGAAAAAAATCTATTAGAGCGACATGTTGTTACACTATGTTGAACGAAACGTGTAAGCGCCACGAAATTCACGGCGCTTTACGACGTTTTGGTTGCGAGAAAACTATTCTCTATTAGCGATCTAGCGCTGCATGTATTGATGGTATGGATAGACGACATTCTAATCGTGTAGCGCTGCAGCGAATACTTGTGTGCGGGGGCGAGCGCGCCCCGCGCAGGCACCCCCGCTGTCATCAAGTTGCGACACGTTTTTTGTTTGGTATAGCTACTCTAACTATTTACAACTCACTGGTTGAAAGTGTTACAAATTTCATTACCGTCAGTTATCAATACTGTTGTTGTTTTAAGTTTAGGTAAAGTCGTGGCTTCTTTTATTTTATTTAATGATAGGTTGTTTATAATTTCCCACATCTTTTTGGGGTCATTAGAACTGTCACGAAACAAGGAATAATAATAATTCTTTTTTTCTTTAGTTATAAGGTTTTTAACTATATTGCGTTCTTTGATGTAGTTACTGTGTATTACCTTGTCGTTTGGATAAGTTTTAGTTTCCTGCCATAGATTATTTCGGACATTTATTGAGTCTATGATATTTTTACTGATCCAGTCATTTTGTGGTGGATTTAAAATTTTTGTTTTGGTTAATTTATTTTTTTGTATGTTATCTAATAAGAAATATTCTAGGTTGTCATAATTATTATTTACGTTTGTATACGCTGCATTTGCGACACTATTATATAAGTTTTCATAATGAAGTGCATGATATTTTATTATAAACTTTTGGTAAGGAACTGATTTCTAGGTAAAGCTGTTTATGATCGTACAGTGACGAATCCAGGAAATGCTAAGTGATTGAGTATTTAAGTTTGAATATATATATGATCAATAATTGTATTGGAGGTAGGTACTCGTTTGGCGCGTACTGTGCTTGTCATCTATTTTATTTACTACGAAATACCCATTTTCGTTAATTTCATCAATATACTGTTTAATCTTATGTTCTTTACTCAATAAATCTATGTTAAAGTCGCCAAAAACTATAGACCTTTTCCTTTTCTCAAGCTGTAACGAAAATATGTCTATGAAATTTTGTAGGTTGCTATCGCCAGGCTTATAGACAGTTCCTATGTTCAACGATAATTTGTCGATCTTCACCCATAAATAGTGATTCCCGTCTTCAAATAACTCTTCCGTAATGTCATACTGGATACTTTCGTGTACATATATGGAGATACCGCCACCTATCTTCTTTTCTTCTTTTCCTTCTCTGTTCTTCCTGTTCGTGTCAGCTGGTCTGAAGTTGTATACATGTGAATAGTTAGGGATTCTATAGAATTTAGCTTCATTTTCAGATTTTATCCAGGTTTCAGTGAAAATTAGAATGTGAGTAGTTTTAGGTATCGAGCTTAAGATGCATTTTAATTCATCGAATTTTCCTGGCGTGCAGATACTACGTAGATTGGTATAGAAGAAGCGAATTGACGAGCTTTGTAGTTGTAAGTCCTTATAGTTATGAGCTATGTGGTGCCGTATTTTATTGGTATTTTCTGTACTGTTTGCTTTCTGTGCATGATTAGTTATTAGTTTTTTGAGTTGCTTACCTCTTTGTGTTTTATAATTTTTGGTGTTCCATTAATATATTTTATCATCAGATCTTTCTCGCCATTATCAGTACGCTTTTTTAATTCTGCTTTCACTGATTGCCAGTATTGTTTTTGTGTCGGAGTTTGGTCAGCATACATTTTAATATTGTCTGGCAGATGCGTTCTGTTTCGCAGTAGTTCTTTTGGGGTTATTGTATCATTAAAGTACACCTTCTTTATTTGGATTGTACTTACCCAAACGTATTGCTCTTATTGGCTTAGGGCATGCATCTCGTATCGATGTAATTACCTTCAAAACTTCATCATCATCATAAGCACGTCTTAGTTTGAAATCTTTATCATTCTTTTCAACTATACCCATAATAATATTTTTTTCCCGTTCACATCGGTCTCGAAGCTCGTAAATGAGATTTTCGCTGGCGAGGGCGGGTGGTGGTCCTGATGATGTTGTTTCGGTATTTGACGAGCTCTGTGGCGCAGCGGGCGAAGGTCCGCCTGCGACGCAAGAGATTGCGGGTTCGATTCCCGCCTCGGGACAAATGTCTGTACGATCTGCAGATATTTGTTCAGGGTGTTCTGGGTGTTTTTCTATATATAATAAAAATATCTATCCATGTAGTATAATGTATTAAGTATATCAGTCATCTAGTACCCATAACACAAGCTCTGCTTAGCTTGGGGCTAGATGATGCTGTGTGATTTGTCCAGCATTATTTATTTATTTTATTTATTCATATGAGTTTTCATCCTGGACATATCAGCTACTATATCGTTGATCTTTTGTTGGGTTTTGTTATTTTCGGATTTAATATTTTTTATTTCTGTGTTCACGTGGTCAAACTGTTGAGTGAATTTTTCCGTTGCCAGTTTTATTGTTTGGATTTCACTTTTTATTTCAGTAATTTCTTCGCGGATAATCGTAAGATTTTCTGTTTGCGTTTTGCCAAAATCTTTCAAGAACGCCATCATTTCAATACGAAAGGTTGCAATTTCCTTTTTAAAATCATATTCTTCAGTCCGCTCCTTACGCTTCCGAATATTTATATTTTTAAATGCATCATCACCATAATCACATGTCGATAAGTTAGGTACGGAGCCGCTTACGCTATCGTTACCGCTTATCGACTTGGACGGTGGGGATCGTTGTATGCTCATTGTAATATTGTATATGTTTTCGTCCCGTGAAATAGTTGTGATCGGCGGTTTCGTTCGAAAGCGAGTAGGATGAAAATAAGAGGCGCAACTCTTTAATCATTTTATATGACACGGGCAAGAGTGGCAACACTAAGGGAAAAGGTGTATGTAGGTATGGCCTCTGGCTTGGCATACCAAGCCATATAGACCATACATACATAAGCCATAGCTTATGTATGTATGGTCTATATTTACTCGTATTAACCAGGTGTTAGTCAATGTCAAAATTTGTTTAATCATTTGGACCTTTACCCCATAGAAATTGATATTTTTAAGTTACAAAAGAAAAAAAACATTTAAATTGAATAAAGAGCACTTGAATTAATTCGCTTCAGAAACCTTTTATAATACAAGTGAAGGAAAGAAGCGCAAAATAAATCTCAACTCTTTTTCATAATTGTCCTAAAAATGTAGGATTTGCTTAGCTTAGTCTGATCCAGAAAGAAAAAACTCAAATTTCATATTAATCTGATTTACTTTTAAATAACTGTATATTACACTATCCTCTTGCACAACACAATCTACTTCCTCGCGGCGAGGGCGCTCAGGTCTGCGATGCAGCGGTCCAGGTTCTGCTTCTCCTGGTCGGGGGTGATGGACTTGGTGACGTTGGAGACCACCCAGTCCACCAAGGCTTGCTGGGAGAGACGGCGCTCCAGGTTCGTCTTCTCAAGCTGGTAGTCGAGGCGACGCTTGACCTGGGAACAAAATAATAAATAAATAAAGTTTCCCTAGAACAGTAGTACTTTTTAACCCCAGCTGAGGGCCAGGACTTAACTCTAAGTCCTGGCCCTCAGCGCGTCATTAGGCCTTCTTCTTCTCAGCGATGGAGGCCTCCAGAGAATTAACTGAGACTTATTACATTTCCACTAGTCACCGGAGTCAGGGGTTATAAAATAATATCAGTGTGTTGGAATGTGTTACCTCCAACACGTGACTGCGCTGACATCGCGTTAGGGTGTATTTCGCTTTGTCCCCTGTAATACTACAGAAACCCTAGCCAGACCAGCTACTTGAAATAACTCTACCCCTCTCAATGGTCAAATTTATTATTTGACCATTGCCATCTAAGATAATAAAGGGGTAGAGTTATTCACCTGAAGAAGAGTCAGACACCTAACTTTTTGCATGGTTAAAAAGTACTCTTGGTCACTAGTAGCATTCCTTGAGCATCCCTGTCTTAAATCGTTGTGCCGTTTCTGGCTGATCTACCCTTCTAGTATGATACTATGAGTATTACAAACAAGGGTTACAGATTCAACATGAGTGTGTAACACAAACGCAATAAAACTTGAAAAGCAATGTCAGTACCTCCGAGTAAGCGGTCATGAGCCTCTCCCTGTAGGCAGCCTCAAGCTGCAGCAGCACGTTCTCCTTCTTGGCCTGGACCAGCAGCTCCTGGCCCTCGGCGCGCCACTGAGCCTTTTTCTCCTCGGCGATGGAGTCCTCAAGGGACTTCACAGTGCCTACGCGCTCTTCGTTGTAGCTAGACTCTACGGACTGGAAGAATAACAAAATTGTAATAAGTGCTTTTTTGTAGGTTTATAGTATTTTTAATGTTGATTTAGTTATGTTTAAACTAGTGTCAAATATATAGTCTGAAATCGGCTCCTCATTAGTCACGGAATACACTAGAAGCAACGAAGACGTAAAGGTAATTGCACAATTACCTTTACGTCTAAGCGCCGAACAGAAACATTGTTCGGCGGTCGAGGAGGCTACACATCCAGGGAGCGGATTTGTAACTAAATATTTGTTGTTCATTTAGTTTAGATAGTATAAATAATGGATTTCCGCATTCACTCCTGAATCAATTAATTTCTTGAGTTTGATATTGTCTATTTCGATGAGTGAGTATGCACCTATGATACAATTCTAAAGAAGTTGAAACTTTATTCAGCATTTTTCATTCATTCATTAATTTCAGCCGTTAAATGTCCACTACTGAACACAGGCCTGCTCCATGTGGGGTTGTTGCCATACTCACCGCTTGACAGGCGGGTTGGCGAGCGCAGTACGGGATATTGATACACGGAGACACTGCTGCCCATCTTCCGGAGGCATCCCTTAGAAGGCTCTTACTGCATCCACGGGCATAATAGGAGGGGTAACATTCTACTGCCAGGGAGGGCCTTAAACAACTGCGAGATAGATATTTTTTATGAAAATATACATAAGTTCCGCCACCAGTTGGCTGGGGACTTATCTAACTGAGTTTTTTATTATTAAGTTTTAATAATGATGTATTTGTGTTTGTTCCCTTCCTGCAACTTAATTTTAATTCTGTAATGTGTTTTTTGGTTTATAGTTAATTTTTAAAATTCAAAAACAAAAAAACTTACTCTTTTTATATGCATGTGGTGTTAACCTGTGAGTGGTTGTGCATTAGCTGTTATAATGTACTTTGTGTATTATTAGATTTAATTAGTTTTTAAGTATGAAATAATGTAACAACTGTTGGTTAACCTTAATAAATAAATAAATAAATAAATACCCCTCCTCACGCCATGGATGCAGTAAGAGCCTGCTAAGGGATACCTCCGGAAGATGGGCAGCAGCGTCTATCCGTGTATCAACATCCCATACTGCGCTCACCAACCCGCCTGCCAAGCGTGGTGAGTATGGCAACTACCCCTCATGGAGATCCATGAGGGAGGCCTGTGTTCATCAGTGGACGTTTTATGGCTGAAATGATGAAGGCTTACATCAACTTCCTTATCGAGCCACGCAGCGATGTTGGGTCCCAGCTTGGTAGTGGCGTAGTAGACCATGATGATGAGAGACAGGCCGGTGTAGTACTCATGCTCCATCACGAAGATCTCTTTGCTGCAGAGGTATGTGGCGAGACCCACTCCGAAGGTGTAGGGGCCGGTCACTCCGGTCTTGGGATGGAAAGCTTGGAACCTGGGAACATGAGTTTAATAAAATGAAAAACCTCATCAAAAAATTACGACTCCAGTGGGATTCGAACCCATGTCCGTCAAATCGATCCTTGACGATTCTTAATGCTGGAAGTGCTTTAACCGCTAAGCTACGGAACCCTACGGCACCACTGAAATTCTTGATAGGTGAGATATCACCTATCAAGAATTTCAGTGGTGGTAACTACCAGAGTTCCCTGTTCATTGTCTGAAGTTGCGTTCAGTAGCTATGACTAGAGATGTAGCTAAGCTTATTGTAATTTTTATAGTGTTTAACCACACTTAGGTAGAACATTTTAGTGTATTATATTATCTGTGCTACTACTACAGTTGGATTAAAATGATTCATTTACTTTGAATTTTACTTAAGTGTGGTTAAACACTATACAATGTATAAATTACAAACTATAAGTTTAATAGGTTTTAGTAGCTTTGGATGCATTGTTAAAAAGCCTAGGGGCATAAATAGACTAGATGACTAAATTTTAATTGTCATGTAAATTATGCAAATCTATATGACAAGTATTTTTTCTTTTATAACGTAATCCAAAAATAGATGTGAGGTGATTGAGGATGTGTTTCACATTTTAATGGAATGCGCCTGGGCGAAGACTTAAGACGCCGATTGTTTGAGCCTGGTCACATCCTGTGGCAGGTCGGAGGTTGCAACAGCATACTTTCCGAACCAATGTCGCTAGATGCCAAGGGACTTATGTAAATATACCGTGCAGCTCTTAAAGAAAGATTTTCAAATGAAATTGTAAATTCAAACGTAATCTAAATTAAGCATAGTCTATAAGGGTGTCATGTAACCAAAACCATAATCTGTGTGTACCATGTCTAAATGTAATCCAAAACTAACCGCGATACATTATATCGAAATGTCGCGTGAAGTCACACGCTGGTACGCGCCGGCTAGCCTACAGAACGATGACGTCACGAGCCCCCTCGTAAAATTCAACTTGCTTTATCAAGTATTGTTTCATTCTACATTGAATTTGGCTGAAAGCTTTTTTTGCTTAAGGTTGAACGAGTCGCCCATCTTTCCATACAAACGTGGAAGGGTAACTACTCCACTGTTTGACGTTGACCATCCAACACTAAGGATTATATCAATTTATCTCGTCATAATCTATGCTTGTATTGTATACACCCCAAACCATAATAAAAGTATTTATTAAAAAAAATACAAGCTTCTAAACTTTCGTATTTCAACACTGATTTTAGCCCAACTTTGGACGAAACTAAATAATATACCGAGAAAGAAAACTCAAAAATAAACGCCGTTCCGACAGTTTAATAATTCAAAATTTGAAATAAATGTTATTTTGAAAAGATTATTTCTATAATAACCCTTGTGCCAAAAGTCTATCCACATATTTTTGCGCGGTCGCTTTAGGAATGAATCATTGTGCATTTCATTCTAGCGTGCGGGTACACATACTATGTCAGGTGAGATAGCATACATTTAGGCCGCGCCCACTGACGACTTTGGCTCCGCAACTTGTTGGATCTTAAAGCTTCTTACCATTCCTCGGGCAGGAAACCAAGGCGAACCTTGCCGGGATCGGTGCGCCTTACAGGGCGGGGGAAGTTGACCTCATCACGCTGTCCGGACTCTGTGGCGGAGCCCCTGGCCACTAGGGCTGTGGAGGCAGACTGTCTGGCTGCAGCTGAAAGAAGATAAATAAGTATAAACTGACATATAAATATAAGATGGACATAATGGCTAAATCATTATGGATACTTAAACAAAGTGGTGGTAAGCTGTGGGGTGCCGGCAGTAGATTGTTACCCCTCCTCTCATGCCCGTGGATGCAGTAAGAGCCTGCTAAGGGTTACCTCCAAAAATCTTTAGGTGTATCAACATCCCATACTGTGCTCACCAACCCGCCTGTGCAGCGCCTGCGTGAGCGCAGTTCGGGATGTTCTTACACGGAAAGACGCTGCTGCCCATCTTCCGGAGATATCCCTCAGCAGATTCTTATTGCATCCACGGGCAGAAGAGGAGGGGGTGACATTCTACTGCCGGCACCCCACGGCAATTACTATTATTTTTTAATCATCATCATTTCAGCCGTAGGACGTCCACTGCTGGACATAGGCCTCCCTCATGGATTTCCAGTTATTGCGGTTGGAAGCGATCTGCATCCACCGTCGACCTGCTGCATCTTTATTCATATCTGAAGTTTTGAGCTGCCTTTCTTGTTCTTTATCATCATCCATAAATTACCCACTACTGGGTATATAGGCCTCTATTAGTAAAAGCCACAGCCGTTCCTGTGCTATGCCAAGCCAGCCAGAAACTCTAAATAACTACCTAAGAATAGTTAACCTGTGCTGTTTTTTTTACTCAGGCATATTATCAGCTGATTTAGGTTAGGTTATAGTGTTTTTTTTAATTTTTAGTTGTGATTCTATTTGTCTCACATTTGACATTGCGGCAATTAGAATCACAACACAGTCGCTTGTTATACTTATTCTAATGTTATTTTCAGAAACAACTGAATGCACAGGACGTACGGAAACACCCGTCAAAGTGATTACATAAACCTAAGGGTTATGGTCATAAACACTTGAAAAACTGAACTTTTAACGAATCAACACATTCCTTGAATAAATAAGACATACCTGAACGCAAAGCTACGCGTGAAAGCATTTTATTTTGCGTATTTTTTATATTTTTTCAATAAATCGACAGTCTCCAGAAAATATTCTTTGCGCTAGGGTTGTACCACTCTCAACAACTCATCGTTTTAAATTTTCGAATAGTTCGTATCGAGCTGAATCGATTCCGCGACTTGGATCAGTGATCGGAGATGGAAAGCAAAGAAGCACATTTGTTTTTCAACGACTAGACGCGACGCGACGGTCTAGCTAGCTAGATAGATAGATAGATAACTCTTTATTGTACACTAGCTGTTGCCCGCGACATCGTCCGCGTTTCCGTCGTTTTTCGTATAAAAAAAATAGCCTATGTCCTTCCTCACGGTTCATTGGTATTGATGTAACTAACCGACAGATTAACTTTCGTATTTTAGTAGGGAAATATCAACAATACTGTTAATCTATTGTAGATTAACAGTATTGTTGATATTTCCCTGTTGAAAAATATCGCAATACGGAACCGCACAATATTATTGTTAATAGCTGTGCCCGCGACTCCGTCAGCGTGTAACTCGTTGTGTGTTATTAAGTTAATGTATTGGTAATATTGTTTAGATCACGTTCACATGAGGCTTAAGTACCTATAGAACGAAAATACTTCAGCGCAAAGCTTCCGGGTAAACTATGTTGAAAGTTGACCCGTCCGGCACGTGAACATAACGATTTCTAGAACTGCTAACCCGGGAAAGAGCGACGTACAACTAACCATGCGAGAAACAACTGACCTAACCAACCTCTCAGTGAAGGTTTCGGACTCACGGGATAGTACATGCCGTTCGCGATCAGCTGTGAGACGTAATTCCCTCTCAGTGTAGGTTTCGGACTCGCGAGATAATGTATGCCGTTCGCGGTCAGCTGTGAGCCGCAATTCTCGTTGTGAAGCAGTTTCAGCTTCTCGGGATAACACATGTTGTTCTCGGTCAATGGTAAGCCTAAGCTCTCGTTGAGAAGAGCTTTGAGACGTCCGTGAGAAAGCTCGTCTCGCTCTGTCAGCTGCTAATCGCATCTCTCTCTCGGGAGAGCTTTCATTGGCTCGAGAAAATGAGGCACTAACTCTCATAGAGTTTAACCGATGTGCTCTTTCCTCTGCCGATTCTTGAGAATGCCTATTTCTCATTCTCTTAGCTTCTCTCGAATTTCGAGATAAAGATAATCGTTTTTTAAGTGGCATTGATGCAGGCAAATGAAAATAAAACGTAAATGAAAATAAAACTAATATAAAAAAAGTGAACGTGAAGTAGCCAAAACTTACCTATCGGTATCTAAAAATCTATGCTTACCTACTACTACTTTACCTAAAAAGAAATAAAATGTAAACTATTCATCATCATCATCATCATTTCAGCCGTAGGACGTCCACTGCTGGACAAAGGCCTCCCTCATTGATCTCCAAGTACTGCGGTTGGAAGCCGTCTGCATCCACCGCCGACCAGCAGTTCTCATCAAGTCGTCTTGTAGGTGGACGTCCTACGCTGCGCTTGCCGATCCGTGGCCTCCATTCGAGAACTTTGCGGCCCCATCAGCCATCTGTTTTGCGCGCTATATGGCCTGCCCATTGCCACTTCAACGTGCTAATCCGTTTGGCTATGTCGGTGACCCGAGTTCTTCTACGTATCTTCTCATTTCTGATTCGATCCCGTAGTGAAACCCCGAGCATAGCCCTCTCCATAGCTCGTTGAGCGACTCTGAGCTTGTTCATAAGGCCAATAGTGAAGGACCACGTCTCGGTTCCATATGTCATCACTGGTAACACACACTGGTTGTAGACTTTCGTCTTAAGGCACTGAGGTATGTTGGACGAAAAGACGTTGCGAAGTTTCCCAAACGCGGGCAGCATCCGAGTTGGATTCGACGATTATTATTAGCGTATTTCATGTATAACTTTGGTGTTTCTATACCGATTTCTATGTATATTTTTTATGGAATAGTTAATTATGTTAACTTTTTTAATTAGGGATGACTGAGAGTGTTATAAACGTAAAAGTAGACAAACATAATCAGAAAGTTTCGAACTGCTAAGCTATCGGGAGTTACACGTGTTATTGTAAGTCAACCATAAAAGATAGACTTATGCTGTCGTGGGATATTTTTTATATAATTTTAAAGAGAACATTTCCGTCATACATGATCTCTGTGTAGCTTTAACCATTAAGGTTGTACACGCGATGAAAGCTTAAAAAATGGAGTAACTTCTCCCGTTTTCCCAACATTTCCCTTCACTGCTCTGCTCCTATTAATTGCAGCGTGATGAAAAGTATACTATAACCAGCTCAGGAGTATGAAAAATAATTGTACCAAGTTTCGTTAAAATCCGTCCAGTAGTTTTTGTTTCTATAACGGTTATACATACAGACAGACAGACAGACAAAAATTTTACTGATTGCATTTTTGGCATCAGTATTGATCCCTAATCACCCCCTGATAGTTATTTTGGAAATATATTTCATGTACAGAATTGACCTTTCTACAGATTTATTATAAGTATAGATATCTTAAAACTAACACAAAAATTTATTTATTTATTTATTAAAGGGCATCCAACAAGAAAATCACATAACATGAGTTAATAATAGGTTCTAAAAATATTGTTGACTGTGTGTTTCCTCAATTACAGGTTGCCACAGCGTGCACAATTTAGCGACTTTACAGTTTACTACCACTTACAAACTTAAATCTAAATAAAATTAAAAAGCAGAGTAGTTGAACCAAAAATAACAAGAGAAACAATTTGAATGTGTAAAGCATTTGAACAAAATACACGAGATTTAAATTAATCTAAAGAATCAAATTAATTTCAATAAAGAATTTAATAAGAAGCAATAAAACAATCAAAAGGACGAAGACATTTGAACATTTGAAAACAAATAATTTATCATAGAAAGAAAAACGTTGAGACAATTACAGAAGTTGTTAAAAAAAATGTGTACCTACATTTGGATAATGGTAGGTACTTGGTACCTAAAAGGTACAAGTAAAATTATATTTTGTTGCAAGGATTGAGAAATAGGAAAGGGATGTTTTCGTCCAGCTGTGGATGATCGGATGGTTAAGGCAAAAACTAAATAATTAAATAATACGAACACAGCGATTAACCATTCGATGGTGTTGTTTTGTTGGACTCGATCACATCATAGGTGGTGAATCTACACTGACATTTTGCGAAGCGATAGACAGTTCTATATTGATTTTTGCAACTACGTTGTTGCTTCTGTTTCGCTAAACGGCTTTTGCCAAAACGCGAAAATTTTATATACCTACATCATGGCTAATGTATTTTCCATTTGGAATCGTATGGTTAGTATATTATCTTTAGGAAACGAATTCCTATTTATTATTTGATTTAGGTGCTCAATTCGTGCATAATAGTGAAAATGCCTATTTTTATAGTATAGATGCTTATTTTTAGTATAAAGTGCGACATTCGTGAATCTTAGAGACTAATGCAATATGCACAAATATAGGTAAGATTTTTAAATCTGCTGTCAGGAGATAGCAATATAAAATAATAATTATTAGAGATTAAAACCTACTTATTAGGTAGGTAACTTAACATCATCTGCTATACCAGGATACGTAAAGTCGAATACATTTAAAGCAGCATAATTTTAACAACACAACAAAATTAAACCATTAGTCTCTACTGACTTAATGCTATAATGAACATGATTTTTTACATTGCCTTTAATGTTGTACCTACAGCAGTTTGTGACCACATTACGGTTGTAGAAAATTTACAGGACCTAGTTACAGGAAGGTTTTAGTTTTTGGTTAATCTAAGAAACCAAGATGCTACTAAAAAAGATGTTTCAGAAAGTGGGTACAAAAAATACACAAGAGTTAAAATTCTTATGATTGATGGATATCCTACTATCCTGTCCGGATATTACAAATTTAAGGTGCAATCAACTGTGTTTTACCACCAAATGTTACTTCTTCATTGCCATCTTTGAACCAAGGTGGTGAGTATAAGATATTTTTATTTAATACAAATTCCACAGCTCTTAAAATTAACAAAGCATTATTACAAATGTGTACTACTGAAAGCCAATAATGGTTTTACATTTTTTAACTTTAACCTACACAACTACAATTGACAGATATAAACTGCTGTCTTTTATACGGAAGGAAATAAAAAACAATTAAATAACATTCTTGCATTAAAATGAGATTTGTAAAGACAATATAATATGGTTATTACTATGTAGAAAATATAGGCGAAAGAGAAGGGTACTGATTGATTTTGGTGACCCTAGGGTCACAGGGACTGGAGTTATTGTGGCCTCAAAAGGTCACCAAATGTCAAAAATGGCATTTTTCTGAAACCTTCGCCCCCATTTCTGGTACTCCCGTACCAATGCTTGTTTTAATGCAACAATGACGTAGAATAATTCTACTATTCCATGTAAATAATAACAATTTTTATATAAATTCAAAGTAAATTCATTAAATTACTCAGCAAACACTGCTAGTAATTGTAGTGTCGTCCTAGTAAGTGTCAATATGAACTAATTAAATATACCTATACAGGGTGACTGGTAATTTTATACATTCCTTAAAGGGGGTATGGAAGAGCTTATTTCCGATTGGTTTTCTTGTATAATAATAGGATGTCGGGTTTTTTTTAACTATCCCTAATTTTGTTGTTTTATGGAAATCCCCTGATTTTGAACTTAAAATTGAGATATTTTTCACTTAAATCATAATTACAGAAAACTTTTGATATATTTCTTCTTAAGCTAAAAATCGGGTGATATCCATAAAAAACAAAATTAGGGATTATTTAAAAAAAATAACTACCGACACCCTATTATAAAACAAAATCAATCGGAAATGAGCTCTTCCATAACCCGCGTTATGGAAGTATCGAATTACCAATTTATTTATTTATTTAGATAGATAGGATACCCAGCACGGGGTTACACATTACAAACAAAAAACTTAAATCTAATTATAGGGTATCACATCATGCAATCATATACAAATACACATTATGATTATAATCTCGAACGACTGTCGATTGTTAAAATTATCGATTTTAGTCCTTATCAAATGACAGCAGTTAAGTTAGTACAAAAAACTATAAGCGGAAAAGAGACAACAACAACAATTTCTGAACGAAAAAATTCTCAATTCAGTGGATTATAAATTCAATGAAACTACTTTTTCATGACTTTGACATAATGATTTTACCAAGGTAGGTCATAATTTTATTCAGCAACAGCTGCTGATGTCTGTTCTGTGTTTTGTTGTTTATTTTGGATTGCACGAGTTTAACAAAAAAAGCAAGTAATTCTTATGGTTTTTGTGCGTAAAAGCAAATATTTTATACAATGGGAATGTTCATGTCCTGCTGTCGACCGTCAGCAACAGACATTACGACGCCCGATATCGTAAGTTGCAATTATTACGATGTAAACAAAACCAGTTTTGTCTCATGAAAATGTCCTTAACATCTTTTAAATCAATGTTAATTTATAAGCAATTACGGCTATCGCAAATTTACGAACGTCTTTCACCAGAAACTTCAAAAATATGTTTGGCTTCACCTCAATCTACTTTGGTTTGGACTACCCTAGTACCAAAATTATAAATATGCCACTAACCTACCTGCAGCGGTTGGTCAATTTTGTAATCAAATATATGTCCTTACCTTAGGCAAGTCTTACTAATGAGACCTATATCTGTAGTTTGCACTGTAGCACAAAAACATTGAAACAAGAAAACATTGTGAGGAAACCCGCACTTAGTTAGCTTTAGACATATTGACCTGTTGTTTCCTCTGAATAATAGCTGACTAAGCTGAGAGGATGGTATAGGTGCTGGGCAAGCCTAATCCATCTAACAATATCCCAGGCACTGCAGCGTCTCTCCCGTACAGCATGATTACCAGTTGCTGACACTGTATAAATCATCTATAATAGATGCAAAGGCCTTACTTATATTTATAAACAAGCAGCTCTAGCTATGGTGTATATCTATCAAGTTTTTTGTGAGTGCACTTAAATTTTTATCTAGTAAGTTTTTTAAAAAGTTTACTGAAGGAGCACTAATTACTGATTCTGGCAGCCAGTTCCAGTCCTTAACAACATGGTTAGGCAAAATATGCTTTATTGGATTGCTAGTACCTGGCCACTTCTGCAGCTATACATAATAGTGAGTGCCCTCCTCTCAGACCTGTGTTATTATTAATATTATATAAGCTTGATAGTTCTGGTACATTATCCATAATATAAACATATAAAATAATTAAAAATATAAAATAAACATATAAATTGATTGATTGCATTGTGAACACAGATAAGACTATTCATATTCATTATTGGTTATATTTATTGGTATATTTGAAGATTCATGGTCACCGCGCACATCATTCTGCATAATAAAAATGTGCGCACAGTAAAATTGTGATATCCCTGTATCCTATATTAAGTACTCCCTTCGCCAGAAAACGATAGAGTCATGGAATAGACGTTACACGGAAAAAGACACAGGCAAAATAACAAAACCGTTCTTCCCCAATGTTCGTGTTGGACACAAAATCGTACTTAAGCTAAATTTTACAAACAAGCTGTCACAACAGTTCACCGGTCATGGGGGCTTTCGGGAATACCTCATCGCTTTAGGCTAGCTCCAACACCGAACTGTGTCTGCGACTCAGTTACACCGGAGACTGTGCCTCACCTTATAGACGACTGTCCTAGATAACTAACTACGAAGTTTCAACTATACTCTAGCCAAACTCAAGATGCAATATTTACTAACATTGGAAATCAGCTGATTTTTAGGGTTGCGCCTCGAAACTTATGGAGTCATGACTGAATTAGATGATTTTACCAATAAATTCTACAAGATTTGTTACAATTTTCAATAGTTACGTCATTTCTATGGAAAATCTAACTTTTTCAATTTACAAATCTTCATTAGGTGATCAAAAACATAGATTAAAATCCACAGAGATTTTTTGTGTTCCTAACAGTGCCAACCATAACGAACTTTGGTTTTGACTTCCTGGGTTGCAAACAGTTGGATATTTATTGGCTATGATTCGGGATTCAGAATACACTACAACATTACTCATAGAAAGAGCAACAATAAATTCATATTTAGTTTTCAAGGCAATAAAGACGGGTTTTTGAATGGCGGGGAACTAATATTCGAAAGCAAAAGTGGAGATGAAGATTATCATAAAGAAATGAAATGATAATGTAATTGATGAATTCATCATCCAGGTCTCCGGAGAAACATCAAGTAGCTTAGAATCTGACAGTGATGATGATTAAATAATCATCATCACTGTCAGATAGAGTCATGCTTAATTAATTAATTGTCCCAAAAAGAGTTATTTTAGGACATTAATTAATTAAGCATGATGATAAGTAATGGTAATAATGTATATACTTTATTTATATGTACCTATTTTAAATGTCCCAGAAGAGAAACACTTATATGAAACGGGCTATTAACGTTATAAATGTTAGTTAAAATTTCTATTTGGTCTTATTCTTATATAATCTTCCTTAGCTAGTAGCAGCTTCAACTCTATAGGTAATGATAAAACTGGTGATGATGATGATCATTAATTAATTTGACAGCAAATAATATTATTTGATATTCAATATTTATCTAAATATATAAATAGCGAAAATAGCACAGCCGAAAAAATGTTTTCACCCCTGATATCAGCTGATTCAACTGTCAGTGCATTGTTAGTAAATATTGCATCTTGAGTTTGGCTAGAGTATAGATATAAGTAGTAGCAACTTTAAAATGCAATAAAAAATATCTAGTTTTAATTCCGCTTATGCTGAGATGCAGGAGCACCGCCCTCCCGCCCGCTAATTATGCACATGCAGGGAGAACTAGCTTGTCAGTGCAGCATGCATACCCAAACCTATACGACGACACGTGTTTCGCCTCTCCGCGAGGCATCATCAGGTGACCGCTGAGATGTTGACTGGTCGGCCGCTGGAACGAAAGACTTCGTATGCATGCTGCACTGACAAGCTAGTTCTCCCTGCATGTGCATAATTAGCGGGCGGGAGGGCGGTGCTCCTGCATCTCAGCATAAGCGGAATTAAAACTAGATATTTTTTATTGTATTTTATTGTCATGGATTTCCGCAAAGTAACGCCTGATTCCATTAATTATAGTAGCAACTTTGACAAGTTTGTTGAAGACAGCAACTCTCGAGTCGAATTTTTAATGTATGCTGAGCGCATCATGCGCTCCGCGGCCAGAGCTAATGGTAGCACCGCGTGCTGATAAGAGTAACGTAAATTACGGTTAATTATGGGAATGCAAAATTGGAAATGATAGATATATTTTTTTTAATTTTTCAAGGAAAAATAATAATAATAATAAACACTAAATAAATATCTGGTATTCTTATGTATATAAAATGTAGAATCGTGAATTAAATTTCAATGAAAATGCTCCTATAATAATTATACCGTGAATTCAAAATTAAATTTGATAATGTTTAAAAGATATTATTGAAATGTACATAATGTGTACAACAATAATGTAAATTAATATGTAACAAAATGTTTGTGAGTAATAAAATCTTAATAAATATTATAAAACAATATAGTTATTATAGTTTTGTAGGGTATTATAATATTTTATAGTATAATAAATGTATAGTAAAACCAAAATATAATGAAATTTAAATTAATCTTTAATAATTTAAAAGTTAAACTGATTTGGAATAATGTTAAAATAATTGTTAGGTATAGGAATTTAAGATTTCGATATTAATAAGATAAGATTATGTAATTAAATCACGAATACGATGATAAAATTTAAACTAGTTCTAAGAACATTATACAATAACCATTAAGTTTAAATCGCCATAAAATTAAAAATGGCGATAACTATACATTTTAAATAAAAAAAAAACTTCAGTGACGCTCCACTCTTATTAGTTGTTGTAGCGTGCTGTTTTATAGTTTTTTCCATTCGAACCAGTAGTTCCGGATTAGCGCGTTCAACTAGACAAACAAACTCTTCAGGCTTATAATATTAGTATAGGTAGTTTATAGTTGTAATGATATTGCTTATTTAATTATCTAAATACAACTCCCCCAGGACACTCGTCGCAAGCAGCAGCAAGAGGCAGCTGAGCGTCGAGCGGCCGAGGCTGCGGCCCGAGGCGTTCAGAACCCGGACAGGGTGAGGCGGATGCAGCAACGGAGCGAAGAGATGGAGAGGCGAGAGGAGGAGCTTGCCAAGACCGGTGGTGCGGCCTTGAAGGTGACATGAGCGTATACACATGTATTTATGTAGAACATTCTGCAACCTATGCTAGTCTCACCAGTGAGGCAATTTGGTTGCGGCTTTTCTCACACCAGTGTGGTGATTTTCTTCACACTAGTGGTGTTAGTAAAGCTTATCTGTTGCCTCAACTCAACTGCCTCTAGTGTGTTAATTTGGGGCGGTACGCTTGGTGCGACCTTGAAGGTAAAAGAAGCTAATAGAACATTCCGCAACCTATGTTACTCACAGCAATGAGGCAATTCGGGTTTCACTTTTGACACAGTAGTGTTGTCATTTTCTTTACACTAGTGTGGTCAGTGAAGCTTATCGGTTGTCACACTAGTGTGTTAATTTGGGGTAGTAAAATCTAGTGTCATAGTGAACCCTAAGCGCTTCGCACTTGTAGGACAAGGCTGACTGGTGAGTAGCCGGAGTTTAAACCCTTAGAGATAGGAGGAGAGTTTAGCCAAGACTGGTCTTTCTTGAAGGTGACATGACCCATCAGAACCTTATTCACCCTATCTGTTGTCGCATCAGTGTGGCAAACATTTATACCTCTGTAGGCATTCAAACTCTCAACCCTTTGCATGACAGCAGGCTAATAGACAGCACGCTTAATATTTGTTTTTAAATTATTTTTATTATGTTATAAATTCTTAATAGCCGTGGAGTGCCGGCAGTAGAATGTTACCCCTCCTCTCCTACCCATACTGCGCTTGCCGACCCGCCTGCCAAGCGTGGTGAGATGGCAACTGCCCCTCATGGACATCCAGAAGGGAGGCCTGTAAGCAGTAGTGGACGGCTTACGGCTGATATGATGATGATGACGTTGTGCTAGGTAGAGCAAGTTACAGACTGATCATCACCATAATGTGTCAAACTACTCTCACTTAGCTAACCTTATTATTACAAGAAGGCAGACAGACAAAACAGGTTGCATGCTTAACATAACCCCCCAAGTATTCACAGGAAACCATGAACAATTATAAACACAACTCCATCTCTCTCTATCTCCCAATATTATAGAGAGGAAAGATTTGTACTTATGTTGTATTTTCTATGTTTGTAACGAATAAACTCAAAAACTATTATACTGGAGCGTTTTAAAAATTATTTCATCAATAGAATGCTACATTATCCCTGAGTAATATAGGCTTTATTTAATCCTCGTATTTCCACAGGAACGGGAACTACGCAAGTGAAACTGCGGAGTGCAACTAGTGTTAAATAAAACTTTTTTTTTCCAGTGGACGAGTAACTGAGATGAGGAGCGGGCTGGCGGCAGCAGCCAGCCGAACCTTCCGCAGCTGACTTCAGCACGCCAGCAGCAGACAACTTCAGCACAGATACCGCCCCCGCCCACACCCATCCCGCCCAAAGAAAAATATAAATTCATCAACTAACACATACATATCTAATCTAATCAGCCCGTTGGATCCCACTGAAAGGCCTCCTCTCCCGCTTTCCACACTTTTCGGTCTAAGGCGTTAGTCGACTAGTCAGCAGAGGAAGCGTATAGTTCGTCCCGCCGTCTGCGCCTGCGCAGGCCGCGCTGCCGCTGTACTGTATGTGGGACCCACTCAGTGCCTACATCTAGCTACACTAACACATGATTCTGATCAATTCTATCGGGAATTTTCCAAAATTCTATCTAAAATCTCCTCAGATATTTAAAAAAAAATATAAATTCTGTAAACATAACACACGTTGATTTTCAAGAAAATCGTAATCTTATAATCCTCATTCATAGATTTTACTTAATTTTTTTAACCTATTTTGTCCCACTGCTGGGCAAAGGTCTCCCTCAAACTACTCCAACCATCCCACGTGAGCCGGATGCAACCTGAGAAGTGGGCCCATATAGTAAGTTCATGGACTCCTAATGGCGGAGGGCGGCGTTGGGGTCGGCCGAGAAAGCGTTGGCGGGACGATCTCGTCTCCTTCGACAGAAATTAGTGGGAGGGACTTAAAAATATAGGTACATTTTATAAATATGGGCATAACTCACGTAATAACTCAAAGTTGTTTCCCGTATTTATAAAATGAATAGCTGGCCTCACGTTAGTTTTTTAAGTGAACTTTTTATTAGGGTTCCGTACACAAAGGGTAAAAACGGGACCCTATTAGGTGAACTTATATTCCCCACTTCAACTTGTACTTAGTTGACAGAATATATTTTTAACTGACTTCTACCACAGATAACAGTAGTTCAACTCAGCAAATCTCATCAGACGAGGTAAAAAAAGTACGAAAACGAATAAGTACGAAATGTCAACTCGTCAACGTCAAACTCGAGTTACGGCGTCATAAGCAGGTCATAACTTATGTATGACCTTCTTATTATTATTATTATTATTATTATTATTTAATACACAGGCAGCTTAAGCTGATGTGTGTATATCAAGTTTATTGTCAGTGCACTTTAAATGTTTATCTAGTCGATTTTTAAAACTGTTCACTGAAGGGGCACTAATCACTGATTCTGGAAGCCGGTTCCAGTTCTTAACAACACGGTTGGGCAAAATATGCTGTCTTGGCCTGCTAGTACCTGGCCGCTTCTGCAGCTTCAGTGAATGTCCTCTCAATATCGTGTTATTGTTCATGTTATATATGTTTGATAGTCCTGGTACGTTATAGTGATTGTGTAGTATTTTAAATGTTTCTATTAAGTCTCCGCGTTTTCTGCGTTGTTCCAATGTGGTTAGTCCAAGTTCTTTAAGGCGGTGCTCATAAGGGTGGTTTTTTAGACAGGGAACCATTTTCGTTGCTCTGCGTTGAACTTTTTCTAGCAACTCAATATCTTTTTTGAAATAAGGATTCCAGATCTGGTATGCATACTCCACTAGTGGTCTCAGATACGTTTTGTAGAGTTTAATGAATAGGTCTTTGTCTATATATGAGAATGCTTTCCTTATAACATACATAATTGAGTTAGCTTTTTTTACAATTTCCAAGATATGAGTTTCCCATTTCAGGTCTGAAGTTATATTGATACCAAGGTCTCTTTGACAATCTACTTTAGTGAGTTCATGGTTATTGATATAATAGTTTAGTCTTGGGTTTTTGTTTCCAAGATGAAGCACTGTACATTTTGTTTCATTAAGAGTTATTAGCCAGTCCTTAGTCCAATTAAGAATGTTGTTGATATCAGTTTGAATGATGTTGTGTGATACTATTGGATTTCCCATAATTTTTGTGTCATCTGCGAAGATAGATAACTGTGATTGAATGTGTTGTGCTATATCTGTCAGGAAAATCCCAAAAAGAATTGGTCCAAGTACTGATCCTTGTGGAACTCCACTATGCACTTCATGTGGTTTGGAATATGCCTCTCCTACTCGAACTTTAAAAGTTCTATTGGATAAAAAGTCCTCTATCCACTTCAAGAGATGGCCTCGGATACCATAGTGTTCCAGTTTTGAAAGGAGTCTCTTTGTTGGTACCCTATCAAACGCTTTTTCATAGTCTAGGTAGATAATGTCAGTTGGCTCGCGATTGTCCCAGTCCTTGGTCCATAAATCGATGCAGCATAATAAATTTGTAACTGTTGAACGTCCGGGGATGAAACCATGTTGTTCATTGGGAATTATGTTTTCGTCTGCTAAGAATTTTCTGAGTTCCTTTGCTATTATCGTTTCCATAGTTTTACAAAGTAAGCAGGTAAGGCTAATTGGGCGATAGTTGGCCGCAATACGTTTATTTCCTTTTTTATAAATTGGTGTCACAATTGCTTCTTTCCAATCAAGTGGGAGTTCACCTTGGTTCAGCGAGTTGGTCATTAAAGTTGACAATTGTGTACTTATGGCTGAACTGCATTTCTTTAGTAGTATTGCAGGTATTTCATCAGGGCCCATAGCTGTGTTGTCTTTGAGGGACATAATTGTTTTCCGGACTAAGTCTGGAGAGAACTGCACATTTTCCAAGGAGTTACCAACTCTTGGTGCTTGGGTTTGTGGAATCAGGACATGAGGTGGTTCTATCACATATGATTTTTCAAACTGCCTTGCAAAGATCTCAGCAACCTGTTCATTGTCATTTTTTACCGTTTTAGTAAGGTCATCTAGTAATGATGGAGGCACTGAAACTTTTGATGACAGTTGTTGGCGGATGTATCCATAAAATGACTTAGGTCCACTGTAGATAATGTTACTTTCAAATTTACACCTTGATTTTCTTGTTTCTGAAGTTAACCTATTGTTAATTTTCCTATATTTTTCCCAATTACTTTGTGTATTGACAAGCCTGTAAGTTTTCCAAGCCTTAGCTTTTTCTTTTGTAATTTTTATTATTTCTGGGCCTATCCATGGCTTATTATGATTGTATTTTTTTCTCTTCCGTTGCAAGGGAATGTGTGATTTAATGATATCATGAGTTATTGATTTGAACAAATTCCATGCAGCCGGGACTGTAGTAGATGGGTTAATTGTAAGATCAGAATTCTCAAAAACCTGAGAAATATCACTGTAGTTAGCATGAAAAAAATTTTTTCTAAGAGGTTTTCTCAAGGAACTGTGTTGGCTCTGGGTCTGGATCTGCAGGGTTGCAAGTAAGACATTGTGGTCACTTTTTCCAATATTGGCATGATGTTCTACTGTAGTGCATAAGTTTTCTTCATTGCACAATATTAGGTCCAAAAGAGATTTTTCTTCCCCTCTTTGCCGAGTAATTCCAGTCACTAGTTGTTGCAAGTTGGTTTCAAGAAGTATTTCGATAAATTTCTCATGTAACTGATTATACCTTTCGGAGGAGTATATTGGCCATTTGATAGCTGGGAGGTTAAAATCCCCCATGATAAAAACAGTATTATTTTTATCGGCTTCCTTAATAATCTCAAATAACAATCGGTCAGATTCCTCAAAGGAATAGTGTGTTGGTCTATATACCGCAGCAATTAATAATTTAAAGGATCCATAGGAGATGTTCAGCCAAAGGGCTTCAACAACTGTGTTGTTGTTGTATGTATGATGTGGTGTTACATGTATTGGTATTCCTTGGTATTCTTGAGCAACATATATTGCGACTCCCCCCCATCCACATCCAGCTTGTCTATCTCTTCTAAATAGGCTGTAGCCCTTGATTGAAATTATACTATCAGGTATACTTGGTTTTAAGTGTGTCTCGGTTAATAAAATAAATGTTGGTTTGGACTTGTTTACTTCAATAAACAGCAAATCTCGTTTAGCCATTAGGGATGCCAAGTTTGTGTAAAAGAAAGTGAGTTCAGTAAGGTTATCTAATAATTTTTTGGAGGAATCTTCTTCACAATCTTTGGAGTGTTGTTTACATATTTAATGGTGAGGTCTGACTCACCCTTTTGGATCCTTACTTCCAACTCCTCTCGCAGACCCTTCAGATACTCCCTTTGGTAAGGGGTTAGATCATTTTTTACCTTTACCCCAACAGGCAACTTCTTCCCATTTTTCAGCACCGACAAGGCTGTGTTACGGCGCGCGAAGATCAATTTCACCGGACGCGGAGAGTGATCAGGCTTACCCAGCCGGATAGCTGCGACGGGGACCTCTGCCTCTGGGATGTTAGTCAGAATTACGTTTATTTTATCGAGGTCGTGTCTCTTGCAGGAATCGGCATCAGTTACGTTGGATAGTTCCGGGACGCCGAACATTATGACGTTTCTTTGGCGTTTGTCGCGCTCGTTTATTTCCTCCAGCACTGATTCCAGGTTCAGACCGGGGCTTTGCGACTTTTTTAGTAAGACGATTTCGTCTTGCATCTGCGACACTAACTTTCTAAGTGCCGGTAGTTGCTGTATGCCAAGCTTGCAGTCCGGGCACAGGTACTTCAAGGTGGATGATTGCAGGACGACCACCCGTAATTCCGTGGCGCACAAACCACTACACTTAACGCATATTTGCCTTTCGCAACCGTGACACTTGATTTTAGGATTTTTATCGTCAACTTTTATGTTATTTTCGCATTTCAGACACGCCATTTTGTATCGCGAAGAGAACGTTGGGGTTTTGTTTTATGATTTTTACACTATTTTTATATGTTTCTGTTGTTTTTATAATCACACCACAATATCAATCACTAAACTACACGATTATTGTAATTTTAGATCTATTAAAACAGTTTAACTGTTTTATTTCGCAATAAAATATCAAGACGCGTGTGCACTGATTGACTTCTTCTTCTTCCAAAATGACGCCCTAACTCGAGCCATAAGCCACGTCTAACACGACTGAGACTTATGTCTCATATTGGTAACAAAGCCCTTTTTTATGAAAACAAAAACTCTAGCTAGGACGATTTCATTCAAGTTCTATCAGATCCTGCATTGTTGTGCATCAATTTTCTACGAATGTAAACAAAGATTGTGTTCAAAGCATGACGGTGCTAAAATAACATTTACCTATGCTATTTATTCTAAACTCTATCACCTTGTTAAGAAGGGGTAAAATCGTTTTCGCTCGTTGCTCGTCGTATTGGCGTACTTCTATACCATCAAAGCCAAAGTCAATAAGTGTTTATTCAATAGAGCAAAACGCTACTTAGAATAGTCAGTTTGCAAAATAAGAACAAAACACATTTTAAATTGAATTTGTTCAATTATGTGCTTTACAAGTGAGGGAAAGAAGCCTTACGTATACAACAGTGATTAACTTAATCAGCAGTTAATTGGCAGTTTTTTTACACAAAACTGTCAAAAATGTTTCAATTAGTGATAGACTTAATCAACGTTTTAAGGAAATGAAAAACCTTGTCAAAAATTTTACGATTCCGGTGGGATTCGAACCCGCGTCCGTCAAATCGATCCTTGACGCTTCCTAAAGCCGGAAGTGCTTTAACCACTTAGCTACGGAACCCGTGTCGGGTATCGCTTAAATTCTTGATAAGGTGATATCGGTTGAGCACTGATTAATCGACGTTTAAACTAGGTTTAAATTGAGGCCATTGAACTGACTAACTGCTGTGAAACACTAGCCGTGTTTCACAGCGGTCAGTCAGTTCAATCTTGCCATATAACATCTACTGCTGTGCTGGTGTGTTTGTAGCTTCGCTTCTAGGAATGGCCATTTTAGTTAGCCTAGTCACATTGTGGCCACATTCCCATAGTTAAAGATGTCGCCTGGGTATATAGATTACCTCACATGAAAATCATGATTATAAACCCTCACTTTTTGATTCCTTGTCACAGTTGGTCATATTTGTGTGACGGCCCCCTCCATAGTGTGACGGCACATATTATGGAGTATGGCAAATACCCCTCATGGATCTCCATACTCGCCACACTTGGAAGGCGGGTTGGCGAGCGCAGTACGGGATATTGATAAACGGGAAGACGCCTAAAAGAAGATGACTGATAGAAGAAGATGATGGAAGATGCCTGCGGAAGATGGGCAGCAGCCCATCTTCCGCAGGTATCCCTAGGCAGTTTCATACTGCATCCACGGGCAAGAGAGGAGATCAACATTCTACTGCCGGCACGTCACGGCGGGTCACGTTAAGGGGTCTTAGTCATACTTTGCTATTTAATTATTTAGTACCTTAGTTCGGCTTGCACTATGATCACTATTTAAATGCATTTGACGGCAAAATATCATATCGTCATACGATTTGTCAGTTCGTATCTGTGTAACCACAGATAATATAATACCTACCTACTAATTTATTTTTTAATATTTAAAACTCCATATTTAAATATGTTTCTCATAATAAGTATTAAGTAATAATAATAAGTATTAGTTTATCTATTTAATAATAAAAATCAATTTGTATTATTAAAATATAATTTTGTATGATAGTACACTTAATCATGTTTTCTAAGTACCGAGGAAGAGCGAGATCTAGCACAGGTATTTTTATGTATGGTATGAGACTCCTTTTAAGCACGTCACATATACAGTTAAGTTACAGAAATAAATATTTTTTTATTTTCATCAGCACTAGTATTGATTTAACCGCTAAATGCATTTAGTGATAGTTGAGCGAGCCTACCTATTTTTAATCATATTTTGAATGTATGAGTATTGTTACATAAGTTATTTCGTTGCTATACATACATAATTTTATAATAAACTAGCTGTGCCGGCGAACTTCGTATCGCACCTACTACAACCACTACTTACCCTACAACTATCCTACAACTACCCTACACTACAACTACCTATACTTACCTATATTTTCACTTAGGGCATGATTTTTTAGGAATTCACAGGTTCATTAAGTTTTAAATTCTAATATAATGTTTAAGCAAAATTTTTAAGTTTTTCAAGTGAAAAATAACGATTTTTCCATACAAACTTTCATCCCCTATCATTAACCCCTTCTTATTTAATTTACGCAACGAAAAGTACCTCTACGCTACCTCCCCACCAATTTTCTGCTAAATCGGTTCAGCTGCTCATGAGTTATAAATAGTGTAACTAACACGACTTTCTTTTTTTATATAATTATATCTAAGTAGATGCCTGAACGTTTTATTTTTATTTATTTTATTTGTTACACAGCGCCTTATTGATACTACATAATGTAAGAGATTTGTAGGTATTGGTGTTGTACAATTTAAATGTTGTTTTTTTTATTTTAAGTATTATTTTTTTTTAATTTACGCGATCATGGCGCACTATTATTAGATTGCAATCTGCACTGGACAATCCAGTCGAAACATCGGCATATAAATAAAGTTATACTTACACGCGATAAATATCCTATAATCGACACTAATATTATAAAGAGGAAAGGTTTGATTGTTTGTTTGTATGCATTGAATAGGCTCCGAAGCTACTGGACCGATTTTCAATATTCTTTCACCATTGGAAAGATACATTATCCCTGAGTAATAGTAATGTTATCCCCGTATTCCCGCGCGAACGGGAACTACGCGGGTGAAACTGCGGAGTGCGGCTAGTACCTACTCAATATATTAATAATTAGTAGATCTTACCTTGCCGTCACCCGTCACTCAGTTTTTAACGAGCACGGTAAGTCTTGATAATTGGGGTAAAAATGTAATATGTTGTAAAATATTGAATACTTTAATTTGAATTGATCCAACTCAATAAAATATCCATCTGCTAGTGTATAGACCAAAGGTATAGACTTATCATTATCGCACACAATCTCGTGTAAGCTTAATTCCTTGCTTCTGTCACGTCTAAATGTGCCTGTAATCAAAACTAATGTACCTAGGTATTCTTCTATCAAATAAAATAATGTATTATAAAATTGTAGAAGGTCCAATCCTGAAACCAATATGAACAATGTATAATGATGTGCAGGTATTTTTATGTGTATTATTACCAATTTTAATTTCTAGTTTGTAACCACAGATAATATAATTGTTTGTATCTAAGAATTTGTAGAATTTTCTTGTTGAATACTTATTCTATTTAGGACTCAAGCGTTAAAAAAACTTTGTGGTGGTCTTATGATGGTGGAACTTTTAGGATTACGAAGGCCTGGAATTGAAACCGCCACCGCAGACCCTTTGTAGCCACTGGGCTGACGATGATGATGAAAGGCCTTCTCAAGATGACGTAATCTTCGACTTATTTATAAGCAGCCATTAAGAATACTACAGTTATACTTTAAATAATTATACAATATGTAGTAATATTAATATAGTATTTTTATCATAGAACTTTTCGATGTACCTATCTAAATGTTATTAAATGTGACGCCTGTTCTACATATTTGTGAGTTTTATTGTTTGCTGGCCAGTCCATCTCGCGCTTGTCCGGTTTGTCAAGTATATATGTATATTGTTTATATTATTATATTGTTTGCTTGATCTACCCGGCGGCATACCAATCGGAGCAGTACGAGAAAAGCGGCGGCGCCTTACAGCTGCAGTCAGCGTATTGACCTGGGGCTCAAGTCCGTGGCTAAGATAGTTTGTTGGTTCATCTACAAACGTCAATTTTCATATTTAAAATATAGGTTGCTTAGATCTAAGATGTACATACTTATTTACTGAGTGGATGACATAGGTACCCAAACCATCTGTAATAATAATGTACCTAAACAAACTAGGCCCACTGGTGCGCCGCAATAGGTATGTATAGGCACCCTCCGCCCGATGTAAAATTTACAGTTTTGTATTTAAGAAATTTACAAAAAAACATTAATCAACTAGGTACATACATTAACTGTGTGCTGTGTCTCTTGTGTGCCTATGGCGAAGTGTTACATAGTCTTTGGCCTATGGCTTCAAAATGGTTAATCAGAATCACTGACGCATTACAGTCTCTTAACACTTCCGAACGAAACGCTATGAATTTTTGACAATCACCTGATTTTGGCAGCTGGCTTGTCAAAATCCGCGTTTTACGTTATCGGCTGTGTTGGTTGTTGTGATTTAATTACCAGTATTTATTACATAAAGTAGCTATGTCTGAAGCCAGGGACGGAGATAAGAAGGTAATAAATAGTTTATCTATGTTTCGAGTGCGCTGCGATGGCCTTTAGCGCCGTATTGTCAGTATAGTATGGTCTTCGTCTTTGTTTATTTCGTGTGACCTTCGTTAGGCTTAGAGGTCGATTCTGGTTGTAGTAATACATAAAACATAAAGATAAAACTATATATTACGTAATAATATCCATTTTATTCCGTTTTCGTTAGTTTCAATGCTTCTGATAAGCGGATAAGTGTAGACAGGCTATAGCGATTAAAAACACGATTTCATCTCTGGATATAGCTGTTTAAGAGTTTTAAAACTTGTACTTTGCCTTTCCTACACGTGCTGGCCCTAAGCCAAACCTATTGATGTAGGTACAAACATGTTTGCTACTCTGCATTGTGTATGTAAACGCTCTGCAATACTATGAGGGTAGTTCTAAAAGCTGTATTACACTACACGATATTCAGGGCCCGGTAGTTAGGGCGCCCTAATCGCCCTTATTACCAAGCAAGGCTTGCCGGGTCCGACCGGTCGCTCTAACTCTTATTACACCACTCTTAGTTAGGGTAAGGGTCCCTGAATATCGTGTAATATAATACAGGCTTAAAAGACTTCTGCTTGCTATGCTATAAGTACCTACCAATGCACTACACTATCCTATTTCTACTGCTGGGTATTTAACAATAGGAAGACATAATTGGTCAAATAACAGAATGATATTTTTTTAGAACTTTATATCTTGAACTATTGTATTAGGATCAGTTAATTAATCACTTTGTATTTACACTAATACTATTTTTGTTATTGATAGCAGTTTTTATTTAGTAAATTATTATCTTACTAGAAAGCTAGTAATTAATTTGACCAAACTTGCAAACATTTGTAAAATAATTGGTCTATTATGCTGTTTTTTTTCTAAGGTTAGGTTAAGGCTAAACTGGAATTTATTTGAAAATATTTAGGTATGTTACTCTAAATTCAAAATAATTAAAATAAGTACAAATTTTATCACCTTGGATAACTTTAGCATCAATTATGTAACTCGAAATTATGATCTTCCTAGTGTTAAGATCTCACTTAGAACAGAAGTAGTATAATGTCTTATTACATGAGTATGCATATGATTTGATTATGTATTGTCATAGGTATAATAATGGTTGTCTAATAACTAAAATTACTTTTCTACTAAATTACTTATCTATGGGTATTTCTTCAATTAACCTTTCTGATAAAAATAGTGTTCTTACCAGAATCACCTATTTTTTAAAAGTTTCTTCCAATCTGCCTATTTTGGATAAAGAAACAGCTTAAAAAACATTATTGGAAATCATATTAGTTTGTGGGAATGTTCAAATACTTGTTGTGTTGTTTCACCAAGGTTTGAGCCTTATCAAGGGCTATCAGTGCACAGGGTTTGCTGCTTGCTGGCTCTACATCCTTTAATGCACAGAACATTCCTGCTAATAATTATGAAGTAAAAAAGTCACAGAAGTTATTATAGTGATTTTATTCCCTTTTTTTCACCAGATTTGCAGTAATGTTTTTTTTTCTACACACAAGCTCTTAGCACAGCTAGCCCACTAGACTAACTATGTATGATGCTATTTAAACCACTTTCAGGCTGATGATAACCAGCTGAGGCCAGCGGTAAGCTTCCACCCTTTAAATTTACCATTTTCTTCTTTCTGTTACCTTTAAACTAACCCTTTTCTGCTTTCTGTTACCTTTAAACTAACCCTTTTCTGCTTTCAATAACATCATCATTCACAATAAAACTTTTAAAACAATCATGGTGGTGAATATTATTATACAATATTTATGAGAAATCCATGCTTAATCCAGTTTATCCATGATTATACCATGTGAAACTGCATTGAAAAATCCAGAAACTCAAAAATACTCAAATCATAGTAAGTAGTCCCCTTTATATGTATATTGCATATAATAATAATTCACTTGGTATTGCAATGTGTCTGATCACTGGTGTCAGAGCTAGGGGGTCAATTTAGAACAGAATAGAGATACTCTTTATTGTATACCAGATAAAATAAATTATTACAAATATTAAACAAGAAAAGTAGTTATATTCATGTTTTTCTCCCTCAATATCAATATGCTATCAATGTTAATTTTATAGAAGAACTAGCTATTACTAGAGAGAAAATATTATGACTGAACACATTGTATGAAGAACTTTTACTTATTAATCCACCCACTAATGTCGATAAACTAAGTAATACCAGGCAATGAATATTGCACATCAAACTATTTTTTTATGTAAATAAATAAAAAATGCTGGACAATGTATACCGCATCATCTAGCCCCAAGCTAAGAAGAGCTTGTGTTATGGGTACTAAATGACTGCTATACTTAACAGATTATACTACATAGATAGATATTTTTTTTATTATATATAGAAAAACATCCAGATCACCCTGAACAAATATTTGCAGATCGTACAGATATTTGTCCCGAGGCCGGAATCAAATCCGCAAACTCTTGCGTCGCAGGCGGACCTTCGCCCGCTGCGCCGCAGAGGTCGTATTTAATAAAAATATTTGTAATAAATTAAAAGTAATAAAACTTTTTTACTAAACAAGCTTTTATCATACAAAAAATAATAAAATAAACATTTTCCATAAAAGTTTAATGTCAACTTAAAACGTCTACACAATTGTGATATAATAGTTAGTTTCTGTAATCTGTGATAATAGCTTGTCGCGAGATTTAAGCAGGAACAAGTACCTGCTTTTTTAATATGTTAAAAAAAAAATCAATGAGATCAAGTTATTTAATTTAGTAACTAAATATCGCGACAAGCTTTTATATCACATACATTTTGTATCTATAGTATAGACGTTTTAAGTTGACATTAAACTTTTATGGATAATGTTTATTTTATTCTTTTTAGTAAGTACCTACGTTTAAATAAAAGCTTTTTTATTAAAAAGTTTTTTACTTTAAATAATTTTTTACTTTTTAGTTATCACTGGACAGGTTTTTCAGTCTGTTCATTTCATTCAATGCATCATTATTTCAAGTTCGTTTGCCGGTTAATTTGGAACAGTCTAGCTCTTCTATAAGTAGTAGACCTTCAAATGATGTTACCCTATTTAAGGCCACGTATGCTTGACCATCAGCGAAGAGCTTTGAGCCCAATTATACAACGGCATGGTCGATAGTACTCTTCGTAACTAGTCCGCCACCTTGGGTGTTCCGCCATGTTGGATTCACAGTGACGTCATTTCATTTTTCGAGTTATTCTCAGCAGGCCCTTTCATTTGATACCCAATATGAGTACATAAAAAATAAGTGGTCCGCAATCTCGGGTATTCCGCCATGTTGGATTGATAGTGACGTCACATAGCTGACCATGCATTGTCATCCAAAGAAAACGTGTATACAAAATTTCAGCTCAATTGGTTGAAGATAATCTGCTTCAAAATCGAGTTGCAAGATTCCACCCGAACAAACATAGTTACATACATACATACATGGCAAGTTAAATAAAAGCTTTTAAAAAGAAAGAAGCAAATCAAAATTGTTTTAACAGCTCCTAATAGATACCAGACTGTTAGTATTTCGTGCGACAGAGATAACGCTTTGCAAAGCCGAAATTAGCCGACTGTCTCTTTCCAAAGGTCGAAGTGCAAAATTTATCGCCGGGTAGGTACTATACAAATAGTGTATTATCTCACCCTAAATAGCATGGTATTTTTCTTAATTATTGTTCTTATCCCGTGTATGCAGTAAGAATCTGCTGCGGAAGATGGGAAGCAGCGTCTTTCCGAGTATCAACATCCCATACTGCGCTCGCCAACACGCCTGCCAAGCGAGGCGAGTATGGCAACAATCCCCTCATGATCTTGGTGATGTATGAGGGAGGCCTATGCCCAGCAGTGGACGTGGACAGGAGTCCTACGGCTGTGATGATGATTGTTTTTCTTAATCATAAAATTAGTTAGGTATTTATCTCAGCACTTAAACTAGTGGATTGTTCCATTATTGTAATATTATAATTATGTTTTATAACCTTAGTTAAAATTTGCATGATTTTATTCATCATCATCATCATCATTTCAGCCGTAAAACGTCCACTACTGAACTAAGGCCTCCCTCATGGATCTCCATGAGGGGCAGTTGCCATACTCACCACGCTTGGCAGGCGGGTTGGTGAGCGCAGTACGGGATGTTCATATACAGAAAGACGCTGCTGCCCATCTTCCGGAGGTGTCCCTTAGCAGGCTTTTACTGCATCCACGGGTAGGAGAGGAGGGGTAACATTCTACTGCCGGCACCACACGGCATGATTTTATTATGCATGGTTTATCAGGGATTTGTGTGAACACAAACAGCTAAAAAAACATGATAATAAGTATATATTTTTATTTTACTAACCAACTTATTTAAGCCGTGTTGGCGGAGTGGTATGTAGCCATGTCTTTCGATCGTGGGTTCGATAGCGTAAAGCTATGGATTTTTATTTCGTCAAAAAATTATGTGCACATTTAAATTGCATTACCGGTGAAGGAAAACATCGTGACCAAACCCGCGACTTGACGTAAATCTGTAAATTTTTCTGATAAATAGCCGATTAAGCTGGGGTGGTATAGACTAGGGTTGTTGCGAATATCAGCATCCGCTGATGATCAGCATTGATTTAAACATCAGCATCAGCATCCGCATTGATCGATGCTGATTTTCAATGCTGATGTTCGAGTCGCGACATGACCCGAAGAGGCGGGGCTTAAAGCGCATTTTTGTACAAATTAGGTAAACAAGTACAAACAACACACAAAGGGTGCCCCTGTGCTACCCTTTGTGTACTAAACCCTCAAAAAATGCAAGATTTTTCGAGACTCGGATTCTTTTTGAAGAACCACCTACATTAAGTAAGTGTGGAACACTAAGTTTGCGAGCCCGACACGCACTTGGCCAAAATCAGCATCAGTATCCGCTGATGTCAAGATCAAAAATCAGCATCAGCGTCCGCTGATGTGTCAAAAAACCGCATCAGCAACAGTGAGTTGTAAATAGTTAGAGTAGCTATACCAAACAAAAAACGTGTCGCAACTTGATGACAGCGGGGGTGCCTGCGCGGGGCGCGCTCGCCCCCGCTCACAAGTATTCGCTGCAGCGCTACACGATTAGAATGTCGTCTATCCATACCATCAATACATGCAGCGCTAGATCGCTAATAGAGAATAGTTTTCTCGCGACCAAAACGTCGTAAGCGCCGTGAATTTCGTGGCGCTTACACGTTTCGTTCAACATAGTGTAACAACATGTCGCTCTAATAGATTTTTTTCACCGCAGAAGGGACACTTCAGACAGCTATTAATGCAGTAATGTTAATGCAGTAGGTACCTATGAATATTATATTTCAAAACGTAAAAATATTTAAGTACATTAAATTAAAACGAATCGTTAAGCGTTTAAAGTCATTTTTTTTAAATAAATTGGTATTTTATCCAACAACTACGTACATAGGTAGGAAGGTACTTACACTAACTAAACCCCACACTTTATTTCACTCTGCCCCTCCTCTCATGCCCGTGGATGCAGTAAGAGCCTGCTAAGGGATACCTCCGAAAGATGGGCAGCAGCGTCTTTCCATATACCAACATCCCGTACTGCGCTCGCCAACCCGCCTGCCAAGCGTGGTGAGTATGGCAACTACCCCTCATGGAGACCCATGAGGGAGGCCTTTGTTCATTAGTGTACGTTTTTTGGCTGAAATGATGATGATTATCTAGCCCAAAACTAAGCAGAGCTCTTGTTATGGCTACTAGATAACTAATATAATAAATACAATACATAAATACCTATTTATTTATTATTATACGTAGAAAATGACCTGAATACCCAGAACAAATATCTGCAGCGATCACTAAACATTTGTCCCAAGGCGGGAATCGAACCCACCTCCTGCATCGCAGGCGAACCTTCGCCCACCACGCCACAGAGGTCGTCAATCTATTACATTAAGAATTTGTTCAGACAACAATATAGGTATAATATTATACAGCTTCAGTTTATAAGTAATGACGATTGCAAAAGATATCTACAGTAGGTACCTAGAGTACCTACTGTTACGGATCAGACAGACGGCATAGGGCGAGTAATATGAGTTAAAAATAATCAGTTAAACCTTTGTCGCCAACCCTTAGTAGGTACCTACACATCCCATCTGTACGAATCACTTTTCATAATCTATGATTTTCAAACAAAATGTCAGTACAATAGAAAATAATGTACAAAAATTAATTTTAGTTGGTTTTAGTTGATATTCTGTTTACTTTCCGATGATAAGTCACGCCACTATCTTTTTTCTTCGCAGTTGATTGATTAATTACACGTTTTTAACACGCAAGACGGCATTTTTAATTTGGGTTTATTCGCATGCGGTCGCGATGGGCGTCGACGAACGACTAAATGAGTTGTTGCCGGCCGGCAACAACTCATGGCGCAAACTTGTTGTTCGCGGGTGTCAATTCTATACGCTAGTAATAATACTTCAATGATCAGCAACAACCCTGGCATAGACCTTATCCGTGTTAACAATGTCTTAGGCACTCCCGTAATCCCGTACAGCATGTATATCAGAGGCTGACGATGTTTCTTGAGATGAGACTTTTTACGCAACTTCAGGAAACTTCTCACAATTCGTCTCAATTCCTCTGTATTTTTTAAGTCTTTGTTACCTGAAAACTTTGGCATATATGAACTGAAACTAAAATGCACAATTCTTAATCTACTTAATTCAAAAGATTAAAATTCTTGATCTGATTGAACGGGTGAAGATATAGAAAGTTAGTTATTAAATTAAATTAAATAAAAGTTTATTTCAGACATTGTACAAGTAAAGAAGAACATATACATAGTCCATATTAAGATCATAAACAAAGAACACATATTGAAATATTGAAAGAAGAAATATTGATATATTGAAAGACGCACATTACACAAAACAACACTAAACAGGCACAATGTATGCCCTCGTCCAGTGCTCCATGAAGGGACAGGCACAATCAAGCCTCCCAGCAATAACTTGCAGGCAGCTGTTGGTGCTGTCGCGCACCCTGCGCTCCAGTGAGGCAGCTCAGTAGCTGCTCCAGTGAGCAGCTAGTTATAATGAGTAACTAATGATGGCCGGTCATTCATTACCTATATGCAATATTTACGGGATATTTTACATCTTTTCTGATCATGGCAATCATGGTTTGTGTTCTGCGTCCAGATATCGAGAAACTGAAGACTCAAATCATGGCAAATATCCCTTATTGCATATTTGCCATGGGGTGCCTGCCGGCACGGCAGTAGAATGTTACCCCTTCTCACATGCCCGTGGATGCAGAGTCTGTTAATATATCTCACATTTGGAAGATGTGCAGCAGCGTCTTTCCGTGCATCAACATTCCGTACTGCGCTCGCCAAGCCGCCTGCCAAGCGTGGTGAGTATGGTAATTACCCCTAATGGAGATCCATGAGGGAGGTTTGCGTTCAGTAGTGGACGTTTTACGGCTGAAATGATGATGATGATGACTGCATATCATGTTTACAACCATGATAGTTTCAAAAGCTATCCATGGTGCACGGAAGTCGGGTTTTTATAAAAAAATTACCCTGATTATTTATTAATAAAAATGTCATGCAGTGACATCATATTGTAGTTAATTAATATTTTTATTTTTATGGACTTGTTTTTGTAGCATGCCACACTAATTTTGTACGCCTGCGAAGGTAAAACATGTTGTTACCAATTACTTATTTTGTCATCCTAGCTTACACATGTTTAAGCAATTGATTTATACCGTTAGGTGGATACAGATAAATAATCTTGGACAATTTAAACAGCATTATACTAACCTAGCAGACCTTGTGACGTCATGTGTGGATGACGAAACATTATACATTGACATTATACTTAATACATTATACTACATAGATACTTCATCATTTCAGCCATAAAACGTCCACTACTGAACGCAGGCCTCCCTCATGGATCTCCATAAGGGGCAGTTGCCATACTCACCACGCTTGGCAGGCGGGTTGGCGAGCGCAGTACGGGATGTTGATACACGGAATGACGCTGCTGCCCATCATCCGGAGGTAGCTCTTAGCAGGCTCTTACTGCATCCACGGGCAAGATAGGAGGGGCAACATTCTGCTACCGGCATCTCACAGTATACACATACACATACATAGATACTTATTTTTTTATCATATATTGAAAATCATCCAGATCACCCGGAACAAATATCTGCAGATCGTACAGTACAGACATTGGTCCCGAGGCGGGAATCGAACCCTCTTGCAACCTCTTACGTCGCAGGCGGACCTTCGCCCGCTGCACCACAGAGGTCGTTAGATAATAATACTTAATTATAATCATTTATTTATTTGACACAACAATATTACTATTTTATATGTTGTAACTAGCCGAGGCTGTGTTTCGAGATCCAAGATCCAAATAATATGTGCGGTGTGAGTCTTTATAAAGTCTACCTACATGTTACTTGATGAATCTCGAGTAGAATTCATCGTTAAAAAATATAAATAAAATTCTAAATGTTTTTCGTTTCTAGGGTTCCGTAGTCCAACAAGGAACCCTTCTAGATTAGCTTGTCTGTCCGTCTGTCTGCGGTTTTACGAAGAGACTATTTAGTCCTAAAAAGCTGTAATTTTGCACGGAAAGAACATATAAGATAATGACGCCGAGATAACGGTACAAAATTAAGGGGTTGCGAAGACAATTTTTGATTTAGGGTTCCTTTTTTCGAGCATCCCCCCTCTAAACTATAGGGGTTTCGGATAACATAATTAAACGCCATGTTAGGCCTATAACAGGCCTAACATGGCGTTTATGTGGAAATTATTGGCATGGTACGACTAGCCAGTAGTGTTTGCTACTAGCCAGTCTTTGCTACTGGCTAGTCAGTAGTCTTTGCTACTGGCTAGTAGCTAAATCGCATAGATAATGTAAATATAAGACTCGAAGGAAGAATGACAGTTAGAACTTATGTTAGGCGATTATCACACTGCCACGTACCACGATGCATGTTGCGTGTCGACGCATCTACGCGCGTACTTGCGGGAGTGCAGATCTGCATCATCGCGCGGGTTTTTCACGCACTCACGCGCGTAGTTGCGTTTTGTGGATACACGGCAGCTCTGACTCATTTCGTTCAAAGCTGTTCGCTAGACTGCGGGACTCGGTGTGCCATACCTTGCGTCTCGCCCCGCACCTACGCGCGTGGGTGCATGTTTCTCCGCGCTGTGCGTGATCTGCATGAACGCGCGTAGATGCATTTTCGGTGTGTTGGACTGTGCGTGTTTTCTATACAAACGGAGATACTTACAAGCAACGATTTTTTTTTTTGAAATGACATTGTATGTTGCTGACCGCAGATGGCCATGAAAACGTTACCGGACTATGGCGAGCGCAGAAGGCGCCCAGCCGCAAAAATTAGGTTGGGGCAACAAGCTCAAGGGCACCACTTAGGTTCGAACCACGGCTTGGACTGTTGCTATATTTTTGTATGTAGTGATGGTTAACGTCCAGGTGCAAAACTGCACCTTAAGGCGGAAGAGTGCCGTTCGGCCCCGCCGGCGGGACCGGTTATTGAAAGTGTGCCTAGCAGCTAATGTGGGACGGGTTGACGTCACCTCCGGGTTAGCGGCGGTGAGCTCGTCAACGGGCAAGCAGAGAACGTGTCCCGGTCGACGGAGGAAAGACAAGCAACGTTAGAAGACGCGTTCACGCAACATGCAGCTTGATGCGTGGCAGTGTGTGAACCGCCTTAGTGGCAAAAAAACAGGCCAAAGAAAGAAGGTTTCCTTCCCTCAGGAAGCTAGACAGCAAAATTATTATTGACAACTTCCGTGGCTCAGTTAGTCTAATAGTCGGGTGAGATGCAGGAGGGTTACAGGCTCGATCCCCGCCAGGGGACAGACAACATGTTTTGTTTTCTGCAAACACTTGTCTCGGGTCTGGGTGGCTTCTAGTATTAACAAAAAAAATGTATAACACTAGATATTCTATCATCCTCATCCTCTCTTGCCCGCGGATGTAGTAAGAATCTGCTAAGTGATACTTCCGGAAGATGGACAGCAGCAAGTATCAAAATCCCGTACTGCGCACGCGAACCCGCCTGCCAAGCGTGGTGAGTATGGCAATAAACCCCTTCTTGATCTTGTAGATATCCATAAGGGTGGCCTATGTCCAACAGTGGATGTCCTGCGGCTGGAAGAGATATGAGTTCGTTTGCTTCAATAACCATATTTTTCCATGAGAAAAGAAGAGAAAGAATTATCTTAGAAGGGTTCCGTCTGTCCTTTTGTAGTTCGGAGCCCTAAAATACGATAACCTCTCATTTCTTGCATTATTATTATTATATGTAATGATTAGGCTGTGATTGAGCTCTTCGAGATATCACGTTATCAATACCGACATGTATGTACAGACCGCGTGCGACATAATAGCGTTGCATTGAGTGGTGGTCGGCCATTGCTGGGTAGACGTGCGTTCCGCGTTTTTTTTATTTTCGATTTCAGAAGTGTCAAGTGAAGTGTTCTTTTTTGCAATAATGGATGTTCTACGACAGGTATTTTTTTTATTTGGACTCTCTTTTTGTGGGCTTTGTTATTGCAGTATTTTATTATTTTCAGGTTTTATAATACGTTATTTGATGATTATGAAAGAAAACGTAAATAGTTTTATTACAAAGTCTAGGTAGGTATAATAAAAAACTAAAATACATGTTTATATAGCTGTTATTTAAAAATTACATAGTATTAATGTATTTAGCCATATTATGGCATCCTCTGTCAACAATAAAAAATACAACATTTTTCAATTGAAAAAAAAATACACTCAGTAAAAAGTATTCAATGTACTTGGTAGATTTACCGCATTATTTTTTTTAGTTTCTGCTGGACAATTTTACCTAAAATAAGTCTTAACTTAGGTGACAGAAAATAAAGTGCCATTTTAACTAACAAAAAAAAATATAAAGGTCTAAGATGTGATTTATTCTTGAGTTCCGACCGTGTCTTAACTTTAAATTAAATTGGATCAATCTTGGAAAATGTCAAATACCACTTGGACGTTAGAATAATAACGTAAATTCTAAGACTTGGACTACTTTTTGTTCGCTCAGTATGTGAACTTAGGTATGCAAGCAACCAGAGAGCGCCAAGACCAACGGGTGGAACAATTACACCCGCATACACCCTTATATCCGCTACTTCCGGGTTGTCATACTATTTTGTTATACCAGGACAAACATGGGCTGGTAGTCATACTCCCTCAGATAATTCCTCATAGTTCAATAAATCAGTCGCTGTGGTCGAAATCGGCCAAGACAGATATTTATCCCACTAATATTATAAAGCCGAAAGTTTGTTTGGAGGTTTTGTTACCTCTTCACGCAAAAACTACCCAACGGATTGAGCTCAAATTTTGCACACGTATATGTGGACCAGGAATACATAGGCTACTTTTTATCCGGGCACAACGCATGCGAAGCGGCGGGCACAAGCTAGTATATATATAAAGTCCTGGCTGACTCACTGACTGACTGATATATAAACGCACAGCCTAAACCAATGGACCTAAAGACTTGTTTAGCACACATATGTATGTATATACCTTGAGTGTCCTAGAGGTGCACTAAGAAGGGATTTTTCGAAATTCCCACGGGATAGGGAGTAAATGTGATTTATGTTTTCGAATCAAAGTGGCTCTGCGTGAAAAAGGAGATTTCCACGCGGACGAAGTCGCGGGCAAAAGCTAGTATATAATATATGAAACACAAGCTGAGACCCGTCCTTTTTGGTCGCACTACAGCACGACAACCGCTTCCTACATTTTGATTATTATATTTTATAGCGCTATTGTTATTGTTTATAGGTTAATAATTTCATTGTTTTTTATTTTTTATTTTATTTTACCGTAGGTATGGCTCGCCAACCCGCCTGCCTAGCGTGGTGAGTATGGCAGCTACCCCTTATGGAGATCCATAAGGGAGGTCTGTGTTTAGTAGTGGACGTTTTACGGCTGTAATGATGATGTACCTAGCCAGCTTACCTCTTCTAGGTTAAATCTGTTACCTATGTACCTACCTACTTATTATTATTTATTTATTATTTATTTTTAGCCCGTGTTGTCCCACTGCAGGGCAAAGGCCTACCTCTTCTTTCTCCAGCCGTCTCGGTCTCCCCCTGTAGCGGTCCAATCCGGCTGATGCTCATTCATACCTACTTACTTCTCTTTATTTTTTGTCTCTTTTTATGTGCTGTGTTGTGAACCAAATAAATATCATCATTTCAGCCATAAAACGTCCACTGATAAACACAGGCCTCCCTCATAGATCTTCATGAGGGGTAGTTGCCATACTCACCACGCTTGGCAGGCGGGTTGGCGAGCGCAGTATGGGATGTTGATACACGGATAGACGCTGCTGCCCATCTCCCGGAGGTATCCCTTAGCAGGCTCTTACTGCATCCATGGGCATGAGAGGAGGGGTAACATTCTACTGCCGGTACCCCACGGCGAATAAATATAATCATTCATATTTATATTATAAGTCATCTAATATAGACGTGAAGATCAATTTACATTATTGCATACAATACGACCTTGCAGAGTCGAGACGTCTAAATAGGTATGTCGATTAATGGAACCGCAGAATAGGAAGTAGCGGATGGCACTTTGAATCTAGGGTTGTTGCTTATCAGCCTTTTTGGTACCTAAAACTGTCCGGCTTTTTTATTATAACAGACTACGGCCAACACTAGAATGTTACCCCTCCTCTCATGCCCGTGGATGCAGTAAGAGCATGCTAAGAGATACCACCGGAAGTTGGGCAGCAGCGTCTTTCCATGTAACAAAATCAACATCCCGTAATGCGCTTGCCAACCCGCCTGCCAAGCGTGGCAAACTACCCCTCATGGAGGTCCATGAGGGAGGCCTGTGTTCAGTAGTGGACGTTTTACGGCTGAAATGATGATGGAGTATAGAATAGGTTATTTTACGTATGAGAAAAATGCATATGAGAAAAAAATCATATTTGAGATAGCTTAGGCAAAAAAAAGTCGGAAAATGTTAGTTTTAGTTTAGCCGCCATGTTATGACGTCACGTTATACGACGATGCTCACACGCAAAGTGACGTCATAACCACAACGATAATGATGGCGTCCACTATGTCAGCGTCTTCGTCAAATTTCGCGCGAAGTTTACAAAAGGAAAATTTTAATTATGGTACTTATCGATTTAATTAAAATTTGGTGATTTTTCTAGTTATTAGCTTTAATCATAATCATCCGCAGCCTGACTTCCCACTGCTGGGTATATAATAGGCAGTATGTTTGTTCATATTCATTTCACGGTCCTGTGCCAATTTTATCCAGGTCAGTTATTTAGCATTATAGAACTGAATTGAGACACCTTTCAAAAATGGGTGTAGTACCCTATTTGACCGAAGTTTAAGTATTACTCAAGACTTTAAAAAGGTAGATTACTGACTCGTTTTCGAATGTTTTTTTAACGGCTATTCTATCAAAACCGACCAATGTAGGTAAATGCCTGATTAGTTGTTGAAAATCGATATGTACGTTCAAGAATACTGTCATAATCATCATTATCATCTCGTCCACTGCTGGACACAGGGCTTCCTGATGGATCTCCAAGAGCATGAGGGGGTTGTTGCCATACTCGCCACGCTCGGTAGGCGGGTTATCGAGTTCAGTACGTGTTGTTGATACTCGCACGCTGCTGCCCATCCGGAGGTACCTAATCCTTGGCAGATTCTTGCTGAATCCACGAACAAGAGAAGAAGAAGAAAAAGAAGAAGAAAATCAATTATTTTTGACACACACACAACATATACAAATTACAAAGAAAACATAAAATAATCAAATTAGGCTTACACTGTTAAACAATTTTTTTTTAAATATGTACAACCAATGCTGCGTGAGGTCAAAAAATGGACACTGCCTCAGTATTACCGCAATCACGTAGCAAGCTACGCGGTTGCGGCGCTGATTTTCAGGCAGGTCCGTGTGACCGAAGAGAGTAGAGGCAACATTCTGTTGCCGGTACCTCGCGGCAAACTCCGCCACTGTCTAGCGTCTAGTGACCGGTTCGACCCTCCGGCTTCTCCCAGCCCCACGTGCTCATGGATGTTTGTATAGTTGATTGCTTTGAGGACGTCTCATCTATCGCCACCGGCAAATGGGTCAATCCATAAACTTAAATATTTGAAGATCACCGTAAATGCGATTAACGTAACACAAACACTTGTTGGGAACGTGTCCATTAATGTACGCGTCATTTTAAATTAAATAAATATATCATTAATGCTGGACGATTCACACAGCGTTGTCTAGCCCCAAGCTTAGCAGAGCTTGTGTTATGGGTACTAGATGAATGATATACTTAATATTGGTATGAAATTGGCGTTTTGTATGAGAGGAACATAAAGCCGATTTTTTTTATATAAAATCAGGTTTGCAGTTGCTGACAAGAGACATCTGCCGTAATCGTCTGGCCAGATTGAAGAAAGCTGTAGTCGACGACACCGGCACTGGTCCACCAAACGCTCAGAAGTAACTTTTTTTGAGTCAGTTTTTGCTTGGGCATGATTTGGCTGGTTCTCCAGGGTTCAGCCATTGCGTTGAGCGATGGATCCGATTATCAACTTTGGTCTCCGGCCGTCCACGGGGCTTGTTCTGCTGGTCGAAATTTCCAGAACGAAAACGTTGGAACCAAAAACGCACTGTGTTTTCCTTTTGCGACACCGCCACCATACACGTCATTAATCCTTCGCGCCGTTTCTGCAGCACTGGTCCCACGGTGGAACTCGTACTCGTAAATAACGCGATATTTCAAGTTTTCCATTTTGTAAACTGAGTGACGCAAAGAAAAAATACAAAAGAGGAGGAGGAGGAAAACAAATGAATTATGATTTTTGAAACACAAATGCATGAGTAAATAGGTGTATAAATTTGGAATTCCTAACCAAAGAGGAGTTATTTGAGATCAAAGTGGCCAGTACGACAAAACGCCAATAATACATTATACTACATAGATTATAATGTATTAAGTATATCAGTCATCTAGTACCCATAACTATACTAGATATTTTTAATAAATATCGAAAAACATCAAGAACATCCTAAACAAATATCTGCAGATCACACATACCTCTTGCGTCACCACAGGCGGACCTTCGCCCGCTCCTCGACTGTTGAGCTGTCCAACACCAAAAAAATTCAATTTCAATTTGAACCAGTAGTTCCTGAGATTAGCGCGTTCAACCAAACAAACTCTTCAGTTTATAATATTAACTTTTAGGAAATTGGGCACAAACTTAAGTCACACGTTTCCTCATAAGAGTCTCAGCTGGAATAGACTATTATCTTGCAATTACGAAGTAAATAACAAGTACCTACTAGAATAATAAGTACCATTATGTAATTTGCCAGCAAAAGCCTTGAACAGCCCGTCAGTAATTAAACTCGTCACCAATGGTATGATTTCAGGTTTATTTGTTTAAACTTATTTATAACAATGTTTGTTAAATACATTTTTCAGTAGGTACATGTCAAAGTTATACATAAAATAAATAGTCAAAATTTTTTTAATTTTACAATTTGGGTCATAATTTTCGTCTTGCAAAAATGAGGTTAATATTAATTTGTTTGCTATGTTTTGTTTTTTTATGTTGGTGTTAAATCAATTGACATTTTCTTATTTTGACTTGAATTCTATTATAATTGTTTTTTCTTATATGTATATTATTATTATTCTTGACCGATAATTTTATTGTTATTGTTTTTTAAATTTAAATATGATTGTAAATTTATAAAAATGCATTCCTAGATAGACCGGTAAAATACATCTGTTCTCAAATTAAAATGTACCTACACCTTATGATGACATGTCAACGTCAAAGTCAATAAGTGTTTATTCAATAGAGCAAAACGCTACTTAGAGTCAGTTTACAAAATAAGAACAAAACACATTTAAATTTAATAAAGCTCATAATTTGAATTCGTTTACTTCGGAAAACTTTTTTTCCAAGTGAGGGAAAGAAGCGAACAAGAAATCTCACTCTTTCACTTCTATTCATTGTTACAATATTTGTCTTAATATTATGCTTAATTTAATGTCCCGAAGGATATTGGATGATTTGGATATTGCAAGATGACATCATTTCTTAGCGCGTTTGAACCGAGCAACACTCGGCCAAGGGTCAATTCAATATCATTTAAATAAGCATCTATGGAGTAATAATTTTTTTTCTATGAGATTTTGTTTTATAAAAAGCTTAAACCTATGAATCGATAGTTGTCGCCTCAGACGGAAGCTTATTATAGAAACGCACACACTGGTGTGGCGTTGGTTAAATTATAAAATAACTTCAAGCTACATATAACGTGTCCTTCAAATAAATATTTAATTTTCCGTTTCAAACTTCCTAAACGTGTCAATATATGAGATATTTTCATCAGTATTGTACTGTACATACATAACTTATTATATTCTCCCTGGTTTTTTACGTCATGTTTTTGGTCTATAAAGTTTTTCACACACACTAGACTCGACTCGAATGTCTGCAGAGATAGCAAACATTTGTGTTGTGATTGTACCCACAACAACCGGCGTCATAGCGGGCTTTTCAACCAACTGAGCCTCAGAGGTCGTAATAATATTATTACCCTGGTGTGCGATTGATTATCTTGTTAAGATTGACATTTGACATTAGAGAGAATGCGATAAACATTCGGGTCGACGAGGCACTAAGGCCACCCATAATCATGATAAATCCTCGTCTAAGGGCCACCCGCGCTCTACAGTTCGTAAAACTTAGCTTGATCGCTGCGACAGCTGTCATGAATCCCACCCATCAAGTTCTATTTTTTTTTATCGGTATAAAATAATGACTTGTGGCATCCCCTCAAAGCTCAACCCCACGTACGTGCTGACCATCTATGCCACGTGAGGGGCGGACACTTGCAACGAAATTACTTAGCGTGTGACCAAAAGGGTAATGGCAAACACATCAAAAAAACGATAAAATTAACCAAATTATAACGTTACTTGACACTGGCAGAATTGTGTAAAACCAAAACATAAAAGCCATAAAAGAAGAAGACATGTAGCACGTAACCGTCATATACCGTCATGTTTTCAACATCTTGGAGTCTTCAAGGCTGCATAGGTTATTTTTAGTTTTTAGACAAGCGTGCTCCATCTAAGGCAACATCTTTACCTACTTGTCTCCAAGTCAGATGGTGGCCAAACGCTTGCCTATTGACAATAAAATAAATAATTGTCCCAACCACAAAATAAAGGTTTCTCTGTTCTGTGGCCCAGGCCCTAAGGTACAAATAGGGATCTCTTCCAGAGGCGGCTCTAGCCCTTGTGGCGCCAGTGTGCCACCAGTACCCTGGCGCCCCCTAGTAGGAGCGGGGTCAAAATGGAATACTTATAGTTATATTTTCATACGAAAATTCAGATGCAAATAGTGCAATTTTAAATGATGTCAAGAAGCTTTTTAGGAAGGAAGGGGTTGCAACATAAAAATATATTCTTCGATATCACTGTCACTCGTTGTTAATTTTTTTTCGCTAGCTGTTTTTGATGACATCTGACCCCGATGCATATCGCAATAATTGTGTAAACAATTAACGAAATCTTATCTTTTATATAATTTTTATCAAAAGAAAAGCCGATTTACTTCATATTTACATGTTTACTCAAAAAATAAAATAAATAAATAATAAATAAATAATGCTGGACAAATCACACAGCATCATCTAGCCCCAAGCTAAGCAGAGCTTGTGTTATGGGTACTAGATGACTGATATACTTAATACATTATACTACATAGATAGATATTTTTATTATATATAGAAAAACACCCAGAACACCCTGAACAAATATCTGCAGATCGTACAGACATTTGTCCCGAGGCGGGAATCGAACCCGCAACCCCTTGCATCGCAGGCGGACCTTCGCCCGCTGCGCCACAGAGCTCGTCGTCAAAAATGATACTTAATTCATTGCATCAAGGCTTATTTCGCAAAACTACGGAGCAGCGGTAAAACAAAAATTGCGGCACGCGTACACAAAGCCTTTGAAAATAACCGCCGGCGCCGCAACGTCCCTTGCAATTTGAATTTGAACTTTATGTCATTCTAATACAGCCGAGTTAGCAATGATGGTCTGCGTGTTTTCAAACGAATCAAAACAGGTGCCGTTAAAGATAAAGCTACGTTTATTTTGTCACACAATTTACAATTAATCCATATACAATAATAAGGTTTAAAAAATAAAATAAAAATGTGACAAAAATGGTCATTACTCAGCATATGCTGTGGCAGAACGTGTCCGTACCACAGCGCTGGTCTTCCATAGTGACCGAAGTATGCGGATGGTGGCTACCGCGATACAAAAATGCTGTACGCTAAAATAAAATATACTTAATAACAAAGTACCTAATAATATCAAAAAAATAAACAAAACAATATATAACTTTTTGTGAATTAGATAACAATATTTATTCATGTAAATGAACTAACCAAAAATATATGAACGGAAACCAATGAAAATAAAATAACAAGTAGAGAATTATTTACATATATGTATTCAAAACTTACTTACACTTAGGTGTGGTTTGTCCGAGGCCCAGAACGAGGGGTCATATTGACGAAGTTATAATGAGACTATATTAATGACTTTTTTAGATTTTTTATAAATGAATAAACTGTTTTACAATTTTTTATTAGAGGTGGAAGGTTATTCCAGTACTTCGTGGCTGCGTATTTAAAGCTGCCACGAAATGGAGCCGTTCTGTGCTTCCGACATATCAACCGGGTGGATAGACGGACGTGGCGGTTTGAGAAATGAAGTTTCTCAAATAGGTAACTTGGCTGTTGGTTCCTGATGACACCAAAAAGCAGAGTGGCGAACGAAACGGAGAGTTCGGCGGGACGACATGTTGAGGCGATCATTGGCATTTATGTAAGGCGAGATGTGGACACGTCTAGGAATAGGATAACAAAAACGAATACAGGCGTTTTGTATTCGTTGAGTTATTTTATTGTGCGAGTCAAAAGGCAGTCACTAAACACACAAACAGCAAAATTTAATCTGGACAGTATGAGTGAGTCCCATAGTTTTATCCTTAGGTCGACACTTATTTATTCGCGCATACGGTACAACACGGATAGACGGTATAAGCAAGTTTTTATCGTTTGCAGAATATAGTTTTCGAAACGTTACGCGCCTGTGGTAGTGATGCGACACTACGCCAATATACTTAATCTTTAAATAACTGTTTTAAGGCAGATTTCACGTTGAAACAAAAGTGATTGTGTAGAGTAGGTAAAGACGCAGCTTGTGGTGGCGCGTCTTGCTTTGCTACCGCGCGCCCGGCGGCATCGGCCGAAACACGGGCGCAGGGTCTTTGAGTGCGCCGGTGCCGTGAGCGACGCACGCATCTTTGGAGTTGTCGCATTAGAGGGCGCTCGGCGCCCCCTTAGACCCTGCGCCCGTGTGCGCCGCACACCCTGCACTATAGGTAAAGCCGCCCCTGATCTCTTCTCTAAATAGTTTATAACAAAGTCGCTTTCGCGTCTGTCTGTTTGGCCGCTAACTCCTACTAAACCGCACAACGGATTATGACGTAGTTTCTACCAAAGGAAGGAGTGTTTCATGGGGAAGGTTTAAAAGTAAAGTTCATTAAAGTTTGGTGTACGTTTGGGAGCTGTTTTGGCGTGTACCCGGCCATTCTGCAGTTGTCACCTTACGGACCCTGCTCCGGACACAGTTTTCTTGTTGATTCATAATCCACTTTCGTGATGATTAGAATTGAAATGATTTAATTTCACTATAAATTTTCTCAATGTTCTCGATTGTGACACAATGGAATTTCTTCTTTTTTATCGCCGAGATTTTGCCACGTCATAATTTGAAGTTGGCATTTGACACTTGACGTTTGCTTAAATTAATGATATTGCTATTCCTCCCTTGTTTACACGTATTGTTTCAATGTCCTATTACTTTAGCTTATTTTATATTATTTGCAATGCACTATTTATCATTGATTTAATTAAGCACTAAAAACTATATATATTTATTTTTTATTTTGGTGGATTGTTTATTACTTATACCATATTATATTAAACGGAGATAGAAAATAAATAGGGTCTGACTGAAAACCAGCGCTTCCTAGCATTCCTTATGTGTGGGAGCATAATGCTGAGTCAGGCCCCTTTGGACTCACACAACGTTGTGAACTGGTACCGGGGTTGTTAATTAGGTACTTGAAATAGTAATAATCTGTTTTGACCCGCTGAGTGAGCTGCTTACCATCTGTTTGCCACTATGTCGCAGAATATTTAACTGGGTAGGTACTTACTCTTAGATTAAAATTAGAAATAAGTCAGTTTTTTTATTATAGTTGTTTTTAAGTTTTGTGTGTGTCTAATAAATGTATTTATTCTTCTTCTTCTCCTCCTACCCGTGCGTAGCCGGGGCGGGTAACATCAGGAAAAAAAACCATTTGTGAATAAATAAATCGTTAATCTAAATAAACAGCCCATCAGTAACCATCATGATAATAAAAACGAACGTACTAAATACTAATAAATGACGTTAAAACACTATCGTATCGATTCTTAACAAAATGTTTATTTAAACAGATGCGCACGGCGCACGTAGACAGTAAACAACAAAATATGCTCCTTAATCTTGAATAAACAATAAAAAACTATCTAATGTTGATAATGAGGAGTTTATAACACAAAAACATAGACATTTATATCTATCAAGTCTTTATTTATTTTATGATTTATAAAGCTTGTAGCTATAGTGTAGACGCTGCAGTGCCGGGAATATTGTTTAAGATGGTTTATACTAGCACCGCACCTATACCATCCTCCTAGCTTCATCATCATCATCATCTCAGCCGTAAGACGTCTGACGACGGACACTGCTGGACACAGGCCTCCATAAACATGTCAGTACTTATGATGCTGACCGAGCCGTCGAGCCGAAACATCGTGAATGTTTCGAGGTCAATTAATCCAAACGGCTAAACCGATTTTGATAAAACATGTATAAGAATCGATAATAAACCTGCTTTCCAATAAACAATATTCAAATCGGTTCACCCGTTTGGGAGATACCGTGTCATAGACGGACAGACACACAAACATACATACTATTTCAATCATCTGATAACCAAAGCCATTCATTTTTGTTATTTTTTTGAGAACATGGGTTACAGATATGGTGTGGGTAAGCAACGGCTTAAATCTTTGTGGGTTAGAGCTAGAGGTCAGCCATGGTCATCTTTTCACAACGATCTTAGATGTTTTAGATTTTTCTGAGCCCGGGTCAACATAATACGGGACCAACGCGGGTGAACCTGCGGAGCGCTGCTAGTCTGTTATAAAAAAGGATTTGTAACCGTCATGAACTGGTATTTATGCTGTGCGGGATGATGCAGTGTCTGGGACATTCTTACTCTTACATTACTCACCGTACTGAGACCGCGCCATTGCGTTTCTAAACGATATGAGTGAGCTCACTCATGCAAGAAAAAGAAAGTAGTGTTTGCAAATAATGTGGGAGAAAAAGAGATAACACTATTTTTTCGGTACGCGTGGCGTGTGGCGCATTCGTCGGCAGTATTGTAAACACAATGCCAGAGTTTTTGGTGTGAGGGCTCATCTACGATTTATATCACTTAATTATTAAAACACTTAAATAATGTTGTTATAAATAATAATATATTTACAAAATATAAAAACAGTACACTTTACATTTCTTGTATAAGTATTCGTAATTTTGAATTTTAAAGACTTGGTATTTTTTATTAGCTTATTATTTGTCATACATTCTCGTAAAATTATCTTGATAAGTGGATACAGTTATGCATAATGAGTCCAAGCGCCAAATTGCATTTTTTCATTTTTTTGCATTTTCGTAATCTCCAAGACATAATTTAGCCATAGAAAAAACACTTATGCAGCAAGCTTCACTCTGAGTTGTATTTTTTAATACCCAGTCCAAGCGCCTTCTATAGCAAACGAGATATTTTGATACGCAAAACAAGCCCAAAAACCAATTTAAAACTAACAACGAAATTTAATAATGAAAAAACACTTTTCCGTTTATACATAACAAACCCAAACGACATAGTGTTACGCATCAGTAGTCCACGCGACATTTATTTGTGACTTGGACTGGTTTTGCAAAACTAAAAACATGAGTTTGGTTTCGAACGCAAACCAATCATACAAACATTTTTCGCATGGTCTTGTAACTACCATGACTGCATAAATACCATAGGGGTAGAAACACAGTAGAAATTGATGTTGAGAGAAAAAAAGGTAGGAAAGGACATACATGTTTTAAAGGGGTGCCCATTTTATCTCCGAAAATCGATTGTCCGAAAATCACCATCAATAACAAGTGTCTCTGAAACATCACCATCCAGGATATTATGGTCCCATAGATAACATTACTGTTCATCCTTATGCTCTTTACGCATAAAGCTATTTTACCTTATACATTATTTCCATAATTTTCATCGTTATAAACATATGCGTCATAATAATAACGAATCATAAAACTTATTCTTCCGAATATTTTCGAACGATTATAAAACTTCCAATTTCCAACCGAGACGGAAGGACAGTAGGTTATTAGGTTTTTTTTTATAACTATCCGATAACATTGCCTGTGACAGAACCGAGATGGAAAGACAGCAGGTTATTAGGCTTTTTTATAACTATCCTAAAACACTGTCTTTGACAGAACCGAGGTGGAGAGACAGTAGGTTATTAGGTTTTTTTTTGTTCAGGGTGTTCTGGATGTTTTTCTATATAATAAAAAATATCTATCTATATAGTATCTAGTACCCATAACACAAGCTCTGCTTAGCTTGGGGATAGTTGATGCTGTGTGAATTGTCCAGCATTATTTACCTACTTATTTTATTTTTATAACATCCCGAAAACACTGCCTGTGACAGAACCGAGATGGAGAGACAGTAGTTTATTAGGTTTTTTTATAAATAACCGAAAACACTGCCTGTGACAGAACCGAAATGGAGAGACATTAGGTTATTAGGTTTTTTTATAGCCAACCAAAAACTCTGCTTGCGACAGAACCGAGATGGAGAGACAGTAGGTAGGTTATTATGTTTTTGTAACCATCCAAAAACACTGCCTGTGAAGAATTTTTCGTCAGGGGGCAATTTTCGTATTATTTATTGGGCCAAGACGGCGCTACTGTCTACATAAAGTAGATACTGGGTATATATTTAAGTAAAACTCCAAAATACTTAATACGAGCAACCGTAGTGAGCGGCCGCCTGAGGAATTTTATTGAATTGAAGACTAATTTAAGTAAAATTACTCTTGTCTTGACAACAATAAAAAAAATCACTAAACAAGCGGTTTCATTTGCTTGTTGAGGTGCTAAATACAATCAACATACAATGTTATGAATATTACAATTATTCTAATAATCAACATCATCATTTCAGCCGATAAACGTCCACTACTGAACAAATTATAAATCAAATTCTAATAAAATGATTTAGTTAGTTAATAATGTTATGGATTACATTATTTATTGAGAATGACTTTATGCGTATTAATCATTATGGAGACCGACATAAGTGGTAACTATATTATAGATCCTGATTATTCGAGCAAACGATGATTATGAAAAAAAAATATGAAATACTATATTAGGGATGTAAAATTTCGGAGACGAAATAGAGAACCGTTGTAAAGACATGGTTAAACCTCTTTGGCCTAATGGATAGCCTGTTTCGGAGAAAAAACTAAGATTTAAAAATCACTGTTCCCATATAACCCAAAAGATTTTAAGTCATTTTACAAAAAAAATATTACAGACGATACGATTGATGATGACGTTAAAGGGTTTGATGGTAATTTAGATTTTGATCCAGAACATGTTGAAGAAGAGAAGATTTAGCATCTACTCGATGGCATCTACTCCATCTACTATATCGTAAGTTGTTAGGTACTAGACAGGTTCTGGGGTGAGGGTGGTGTTGACTAATATCATCTTCAATCGTCTCTTTGTCTAAGAAAATACATCTGGGACTATGTTAAAGAATACATGTTTAAATTTTTTTGGTAAAATTAGTTTGTCTTAAGATTGTTTTTTTTTTGGATATTAATCTTGCCATTACCTGTGTCACTTAATTAGTAATTTATTTAGCTTTCTCAATCCTCTTTACCCTGGTATGCCGTGGTTACCGTGGCTTGTACCCTGGTTTAGATGCAGATAAACCTATTCTATCAAATTTAGTTACACATGAGGAGTCTAAACGACATAAATGTCTCTTGGACTCGTTTTGCAAAATAAAAACATCGCATTTATCGAGAGTCCAAGTGCATTTTTAGCTATATCTTTTAAAATAAATATTTATTTCGTATTTTTTTCTTGTGATATGTTAAATTACAAATAGAAGCGTCGATGTATATAGATTTACTTTCAGATGAAGCAAATTCAACTCTCCTGTTAATAAAAACGCGTTTATGTCATTTGCCAAAAAAGTGAAAATGGCGCTTGGACTAGTTATGCTTAACAGCATCCAAGTGGCTATAATGTTGCAAAATTTGTATTCCTGCATGCTGTGACATCCTGTAAGTGGATGAACACATTGACATATAAGTTAATTAGTTTATATTTTTTGTGATTCTTTTGTTGGGTGTCCATAAATAAATAAATAAATCAATGCATTCTTAGATGCATTAGGCATGGTAATATTATCTATAAATATTCTGTGCATTAGGCTTGCCCAGTACCACACACCATCCTCTGCATAATCGGTTACTTTCAGAGGAAATACGTCAATACGTCTGAAGCTGCTGAGCCGCGACTCTCCGCGGGACGTTTTGCTATGATACCTACATTATAATAAAACTAGTAAATTGAAATGCTTATCGTTGTTTCGTAAAGTCATGGCGTCTGGCACATCCTGAACTCGCCTCGGTTGCCTGCGCTTATCATAACATAACAGCAGTAGATATCCATCTCCTATCTAGGCCGCACGTTTCGGGAGCTAAATAAAAAACAGTTGTTTACATAAGAAGTGTAAAGTCTCAAAATGACCGGTGGTGGAGAAGTTTTGAGGTCCTGGGTATGTTGTTTAGATAAAGTACCTATTATCTTTTTTAAACTTTCGCGATCACAACACATTACTGACATACACATAACCGGGTATTTATCGCGTAAATTACCTTTATTATTTCCCGACGACGTTTCGCTTGGATCGCACCAAGCATGGTCCGCGAAGACACGGTTATTATGTATGTTAGTAAAGTACCTATTATTGTTGATGATTTTCATTTAGGTACCAACTGTTATAAAAATAGTTGTGTGGACGCAACCTTCAAATAATTATTACGAATGCTATGCTTCTGTCGCTGGCTTCATACGCGCAATACATTTGTTTTTTTTTTAAATAAGCGGTAACATCATAAATGTACGTGACGTCTGGAGGCAATGGGGGGAGGCCTTTGCCCAGATGTGGGATTCAAATGGCTGATAATAAAATAGGATAGACGACTAGGCAGTTGGATCAAGAGTCAGATTCAAAAGGCCTGGACTCGGCACGTATAGTAAGGTCTAAGCGGCCGCAACGAATAAAGTTATATTTTGAATTTGAATTTAAGGAGATTCCTATTCAAAATATAACTTTATTCGTATAGCCAACCGCTTGATTTTTGCTTCGCGGCCGGTGATTTTCCATTTTGATTTATTTTTTACTGTGGTGTTTTATTTGATTTTGTATTTCATTATAGTAAAAACTAATTTTTTGAGCTTCAATTATGTGACATAAATAATAAAGCAGTATCGATTCTGTAGCACTGACTAAAGCGGATTGCACTAACTGCTTACTTGTGTTTCTCTTTGTGAAAATTATGTTTTATGGTGAATGTACAATAAAGAGTTTATCTATCTATCTATCTATATGATTCTTAAATTTTTCATCAAAAAAAACCTGACTTCATTGACTTTGATTATGAAGAAGATGTGTAAGCAGGCGCGACGATGAATGGTATCATAGATAAGATATATTTCGATATCGTGTTTATCCGATATATATTATACTAGCCGCACTCCGCGGTTTCACCCGCCTAGTTCCCGTTCCCGTGGGAATACGGGGATAAAATATGGCCTTAATACTCTGGGATATTGTAGCATCCTATGGTAAACGAGTTTTCATAATCGGTCTAGTAGTTTTTGTGTTTATTCGTGACAAACATACAAAATTTAACATACAAATCTTTCCTCTTTATAATATTGAGATACAGTTTTACCCGTGATTTTTTTAACATTGAAGTTTCTATGCTCTGTGGTCTGCTTCCACAATTTCAGTTTATTTATTTATTTTATTTATTTATTTATTTAGAACACCAACATAGCTAGCACTAAAACATTTTTAAATACATAAGTGTAAGGAGATACATTTGTTCGCCAAATCATAATTTCTAAAGGCAAATGCGTGACATTCTGCAACAAGAAAATACCATAAATATATATATATGTTATGCCTATAACATTTGAGGAGTTTCCTCGACTCCTAATGGATCCCATCATCTGAACTGAGTTTTGGACAAGTTGGACTAACCAGGAAGTGTATTTAGTCGAATCCAATAAATATTTTCCAAATCGGTTCATAAACGGAATACTGAGGTAACAAAGATTAGAAAAAAATACACCTGGCTAGATAAACTCCTCCTTATTTGAAAGTCGGTTAAAAATACTTATGTACATGGCATTAAATCGTAGGACGATATTTAGAATTAGATTAAATTTATTTATTTACTTTAATTATAACGGCACAACCAATTACATTAATTAAAGATAGGAACATGTATATTAATTAAATGTCACTTTACATGTATAGCATTAAATCAAAACAATTGTAATAAAAAAAAATTAAACTAAATTTGATAAACCACTCAAAAATTAAAATGAATAGTAATGTCATAGAATATAAATCAGGGCATGTCAAAATAATAAACTGATTAAAAGAAATATTGAAAATGAAAAGTATAGTTAAATACCTTCGCAGGGGAAGTCTATGTATGCCATTACGAGCATAATTACATGACGAGCTCTGTGGCGCAGCGGACGAAGGTCCGCCTGCGACGCAAGGGGTTGCGGGTTCGATTCCCGCCTCGGGACAAATGTCTGTACGATCTGCAGATATTTGTTCAGGGTGTTCTGGGTGTTTTTCTATATATAATAAAAATATCTATCTATGTAGTATAATGTATTAAGTATATCAGTCATCTAGTACCATTGAAGTATTATCTGGTACCCATAACACAAGCTCTGTTTAGCTTGGGGCTAGATGATGCTGTGTGATTTGTCCAGCATTATTTATTTATTACAATCAAACCAACAAACTAGAATGTTTACGATTAACATTTAATAGATTATAGAACATTTAAACCGATAACGTTAATACGAGAGTATATAAATGTAGATACGAGTAAGCATTATTGTTCCGTTCATTATGTAGGTACATAAGTGTCGTGGATTACCACACAAGTAATATTTGTTTAGTTATTTGATATGTATTTAAGTCGCAGTAGAAACTGGTTTTACATTGGTTAACATTTTAACCTTAGAAGCTCTAAGGTTACGGTTACGGTTAGAACTGATTAATACGTAAATTATATATAATAGACTAGCCGCACTCCGCGGTTTCACCCGCGTAGTTCCCGTCCCCGTGGAAATACGGGGAGAAAATATAGCGTAATTATATTAATTATGCGCCGTGGGGTGCCGGCAGTAGAATGATACCCCTCCTCTCATGCCCATGGATGCAGTAAGAGCCTGCTAAGGGATACCTCCGGAAGATGGGCAGCAGCGTCTATCCGTGTATCAACATCCCATACTGCGCTAACCAACCCGCCTGCCGAGCGTGGTGAGTATGGCAACTACCCCTCATGGAGATCCATGAGGGAGGCCTGTGTTCATCAGTGGACGTTTTATGGCTGAAATGATGATGATGAATTATGTTACTCAGGGATAATGGAGCATTCTAATGATTAAAGAATTTTGAAAATCGGTCCAGTAGTTTTTAAGGTTATTCGTTACAAACATGCAAAAATACAAATCTTTCCTATCTATACTAATACTAATATCAATATATATATAAGTCTTCCGTTATTGACTGAGTGACTGACAGACAACACACAGCCTAAACCACTGGACCTAGAGACTTGAAATTTGGCACACATATACCTTGAGTATCCTAGAGGTGCACTAAGGAGGGATTTTTCAAAATTCCCACGGGAACGGGAACTACGCGGGTTAAACTGCGGGGTGCGGCTAGTAATAAATAGTAATAATATAAAGAGGATATAATATTACAAAAGTTAAATTTTAAATGTGACAGTTGACAAACACTACATCGAAAGTGGCTGGAGTATAGTTTCCTTCACCAGGATTAGAATAAGAAGGTATTTGCTTTTGCGCAAGTCAAACTTTTCTAGTGTTTGTAAAGTGGCCTATTGTTAGTTTAAATGGCTGCGTCGATAAGGAACATCTTGCTCTGAATACATAAGTGCCCATACATGTATACTAGGAGGCCCGCCGCGGCTTCTCCCGTAATGATCATCATAATCATCATTATCTCAGCAGACTAGACCGCTGAATACAGGCCTCTTTCTTGGATCTCTAAGTACTGATCATGAGGGGAATGTTGCCATACTCGCTAGCTTGATTCGCGAGCGCTGTACGGGATGTTGATTTACGTTGATATACAGAAAGACGCTGCTGCACATCCTCCGGAGGTACATATCTCTTGGCAGATATAGTGATAATTAAATTAGGTATCAATAATTAATATTACTGGACACTTCACACAACCCCATCCTAAACTTTTACTATCGAATCCAGATGAGTTATGGAATACTTATGTATTTTGTATATATGTACCTACCTGTAGATAACGGCAGTCAAACTTACTACTGTGTATTGTTATCTAGTTACATTGTAAAGAAAATAATAAACATAGACGTACATATAAGTATCTACTACACATACTAAATTTTTTGACGGGATCACAATCCCGTCAAAACATATTTCTTTACAGTATATGTTCTTGGAAATGACTCCTTAAACTACTTTAAAGACATTAAAAATGTCCACGTCAAAATTAATTATTCCAAGTAAAAAAATAAAATACAGGGTATTTATGGATTATAATCTGTAAATTGATTTTACCAATAAAATGTATTTCTGTTGATCCTTGGAATGGTCGGAATCACACGTTCAGTGAGAGTAGTAAATACTGGTTTATCAAATTTAGATTATTATACAGTGTACGAGCTAGCGCTTACATACACATGTTCGAGTACATTCCGCTTTATTTATTTTAGCATCGTTTGCATTGACCTAGACTAATTGTCGTGTAACTTGTGGAAACAATAAAGCAGTGCGATTTCAACACTCTACGGGTTCGGTCATTTTTATCTCTTCGGAGTCACCACCCCCTCAGCTAGCTACCCTTAGCTTTTACTCAGCTTAGCTTCACGTTTGGGTCCGACCCAAACATATGGTCCTTCGAGCTTCGAACAAGCGGGATCGTACGGGAATAAAATTCCACTGATTCCGCGACCCAGTGACAAGTGAAGATACAAGTCTACGTGTCGTGTCACTATTCCGTGTACTGTAAAACGGAACTTAGCTTCGTCATTCATTGCGCGATTAAAGTGTCGTGCATCATCTACCAGCATCAGCTTATGAGAGAGTCAGGAGACTTCTCAGCATCTTCCGCGGGTCGGAGTCTCACTCAGCAGCGCCACGTCTCCATTGCGTGAGTCGAGAGACACGCCTGCCAGCAGCTTACAAGTAAGATCGTTCATATTTTACTTGCGTAACTAGCGATCATGGAGAAATTTGACGCAATCTTCAATCGCCAAGCAGAAATCGTCACCGAGCTTCAGCGTATCGGCACCAACTTTGATAAGGATTCAGCTCATCGAAAGACCTCGGAGTATTTGAAGTTAAGGTTAGACGCTTTAGAAAATCTCTGGGGAGAGTTCGATATTAACAATACAACCCTTCAAACGTTGCCGACTAAGTCGCAAAGGTACTTTCAGGAATCAATTTACGATCGAATGAATAAGTATTATTGCGATACTCGAGCTAAAATAGCAGCTTATGAGCCATATAAGATGGAGAAACCTTTAGGGTCAGGTGCAGGTACGGATACAGAAACTAATTTATCTAACAAAATCGATCAACTTTTGTCCCTACAAAGGACTAATTTTCGAGCGTTCAAGCGTCTAATATCGGGCATCAATGTAAATGAAATTAGCGAGAAGTGGGAATTAGAAGATGAGCTGCACAGCGTTCAATCAAGATGGAAGGCCATCGACAACCTTCATCTTGAAATAGATAATATACTAGAAGGGCAGGATGAGATTTACCAAGACGAATTTATCAGACAGGAAACCTCATTCAAGCTAGTGAAGAAAGCGTTGAATCAGAAACTATCTGCTACATCGCATATTCAGAAATCTACTCCTTTACTTGAAATACCTACCTTCACAGGAAAATATACTTACTGGCCTACCTTCTTCGACTTATTTTCCGAGTCAATACATAACAATAACTTTCTATCAAAAGCTCAAAAAATGCAACACCTCAAAGGTAAAGTTAAAGGAGAAGCTGAGCGTCTAATTCAGCATTTAAACATCTCGACTGAGAATTACGACATAGCTTGGGAGATATTGACACACCGCTATAATAACCCACAACTGTTATTTACTACACATATTGAAACTTTCTTGGATCAGCCCACCATCAGCAAGCAAACGTCTTTCGAGATAAAACGTCTCTACGACACCACTACTGAATGTATTCACGCCATACATAACTTAGGTGTAGATACTAACTCCTGGGATCCGATACTAGTACATCTTTTGACGAAAAAGCTAGACAGTGACACCTACAATGCTTATAAAGAAGCACGTAAGTCACCTAGAGATTTGCCCACTCTTAACGAGCTTATGGATTTTCTCGAGAGTAAGTTCATGGCTCTAGAACCTACCTCAAAGAAAGAGAAAATTAACTCAGCTAAGCCAGCTCAACAAAATCAAGGTAAGGCGAACCAAAAGCCTAACAACTATAATAACTACCATAACAGGCAGCCTTCGAGGCATCAAGTGGCCTCAACATCTACGAGCAAGTGTCCTTTATGTCACTCCGAGCACGAGCTGTACCGATGCCATCAGTTTCTTATCCTTCCAGCGAGTGAGAGATTGAGGACGGTGAAAAAACTTCAACTATGTTTTAACTGTTTGTTCAAGCACTCAAATAATAAATGCAATTCGATTAAAAGATGTAAAGAGTGTAATTGCGAACATCATACCCAGTTACATGAAGCATGTGCCGCTGGGTCATTAAACTCTAGTGCAGCGGTCACTGCCGAACAAAAATCACCTTTAGCAACAGCTTCGTCATCAAAAACGGCCGGCAACAAACCGCACACCGCAAGTCACGTGTCTGCTGACAACGAAGAAGTTCTACTAGCTACAGTTTTAATTAAAATTAAAGCGATCGACGGTAACTACGTCACACTCCGAGCTTTACTCGACCAAGGCTCTCAGATAACATTGATATCTGAGAACGCCGCCCAGCTGTTAGGATTACCGCGACAGAAATATAGCGCTTCCGTGTCTGGCGTTGGTATAATTCCTAAACAAAGCAAACAGCTTATTTCTCTTGAATGTAAATCCTTTTATGAAGACTACAGTTTTAACACTAAAGCATGCATCATCCCGCGTGTTATAAGCGATCTACCTAACGTTTCTTTCACAAAGAGATCTTGGCCTCACATTAAACACATGAACTTAGCTGATCCGGAGTACAATGTGTCCCGTCCTATTGACATACTTTTTGACGCATGTGTTTATTCGAATGTTATCATGAGCGGGCTAGTTAAAGGTCCCTACAGCGCACCCATGGCCCAGCAAACGAAACTAGGCTGGATCTTATCTGGAAACGTGAAAACTTTTAACTGCAACATTGTCGTCAACAATTTAGCGGAGATAGCTCAATACTGGGAGATGGAAGAAATACCAAAATCATACTCAGACCTTACTCAAGAGGAGCAATATTGCGAAGAGCATTATGAAGCTACCACGAAGCGCCTTAAAGACGGTAGATATGAAGTAGCCCTACCTATGAAAGCTAATTATGAAGAAAAGTTAGGACTTTCTAAAGCAAAAGCGACAGCACAATTTATTCAGCTAGAAAATAAGATGGTGAAAAATAAAGAATATTCAAACAGCTACAAAAACTTCATTCATGAATATCAACTGCTTGGTCACATGCGCCCGGCAAACCAAGATGACATCACCACGTATTTTTTGCCTCATCACGGAGTCTTTAGACCCGAATCTACTACTTCCAGCATACGTGTGGTGTTTAACGCCTCATCTAAGACAAGCTTCGGTACTAGCCTCAATGACGTTATGGAGGGTGGTCCAAATTTACAGCATGACCTACCAACACTAATACTGAACTGGAGACTGTACAAGTACGTCATAACTGCTGACATAGAAAAAATGTTTCGGCAAATTATGATTCGCGAAAACGATCAGCGTCTTCAGTGTATTCTTTGGAGGGAATCGAAAGGGGAACCACTCCAGACATATCTACTCACTACTGTCACGTATGGAACAAAAGCTGCTCCTTACTTAGCTATGCGTACCCTGCGTCAGATAGCCAAAGATGGTGCCACAAAATATCCACTCGCAGCAGCAGCATTAGAGAATAATTTCTACATGGATGATCTACTGAGTGGAAAAAACACCATCGAATCAACAGAGGAACTACAACGTCAGCTGATAGCTATACTTAAAGATGCAGGAATGAATTTACGCAAATGGTCTGCAAATGATCCTCAGCTCTTAGAAAACTTATCCACCGAGCAGCTGGATAAGCCCTTTGATTTTAAATGTCGCGAGTCCCGAAAAACATTAGGGCTTCGATGGACACCGCCATCTGACTCATTTATGTTTATAAATAATGTAGATAATGATAACTGCAACACAAAGCGCCAACTACTGTCAGCAATATCAAAGGTGTTTGACCCGTTAGGCTGGCTCTCGCCACTAACAATTAGAGCTAAAATAATATTTCAAAGAACTTGGTCCTCTGGTATTGGGTGGGACGACCCTATCCCAGAAGAAACCCACAAGGAATGGGTTCAGCTGCGAAGTGATCTTCAATATGTAAGCCAATTTGATATCCCTAGATATTTGGGTGATACACAGAAGGCATTTCAGCTACATGGCTTCAGCGACGCATCGGAGAAGGCTTACGCCTGCGCCGTATACCTAGTAGCGCGCAATGATAAGGGTGTGTCTTCAACACGACTTGTCGCTGCCAAAACTAAACTAGCTCCCTTAAAGAAGAAGGTATCGTTGCCACGTCTTGAACTATGTGGTGCGTTACTTTTAGCTCAGCTTATGAAAACTATAAAAGCTTCACTGACAAATAGCAGCTACTTTGAAATCTACGCGTGGACTGACTCCACAGTAGTACTTGGTTGGCTCCATGGCGAATTATCTCGCTGGAAACAGTTCGTCGCAAATCGAGTTCAACAAATAACTGAAATCCTACCAGCCTCAAAATGGAATCATGTTCGTTCTGAGGACAATGCCGCTGACTGTGCCACCAGAGGTCTATCCGTAGCTAAACTTCAAAAAGGATCACTTTGGTGGAACGGCCCGGAATGGCTAGCTAGCTTTGAAAAAACTAACATACAAAACCCAAAGTATGAAACACCGACACTCGAAACGAAAAAAGTCAGTGTAAACTCAGCCTTACATCAAACGTGTATATCATTTGTTGATGAATTACTTAATAATAACAGCTCACTGACTCGTGCCGTCAAGATAGTGGCATGGGTATCGCGTTTCACTGCAGCGTTAAGGCACAAACGAAATGCAAATTCAGCTATTTTGTCTACTGCAGAAATAAACAAAGCTTTTGAACTAATTATTAAACACGTACAATCTAAAGAATTTGGAATAGAATTAGAAAACTTAAAGGCAAAAGGTCATGTTCGGCCTAACAGCCAATTAGCTAGCTTATATCCCCACTTAGATGGAAATGGGATTTTAAGAGTCGGAGGTCGCCTCAGTAACTCTTCGGTTAGTAGCTCAGCTAAGCATCCTATGATATTGCCTAGCCATAACCGTTTAAGTGATCTGATTATCAACCAAGCGCACATCACTACCCTACACGGTGGACCGCGACTCACCCTATCTCTCATACGGGAAAAATTTTGGATTTTATGTGGCATGAGAACTATTAAAAGGCAGCTTCGAATGTGCGTAACATGCCGAAGATTCAGCTCGGGAACACAACCGCAACTCATGTCAGATCTACCACGAGCAAGGGTAACAGCTCCCGCCCGCCCTTTTACTCATACAGGGGTGGATTTTACGGGGTGCGTAGACCTTAAAGCTTCCAAAGGTAGAGGAATGAAGACCTACAAGGGCTACGTGGCTGTATTCGTTTGCCTAGCTACAAAGGCCGTTCACTTAGAACTGGTGTCCGACCTAAGCACTCCAGCATTTTTAGCAGCTTTTCGCCGATTCTGTGCTCGAAGAGGAACACCTCTTCGAATGTACAGCGATAACGGCACGAACTTTATTGGAGCTAAGCGATCATTAGATCGCGAATACAAGCAAATCCTAAGTACCATCAATCAAGACTTGTTTAGTAAAGTAAACGACATGAATATCGAGTGGACATTCAATGCTCCAGCTTGGCCCAGTGCAGGAGGCTTATGGGAAGCGGCCGTGAAAAGCTTTAAAAGACATTTAAAAAGAGTCTTGGGTGAGCAAAAGCTAACGTATGAAGAATTTACAACCTTGATACAGCAAATCGAAGCGTGCTTGAACTCCCGTCCTTTGTTTCCTCTTACTGAGAACCCTGAGGACTCCTATCTAACCCCAGGACACTTTCTAATCGGAGACTCTTTACTATCACGACCACAGACTAATCCTGATCATGTAAACCTTCCGGCACGTTGGCAACTTTTACAGGCCATGAACAAGCATTTCTGGAAACTATGGTCTTTAGACTATCTTCAGCATCTTCAAGTTCGCTCAAAGTGGAAGACACCTACTAAAAACTACGAAATCAACGACATTGTGTTAATCAAAGAGGATAACTTACCTCCTGGGAAGTGGGCACTCGGCAAAGTTGTTGATGTCCATCCAGGAAGTGACGGATTCGTAAGAGTGGTTTCCGTCAAAGCCGAAAATAAAATCTACAAACGACCTGTAACGAAGCTTATATTACTACCGATAGAAACCGATCGGGAAGATAAAGACAGCCCAGCGAAACTCATAGACCAGCCAGCACCAACTCCTGTGAGCTCTAATAGAGGAGTCCGCAGAAATAATCGCAAACCCTTCAAAAACTTATTTACTTTAGCTCTCTTACTTCTCACGATGATGATATCTCCAACTACACCGTTGAACGCTCCGCCGATCCGTACTACTGCCCTAAACGGATCTAAGCCGCTCTATTTTGACAAAATATCCAATTTACAATACATAAGAGATGAATGGAAGCTGGTAGTGTATTACAATATGACAAGCTATTGGCAATCAATTACTGAAATGGAGACCTACGTGAGACATCTCAAGGGTTTGTCAATGAAAGGCAGCTCTCAATACCGACAAATTACTGATCAGCTAACTCATGATTTGACAGACATCGAGCATCAAAACAGAATTCTTCAAACCTCCAGCAAACGCCAGAGAAGAGGTATGATAAATGGTGTCGGAAATCTCGCAAACTATCTATTTGGTGTCTTGGACGATAAGTTTGCTCAGCAATACGCAAAGGACATTGATAAAATAGCTTACAACGAAAATCACATTAAAACACTGATTCGTAATCAAACTGTGGTGATCGAATCAGAATATAACATTATAAAACGCAATGAGCAAATAATGAATAAGCAATTTTCTGAAATTAATAACCATCTTCGCAGCCTATCGGCAGACATTAATCAAGTAAAGTCTGACTCCGAAAAGGGCTTATACATTACTTCATCAGCTTTATCTGCTAGCATCATAATAGAGAGCATACGACGGATTCAAACGTCCCTTGTAGATACCCTGACAGATATAAGTCACGGACGCATCGACGCAAATCTAATAAATACCCAGCAATTAGAAGAACAGATCAACTTTATATCGGCCCAGCTACATGGTGATCTAAAATTACCCTTAGAAACGGGAAGTATACAAGACGTTTATAAGCTACTTAAGGTATTCGCAAGAGTCTTTAAGCAATATCTTATCATCGAAATAAGAATCCCACTCGTCAGCAATGAAATTTATGAACTCGACAAAATAATTAGCATTCCTCAGAATAAGGATGGAATATCCTACCGTTCTGTACCTACCTACCCATATCTAGCTTTCAACTTACGAAAGGACGCAGTTTTATTCTTAACTGACTATGACATACAAGCTTGCATCCATTTATCTGAAGAAAAAATACTGTGCTCTTTAGATAAACCTACCTACGACATTGATTTGCAACAAAGCATTTGTACTCTCACATTGATCGATTCAGGCAAATTAACATCACCATGTACTTATGAGCAATCACCGTGTGTAAATAAATGGATTAAATTACACCGACAGAACTCTTGGCTATACTCGTGTTGCAATCAGTGCAATATTCGTACTTTTTGCACAGCTGATGTGACAATGAATACTTTATCGGGCACCGGCCTTCTTGATATAGGTCATGGTTGTACTATTAAGGGAGATTTCTTTACGCTTCACTCTCACAATAATTTCCTACGAAAAGTGAATATGCACTCTTCTATCGAAGCCCCAGAGACATCTATTTTGAACAGCGTCGTTAGAATACCTAACTTAAACTATAACGTCACTACTGAAAACCACGAGCTAGCGTATCAGCAGATAAGAAATGAGATCAACACCCTGAAAAGGCAGTCTGAATCCGATCTCAGCATTCATGACATACATCAATACTCAGTCATTTATAGCATCCTCGCTGCATTGACCGTAATAGGCATCCTCGCCGCCTTTCTTCGTGCAAGGAAACGTCGTATGCAGCTAGCATCATCTCGGAGAGCTCCGGTGAGCGCGGCTGCGGCTTCCCACGCCAGCGCCCTCGCCAGCTTCGCGTCTGCGACCAACGAGCGATACATACCCCGCCAGTGTTGTGAATTACGTGAATCTCTTAGCATGAGCAATATCAGTGTAACAAAAGGCGCCGCGCCTCCTAAACCACCGCGGTCAGTGTCAGTGATACCCATACCGTGCGAATCCTTAGGCGAGATAGTCCAGTCCACCGAGGACAATTGACTCTTTAGAATATGAACTACTTTACTTTAAAATCTTTTATCTTAAATGGACAATTATTAGCTTTAGTACTTTTAATTAGTAATTCATTTTTCATTTAGCTTTTCTACCAATTGTTGTTTCTGCACATGTGCAATTATAATCAATTAGCTGTTGTTAAGATAATAGCTCTCTATTTCTTTTCTTTTTGGTTTGGCAAGATGTACGAGCTAGCGCTTACATACACATGTTCGAGTACATTCCGCTTTATTTATTTTAGCATCGTTTGCATTGACCTAGACTAATTGTCGTGTAACTTGTGGAAACAATAAAGCAGTGCGATTTCAACACTCTACGGGTTCGGTCATTTATATCTCTTCGGAGTCGCCACCCCCTTAGCTAGCTACCCTTAGCTTTTACTCAGCTTAGCTTCACGTTTGGGTCCGACCCAAACATACAGGTATAATAATTTGTAACTTTTATGTAAGTAAAAAATTAAAATACAGGGAATTTATGAATTTATAATCTATAAATTGATTTTACCAATAAAATGTATTTCTGTTGTTCCTTGGAATGGTCGGAATCACCCCCATTCGGCTCAGTACACACATACAGGATGTAGTACAACCTGTATAATAATTTGAAATCTGTTTTTCAAACCAATAATCACGAAACAAAAATGTTTTGCGTAATAAATTATCATTTATCTATCACTGTAGCTACGGAAGACAACGATTTTGCTTTGTCATCGTACACTGAGGTAAACACGGTAAATAGATAACAAAATCCAAATCATGCTGACTTTGACTCATCATTATCATCGGCCTTTGCGTCTATGTCAGACGATTCAGGTAATGCCTGTGGTTTGGGTGTTGCATTTTTTTAAATGACTAAACAGTCCTATCCTCGACCTCACTGCGCGACCGCAGTTTTGGCAGACGTGGGTGTCTATTGCAGTCGGTGGATTGGATGTATCTGCCTACGATGCCGTCTCGCTCGTTTCTCGGCTAATGAGACAAACCAGGTTTTGTCGTGGTGTTCTTAAGACCTTCTTGTAAGTTTTTCCTCCATTCTGGTCTGTTTTCAGCCAGTGATGCCCAGTCAGTGCGCTTGATGTTAAATGCCATGTCTCTCTTTGCGCGATCCTTATATCGCATGGGTCTTCCCACTGCTCGTTTGGCGTTAGCGATTACGCTTAACAAAATACTTCTTGGTAGACGGGTCTCATGACTTTGACTAATGTTGCATAAAAATGACATTGATTGATTATCTCACGTAACGCAACAACATTATATTAGAAACACGTGAGAAAGACGATAAAATTAACCATATTAAAAAGTTACTTGACATTGGCATATCCATATAGAAGAAGAAGAAGAACATTTTAATAATTAATACCTACTAATCTTAAGTTTTCTCATGTACTTAAGTGGCAAAAAAAAACAATGAATTTATCTAACATTATAGATAAGATTTATTTGCTACATTTATAGTCGAAATAGTAGTAGATGCTTTACGGCTGAAATGATGATGATAGTCGAATTCGAATGGTCAGTGGGGTGCCGGCAGAAGAATGCTGCCCCTCCTCTCGTGCTCGTGGATGCAGTAAGAATCAAGAGAGAAAAAAAGGGGTGTACCTAATAAGTTTGACCACTATGCGTGCGTGTGTCTGTTTTTTAATGTTATAGACCAGTGTTGCCACCTTAGTGGATTTTCCACGAAAACTGGTGGTTTCGACCCCCGCTTCAGTGGTGAAATAGTGGATTTTTCTAGCGGTTTAGTAAAATTGACTTCCAATTACTGAAAATACTATATAAGTTATATAAGTTTACATTACAATAAACAAAACTGACATGACACCATGACAATAGACTTGTTGCTACGTTGCTGTAAAGTTTGAAAATAAAGCAGTCGCGCTTTATCAAAACCAAGTCCTAGCATATAATGGCGCTAATTACTCCTAGACGCATAATCCAATCGTCCAAGTACTAAAGCATATAATGGCGCTAATTACTCCTAGATCCATAATCCAATCGTCTTAAGTCGTAAATATTTTAATAGTCTAGGCAATAACTATGCACCTACATACAGCGTCATAGAAAAGTATCCCCTTGCGCGAGACACCCAGCTTCAAAGCCGTACGTTGAGGGGTTACTTAATTGTGACGACCACCTTTACTTTATTATTATTATTAGCCTATCTGATCCCACTGCTGGGCAAAGGCCTCCCTTACTTTATCTATACAGGGTTTCCCAGAAATGGTGGATAATCCTTCACATGCGTGTGCGGGGGAGGGGAGTGGGGCCCCATATCCCAATAAAAAAATTCTATTCCCAACAGTCCGCGGTCAACGACATTTTTTGTAAAATTCGGAAAAATCCCAGTTTTCCTCACATTTGCGGGCATCACGTCCGCTATATGAAGCCAAGTTCAGATTTTTTTCTTTTAACGTGTTCCCTAATAATGGTATTCCTAAATGACTTTAAAAAAAAGTCAACTACTTCGGATAGTAGTTAACTAGAAGTACCTAAACATAAATTTTATTTTTGAAATTTATTTTACTTCTAAGTTTGAGCACCTGTGGTGTAAAAAAAATGTATAGGAGTTATGTAGCCAACTACATAAAAAATTTACCTACATCATAAGAATTCTAAAACCGTAGCATACTTATCTACTTTAATTGTAAAATTACTGAGCTATAGCTATTAATGTGTAAAAGTAAGCGTTTCATTACAAAATTGCGAAAGAAAAAATTTTTATAAATAATTACCAAAAAGTATTTATTATAAAAATATTCATAATAAATGTTTAAATTGGGCTCCTCCTGCTCAGCCTGCGCAAACTCAACTAGATTAGGTTAGTAGTTAACGAGAAGTCCCTAAGCATAAATTTTATTTTTGAAATTTATTTTACTGCCAAGTTTAAGCACCTGTGGTGTAAAAAAAATTTATTGGAATTGTGTAGCCAACTACATAAAAAAATTACCTACATCATAAGGATTCTAAAACAGTAGCATACTATCTACTTTAATTGTAAAATTACTGAGCTATAGCTACTAATGTGTAAAAGTAGGCGTTTCATTACAAAATTGCAAAAGAAAAAAATAAAACAAATAGAGGTAATTACCAAATAAGTATTTATTATAAAAATAATCATAATAAATGTTCAAATGAGGCTCCTCCTGCCCTTATGAGCTTTTTATAAAAGATCTTTGTAATGTGTTATTATAGTTTCTTGAAGATATAATTCTGGCTGCTTCGGCCACGCTAAGTCGAAGTTCTTCTAACAAGTTTATGGGTTTCTTGTAAACCTGCTCCTTCAAACAGCCCCAATAAAAAAATCCAGAGGATTTAGGTCTGGAGACCGTGGTGGCCACAATATCAGCCCCAATCGGCCGATGCATCTGTTGGGATAGGCATTGTTTGGGTAATTCCTTACTTGCACAGCGTAATGTGCTGGACAACCGTTGTTCTGGAGCCACATTTTTTGCCAGATGGCAATTTTTTTTTATTATTATAAAAAAAACCATAAACTCGTTAGAAGTACTTCGACTTCGCGTCGCCGAAGCAGCCAGAATTATATCTTCAAAATATTATAATAACACATTACAAAGATCTTTTATAAATGGTAGAGCTTGCATAAGGGCAGGAGGGGCCCAATTAAAACATTTATTATGAATATTTTTATAATAAATACTTTTTGTTAATTATTTATAAAAAATTTTTCTTTCGCAATTTTGTAATGAAACGCCTACTTTTACACATTAATAGCTATAGCTCAGTAATTTTACAATTAAAGTAGATAAGTATGCTACGGTTTTAGAATCCTTATGATGTAGGTAAATTTTTTATGTGGTTGGCTACACAACTCCTATACATTATAATACTGTAAAATAAATTTCGAAAATAAAATTTATGTTTAGGTACTTCTAGTTAACTACTATCCGAAGTAGTTGAGTTTTTTTTAAAGTCATTTAGGAATACCATTATTAGGGAACACGTTAAAAGAAAAAAATCTGAACTTGGCCTCATATAGCGGACGTGATGCCCGCAAATGTGAGGAAAACTGGGATTTTTCCAAATTTTACAAAAAATGTCGTTGACTGCGGACTGTTGGGAATATAATTTTTTTATTGGGATATGGGGCCCCACTCCCCTCCCCCGCACACGCATGTGCAGGATTATCCACCATTTCTGGGAAACCCTGTATATATAAAATTCAAAGTCCTGACTGATTCACTGACTGACTGACTGATATATCAACGCACAGCCTAAACCACTGGACCTAAAGACTTGAAATTTGGCACATATATACCTTGAGTATCCTAGAGGTGCATTAAGAAGGGATTTTTGGAAAATCCCACGGGATAGGGAATAAATGGGATTTATATTTTCGAATCAAAGTGGCTCTGCGTGAAAAAGGGGATTTTACGTTTTATGACTTCCACGCGAACGAATTCGCGGGCAAAAGCTAGTGTTATATATATTTTATTGACGACTTCCGTGACGTCGTTCTAATAGCCATTTGAGATACAGAGGGTTGGGATACGATCACCGCGTTATTTTACAGCTCTGTGATCGATCACCGCCGAGGGACAAATGTTTCCTATTCTGCAGATATTTGTCTCGATGCAGGGTGTTTCTATGTATGTATGGTACATACTTAAAAAATAAATAATGCTGGACAATTCACACAGCATCATCTAGCCCCAAGCTATGCAGAGCTTGTGTTATGGGTACTTAGATACTATGACTGATATATTTAATACATCTACAGATATTTTTTATTATACATATATAGAAAAAACACCCTGAACAGATCTGCAGATCGTACAGACATTTGTCCCGAGGCGGGAATCGTAGTCGCAACCTTTGCCCGCTGCGCCACAGAGCACGTCAAAACATAGTAAAATACTCAGTATCTTACAGGAATCTTCATGATTAAATAATGTGTAGTCCATGGGACTGACATAGTCTTGCAAGACTCAAAAGCTCTAAATAAAAATAGAAAAAAATCGGCCAAGTGCGAGTAGTTGTATGGGAGTCCCCCTTAAATTTTTGTTTTATTTTATTTTTTATTATTTATTTTAAAAGTGAGTATAATAAATGTTCCGTGAATATTTCAAGCGTTTAAATGTTGCCGTAATTAATATTAAGCAAAAAACGGCAAAAAAATCACGTTTGTTGTATGGGGTTATATATTTATTTTATTCTGATTTTAGTATTTGTTGTTGTAGCGGCAACAGAAATACATCATCTGTCAAAATTTCAACTGTCTACCTATTACGGTTCATGAGATACAGCCTGGTGACACAAGTAGGTCTACCATGAGTTTTAACAATCTACACTCGCTAGCGACTGTAGTTAAAAAAATGTATGAAACCTCGTACAGCGCCTCTAGCGGATAGTTGGTTACTAAAATACGTAGTACGTACTATACGACAGCGACTGTAGTTTGGGCTTCATTTGCTTAGAATTTGGTACCATGAGTTATAAATCTGACAGATGTCATAGTAACGTACTATTAGTACTGTAGTAACGGCAGGCGATGTAACAGTGACAACTCATTGTAGACACAAAGGTGACACAGACAGACGGACAGCGGAGTCTTAGTAATTCCCGTTTTTACCCTTTGGGTACGGAACCCTAAAAAATACCTATTGTCAGGTTTTAAATATCCTTAAAGTAGACATACAGTATTTTATGTCTTCCTACTTTAACTGAGATGTTATGCGGTAAGACGTAGGTTTCAAATTACCAATCACAGAGATTGCGGGTGTTGTGGGCAGCGACCACAACTTCCGGACTCAGCATCTAGTTCTGATCGCGCTTGTGCTAATTTTCTGTCGCTAACTGAAGATTAGCTATGAATTTATGAATGTTAGTGTTACCCACAGCTGGGTGTAGGCCTTCCATTGCAAACGTCACATAAGTCTAGGGTTACCATATCTCCGGAATTGTCGTAAGATCTCCGGAATTCAGGAATTTTCAATAAAACCGAGCAAATCATCAATATATTTTCATTAAAAACTAAGAGATCAAACAGTCTAACTAAAATCACAAATTACAAATAAAATCAACACCAAGGCTGGCTATGTCTAGGGTTACCATATCTCAGAATGTGTCCTGAGATTTCAGGCTTTTTCGACTTTTCTCAGGATTGCTGCCGGATTTTGCATATCTCGTGATATCTTAGGATTTTCAATAAAACACAGGTTTTATAGATCTCTAAAAATAATCTTCTTTTGGTAACAATTGAACAGTTAAAATCAAGTATTTATCCAAGTAAAACAAACTAAAAATTATCTTGAGCTAGATCCGCAGTGTATAAAACGATAATAATAGGTACGTTTTTGAGACAAAACTCTCAAACTGTATAAAATCTCAGGACTTTTCCATGGAAATCAGGCCTTTTCTCCGGTCTTTTGACTTTTTCATCTGGTAACCCTACATAAGCCGGTCCTATGCTGTGATGAGCCAGGAATCCCCCGCGGCCTGGTGATAGTCGTCTACCCATTGCGCCATCGGACGATCGTAGGACGCATCGAGGACTGGCCAGAAAGGACGACTGACTTTTCTGGCCAGTCCTCGGCCAACATTCGGTTAAAGTTTGGCCACGTGTGCAGACAATAAAATCTGAGAATTGTTACTTTCATTCCGACGTCGACGAATGTAGTAGTACGAATCTAGCCCAAAGATTTTAATCGTTAGATGCACCATTACCGTAATGGGACCGCGCAGTTTCGTTTCCACACGGAATAAGTGAGCACGCTCATTTGGAATCTGTGTACCTGGTAAACACAGTGTTAGCTGGACGTGGTGTGTTATTTTTTTTCACGAAATTACAATATGACCTATTCTTCGCAAAACATAATTTTTTTAAAAGAACAATTCAAACTTTTTTGAGATATAACAAAATTACTCAAATATACAACATAACAATATCACGGACACATCATTAAATATTTATTTAAATAATTTAAATATTCATATACCATTAATTATTGCATATTTAGGTTGTACATCTTTTCTCATACACATATCAGCTACACTTTTTTAATAATCACTTACAGGCAAACAAACAAACAAATCATTTTCTTCTCGTATTTGTATTCTTTTGTTAATGTATTTATCCAATGTACATTTTATTTCAGTTTTTGTTTTCTTTTACATATATTCTTAAGTTACCCATTTACAGGCAAACAAACAAACAAATCATTTTCTTCTATTAGTATTCTTTTGTTAATGTATTTATCCAATGTACATTTTATTTAAGTTTTTGTTTTAATATATTCTTAAGTTACCCATATGTGGAAACTGTTTCTAGCTTTAGTTTAGCCACATTATGTTTGTACTACTTTACTTAATATTAAGCTTTTGTACTGAGCCGTGGGGTGCCGGCAGAAGAATGTTATCCCTCCTCTCATGCCCGTGGATGCAGTAAGAGCCTGCTAAGGGATAACTCCGGAAGATGGGCAGCAGCGTCTTTCCGTGTATCAACATCCCGCACTGCGCTCGCCAACCCGCCTGCCAAGCGTGGTGAGTATGGCAACTACCCTTCATGGAGATGAGGGAGGCCTGTGTTCAGTAGTGGACGTTTAATGGCTGAAATGATGATGATGATGAAGCTTTTTGTTTTCCAAATAAATAAAATAAAATATTGCTTGAGTAATATGAATTTTACAAAATATCTGTACTCTGCTATCAGATCCGCAGCCACCAGCGCGCTCCGTCCGGCTCGCGGGACTTCAAGGAGGCCACCAAGCGCGATGCCCTCCAGCGGCTCGAGGTCGAGCTGGAGAAGCTGCTGGCCAGCGCGCCTCAGAGCCGCCGCCCGCTCATGGAGAAGGAGTACCGAGGGTTCAAGAATCTCTTCAGCAGGTTCTTAGCAGAGCGTAAGTGTTAGTTTTTAATTTTGTGTGGTTGGTACGAGCGGATGTTGTTGGCTACAGGGAGATGCCATTGAGAAGGAGAACTGAGGGTTCAAGAACCTCTTCAGCAGGTTCTTAGCAGAGCGTGAGTGTTGGTTTTAAATTTTGTGTGGTTGGTACCTGCGGATGTTGTTGGCTGGAGGGAGATGCCATGGAGAAGGAGAACTGAGAGTTCAAGAACCTATTCAGCAGGTTCCTTGCAGAGCGGGAGTGTTAGTCTTACTTATGGGGGGCTGGTAAGAGCAGATGTTGTTGGCTGGAGGGAGATGCCATGGAGGAGTTTCTAGGGTTCAAGAACCTGATCAGCCGGTTTGTAGTCGAACGTGAGTCTAGTCTTACATTAAAGAGGTTTTATAATAAAAGAGTGGATTCTATAAACTGGAGGGAGATTCCATGGAGTTATTACCGAGGAATCTTACGTCACTTCTGTCATCTAGATGCAGTTGCCTCTGAGAGTTGCCTGTAATTGCGGAAAAACTAGCCCAAGTTTCTTAAGTCTTTGTTTTTCTTTATTTTTTTACGTATTTGCGCATCTTTTGTTGGTGGCTCAAATAAATAATAACAGAATGACAAGATTCAAGAAAGACTATCTTCATTCCAGAGGGCCCCTCCGTAACCTGGGAGAAGATAGAGAAGCTCCCCGAAGGTGCTGTCATAGACTACACCTCACTCCCGACGCCCACCACAGACAACATCCACCACATGCTGGACAAGCTGGTCGTAGTCAAGCTGAACGGAGGTCTGGGTACCTCCATGGGGTGCAAGGGCCCCAAGAGTGTGATCCAAGTCAGGAACGATCTCACGTTCCTGGATCTTACTGTGCAGCAGATTGAGGTAAGCTTCTAGAACCGTTTCATCATCATCATCCTCTTAGGACGTCCACTGCTGGACCTAGACCTCCCGCACTCCTCACTCACGACGCCCACCACAGACAACATCCATCACGTGCTGGAGAAGCTGGTCGTAGTCAAACTGAACGGAGGTCTAAGTATGGTGGTTCTGGGCCGACACGGTCCTTATCAACCAGTATTCTCTGACACCTTAAAATGCTTTAGCATACCTATCGTAAAGCAGCCGCGGGGTGCCAGCAGTAGTATGTTACCCCTCCATACCCATGGATGCAGAAGAGCCTGCTAAGGGATACCTCTGGAAGATGGGCAGCAGTGAATTTCCGACGTGTATCAACATCCCGTACTGCGCTCGCCAACCCGCCTGCCAAGCGTGGTGAGTATGACAATTACCCCTCATGGATCAGGGGTAATTGTCATACTGTGACCCAGACTGTGTTGCAATGCAGCGTTTTACGGCTGAAATGATTGTAAAGCAAAATCGGTTAGTTCAGCTAACCGTTTCGAAATAATCTTTTGATTACAAATTACCACGCAAACTAGTAAGCGCGTGTTTAATTAGTGTGCTAGATTTTTTTATACTACTAAATGACGAGACAAGCCGAAGGCCCATCTGATGTTAAGCGGTAACCTTCACCTATAACAATTGCAATGCCGCGGTGATCACGTTCACTAAGCACGTGACCAACGCTGCACTGCAATGCACCCGTCACCCTGAGTGTGTGTGTGTGACTTCGTTTTCCGCATTTAGACTCGTAGTTGGTCCATTATGCGTGAGGTGTCTGGCTAGCAATAGCCAGCCCAACTCCGACCAGAAGCGCAGAATCTTCCTGGGATCTTCACAGGCTTCACGGAGTGACCTCGGTTGTTTGAGGATTTGTTGTCTTTGTGCAACAGCACATGGAACCACGTAGTCCTCCGTAGTCCTGGTTGCGAGGGAGTTCTTACTCCCTCGCAACCAGGACTACGTGCGCAGCTGATTCGACCTCAATCAGACATCCTCTGCAGAGGGGGCTGTCTGTGGCTCCGATGTTGAAGAGGTGTTTGTTAAGGATGCAGTGGCCCGTTAGTGTCCCCACCACTGTCCTTAGGTCCGTTCTTTGTAGTTGTAGTAGACGTCGTGAGAGCCTTGGTGATAGCGTTGGAAGCGCTAAAGCACACTGAAAATGGAATCTCTTATACTATTTTATGTTATAGTCTTTTTTAAACTTTCGCGATCACGACACCTTATTAACACATATTTAACCGGGTATTTATCGCGTAATTTACCTTTATTATTGCCCGACGTTGACAGTATTGCACCCATCGTGGTCTTGGGAAGACTGGCATGTCGGAGGTACCGCAGCGAAGGCGTCTTTTTAGCCTACCCTCACTTGCTCTTCACGATCACAGGACTATTATATCTCGTCCTTTCAATTGCAGCACCTGAACAAAACCTACAAATGCCACGTGCCGCTGGTGCTCATGAACTCGTTCAACACTGACGAGGACACGCAGCGGGTGATCCGCAAGTACGCCAACCTGAAGTTGGACATCCACACCTTCAACCAGTCCTGCCACCCGCGCATCAACCGCGAGAGCCTGCTGCCGGTCACCAAGGACCCTAACGTTCATGCTGATATTGACGCGTGAGTAAAACTCTACAAAGTATAATTAGTACTTCGTTCCTAAAACCCTGCAGAAGATACTTCTTAACATTATTACCTTTAAAGTTGTTGGCAGACAGAAGGTAGTTTTTTTTTAATTAAAAAGGTCTGCTTTTGGTATTTTGAACCGATTGGTTCAGAATACCAGTAAGCATTTGTGGCAGTAAGTTTTTACTGCTTTTTAGTTAAAAACATTATTACCTTAGTTAAAGTTAAAGTTGATATAAATAAAATAAACAAAATAAATAAAATAAATAAAATAAATAAAATAAATAAAATAAATAAAACAAATAAAATAAATAAAATAAATAAAATAAATAAAATAAATAAAATAAATAAAATAAATAAAATAAATAAAATAAATAAAATAAATAAATAAATAAAATAAATAAAATAAATAAAATAAATAAAATAAATAAAATAAATAAAATAAATAAAATAAATAAAATAAATAAAATTAATAAAATTAATAAAATTAATAAAATTAATAAAATTAATAAAATAAATAAAATTAATAAAATAAATAAATACATAAATAAGTAAGTAAAAAAAAGTTGTAGGCAGATTAAAAAAATGCTTTGTTACAGGTGGTACCCACCCGGCCACGGTGACTTCTACGAGTCGTTCTACAACTCCGGCCTGCTGCAGAAGTTCATCAAGGAAGGCCGCACCTACTGCTTCATCAGCAACATCGACAACCTGGGCGCCACCGTCGATCTCAACATCCTCAATCTGCTGCTGAACCCCGACAGCCAGGTATAATGTCTACACTTCATCTTTAAAGCAACTGTTCAAACAAAATACGATAGTCACTTTAAAACGAATATAATTTTCATATAGTCAAACTTTTAAGCTATTTTTGTTTTTCAAGTGTAAACCCACACTAAGGTATAATTTATAGAAATGAATGCATAGAAATGAAATCTGCTAGATGTCGCTACTCGGTGCTACAAAACCGATAAAGGCAATCAAGATTTTCGATTCGACGGTTAGTGTCTTCGTGGCCGAAATGTTTAAGGCAGCCTGCGTTTAAGGTGTTCGTCTGAACATTGCGGGTTCGAGTCCCGTCGAAGACGAAACTTTGATTGCATTTTTCATTTCTATAGTCAAACTTTTGCTCATAAAATATACATAATTCGTCATAATCTCAGCCGTAGAACGACCACTGTTGGGCATAGGTCTCTCTCACTCCAAGATCCTAATCATAAGGGGTTGTTGCCTTACTCAGCAGGTTGGTAAGCGCAGTACGGAATGCTGATATACGAAGGTATTCCTTGGCAGATTCTTACTGCATCCGCAGGCAAGAGAGGAGGGGCAAGATGTTGCCACCATATTTTACTTTCCATCCATATTTTCATTCCAAAACCTGTTCTATACATTATTAACACCATGTAATCACAGTGACACCATGTAATCCGCCGTGGGGTGCCGGCAGTAGAATGATACCCCTCCTCTCATGCCCATGGATGCAGTAAGAGCCTGCTAAGGGATACCTCCGGAAGATGGGCAGCAGCGTCTATCCGTGTATCAACATCCCATACTGCGCTCACTAACCCGCCTGCCAAGCGTGGTGAGAATGGCAACTACCCCTCATGGAGATCCATGAGGGAGGCCTGTGTTCATCAGTGGACGTTTAATGGCTGAAATGAATGAATCACAGTTTTGGTTCAACAAATATAACTCATCCGCAGAACGCCACAGAGTTCGTGATGGAAGTGACGGACAAGACCCGCGCCGACGTGAAGGGAGGCACCCTCATCCAGTACGAGGACAAGCTGCGGCTGCTCGAGATCGCGCAGGTGCCGAAGGAGCACGTGGACGACTTCAAGTCCGTCTCGCAGTTCAAGTTCTTCAACACCAACAACTTGTGGGCGAAACTGGATGCTATACAGAGGGTCGTCGATCAAGGTAAGTCAAAGTTCAAGTCCCGCAATAGATGGCGCTGGCAAACCTACTAGTGCCGCCATCTATCGACGCGTTAAAGCAACGTTCCTTTTATGCAAATCTGCACAGAGAGGCAGCGTTGTAAAACCTACTATTACCACAGATTATGCCGGCGCCACACATGGACTATGTTGGATCCAAGTTATACTGTTGGATCCAACACACCAATGTGAGGATCGATCTTTGAACGTTATTGGATAACAGATTACAGAAACTAACAGATACATCACTCCAATACAAAAGCGAAAATACCTACGCTATAATAGCCTCCAAAATCGTTGAGATTGCTTTGCTCACCCGCCTCACCTACTTGCAAGTAATCTGTGACGCGGCGTCGAATGAGTGGCTAGCGTTGCTTCTACGATGAGATTTTTATAATAAAACGAATGTGGTGAAAAAAACAGCTATTTTATTGGTTGCTCAAATATGATTTAGTTTTTAAAATGATGGATACCTTCCGATGGTCGAAACGTCAGGATAATAATAAAGGTAATTACGCGATAAACACCCGTTAATCCAATATAGTAATTATAAGTTCATAAACGACAGAGTTCTCAAACAACTAAAAAAAATAAATGGCCTGAGAACCTCCTCTTTTTTTAAGTCGGTTAAGAAAAGCAGCGACCTTTGTACAGGGAGGTAAGTACCTACCTACTCTCCGTACGCAGTAGTAATAGGTATACTATGGTAGTAGTTATAATCTTTGACATAACATACTAAGTACACACCACACTTTACACACCTATACTATTATTGCTCTTTTACCTAGGTATTTAGATACTTTTTACTTTAGATACTACAGCAAAGATTTGAATCTTTGTTAGCCGGTGGGTACCTAATACTTGATTTTAGAACTGTGTTGTTTTCAAAGCCATAATCGATTTGAAGGAACGCTGATCTGGAAAGCGATGACCTATGTTGTGTGTACAAAATACTAAAATACTTATCTATCTGTCTAATTACGAGCTGAACTTCTTTATTTACGAATATTTACATAGTACCTTCCTAAGTTAATTTTTAGAGGAAAGGGAAAAATAATTCTAAAAACTTACGATTTAAAATATCTTTTACTTTACTTTTTTTCGGCTCTAGGCAAAGAAAAAAATGTCAATTTTTCATTAGATCTTTGGTTTCGGCATCCATCTACTGCACAATAGTTAGTACGACGCGCTTTCGACATCTAAATGAACGCATTTAACGTGCGTGCGCTCAAGCGGGCTTGTGGCAGCCTTGCCTTGCAGCTCCGGCGATGTGCAGAGCGGTAGGCATTTATCGCGTGGCCTTGAGCGAGTGACGGACGCCTGCTATTACCGCTATCTATCGTTTCGATAGTGAACTAGCTGGTATAGTTCTTAAATGAGCATATGAAGGTTGCTCAAGTCTCTCTATATATGGCGCTGATAAACCTACTAATGCCGCCATCTATCGACACGTTAAAGCAACGTTCCTATTATGCAGATCTACACTGAGAGGCAGCTTTGTAAAACCTACTATTACCGCCATCTATCGTTTCGATAGTGAACTAGCTGGTATAGTTCATAAAAGAGCGGATGAAAGTTGCTCAAGTCTCTATAGATGGCGCTGATAAACCTACTAGTGCCGCCATCTATTGCCAAGACAAAGTAACGTTCCTATCATACACAAATTCGAGAGATGGCGTTGATTAAGACTGTTATCGTCGTTTATCGGCCCGATAGTGTATTATCTAGTGGCTAGTAGCCAATGGAACGTAAAAATTGTTCCAGTCACTCAATAGATGGCGCTGACAGACTTACTAGTAGCGCCATCTATCTTTATACCACAATAACTGGTATAGAAGTCGCGAAAGTGTAACCTCATCCAGTACGAAGGCAAATTGAGAAAATCGCCCAGGTTCCGAAGGAACACGTGGACGATTTCAAGTCAGTTTCGCAATTCAAGTTCTTCAACACAAACAACCTGTGGGCCGAGCTGGAGGTCGGCGCGGTGTGGAGGATCGGATGCTATACGTACAGAGGGTCGTCAATCAAGGTCAAGGGACACACACACAAACACACACACAAACACACACACACAAACACACACACAAACACACACACAAACACACACACACACACACACACACACACACACACACACACACAAACAAACAAACACATACACCCTTCTCTCTCTAGGATACCATCCTATGTATGATATGTTTGCCATCTTTGTTTTAGATCTTATAACTTTTAGATTAACTTTGTCCATTCTCTTGATATTTAACATACTCCTTCTCCATATTGTGTTGAGAGGTTTCTTATCTTTTAACAAGCATTGGGGGTACCAGAATAGGGGGCGAAGGCCTCAAAAGGTCACCAAAAGTCAAAAATGGTATTTTTGTGTTTTGAAGACTGATTTTTTTTGGTGACCTTTTGAGGTCACAATAACTCCGGTCCCTGTGACCAAATCAATCAGTCACCTTCTCTCATGAAGACGGTGCTAACAAAAAACGTTTCATGTAAATCTGTCAACGCGTTCGGTTGTAATCGTCAAATACACAGACTGACAGACCACGTACGTGTGTATCTAACTTATTATCATCCTTCTGACGTTTCGTAGACCATTTAGAGGCCCTTCTTCATGAGCACCGTTCGTGGCCACCTCCTAGGGCCTTAAAACTATGTCAAGCCACGATAATTTTCAATTCAGGTTTCTAATAAATAATATTAACAAATAATACATTTACACAACATCATTAGCCTCAAGGTAAAGCTTGTGTTATGTGAACTAAATGACTTTATACTACATTTTTTTTTTTTTTTTTTTTTTTGAGGGTTGGCGTAACCCTGACAACACTGTTTACTTTTGCTATTTTACAATTTATTTAATTAAAAATAGATCTGTACCATAAAAGTTTTAAAATAAGTCATAAAAGTAAAGGAATTACTACTCTTTGTATAATAAGTAGTATACATTTTTCTAAAGTGACTTTGTGAATGTGTATGTGGCAGTGAACACTTTGCACTTACCTGCTGGCATAACCCTATTTTCGAAAATGTCCAAAATGCAGGAATTATTATTGGCTCAACAAACCATTGAGGCTTCCCTTTCATCACGGATGGATGCATATGAGAAGTCTCTAAAGTTGGCTGCTGTAAGTGAAAATAACAAGCCTGGTTTAGAGGAATTGTCCCGGGACTTCCATGATTTCCGTGACATAGCCTGGTCACTACTACAGGCAATGCGCTCCCAGATCCAGTCTCTCATGTCCCAAGTGGATGATATTGACTCCTACAGTAGAAGAAATGCTCTGCTATTCAATGGCATTCCTGAAGCAGACAGTGAGGACTGCTTGGTAACTATACTCAATGCTATAAATACCACTTTGAGCCTTGCTTATGTTAACTCAGACCACATTCAGCTATGCCATCGCTTGGGTACCAGAAAGGAATCTGGTTGCCGCCCAATACTAGTACGTTTCACCAATATCCGAATCCGAAACACTGTCTGGTTGGAAAAGAAAAAGCTGAAGTCGTCACCTACGGTTATAAGTGAATTTCTGACTAAATCCAGGCAAGCAGTTTTTTCTGCCGCTAGATCACTGTTTGGCGTTAGAGGTTGTTGGACCCGCGACGGGGCCGTTTTTGTGAAACTCCCAAATAACGATCGCAAGCGCATTGCGTCACGGGATGAACTTGAAGCGCTGAGGAAAAAATATCAAGCTGCACCGACGATCTCACAGGCATCATCGCCTAGTACAGCATTGGGGACGACCCTGCAAGCGCAAGCCGGACCATCATCGGCAGCGCCAGCGGCCTCCCTGGCCGGGCGCGTGCATACACGCAGAACGGCAACTGCAAGCCGCGCCAAGCAGCTCAACAAGTAGCAGCAACCGCCAGAGCGCCCCTACCACTTATTTCCTTAGTGCATCCAATAACAATAGATTGCTTTGTAAAATCACCCACAATAACTTCCTTTTTTTTTCATTTCTTTGTCACATTTTCACAACGTCATTCTTTGTTGTTGTTAAAAGATCATCAATCAAAACATTGCAATTCGTAGGAGCTGTCACTGTCAGTCACGTCATAGTATATTTCAATACGTCATCGCAAATGACAGACTCGCAATAGTTTACGAAGCATATTACAAATAATGTAAAACAGATCTACCATAAGATGATAGACCGTTTACGAAGACCTTTATAATTAAATTCTTTACTGGTTGTGGTTGGCATGAAGTGCGTGGGGTACCTACCTCTATATACTATTTTTTATTTTTATGTGTTCCTTTTTCTGAACTTGAAATGTTATTTCTTTTTGGTTTGTTTAAATTGTTTTTCTAAGTAAATAAGAAACCAAACTGTTTGCCATGAAGAAACTTTTTCCGATATTTGATTTTCGCTTGTTTTTAGTATTTTAGTTTTATTTATTTTTTGTTTTAAGCCGGCAGGATGTGCAAAAATATGCTGCTAGTACTGTTAATTTTACCCTTGTAGCTATTAGATTTAATTTTTATTTTATTAAGTATATTTATACTATATTTTATTTTGCTTAAACATATTAGTTGTTGCATTATATGGCTGGTAGTAGCAATGATGATGATTCGTTTTTAACAGCTGAGTCTGCATCTATAACCTCTTCTGGAAGTGTTTACGACGTTGCATTGACTCTAGGTGAGACGCTCGAGAATATTTTTGCTCATCACAAGAAGACACTTAACATATGCCACATAAACGCTCAAAGTATCCCAGCCCACCATTCTGATCTCTTAGAATCTTTCGGCTCGGGCTGCATCGATATTATCTTGGTGTCTGAGAGCTTTCTTAAACCTACTCTTCCCTCTAGTTTTTTTCCTCTTCCAGGGTACGTGCTACTACGCAATGATCGTACGGGAGTAGGCTGTGGTGGGGTCGCTATCTATATCAAAAGCTGTCTTCCATATAGGATTTTAGGTCAGTCTCCCTCACTTTACAGTGCATCTCCAGAATTCCTGTTCTTGGAAGTTAACATTGGCGTCAAAGTACTATTAGGGGTGGTTTACTGCCCTCCGACCATTAATTACTTCGATAAGTTAGAAGCCGTTCTAGAGGAACTCACATCCGATTATGCTCATAATATTATTTTAGGAGATCTCAACACCTGTCTTCTACACTCCACTCCGAGGGCAAGTAGGCTTAATAACATTATTGAATCGATTAACCTTAATGTAGTAAATTCTCACCCTACTCATCACACCTCTACCTCTGATACCCTAATCGATCTTATCATAACTTCCAATGTTGATCGTGTAGCCGATCATGGTCAACTAGCAGCCCCTGCTTTCTCCCATCACGATCTTCTCTTTTTAGCATATAAAATCCGTCCGCCCAAGCCTAAACCAATCACTCTCGAACAACGTAATTTTTCACGCCTAGATATCTCCCGACTTTTAGATGACGCCTGTGAACTGGACTGGGCTGGAGTGGAATCTTTATCCTCAATTGATGAGAAGGTCCACTTCACTAATTCAACTATTCTAGAACTGTTCGACAAACATGCGCCCATCCACTCAGTTAAAATGAAACGTCCACCTACGCCTTGGCTTACCGATGCTATCCGTAATGCCATGTCTAGAAGAGATCGCGCTTTTCGTAAATATAAGCGTGATCGATCCGACGCTAACTGGACGACCTATAAACGTTTGAGGAACCGCTGTAATATGCTTGTACGAAACGCTAAAAAGCGTTACATAGTGGATCAAATAGGACTCGCCACTCCAGCTGGTCTCTGGAGATTTCTTAGAACTCTGGGTATTGGGAAGTCTAAATGTCCTGACTCAAGGCTTACTGTAGATCTTGATGACTTGAATTTTCATTTCACAAATAGGTGCAAACTGAGTCGAGGAGCCAAATTGGAAGCTATATCTGAAATATCTGGCTTGATCGTCCCTACTAATGAACCGCTTACCTTTAGTACTGTTAGCGAAGACATGATTAGGAAAATTATGCTTTCTTTTAAATCAAATGCAGTGGGCAATGATAACATAGGTCGCATTATGGTCTCCAAGATCCTTAATCCAATTCTCCCCGCCATCACTCATATCGTAAATTTTTCATTAAATGCTTCCCAGTTCCCCGACAGTTGGCGAAAGGCTCACGTGATTCCCCTTCCAAAAACTTCAAACCCAGTCCTCCTCAGTCAATTCCGTCCCATTTCGATTCTCCCATTTTTTTCCAAAATACTCGAGGCAGTGGTACACAGTCAGTTAACCAAGTTTCTTTCCATGAACAACCTCATAAATCCACTGCAATCTGGTTTCAGAAAGGGACACAGTACCACGACAGCACTTCTCAATGTGACAGAAGACATCCGAATGAACATGGAGGACTCTCATGTGACTGTCCTGGTTCTAATTGATTTTAGCAGTGCTTTTGATACTGTAGACCACGATGTACTTTTAGCCCTACTTCCTAAACTTAACTTCGCACAATCAGTCGTCGCGTGGTTTTCTTCTTACTTAAACCACCGTCGTCAGAGAATTCGAAGTGGTCAGGACTTCTCTAAATGGCGTGAGACTGAGACAGGCGTACCACAAGGAGGCATTCTTTCCCCGCTCCTTTTCTCCCTTTTTATTGATCTTCTCTCACCGAACCTCTGCAGTCACTATCATATGTATGCCGATGACCTCCAACTCTATTGCTCCGCTACCGTAGATGATCTTGATGCTGCCATTGGTGTTCTTAACGACGACCTTGTCCGGCTTAGTTCGTGGTCGGCTCGTTACGGTATTAAAGTCAACCCAAACAAGTGCCAAGCCATTATTATCGGTGGCTCTCGACAACTCTGCAAATTGGATATCTCCAGAGTTCCACTGATTCTTTTTGACGGATCCACTGTACCTTTCTCATCTACGGTTAAAAATCTGGGAGTACTTTTCGATACCAATCTCAGCTGGATTCCACACGTGAAGGAAATTAGTAGAAAATTTTATGCAACTCTTCACTCTATTTTACGTCTCAAAAACTTTCTACCGATATCTACGAAAATAGTTCTTGCAAATTCCCTTCTTGTGCCGATCATCGACTATGCTGATACAGCGTTCCTCGATATAAATCAGGACCTTCTGAACAAACTAGACCGTCTGCTCAACACCTGCATTCGCTTCATTTTTAACCTACGTAAATACGATCATGTGTCCGAATTTCGAAAAAAACTAAAATGGCTTCCAATCCGCGAGCGTAGGAACCTGAGAATCCTGTGTTTACTGTTTTCGGTACTTAGGGATCCACACACGCCGTGCTATTTGAGAGAACGTTTCCGTTTTCTAGACGATGATCATGACAGACAACTTAGGTCAGCTGACAATCTCCTCCTCTCCACCCCCCTGGTCAGAACGTCGTTTATGTCAAACTCTTTTTCGGTTGCGGCTGTTCGGTTATGGAATGATCTACCTTCTGTCATCAAAAAGAAAGAGTCCAAGGAGTCATTTAAAAAGTCAGTACGTGAACACTTTCTTAAGAAACTTAACTACTTATAAGTCATAATATGTTGTAATCTATTTCTGTTCTCAACTCACTCTTTGCTACAGCTACAAACTATATTTAAAATATGCATTTGTATATTTGTATGTAATCCATGTATATTATATAAATATATATTATATAGGAGTATATATTGATTTTCAATTATATTTTATTAGTTTATGCCTTAGGTATTGTATTTATTGTATCTTTATATATCTATTATCTTTAATCTTAGCAAAAGATGCTATTTTAATAAAACACGCCACACCATATTTCTGCACGCCCAGGATGACTGGCAGAGAATGCTTTAGCATTAAGTCCTCCTTACACAATTGTTATGTGTTAAAGTGTTAAATAAATAAATAAATAGATAGATTTTTTTTTATATAATAGAAAAGCATCCAGAACACCCGGATCAAATATCTGCAGATCGTACAGACATTTGTTCCGAGGCCGTGAATCGGACCCGCAACGTCTTGCGCCACAGAGGTCTCCAATCTTCTAACATTATCTTTGGCTGATAACAACACCCCGTCGCAGGCTCCCTGAACATGGAGATCATCGTGAACAACAAGACGCTGAGCGACGGCGTCAACGTGATCCAGCTGGAGACGGCGGTGGGCGCGGCCATGAAGTGCTTCGAGCGCGGTGTCGGCGTCAGCGTGCCGCGCGCGCGCTTCCTGCCCGTCAAGAAGACGTCGGACCTGCTGCTAGTCATGTCCAACTTGTACAGGTATATGTAATTATATCCCGGATCTATTTCGATTGAAAGTACACTGCAACAGTCGTCTTAGGAGACTGGTGTCGTCTTGGGAGACTGGAGAGTTGTGTTCGACCGCGGCGTTGGCGTCATCGTGTCTTGACGGGCAAGAAGACTTCGGACCTGCTGCTAGTCATGTCCAACTTATATAGGTAAATATACTTTTCCACAACATTTGCATACCCTTCGGGGATGCTCATGGAATGCTGCCGGCGACCCCGAGTCCCTCTCCGGTATTTCAAGTAGTTGGGCTGGTTAGGTTAGGGTCGGGGCAGCACCTCGGGGGACAATGCACAATACACCCCGATGCGGGACGTCAGTGCAGATCTGGTAACCCCCCCTAGAATTAGAATTAGGTAAATATAATTATATCCCGGATCTATTTCGATTAGTACACTGCAACAGTCGTCTTAGGAGACTGGTGTCGTCTCAGGAGACTGGTGTCGTCTCAGGAGACTGGTGTCGTCTCAGGAGACTGGTGTCGTCTCAGGAGACTGGTGTCGTCTCAGGAGACTGGTGTCGTCTCAGGAGACTGGTGTCGTCTCAGGAGACTGGTGTCGTCTCAGGAGACTGGTGTCGTCTCAGGAGACTGGTGTCGTCTCAGGAGACTGGTGTCGTCTCAGGAGACTGGTGTCGTCTCAGGAGACTGGTGTCGTCTCAGGAGACTGGTGTCGTCTCAGGAGACTGGTGTCGTCTCAGGAGACTGGTGTCGTCTCAGGAGACTGGTGTCGTCTCAGGAGACTGGTGTCGTCTCAGGAGACTGGTGTCGTCTCAGGAGACTGGTGTCGTCTCAGGAGACTGGTGTCGTCTCAGGAGACTGGTGTCGTCTCAGGAGACTGGTGTCGTCTCAGGAGACTGGTGTCGTCTCAGGAGACTGGTGTCGTCTCAGGAGACTGGAGAGTGGTGTTCGACCGCGGCGTAGGCGTCATAGTGTCACGGTCTTGCCCGTCAAAAAGACATCGGACCTGCTAGTAATCATGTCTAACCTATACAGTTAAACTACGCCTATTAAAAACATGAATAGCGTTTTGAAAACTGGTGAGAGTGGTCCTTCTGAAAGCTCTGATGTGGCTTGCTTGTAGATACAGGTATGAAGACGTCAGACCTCCAGTTATGTCCAACTTATACAGGTATTCTATAATGTTATCTGATACCAATTTCAAATTTCTAAAATTCACATTTCAACAGTTATTGATGTAAAAGATATCCGAAAGATATCCCTCACCGTCATGAGTTTCCGCACGAAATGAGTAAGCTCACTCATTTGGAATAATTTAGAGGTACACTCTAAACGCAGTGTTAGCCGGACGTGGAGTGTGTAATTTTTTCACAAAAGTGCAACGTGATTGCACAATAAATGGTAACAGTAACAGTTTGGTTTATTGGCACACCCAGTGCGCGTGCATTGGCATTATTGTTAACAGACATGCAAAGTCGATGCCATAGTTTTTGACTAACGATTTACAGCTAACGATTTAAATCTGTACCAGGTGCCACTAGAAATGAAGGATATTCCCTTTTGATGGCTCTAAATCAAAATCCCATCAGCCCTATAGTCCAACTTGTATGATCCTATAAACTTATCTAATACGATTTCAAATTTCAAGTCGATAGCATTAGTAGTTCTCAAGGTCCATCTGGCATCTGGCAGATTTGTAGTTTCTACTGCACCCCGCAGCAGGTAAAATAAATATAAGTCTATTTATTATATGTCCGTCTGTCGGCAGCCTGTCGCACGGCTCGCTGGTGATGTCGGAGCAGCGCATGTTCCCGTCCACTCCGCTCGTGAAGCTCGGCGACAACCACTTCGCCATCGTCAAGGAGTACCTCAAGAGGTTTGTGCTGCTCTATTACAAGAAATACATTTATTTCTGACACACACACACACACCCCCACACTCCCCCCCCCCCCCCCCCCCCCCACACACACACCCACACACGCACACCCCCACCCCCACACACACACACACCCCCACACACACACCCCCACACCCACAAACCCCCCAAACATACACACACACACCCACACCCCCCACACACCCCCCACACACACACACCCCCACACCCACACACACACACACCCACACCCACACACATACCCCCCCACACACACACCCCCACACCCACACACACACACACACCCACACTCACACCCCCCCACACACACACACGTACACCCCCCCACCACACACCCTCCCACACACACCCACGCACCCCACACACACACACACCCACACACCCCACACGCACCCCCCACACACACACCCACACACACCCCACACACCCCCACACACACACCCCCACACCCACACACACCCCTACACACACACCCACACCCCTACACACACACCCACACCCCCACACCCTCACCCCCCCACACCCACACACACCTCCACACCCACACACCCCCACACCCACACACACACACCCACACACCCCACACACATCCCACATACACCCCCACACCCACACACACAAATAAATAAATAAAAATAAACAAAATATTATTATCAAACTACCTATAAATAAATAATGCTGGACCAAATCACACAGCATCATCTAGCCCCAAGCTAAGCAGAGCTTGTGTTGTGGGTACTCGATGACTGATATACTTAATACGTTATTAATACATAGATAGATATTTTGATTATATATAGAAAAAACATCTAGAACACCCTGAACAAATATCTGCAGATTGTACAGACATTTGTCCCGAGGCGGGAATCGAACCCGCAACCCCCTGCGTTGCAGGCGGATTTTCGCCCGCTGCGCCACAGAGCTCGTCAATGCGTCTATCTTGAAAGTATTCCCTTCCTTGCGATTTCGTATGTGTTGTGTGTGTGAAAAATAAATTTATTATCTTTCTTACTACAGGGTGTAAATGGACAACTACTGAAAACTTCGGGAGGTCAGTGTACTCGTCAATATAAACAACTTTTACTAAGGAACTTTTGCTGTAAACAAATGTGAAGAAACATCTGTTCCATACAAAAGTACACTACGTACTCTACTAAAATAATATGGAACAGCTGTTTCTTTACATTTTTTTTACAGCAAACGTTCCTTAGTAAAAGCTGTATTACACTACACGGTATTCAGGGCCCGGTAGTTAGGGCGCCCTAATCGCCCTAACTACCAAGCAAGGCTTGCCGGGTCCGACCGGTCGCCCTAGTTAGGGTCCCTTACGCTCTAACTCTTATTACACCACTCTTAGTTAGGGTAAGGGTCCCTGAATACCGTGTAATGTAATACAGGCTTAAAAGTTGTTCATATTGATGAGTACATCGACCCCCCCAAGTTTTCGGTAATCGTCCTTTTATTAACACATATTTAACCGGGTATTTATCGCGCTATTTACCTTTATTATTGCCCGACGTTTCGACAGGATTGTACCCATCGTGGTCCCGGGAAGACTCCACTAAAGGTAAATAGCGCGATAAATACCCGGTTAAATATGTGTTAATAATGTGTCGTGATCGCGAAAGTTTAAAAAAGACAATCGTCCTTTTACACCCTGTATAAAGTTGGCGTTTCTCACTAGGTTCGCCACCATCCCGGATCTGATCGAGCTGGACCATCTCACGGTGTCGGGCGACGTCACCTTCGGCAGGGGAGTCACGCTGAAGGTACGTCCTTGCAGGAGGTCGCGGAGAAACTTCATTAGGGCCTGTCCATAATACCATTAATCACGCTCGAAAGGGAGACACGAAACATCACAAAGGAGCAATAGGGTGTAGTGAGAATCATCATTTCAGCCATAAAACGTCCACTAATGAACGCACAGTGCGCTCCCGCCGCCTTTTCCACACCCGCACCTGTCGCACCAATGCTGGTGTACGTTCTCCACTGCACCGCATCGTCGACACATATAACAATAAATTTATCGACATTGACCTATTTCTATTGTCCGAATTTAAATTTCAACAGAAATTGAAAAACCAACTTTTATTAGAATTATCCTGATTAGACACTTTTCTTTTACCACTATTTTTTGTTTATTATCTCATAAGTTTTCACACAACAACCTCACATTATACTTAAAGTAACCCGAGGATAACGTGGTGGGTTGTACATTTATTCATCCTTATTTTGTATTTATTGTGTACTAGTAAGATTTAATGTATCAACTGTTTGTTATTCCTAATAAAGTAAAATAAAAAAAATGAACAAAGGCCTCCCTCATGGTTCTCCATGACGGGTAGTTGCCATACTCACCACGCTTGGCAAGCGGGTTGGCGAGCGCATTATGGGATGTTGATATATGTAAAGACGCTGCTGCCCATCCAGTAGGTTGGCCCTTAACCCTTGGCAGGTTCTTACTGCATCCACGGGCAAAAGAGGACAGGCAACATTCTACTGCCGGCACCCCGCGACACCTACAGTGCCCGGCGATAAAATTGCACATAGACCTTTTTCATAAAAAATAATTATCATAAGAAGCAAATCATAATTGTTTTAACAGCTCCTAATAGATACTGTTCTGTTAGTATTTCGTGCGAAAGAGATGGCGCTCTACGCAGCCGAAATTAGCCGACTGTCTCTTTCCAAAGGTCGATGTGCAATATTTATCGCCGGGGACTGTATTAAAGCCGTAGGTTGCCGGCAGAAGAATATTACCCCTACTAAAGCCCTTGGATGCAGTAAGAATCTGCCAAGGGTTACCTCTGCAAGATGGGCAGCAGCGTCTTCCCGTGTAGTGGCCTCATAACCAGAACGTTGATTACCCCTACTAAAACCCTTGGATGCAGTAAGAATCTGCCAAGGGTTACCTCTGCAAGATGGGCAGCAGCGTCTTCCCGTGTAGTGGCCTCATAACCAGAACGTTGATTACCCCTACTAAAACCCTTGGATGCAGTAAGAATCTGCCAAGGGTTACCTCTGCAAGATGGGCAGCAGCGTCTTCCCGTGTAGTGGCCTCATAACCAGAACGTTGATTACCCCTACTAAAACCCTTGGATGCAGTAAGAATCTGCCAAGGGTTACCTCTGCAAGATGGGCAGCAGCGTCTTCCCGTGTAGTGGCCTCATAACCAGAACGTTGAGATCCACGAGGGAGGTCCGAGTCCAGCAGTTCTACGGCCGAGATGACCGTATTAACTGCCATCACTAAAAACCACCCTTATTCCCCAGGGCACAGTGATCATAATCGCGAATCACGGCGACCGGATCGACATACCGTCGGGGGCGGTGCTGGAAAACAAGATCGTCTCTGGAAACTTGCGCATATTGGACCATTAGCAACCGTATTACCAACAGCTTAAGAGTGAGTTTCTACTGACGCGGAGTGGAGTTAGGCTTTTACCCAATTGGATTATCGGGTATTTATCAGACATGCCCGCGACCACGACGGATGCAATCGAAACCTCGGAAAAAAAACCTTAAATGATAAAATACTTGATCTGTCGCTAAACACACCCTAGTTTGAGTATATCCCTCGTTGCATCATGGATCCCATTAGAACTGGGTGCTAAACAAACATTATAAAGAAAACACATAGAAATGAAAAATGCAATCAAAATTCTATCTTCGACGGGACTCGAACCCGCAATGTTCAGACGAACACGCAGGCTGCCTTAACCATTTCGGCCACGAAGACACTAAACGTCGGGACGAAAATCTTGATTGCCTTTATCGGTTTTGTAGCACCGAGGTAAAATTTTGATTGCATTTTTATTTCTATAAATGATTCCTTAGTGTGGGTTTACACTTTAAAAACAAAAAGAGAACACATAATATGTGTAATAAAACACCTAACAATGTATATTGCATAATAATGCAACGATTGCTGTCAAATGTCAATTCCTTGAAATTGACATTTGACAGTAATTGCAGCTGTCAAATGTCATTTCCTTGCTGTTCTCTAGTACCTACAAAATTGCTGGTTGCTGTCAAATGTCTGTTGCAAAACCTGTCGCCAGATACGTGGTCGCCCTGCGGAGCTACTTGAAACAATTGAACGTCGCGAAATAATAAAAGCTAATTTACGCGATAAATACTCGCAGGAGCTACAACAGCTGTTGCAGTACATCGCCGCAACAGGCGTGAATCTCGCCGTCTTCGCTGTCAATGGTCAATTTTGTAGTATGTAAGACCAAAAAAATTAGGTTTGATATGCGCCAGTCGCAAACCTGTCGCGAGATACGTAATCAACCTGCTAGTTACATGTATAATAATACTGTAAACGTAATATAGACTAATATAGTACACGTTTTTTGTATTGTCTGTGGCAAGATCAAGTTATTACATTATCTATGGAGCGTTAGCAACTCGTATTCATGCTGTTGCATTGTTAAACGGATTAGGCTTGCCCAGCACCTATACCGTCCTTCTAATTTAGTCAGCTATTAGTCAGAGGAAAGATCAAGAATATAATAAATATTAGTATGTTTATCTTCGCAAAGTAGCTTCACTTAATGCTTACAGATGATGAGGACTACGTGAAATTGAACAAACCTTACTTATAAACGTTAGTTTAATTAATCAGCTGTTATTTGGCAGCTTTTAGGACATATTTTTAAACAAAAGAGGAAAAAGCAGACGTAATTGCCCTGTTATTTCCTGGCTAATAGCTGACTAAACTAGAAGGATGGTATAGTCCTGGGAAGCCTAAGCATGTCGCTAGCGAGTAGGTAGTCGCTAGGTTCATAGTATAGAGAGAAAACTCATGGTAGATCTGCTCTACAAAGCTATATACGTTTATATAATGGAAACACAAAAGTACAGTAAAATAAACTCAATTTTATAACATTAAGGTTGAAAGTTGCAACTGTAGCTATGGATGTAGGTAATAGGGCAATACATATCGCACCTCCAGTCGTAGACTGACTCAATCCAAAATTCATGTTTTTTGGGAAATGAACGTGTTTCGGTACTTGACAGTTTTTAATAAATCACACTATAACTTGACTAAAAATGAAACAGAGAGCTATTACAGTTTATTTAATACGGTTTCTGATTTACTAGGCGATAGAGCGCACTATTTTGAGTCGTTCTGTATACTTAACTTAATTCACCCAAATTTGGAATTGAGTCAGTCTACGACTGGAGGTGCGATATATGAGTTTGGTACTATTTTATTTTAGAATTAGTACTATTATTACTATCGGGAAGTGCCCATTGAAATTATCAAACAATAAATATATAATGTATATTATTCTATACATTGTGTCTGTCGTTGTCGGTGCGGGACGTGTTACCTGGTATGTATGATCGTAATCATGCTTGCTTGTATTGCAATCGATCCGAGGCGAAAATACAAGGAAAATCTATCTGTTTTCTAATTTTTATACGTAGTATAGAGAATAAGTTATTTTCCTATTATTATTTATTTTTTTAAGTGAAGGGTTAAGTACAAAAAGTGCCATTTTGGTGTTAAAGTTTAATAAAAATACTTATACAGTTAACTTAGTTTTTATTAACATACCTTAAAGTTAATTATAAGATAATATGATGGTGATGAGATATGTATATCTATTAACATTTGACGAGCTCTGTGGCGCAGCGGGCGAAGGTCCGCCTGCGACGCAAGGGGTTGCGGGTTCGATTCCCGCCTCGGGACAAATGTCTGTACGATCTGCAGATATTTGTTCAGGGTGTTCTGGGTGGTTTTCTATATATAATAAAAATATCTATCTATGTAATAAGAACGTATTAAGTATATCAGTCATCAAGTACCCACAACAAGCTCTGCTTAGCTTGGGGCTAGATGATGCTGTGTGATTTGTCCAGCATTATTATATTATTATTATAAAAAAATATATTACTAAGGGGCTGTACATTAATCATGTGATGTTTTTTGCAACTATTTAACCTCCCCCTCCGCCTGGAGATACGCGGTAAGGATTAAGACTAACAGTAAATCAATTCAAGTTAAGTAACAGTATTTTATCGGGACCATGCTTGGTGCAATCCAAGCAAAACGTCGGGAAATAATAAAGGTAATTTACGCGATAAATACTCGGTTATATGTATGTTATTAATTTATCGTGTAACTCATAAAATCATCAGAGTTCAGTAGTAGGCTCCATCTCGTCTCGTTGCGTGCTGGAGTACAGACTGAGGGCTGCGGAGGCGAGTGCGAGGACTGCGCTGCAGGCGCCCGTGGTCCACAGAGTGGAGTGGTGCAGTGCACAAGCCGTGCCGTTTGGGACTGCGCAGGTCATATCTGAAGGCGTTAATGCGTGGTTAATACTTAAAGGTCGGCAGTGGATGCAGTAGGTCTACCATAAGTTTTCACAATCTATACTCGCTAGCGACTGTAGTAAAAAAAATGTATGAAAAGTTGTACAGCGCCTCTAGCGGATAGTCTGGTAGGTACTTAAATACGCAGTAAACTATACAGCGACTGTAGTTTGGGCTGGCTTAGAATTTGGTATAGTTCGCGCAAAACTTCTTGAGCTCTGTGAAGTTAGCTTCAGTGACTGCGCAGTACACAGTTTTTAGGGCGTTGAGGGGAAGGAATGTAAAAGGGGTGCGAGAGGGGCTCAGTCTGTGAAACTAGGGTTGCCAGCGCGAGTTTTGGTGTATTTTCGTTTTATCTAGCACACATTTTACTATGCATTTATTTATTTTTCAATTATTAAAACAAACATATTTAAAAATCAATTATTATATTAAATTAAGGATTAATAAAAACTGAAATGCTACAACAAATTCACCTTTACTTATCGCACGAAGCCAATTTTTTAATATAAAATTTCTACTGTGTAGCAAGATTATTTATAACCTAGTTGGCAATATTGAATGAACATGTCAACATGCGCAACTTTGCATTTGCCGCAACGTTCACAGAGCTCAAGAAGTTTTGCGCAAACTCTACCATGAGTTACAAATCTGACAGATGTCATAGTAACGTACTATTACCAAAGATTTAATCTTTGATCTTTAACTATTACTACTGTAGTAACGGCAGGCGATCTAACAATGACAACTCATGGTAGACACACTGGTCACTTCCAATCGCAGTAGGTACGTGGAAATCCATGAAAGCAGTGGGCGTTCTACGGCTGAAATGATAATGATGAATACAAAAAGAGGTGATATGGGGAATGATGTAAAGGCGTGTCGCGGTCGAAGCTAGATTTTAACTTCCGATGCAAAGAACGAGGGGTTGTTATCTGTAACCACTAATTCCGACTTTTCTAAAAATTAAGATACATGACACTGGCAGAATTGTGTAAAACCAAACACAAAAGCCAAAAAAAAAAGAAGAAAGAACGAGGGGGATATAACTTGTTAAACTTTTGCGATTTGTTAACATATTTTTAGTTTTAAAATTACAGGATTTTATCGCGTACCTTACGTACGCGATAAAATCCTGTAATTTTAAAACTAAAAACGAGGGGGATGTCAGTTTGAAATGTGTACCTATCTTTCTGTCTGTGGCTGTAACCGTAGTGATTATACTCTTTGGCTGTAACTCCAAAATCACTATTAGTTATCTTGTGTTGATCTTGTGTGAAAGGTACTTAATTAAGACCTTATAATACAAGAAAGCCATAGGCTGTTTGATGATAATCAGCTAGTTGTGTTTCAATATTAAAAAGCTAATTTAATGTGTTGGGTAGGTACTAATCCTCGACACTCACAACTAATCAGCAAATACAGCAGATGTCCAAACACGAAGGCGAACAGCGCTACGCAGCCGAACGACGCGCCCACGGCCAGCGGCTTGTCCACGCGTGGGACCGAGCGAAGGATGACCATGCCTTGCATCAACAGCGAAGATGCTGAAATTAACAATATTTTTTTAGACTAAGTCAGAACTACTGTCTAAGTCAATAACAGGCTTTTAGTCCTCTTATGATATGTGATGTCAAAACTTACAAGTCCTCGCTAAATACCGCTACTCATCGTGCTAGACTTTGTGCTTCCTTCTATATCTAGGTCCTCCTTTTATCTCCTGCTTCCTTTCTGTGCCAACGTTTCATTCTACTATCTTGAATTCCTTCTTTATATTCTCCTGTTATCTTCCGTGTAAGATTTTGATCTGTTGTGGTAAACGTTTTGGGTGATAGATAATACAGTGGAATTTAACTAATGTGAACGTACTAGGTACTTCATTTATTATCATTTCACACATCTCCGCCACACCACGCAACACCCTCAACAAACATGATTCACATCCACGCAACACCCTCAACAAACATGATCCACATCCACGCAACACCCTCACCAAACATGATCCACATCCACGCAACACCCTCAACAAACATGATCCACATATTAGTAACCTACACAGCATTTACTAAACGGTCTGATCTTGTATGTAGAATCATCTGGTGTATTGGTACCATGATAGACCATGCCTGCGGTAGCCAGGAACATTTTAAAGATGACCTGCAGGGCTAGCATGGCCGGAGATATTTTATCCACGGGGAGAGGACAAAATACTATTCCCCTCTGTCAATTTTGTCCACCCTCCGAGCATGGCAACATGGGTGGATAAACTATTCACGGTGGACAAACCAAGGGAATCGCTTGTCCCCGAAATTATAGGCGGAGGGTCCACGTCTAATGTCAAAAAGTGGTATAATTCTCTTTCCCCCTGTTGCCGTGCTTTGGCAGGTGGATAAAATAATTTTATCCCTTGTCAGTGGAAATAACCGGTGGACAAAAGTTATCCCCAGCCCATGCTAGCCCTGCTGATAGGCTGAGAACAGTCACAGTCATTACCGATTGTTCTGGTCTAGTATTATGTAGAACATACCGTGGCCCGGATCCCTTTGTAGATGACCTGGTAGGCTGAGAACGCCAGGCGACTTACTGCTCGCTCTTTCTGAATGTTCTGGACTGGTCTTTCAGAATGTTGTAGAACATACCTGCGGTAGCTAGCCGCTCACGGAGCAGGCTCCCCCACCGCAAATCGTGCAAGAGCAGTTGAATCATTTGGAATGTTCTAGAATATTGCAGAACATACCTGCGGTCGCCAGCATCACCGTGTAGATGACCTGGTAGGCGGAGAAAGCCATGCGACAGCCGCTTACGGAGCAGGCGCCTCGCACTGCGCGATTCGTGCACGAGCAGTTGTTGAATAATCTGAAATAGAAACAACAACATTTCAGCCACAAAACGTCCACTATTAAACACAGGCCTCCAAACTCAATAAGTCGCACCTTTAGTAGAAAAGTGACCCAACTCAAAAATCTTGACAAACGTATATGAATCTTAGCATGACATTTTACGATTTCAAACATTTTTCTATGATTTTAGAATTAGATCACTCTTCTACTAAAGGTGCGAAGTGTTTATCGAATAGAGCAAAACGCTACTTAGAATAGTCAGTTTACAAAATAATAACAAAACACATTTAAATTGAACAAAGCACATAATTGAATTCGTTCGCTTCGTAAAACTTTTCTAAGTGAGGGAAAGAAGTACTCCCTCATGGATCTCCATGAGGGGTAGTTGCCATAGCAACATGCTTATTTTTAATGAAAATCGCCTTGTTACGGGTTTTTAAAATGTACCCATGTGTAAAGGAGATGATGTCATCATCTTAAGCTGGACCCTCGGCTGTTCTATTATGAATTGTAATTTGATATGCTCTTTATTGTTTATTTAGTTTTAAGTAGGTTTTTTGCTTTAGCACTAAGCCCACCTTTTGTAATGTGAAATATGGTATAGTTAGTGCAACAACATAATCGCCACCACTTTAAGGATAAAAGTGGAATAAGCCGGTGCCGGCAGTAGAATATTGCCCCTCCTCTCATGCCCGTGGATGCAGTAAAAGCCTGCTAAGGAATACAGGAAGATGGGCAGCAGCGTCTTTCCGTGTATCAACATCCCACACTGCGCTCGCCAACCCGCTTGCCAAGCGTGGCGAGTATGGCAACTACCCCTCATGGAGATCCATGAGAGAGGCCTCTGTTCAGTAGTGGACGTTTTACGGCTGAAATGATGAAGCCTCTGAAACTGGACTCAACTCACAAGAACCCGTTGAGATCTTCGAAGTCGCTGCAGCCAGCCTTGCAGGGCGAGAAGTACGTCGCCTGCGAGTCCACGGCGCACACGGGACTGAACCCGTGCATGGCGGAGTCACACCTGGAAACCACACCGTTGAACATCTATACTAAAATATATTACAATCTAGCCAGATTGGCCAATAAGTAACTTAATGCTAACTTAGTTTTATAAGAATGTAAACTGTAAGATAGTGTCCATCAGCACTTTTCTTATTGTGTCTAATTAAGGGGAAAACATTTTGTTATTGTGTTCTTTGTTTAAAATATAATATACACTTGCACTGTCACTGACACCGTTGAACATGCTGATTTTTTTTGTTATACGACAACATGACGGGACAAGCCGAAGGCTCATCTGATGTTAACCTCTACCTATTACAACTGCAATACCGCGGTGATTACGTTTACTAAGCATAATAATTTGTTGTACTCTTTTTATTTGTATAACTCTGTATCTATTTGGTTTTTTATTTTGAAAACTTGTAACGTGTCAACGCGCATCAAAGGTCCTGCCAAAATACCAGCGTTGGTCCATAATAATTATGTGGAGCAACGTTATGCTGAGGCAGGACCTTTTGGTCCACAAATCAGACAATTAATAATAAATAAATAATGCTCGACAAAACACACAGCATCATCTAGCCCCAAGCTAAGCAGAGCTTGTGTTATGGGTACTAGATGACTGATATACTTAATACATTATACTACATAGATAGATATTTTTATTATATATAGAAAAACACCCAGAACACCCTGAACAAATATCTGCACATCGTACAGACATTTGTCCCGAGGCGGGAATCGAACCCGCAACCTCTAGCGTCGCAGGCGGACCTTCGCCCGCTGCGCCACAGAGGTCGTCAAATGTTAAATTAAAAGTAACAAAACATTAATCCTGCCTTACCCACAGTTCTGGCTGCAAGAGCCCGCTCCGTCCAAGCCCACGATCTCGCCCACGTCGCAACTCAGCGCTGACGTGAGGGCCAGTAGCACAGCACTACTATGGCCACTGCTCCTGGTGCCTTACCCACAGTTCTGGCTGCAAGAGCCCGCTCCGTCCAAGCCCACGATCTCGCCCACGTCGCAGCTCAGCGCTGACGTGAGATCCAGTAGCACAGCACTACTGTGGCCACTGCTCCTGGTGCCTTACCCACAGTTCTGGCTGCAAGAGCCCGCTCCGTCCAAGCCCACGATCTCGCCCACGTCGCAACTCAGCGCTGACGTGAGGGCCAGTAGCACAGCACTACTATGGCCACTGCTCCTGGTGCCTTACCCACAGTTCTGGCTGCAAGAGCCCGCTCCGTCCAAGCCCACGATCTCGCCCACGTCGCAGCTCAGCGCTGACGTGAGATCCAGTAGCACAGCACTACTATGGCCACTGCTCCTGGTGCCTTACCCACAGTTCTGGCTGCAAGAGCCCGCTCCGTCCAAGCCCACGATCTCGCCCACGTCGCAACTCAGCGCTGACGTGAGTGCCAGTAGCACAGCACTACTATGGCCACTACTCCTGGTGCCTTACCCACAATTCTGGCTGCAAGAGCCCGCTCCGTCCAAGCCCACGATCTCGCCCACGTCGCAACTCAGCGCTGACGTGAGGGCCAGTAGCACAGCACTACTATGGCCACTACTCCTGGTGCCTTACCCACAATTCTGGCTGCAAGAGCCCGCTCCGTCCAAGCCCACGATCTCGCCCACGTCGCAGCTCAGCGCTGACGTGAGATCCAGTAACATTAATTGTCAAATTAATTAAAACAAATTAAAAGTAACAAAACATTAATTAGTTTTAATTAATTTGACAATTAATGTTTCGTGGGGGGGGGGGGGGCAGTAGAATGTTACCCCTCCTCTCATACCCATGGATGCAGTAAGAGCCTGCTAAGTGATACCTCTGAAAGATGGGCAGCAGCGTCTCTCCGTGTATCAACATCCCGTTCTGCGCTCGCTAACCCGCCTGCCAAGCGTGGTAAGTATAGCAATTACCCCTCAAGGAAATCTATAGGGGAGGCCTGTGTTCAGTAGTCGACGTTTTATGGCTGAAATGATGGTGATGTATGACTTTTAAATAATTATGTTAATTGGTTTATGTTTGTTTTATGGATGACCATTCCAATATGTCATATTGGAGTTAAAGCCTTTGCATCTATTATAGATGATTTATACAGCGTCAGCAACTGGTAATCATGCTGTACGGGACGTTGCAGTGCCTAGGACATTGTATGGATTGATTGTGATGGATTAGGCTTGCCCAGCACCTATACCAGCCTCTCAGCTTAGTCAGCTATTATTCAGAGGAAAGAACAGGTCAATACGTCTGAAGCTAACTAAGCCGCGGGTTTCCTCACGATGTTTCTTTCACCGTTAAAGCTCGTGTTAAGTGTGCACATACATTTTTCAAGAAAGAAAAATCCATTGGTGCACGGTCGGTATCGAACCCAAGACCTTCGGATTGAAAGTCGGAGGTACATACCACTCGGCCAACACGGCTTTTTTGGAGATATTTATATTTTATATAGATATTGGAGTAGACCATCAATAAATACATTTTCTTTCATCTTTCACACATCACAACTCAGCGCTGACGTGAGATCCAGTAGCACAGCACTACTATGGCCACTGCTCCTGGTGCCTTACCCACAGTTCTGGCTGCAAGAGCCCGCTCCGTCCAAGCCCACGATCTCGCCCACGTCGCAACTCAGCGCTGACGTGAGGGCCAGTAGCACAGCACTACTATGGCGACTACTCCTGGTGCCTTACCCACAGTTCTGGCTGCAAGAGCCCGCTCCGTCCAAGCCCACGATCTCGCCCACGTCGCAACTCAGCGCTGACGTGAGGGCCAGTAGCACAGCACTACTATGGCCACTACTCCTGGTGCCTTACCCACAGTTCTGGCTGCAAGAGCCCGCTCCGTCCAAGCCCACGATCTCGCCCACGTCGCAACTCAGCGCTGACGTGAGGGCCAGTAGCACAGCACTACTATGGCCACTACTCCTGGTGCCTTACCCACAGTTCTGGCTGCAAGAGCCCGCTCCGTCCAAGCCCACGATCTCGCCCACGTCGCAACTCAGCGCTGACGTGAGGGCCAGTAGCACAGCACTACTATGGCCACTACTCCTGGTGCCTTACCCACAGTTCTGGCTGCAAGAGCCCGCTCCGTCCAAGCCCACGATCTCGCCCACGTCGCAACTCAGCGCTGACGTGAGGGCCAGTAGCACAGCACTACTATGGCCACTACTCCTGGTGCCTTACCCACAGTTCTGGCTGCAAGAGCCCGCTCCGTCCAAGCCCACGATCTCGCCCACGTCGCAGCTCAGCGCGGCCGTGAGGGCCAGTAGCACACCCACCACGACGGCCATCACTCCTCCAACTCGTGACGCTGTTGTGGCTTTCACACCGTCGCTGCGACGTGTTGAGAATCGTACGCGGAATATCTGGAACATTCGATTGCGAAGGGTTGGTAAACAAAAACACTAAACAAATGATCTATGTTAGATTTGACCAGAATAAGTATTTATTTAATTCTTTGTGCACAAAAAACAATGTACAGAGAAGTACTGAATGCTAATAGTATTCGAAGTTCATAAGGCCAGAGTCCATAGAGGTTTTTTTTAGACAAACTCCCTCAATCTTAGGCCATATTATATGTGTTTTCATGTTAGATGGTGGCCAAACGCTCTACTAACAAAATTCAAAATAAAATAAAATCCTTACATAACTTTTTTTATATATTAAACAAATTTTTATCCAAATAAAGAAAAAACGTGAAATAATGATAAAACTAACAATGAATGTGTTTCTCAAGAAAAAGTGAAAAATAAAGAATAATTTATCTGTTTTTAACAGTTATGTGAAAAATCAGTAGTCAGTAAAACCACCCAATGACGTTAATAACGGTCCTGCAACGGTTTTTCATGCTTTGGATTAAGTTATCCAAGATTATTATTATTAAAATAATTTACTAATTTGATTGCAGAATTGTTTATCCATACACATGTGTAATATGATGTATACAGCGTCAGCAAACAATTTATGCTCTACGGGGATGCAGTGCCAACATTGTTTTTATTTGGATTGGCTTGCCCAGCACCTATAACAACCTGTCAGCTTAGTCGGCTATAATTATTTAGAGGAATGAACCTGTTAATACGTCTAAAGTTGGCTAAGCCAGGAGTTTCCTCACGATGACCTGTCACTTACTGATATTGATGCTGGTTTGAATCTGGCTGGAATCATTTTTATATCCAAAATAAAAATTAATGATACGTATAGACAGGTCCTTACCATGACAAAGAATACGATGACTAGAGTGCGAAAGATATCGGAGAGCGCTCTTGAAGTCTGTGGATCCTGTCGGTACACCTCCACGTGGAACCTGGCCTGAAATGAATACAATCCTAAATATTTGAATAATCCATTATTATATTTTCTATTATCACCGACATAACCAAACGGATTAGCACGTTGAAGTGGCAATGGGCAGGCCATGTAGCTCGCAGAACAGATGGCCGATGGGGCCGAAAAGTTCTCGAGTTGAGGCCACGGACCGGCAAGCGCAGCGTAGGACGTCCACCAACAAGATGGGATGATAACCTGGTGAAGACCGCAGGTCGACGGTGGATGCAGATCGCTTCCAACCGCAATAACTGGAAATCCATGCCCTATGTCCAGCAGTGGACGCCCTACGGCTGAAATGATGATGATGATGATGATATTTTATATTAAAACTTAGACAATTCAAAACCATTATATCAGCCGTAGGACGTCCACAGCTGGACAAAGGCCTCCCTCATTGATCCCCAGGTATCGCGGTTAGAAACGGCCTGGATCCAACGCCGACCTGCGGTTATTACCCAGTCGTCTGCCCATCTTGTAGGTGGACGTCGTGAGCTGCGCTTGCCGGTCCGTGGCCTCCATTCGAGAACTTTGCGGCAACATCGGCCATCGGCTAAACGATTTTTTAGTTATAAATCTGCTGCACAGTTTACTACGCCATGTAGATAAACAGTGCATAAACGGTGAACTCCCGAATTTTGAAAAACAAACCTGATGCACTCGAACCACACAAAAAATGCTTTATCATCTGAGCCGTAGGACGTCCACTGCTGGACAAAGGCCTGTCTCATAAATCTCCAAGATCATGAGGGGTTGTTGCCATACTCACCACGCTTGGTAGGCGGGTTAGCGAGTCCAGTGCGGGATGTTGATACACGGAAAAACATATCCCTTATATATATCCCTTATATCCGATTATTATATCCCGATTAGATATATCCCTTGGCAGATTCTTACTGCATCCACGGGCAAGAAAGGAGGGTCAAAATTCTACTACCGGCACCGACAACGGCTTAAGAAAATGCTTTTGTAGTTATGTCTTGTCTTGTCTTTTTATTTTATTGCTTTTTGTGTTTGGTTTTACACGATTCCGCCAGTGTCCAGTTTATAAATTCTTATATTATTTGGCTGGCCATGTTGGCGGCCATTTTATCTTTTGTAGTTATTTTTCAGACTACAGTTATATTCGGAAGTATCGTATCGATTTGTCAAAATGAACCTCACCTTTATACCGAATGTGGCCATGTGATCTTGAAAGTTGAGGTCTTAAGAACATACCTGAACATAAGCACGGTCATATTGCACGAAGCCCAGCACAGCCGCAGTGAAAAGACCCATTGACAGCGTCTGTAGCACTAGAGCCTTGTTCCGCGCCAAACGCCCCAGGGATACCCAGTAACCTGGACATGAAGAGAAAATTTAGGCCTTTGTGTCTTTTAAACTAGATTTGTTTTTCTCCTGTCTCCTGACTTGTGCAATTTGGTCGAAATATTGGGTAAAAAACATTATTTACGTTACAATTACCTAATGTGTTCTGAACTCGAAAGTTTAAAGAATAAATAATAAAAAAAGAATAAAATCAACTTTATTTGGAGCATCAAAATTTTTTACAAACTTAGAACTAGACAGTTTGTTATTATGACAAACTGAAAGTTACAATAATGAATAAGACAAAAAATAAAATAAACAAGATGCTTCAAATTGGTGTCCGACTCAGCATAAATGTTGTGTAAATCTAAGATTACCACAACGCTGATCTTCCGTCAGAAACCAACCTGGGCTGTTACGCACGAGATAAACAATTACTTAATAATAACTACACTACTTAAATACGGGTCTAAAACATAAATAACGACGTATACACTACTTTATTTGGCAAACACTGAGAATAATCCAAATTGAACTAAAATCATTATACACGTAGAGAAATACAAAAAAGAAATAATAATAATAACACTGACGAGCATAAAGAATAAGATAAAATAGTAATGGCAAGAAGACAAATTGTAAGGTGCGGATAATAATAATTGAGCAAAAGAGGTAGAAAGGAACATAGAGTAAGAGAGATGGGATTCATAGTAGTGAGATCTCGTGAATGAAATCATTCATTTTCTTCTGACCTTCCAAGAGCATTTTCTTTAAATTTAACCTAAAACTTTGAATGCCTGAAAGAAAACACGTTCCACTCACCAGTTGAAACAGGTCTGTCCTCAGGAAACTGCACCATCTGAGAAGGGAAGAGAGTGAAGAGTATAGCGAACATAAGAGTGAGGGAAGACAGAGACAGCTGGGCTTTCCACCACTTCTCGGTTATGGAGCTGTTCTGCAGCCAATTCTGAGAGCTCAGCCCGAGCGAGAGGGTTATGGAGATCAGGATACCTGGAAAATACGAAAGTTACATATGGTTTGAAAGGACGTGGACGTGTCTATGTTTTGTTATTACAAACTATAGAAATAAAGTGAGTGATTTCCTGAATTATTCAGTAGAAACGGTTAAACCACGCGATATAAAATGGCAAGTGTTCATTGAAAATGTACCATTTATTCTTTCCTAGAGTGGTGAATGTAGATATAATGTTGGAACTGCCACGAAATGTTGGAACAATATTCCACCTCCTCTGTACTATATGAAATCAATGTATTCATTACAGAAAGCCTTGAAAATTATGCTTTTAAATGTAAGTAATAATTATAATACTTTATAACATATACTTCACAGCAGTTTTCAGCGATAATGGTCGTTCTGTGCACCTAAAAAATTGTTTTTAGTATTTTTATAAAATTTTGTATGAAAAGTTAAAATTGAGTTGTGCTACTTTTATTTGTTTCTTTGTTTTTTATCAATATTTTATCATGTTACTAAACTACAGTTCTGTTACGTAACTTTCTTATACCGTTATTATTCTTATTATCAGCCATTGGTATCCCACTGCTGGAAAAAGGCCTCCCCCCATTATTATAGCGTAAATAAAATTAAAAAAATATATATTGATTACCATAAAAGTAAGGTCCATTCTCCGGCTTGTGGTCGTCGAGGTAGGTCAGTCCGTGGGCCCACACGCTGGCCTTGGCGAGCGTGCAGCACATAGCGCAAAAGACAAGCAACATCAAGCGAGCTGGTGACGTCACGTCTTCTATGGGGCTGGAGGGAGCTTCGGTGCTGCATAGTTCTGGGAATTAGTGAAAGATTAAATAAATACATACTTATTTTACAAAAAATAATAGTCCATCTAGCCGTTTTCGGCTGCTGTGGCTTTATTCTAGAGTGAAATCTAACCTTTTGTCCCCGGCGGGGATCGAATCTGTTATTAAACCAACTGTGCCACGGAGTAATGCTGTCGGTAAAACAAAGATTATAAAGCAAGCACACCGCCGGTTCATTAAATTGGGTCTTTTTCGTTGAAAAATAAAAGGATTGTTAAGTAAAATAAATAGTCACCAGAATACATCTTCTAAGCCTTAGTAGCGCTGTCAACGTTTACTGCTGGATCTGGACGCCCTAGACCTCCAAGTTCATGAGGGGATTGTTGCCATACTTACCACGGTTGGCAGGTGGGTTGACAAGCGCAGCGTAGAATACTACGAATAATAGACTAAAAGTAAAAAAAAAACTTTTAACATACATTTCTTTGACAAGCTTTTTTATTTCATATATTGTGTAAAGACGTTTTTAGTTGACATTAAACGTTAATGGAAAATATTTATTTTATTATTTTTAGTGGATACGTTTAAATAAAAGCTTGTTTGTTAAAAAGTTTTTTTTTACTTTTAATTTATTTTTTACGTTTTAGTTACTTATCACTGGGCAGTTGGTTTCTTATCTGATCATCTCATGACCGCCATGTTGGATTTAGAGTCATGTCATATAATTTTTCAAGTAACTCTCAGCAAGGCCTTTGATACTCATATTGTAACAGTGCATTAAGAATAACTAGTCCGCCATCTTGGGTGTTCCGCCATGTTGGATTTAGAGTGACGTCACATAGCTGACCATGCATTGTCATCCAAAGTAAACATGTATACAAAATTTCAGCTCAATTGGTTGAAGATATCTGCTTCAAAATTGAGTTGCAAGATTCCAAGATTAAGAGTTACATATTTATCATTAAGAGTCAAAAGCTTGTAAAATACATAGGACTAATCTACCTATTTAAAACTAGCCGCAGTCCGCAGTTTCACCCGCGTTAGTTTCCGTTCCCTTGGGAATACGGGGAAAAATATAGCCTATGTTACTCAGGGATAATGTTGAATTCTAATGGTAAAAGAATTTTGAAAATCGGTCCAGTAGTTTTTGACTTTATCCGTTACAAACATACAAAATACAAATCTTTCCTCTTTATAATATAAGTATAGATGTAGAAGTATAGACGGGTGCTTGTGAATCTCACCAATAAACGGAAGTGTGAAGTTCAAGAAAGGCACAGCCAATATCAGGAAGCCGCTGACAGAAGCTAGCCCGAGGGTGGTGGACAGCGCGTAGGTCCTCTTGTCCCGTCCCCACCACGCCAGCAGTGGCCCGAGGAGGAACTCCGTGCCACCAGAACCCACTTTCACCCAGTCTGGAAATTCATAGATGTCAGGATGTATTAGAATCCGCTGGTTCTCGCCAGCTAGCAGCATCGACTTCTCGCAGTTTATAGGTACCTTATTTTTGTAAATTTATACTCGTAACATAATTCAAACGAGTACATAAAAAAATAATCCAAATGTATTTTTTTTTTGTTCAAATAATTTCATTATTTATTTTAACAAAAATACCTACTTCAATGACAAAATGTAAAATGTGGCTGAAAGTACCCAAACCGCTATAAGTATGCTTATTTATTTTTTAAAGGAAAACCAAAAGCACAATATATATGTAATGTATACGAGAAGTAACATAGTTAAAAATAGGAAGCCAATAAAAGGTTTTCACGTATATAAATAATATATTATTATATTAGATTATCAAGGATTCTATCGGATTCTATATAAGGATTCTATATAGAACTGGATTTAAATGCAAGCAAACATTATTATGTGAAACAAAAAACCCAACCGCAGTTTAAATTTAAGGAATAACACTAGGGAATATACCTAGACACACTCCAGTACATACTATTACATTATTTATATTATATTCTATTAAATTCATTCCAATGACCTGATGCTGATGATGAAGATGTGTAGGTAAGTATGATGAAGATAAATAAATAATGATGGACAATACACACAGCATCATCTAGCCCCAAGCTAAGCAGAGCTTGTGTTATGGGTACTAGATGACTGACATACTTAATACATTATATACTACATAGATAGATATTTTTTATTATATATATAGAAAAACACCCAGAACACCCTGAACAAATATCTGCAGATCATACAGACATTTGTCCCGAGGCGGGAATCGAACCATCGGGTTCGATCGTCATAATTACCTACACATCGGTGTAGGTAATTATGATGAAAATGTGTAGATAAGTATGATGAAGATGTGTAGGTAAGTATGATGAAGATAGATAGATAGATAGATAAACTCTTTATTGTACATTCACCATATAACATAAATGTGTAGGTAAGTATGATGAAGATGTGTAGGTAAGTATGATGATAAGTGGATGGGGATGTACCCGATTTATCTTAGCCATCTTTCGATGTCGTTACCCGTGAGTTTTGTAATATTGAGTTTTGATAACCACCTGTGATGTGCCTGTGATCTTTCTTATCAGCTCCAATTCACCAAATCGTAATTTCTGAATGCAAATACCTTGAGCTAAATATGCCAAAATCACTATTATGTTTACCTACAACATTTGAGGAGCTCCCTCGATTCCTTATGGGTCCCTAACTGGACATCAAAACTGAGTTTTGAAAAAAATAGGACCTAATTCAAACCACAGAATAATTCTGTGTTCTATGATTAATTATTTATTTATTAAATTATTTATTGCACAAATGGAGGACTTAATGCAAAAAGCATTTTCTACCAGTGTAGTGTGAGCGCAACATCAGCACATCCCTCTAATGACATAGCCGGGTAATGTATCGTTGAGGGTAATGTATTTTAACATTGTACAAGTAAAAGAGAAACGATTGCACCTTTCTACAATAAACAGGTATCCACCAATATGAACCTCTATCACTCGCAGCGTTTACCCGAAATTACTTACACCAGTCATCCAAAAAAGTTAATAACAAAAAATATGATTACATTTTTTTTGTATGCTAAGCAAATAGCAATTCTTGAAAGGGTATAAAAATATATTTCAAAACTTCAGAACTTCACCTTTACACACTGCTCCCAGCATTCCAGAGGTTTCCTATTTTTGCCATTTTCATACAAAAATGTTACACTTCTTGTTATAACTTCTGAGTATAACCTGTCTGCCCTGAGGTATACCAAACCTTGATTCTTGGAGGGCATCATCTGGCCGCCGACCTTGATGTTTGGTATAAATTTACAAGTTGAAACCTTCAACCGTTTCGGAGGAAAAGGGTCCTGACAGACAGACAAACGAGTGATCCCATAAGGGTTTTCTCCTCGTAAGGTTCAAAACCCTAGAAATACCCAGAACCGGGTATTTAACGTCCACAAACATTCTAACCTTCGACAGCCGCAGGCATGTATGCAGCCCCGCTGCTTCTCCTCAACAGCAGCATCACATTGGTCTCCAGGAGAATGAGGATCAGCAGCGTGCCCTGGAGAAACAGGTCGAAGCTCCGGAGGACCAGGATGTATGTCCGGAGGAAGTGCCATACTTTGTGGATCACTGGAATTATGCAGATACTATCTGTATGACCCGTAAGTATTTTATTTTTCAAGTTTTGGCTTGTACTTAGAATTGAGCCGTAAATAGTAAAAGATTAAAAAAATGTTTATAACTTGGCCAAGTTTTATGTAGAATGTTTGTAAACCAACTGCATGTATACTTTGAATATACTTGACCTAAGTAAAACTTTCTTTCTGTTGGTTTTTATACTTATTTCCCAATTATTGGGGATTTGTGACTCCCTATAATATAAGTTATTATTGTCGACCAAAAAACCAACACATAGGAAGCAATTCAATTTTAAAAAAGTATGAATTTCCGTTTCGGGTTAGTGCTCATATTATAATACAATCTGTAATTATTTTTTTATTCTTATCAATAACTATTTCGTTACGTACAGTATGGTGCCACAGCGTGCTATTTGAATAAAAGCGCTTTACAGGAAGTCCTGCTAGGGGTACTTGTAAAATTACCTGGCCCTGGACAAACCCCACACAGAGATACCGTATGGTACACTGATTATCGACTTATCGTCTTAATCTGGATTATGTCGTTAATTATTTTAAATAGAATAATAAAAACAACTTACGTATACAAATTACAGATAAAGTCTTGCTGATTAGTGATTACCGAATAAATAAGCCTTATGAACTTAATTCGATAAAGGTTTTTATTGAATACTTGATGAGTTAGCCCAGGTGATACAAGTAATCCTTATTAGCCACCCCAAAGGGGTGCCAACGGAAATATCATTTTTTTATTATGTAAATAAATCAAATTAAATGAAGTCGTGTTGATAGCTGCGAATAACTCGAAGATTCAAGTTAGATTGAATGTCGGGGGTACATACGTACCACTCAGCCAACACGGTTTTAACTTAAGATTAAATGTCTCTATTTTCTCTTGATAGTGGTAAGTGGACGTGTCTATGTTTTGTAATTAAAAACTATGGAAATAAAGTGAATAAATTTTAAGTAATTATTAGGATTAAAATTTTAATTTTTCTGAAGTCGTCAAGTATCTATTTGCTAGTAAAACAGCTATTGACATTTTTCTAATATTGTCAGGATGTTATTGTGCAAACTTTCATGGAGCTGCCACATCACCTTACGTAATAATAAGACCATAGGCAAAATAATAATAAACCACAAAATAACAATTAGTCTTTGTTATTCACTATTCGCATCAATTAAGAAAATGACTAACATAGATAATCTACTTGAAAAGTATAAAGATAATCTATTTAGTGCTTAGTCCACTGCCTCGTTTGCTCTATTCTCTCTCTCTCTCTCTCTCCCTCTCTCTCTCTCTCTCTCTCTCTCACACACACACACACACACACACACACACACGAACTAGGTTGCCTGGAAGAGATTGCGTTCAGTGATAAGGCCGCCTGTTCAATGACCAACTGCTTTTTTATAACCCGCGGCTTAGTCGGCTTCAGACGTATTTACCCGACTAAGCTGAGAGGATGATATACATAGATGTTGGGCAAACCTATACCATAACAATGTCGCAGGGAATGCAGCGTCCCTTAAAGCATAATTACCAGTTACTGACGATGTATAAATCATCTTTAATAGATGTAAATGCTATGCTTTTATTATAAGTAGGTACATTTTGTGGTGATTAATAAAGATTTGTCTGTTATTGTTATGTTAAACGGGTTTTCTACTCACGTTAATTATTCGTTGAAAACCCGTTTAACATAATAATGAATAGTGTAACTCACGAGTAATTTGAAAGTTGTCTATTATATCTAATCTTTGGTCACTCACCATTGTTCTTTTGTAGAAACATTTTTGTATCACTAAAACACGTTGTAATGGGCAATTTACGCTAAATCACGTTATTTCCAATAAAACACGACCAATATTTATTTTTAGCACTAGTCTACGGTTTTTATACATTTTTCACGTATTTCTGTGAAACATTCTCGTGGACATATTTTAGTTCCCAGTTTTGTAACATCCTACCGACAGATTTGCTATCGTTAAACTGATCCATGGCCAACTCAAGCTGATAGTGTTATCCATGTTTTTATTCTTATCTATGTACATATATGCAGGCGGCCGAGTGTATGATGTGGCAGTTTGCGATGTGCCTAGGCATGTCATACGCCGACATTTCATGACATACCCGGTTTAACACTTCGGCGATCACTGACTATTCTATTGCATTAGTATTTCAACAAACATGAAAGTAATTTATTTATACTGGGGAAGGAAAAAGCTACTTTCTATTACAGTAAGTCTATACCAGCCCAAATTTGTCCAGGTAGTCATATTGATATGACAAAATAGTATGACAACTCGGAAGTAGCGTAATATTGGCGTCAGGTTTTTCAGATTTTTTCAGGAATTACAAAACATTCGGATTTGATATTTCGAGCTTTGAGAAATTTTCCATGGTTTTCTTAAAATTGCTAGCTGGTTTTCATGATTTTCATTTTCATTTCGTGTTGGCCGAGTGGTATGTACCCCCGACTTTCAATCCGAAGGTCGTGGGTTCGATACGGGCAGTGCACCAATGGATTTTTCTTTCTTGAAAAATTTATGTGCACACTTAACACGTGCTTTAACGGTGAAGGAAACATCGTGAGGAAACCCGCCGCTTAGTTAGCTTCAGACGTATTGACCTGTTCTTTCCTCTGAATAATAGCTGACTAAGCTGAGAGGATGGTATAGGTGCTGGGCAAGCCTAATCCATCTAACAATGTCCTAGGCACTGCAGCATGTTTACCATTTGCTGACGCTGTATAAATCATCTTAATAGATGCAAAGGCCTTACTTTTTACCAACAGAAAAAACCCAAAAACTGCTTCATAAAAACAAAGATTTCACTTAACAGGTGAACGAAACCAATTTATGCCACTAAATTCTGTACATAAAAGTCTATCACCCATTTCAAAATGGTGTTTGGATTTTATATTATAACCTATTGTTATTTACCTTATATATGTAGCAATAAACAAATATATATACAAATGTGCTATAACGTTATAAAGTTTTATTTCAAAAATAATGGTAAAAATACAGCATTCGTTATTATTTATTTATCAAAACAAAATCAAATTATGGTATAAATAAATGGAAGCCATTCCTTTGTTAGTCGCCGAACTAGGTAGTCTAAGGTTGTCTTCAGGGCTTCTGGCAAAACAGGAGCTTTTCAGCCTCGCCCTGAAATTAAACAATGATTAAAACAAAATCTTCATCTTATCAGCGCTACATGACGATCTCCGGCATTAAGTAGAAAATAAAAGTAATTTTTTTTTACCTACATTATGTTCCAATTATTATATTTTTATTTTTTATTTTATTTATTATGGAACAACAAACAGCTACATTATATATTTTAAGTACATTCTTTGTAGGTACATTCATAGAATGTTAAAGTGGTTAATAATGTAGCCCACAGCGTTATTCACAGATTAAAACATTATTTTCAAACAGAGAGTCTAAAAGCAGTACAATTAGAAATAATTAGGTATAAATGAATGTTTTTTTTAAAAGTCTTATAAATTGTAAAAAAAAAGATATTGTTTCTGTGATGAACCATTATGTTTTTAGGAGATCAATGTCTGCCTTGAAAAGAATATAATTCACTAGATTTCTAAATTTATATAAAGAAGAGATAAAAATGTCTATATCTACGAATAAGATATTATAGGACTCAGTCATACGACGAATAGGGATACGACATCCCGAGTTAGTGCGGCAGGAAGTTAGCGCAAACAGCGTACAAACGCGAGTAGCTCTTGGAGTACAGGTTCTTGGAACGACGTAGCACAATTTTGCAACGAGGTCAGTACAGTCAAATTTATTATGTACAATACTGTATAAGGTAACAACATCGAGGTATTTGCGTCTAGATTCGAGGGTGAGGAGCTTATACTTGGAGAGTAAGAGAGAGTATGAGTAGTGTTGATGAAAACATTTGTAAGTCATTGAACGCAAGTACTTTCGCTGGACCCTCTCTAACGCCACAATGTATTTGTTGTAAAAGGGATTCCAAATCGGGACCGCATATTCAACCTGTGAGCGTACCAGTGTTTTATAAAGATATAGGAATGTCGATGGTCGCCTAAAATCTGCTGAGGATCTCATGATAAAGCCGTACATCTTAAAGGCTCTATTGATAATGCTTTCAATATGCAAGTCCAAGTGGAGTTTGCTGTCTAAAATAATTCCAAGGTCCCTTAATACTGTAACTCTGTGAAGGGGAGCGCCGCAAAGGCTATATGGGAAATTAATACAATTGTGATTTTTAGTAAAGTTAATAAAATTACATTTTGGTAAGCTGAGGTGAAGTTTGTTGGTGTTACAATATGTAGTAAGTCTATTGAGATCTTCCTGAAATAAGATGCAGTCGTCTAAAGTTTTAATGGGCATGTAGGCTTTGAGGTCATCAGCATATAACAAAAATTTTGAATTTTGAAAGCAGAGGTCGATATCGTTTATAAAAAGTATAAATAGAAGAGGTCCTAAGATTGAACCTTGGGGTACTCCAGAGGTAACGTACATAAGTTTACAAAAAGTGTTATACATTTTACAATTTGGAAGTAAGTTATATGTAATAATAATCGTGCAGTCTTACACTATTTTAACTAAGGTACAATAAAGTTATAATCTATTCATCATCATTATCATTTCATGGTGGACGAAGTATGCAAGTCAGCGGGACTTGCATACTTTCGTCCACCATGTCTGCTGCTCATCCGAAGAAGTATTCCTTAGCAGAGGAATCATCCACGAACACAAGGGGAGGAGCAATATTCTACTGCTGACACCCCACGGCAATCTACGAGCTCTGTGGCGCAGTAGGCGAAGGTCCGCCTGCGACGCAAGAGGTTGCGGGTTCGATTTCCGCCTCGGGACAAATGTCTGTACGATCTGCAGATATTTGTTCAGGGTGTTCTGGATGTTTATCTATATATAATAAAAATATCTATATATATGTATGTACTATAATTATATCAGTCATCTAGTACCCATAACACAAACTCTGCATAGTTTGGAGATAGATAATGCTGTGTGAATTTTCCAGCATTATTTATTATTATTATTATAATTAAGAAACATTCGAATTCAAATCACCTCGCCGTGGGGTGCCGGCAATAGAATGTTACCCCTCCTCTCATGCCCGTGGATGCAGTAAGAGCCTGCTAAGGGATACCTCTGGAAGATGGGCAGTAGTCTTTCCGCGACCAACACCCGTACTGCACTCGCCAACCCGCCTGCCAAGCGTGGTGAGTATGGCAACAACCCTTCATAATCACTTGGATCCATGAGGGAGGCCTACGTCCAGCAGTGGATATCCTACGGCTGAGATGATAATGATGATATAAATGAACGTACCTGAATAAGCTTGTAGATAGCATTGACCGCATCTTCATTCCTGCAGTTGACAGTACCAGTGACTCCGGCAGACCGTTTCCCTCCCCAACTCGACGTAAAAGTCAGCTGAGCAGAGCTGATGAAGACCAGGCAAGCCAGGACACAAAAGAAGGTTACACTCTTCAGAGACATTGTTATATTTTGTTAAAGGAGGTTAGTTCAAGAAACACAAAAGAGATTGTAACTTAAAGAAGAGATTTAAAAAGTTTAGCACTGTAAATAGGTTGTAAAAAAAGAAGTTTGATAGCAAATAATTGTTTGTTTTGAGGTTTTATTCAAGTGGACCTTTATTGGCGAGTGGTTGATGTGGTGTGACGATAAATGAAATAATGGGTGCTTTTATACTAAGAAAACGTGTGTATAGGTCAGTATGTATGAGATGGAAACAAATTGAAGAAACCTTGCAAGTTAAAAGCTAATTTAGTTTCTGGGCTACTAATAAGTGCGTAGGCACAGATATCTGTCGCTGTAGCACTTAGGTATGTAGTAGCCCAAAAAATGAATTAGCGCTGCAATGTTAATATCACAGTCAATAAGTAGTTTTCACTGAATTGAAAGTTGAGTTTTCGTCGCGCGGCCTTGGAGGCGGCCACGAACGGTGCTCATGAAGAAGGGCCTCTAAGTTAAGTACGTTTTGAAAGTCGTATTATATTTATTAGAATAGTAGTTTTTTTCTGCAATGTTTTTTATTTGGGTACTTTTAATCACAAGACCGCTTTTCGCGTCATTTCTCGAATATGGCGGCGCGAGCGGCAAAACTACAAGGTGGCAAATGAAAATTCTAAAAGAGCACATCGAAATATAATTTTATCTAATTTTAACTACCATTTTCAAACTTCAGAAAAACTTTTCAGGTAACCTCTTTGTCACCCAAACGACCCGGACTTGCCTTGTATTAGTAGCCCAGAATCTAATATTAGCTTGTCTTTGATTCTCTTATCTGTTTGTGGTACCAGTATCTTATGCATACCTATTTAAAACATGAGTTACTCGTACTAATATAATCTACATGCATTACAGAGGACAACCTCTCGTATTTAAGTACCCAGTTGCAGTTTTAGCAGCCGACTTGGATGGATATGGGTATAATAAATTTATTAACAATTAATATTTGCGGTGGTGGGTAGTTGACCCAATTACAACAAAAAAATAGCTCTAGCATTATTCCCTAATTAAAATTTAATTAGTGTGATTTAGTGTCTAACACATGTTCAGTTAAAAAGTTAATAACTTAATTCCTGCTTGAAAGTGTTTTCCTTTATTTTTGTGCCTTCTTACAAGTAAAATTGTGTCAACAAAATGTCACAAGCCAGTTTGGAGGTTATGTCCAAATCCATGGAGCAACTGAAGACAATGTTCAGGCTGGAGATGGACCAGATGAATGAAAGGATTGAGAACCCTACCTCTCCACGCCCTGCTTCCACTACTGCCGGCTTGAGTGCTGACTTCACCTCATTCAGAAACTTCGTAATGGGAGCCCTTCAGCTGCTACAAGATCAGCTTTATGTCATCAGTTGCGAGGTTGACAACATCGAGATGCGTAGCAGACGCAAGATATTGCTTCTTCATGGAGTGCCAGAAGAGTCCAAAGAGGATTCTGCAGGAGTTGTTGTGAGATTGGTCTCCCAGAAATTGCATTTGGACAACTTCAGTGGGAACTCAATAAGTCGCTGCCATCGTATAGGACCTCACAAAGGTGATAAGCCTAGACCTTTACTTTTTAAGCTTACGGATTCTACACAGCGTGGTAAAATCTGGCAGGCTAAAACTAAACTCAAGGGCACTGGTTTCACACTATCTGAATTTCTAACAAAATTACGACACGACATTTTCATCTCAGCTAGACAGCGCTTTGGTGTGATCAAAAGTTGGACTCAAGAAGGCTCCGTGTATGTTATTGGGGGTGACGGTGCCCGTTATCGCAGTAACAGCAAGCGAGAGCTCGAGAAAGTTCCACTTCCAAAACATGATGCGGCTGCGCCAAAACATACGTCGACGGCGGCGGCGGCGGCTGTAAAAGCCGTCAAAGAACCTGCTGCAACTACATTGAAGACCAGACGTGCCGCAGCAGCTGCCAGAAAGTGATTTTCTTAATCTAGCACCTACAATCATAGTTTTGTTCGCAATATTGTGATACCTTCACGTTTGCACAATTATTTTTTTTTCTTACTTTGTTTATATTTGTTAATTTTTCTGTCTGACAGTCATTGACACTGACAGATAACCAGTATTTTAGTTATTAGACTTGACGTGCATACAAAAGTACATCTTCTTCTTCTTTTGTTCTCGGCCACTATGTTTTTATTTCTTTTTGTTTTGTTTTCTATATTTGCTTATGAAAGAAAAAAAAAATATTTTTAAGATATTTCTAGCATTTATTGTAAGGTATTGTAGCTATGTATTTGTAGGTATATTGTTAATTATTATTGTGTTGAGTGAGGCTTAGATTTAACTTTTTGCTATTCTCTATTGAAAACGCACTATTCAAGCAGGAACTTTTTGGTAATTTAATTAATTAGTACTAAAAGGTACCTGTTGGTAGTAACTAATTAAATATTTATATATATATATATATATTTATTAGGTATAATTTTATTAAATAAGTATTGTATTATAATATTGTAAATTTATATATAGGATAAACTTATGAATAACTTGATTGGTGATGTTAGTGATGATGATTTTCAATCACTCTCGTCGGGTGGGTCCATCAGTGGCAGTGACGATAGCTTTTCCAGCCTTCCCTCTCTTTCTGATAATATACATTCTGTGTTCTCCGACGTACCTAGACATCTTAACGTAATACATATAAACGCTCAAAGCATACCCGGCCATTTCTCAGAAATGTTAGCCTCCTTTGTGGATATTAATATTCATGCAATTCTTATATCTGAGTCTTTCCTCAAACCGTATCTTCCTTCCACTGCTTACTCTTTACCTGGTTTTCGACTTATACGTAACGATCGTACTGGTAGTCGTGGGGGTGGTGTAGCTATATATCTCCGATCTCATTTACCATTTTCTATCATAAGCTTATCGCCACAACCGGCACCTCTTCATATCGGTGAGCATCTATTCATTGAAGTTTCTATATCTCACACTAAAATCTTCCTTGGCGTATACTATTCTAACTCTTGTCATAATAATTTCTTCTCCTCATTTGAAAATCTTCTTTCAAACTTTATTCCTGTTTACAGTCACTTCATTTTAATGGGTGATTTTAATTGTTGTCTCCTAAAGAAAGACCGTCGTTCTCTGTCAATGGAATCAGTTGTTAGGTCTTGCAACCTGCATATCCTTCCACTGCATGCTACTCATCATGCTCCAAACTCAACACCTTCTTTACTTGACCTTATGATTGTCTCCTCCCCAACCCTTATCGATAAACATGGTCAGTTTGCAGCGGATGGTTTCTCCTATCATGATTTGGTTTTTCTGTCATATAAAGTACGTACTCCCAAACCTAAACGTAGAATAATATTGCAGCGGAGTTTTGGAAGCATGAACATGGATGAATTTATCAGCGATTCTAAACAAATAGATTGGTCAGCGGTTTACTCTGCTCATACGATGGATGAAAAGGTTTCAATTTTCAATAGTCTTCTTACTCAGCTCTTTGACAAGCATGCACCTCTTCATCCGATCAAATTAAAACATTTACCTGCTCCATGGTTGACTGATGAAATAAAAGATCTTATACATAAGAAATCTGTAGCTAAGACTAGGTACAAGCTTAATGCTAGCGAGCTTAATAAAGAAAAGTATTTTAGCATTCGCAACCGGTGCAATCGGGTGTGCAGGGATGCTCAACGTCGCCATATCCATGATTCGGTCAGCAACGAAGATTCTGCTAAAGTCTGGAGGTTTCTCAGGTCACTTGGAGTGGGCAAATCTCGCCAGGATTCTATTCCGAATAATCTCGATATAGACAGCTTGAATCGACATTTTACTATTTCTTCCAATATGAGTCATGCAGTTAAAACCGACACTATTAACTATCTATCTTCACTACCGGTACCCAATCACTCTTCCTTCCTTTTTGATCAAGTCTTCCCGGTCGATGTCAAGAAAAGTGTTCTGTCTATATCGTCTAATGCTGTTGGTCTAGATGGCATTAGTCGTAATATGATTGTTCCGATCCTTGATCAAATACTTCCCTCTCTCTGCCACCTTCTAAATTTCTCTCTGTTGCATGGCACCTTTCCGAGCATCTGGAAAGACGCCCATATCATCCCTCTACCTAAAAAATGCAACCCGAAGTCCTTTTCTGATTATCGCCCCATCTCCATTCTTCCTTTCCTTTCCAAAGTTCTTGAGCGTATCGTCCATGACCAGTTTAACTCCTTTCTATCCTCGAATTTACTCTTGAATCCTATGCAATCTGGCTTTCGCAAAGGACATAGCACTGTCACTGCTCTCTTAAAAATAACCGATGACATTCGATTGGGAATGGATAAAGGGCAGTTAACAGTTTTAACGCTCCTTGATTTTAGCAACGCCTTCAATACTGTTGATTTTGACATATTGCTTGCGTTGCTTTACTCTCTCAATGTCTCCTCAACCGTAATTGACTGGTTCTCTAGTTACTTGCACGGGCGTCGGCAGCGTATACGCCTCGAAGAATCCTTCTCTTCGTGGTGCGATGTGTCTGCTGGGGTACCGCAAGGTGGCGTACTTTCTCCACTTCTTTTCGCTGTGTTCATCAACAATATCTCTCGTAATATCGCTTCTTCATTTCACCTCTACGCCGATGACCTACAAATCTATTCTCAAGCTTCCCCTTTACTTATTTCCCAAGCTATTGAAACTATAAATAGTGACTTACGTCTTATCACGGAGTGGAGTGTTCGACATGGTTTACTGATCAATCCTGATAAAATCCAATCCATTGTAATAGGCAGCTCAAGACTTGTCAATAATCTGGACTGGTCTGTAATACCAAAAGTAGTTTTTGATGGCACCGTAGTTCCATTTAGCGAAACCATCAAAAACTTAGGGTTAATGTTTGATCGCACCTTTTCGTGGGGGGCCCAGATGGAGACGACTAGTCGGAAACTGTTCGCGTCCGCTGGCTCCTTGAGAAGGATCCGTAACTTTCTACCTATTGCTACAAAAACAGCACTTGCTCATGCTCTCCTTCTTCCCGTGCTGGACTATGCGGATATCTGCTATCTGGACCTTACGCAGGAACAGCTTGATAAATTGGAACGCCTTCAAAATGTATGCATTAGATTTATATTCGGGCTCCGTAAATATGACCACGTATCCCAGTTCCGTGCCAAGCTGAAATGGCTTCCTATACGTCAGCGACGGAACCTGCATATTCTATCCCTTCTCTTTTCCATCCTCTTCAGTCCCTTTTCTCCTATTTATCTCAAAGAAAAATTCCAATACCTCTCCTCTCACGATTTATCTCTTCGGTCATCTGAAAACCTTCTTCTTAAAATACCTACACAAAAAACTTCATTTTATAGTGGCTCTTTTAGTGCCCAAGCTGTCAGACTGTGGAATGCTCTACCGCTTAGCGTCAAAACATCTTCGTCACTGCACACTTTTAAAAATAAGGTTTACCATCATTACCTGTCATCCTAAACTGGTTGACAACCTAATTCTGGTTATCCATTTCTTTTATTCCCGAATTTATTGATATTAATTATGTACTTATTAGTCTAATTATTTTATTTTATTTATTGAGATATGTATTAGTTTGTATGATGTTTTATAATGGTGTTTATAGTATTAATATTATGTATTAGTTTGTTTTTATTAGTTTTAGTTAAGTTAATAATGTATGTTTAAGTAGATGTACACTAAGTTACCTATTTTCCTAAAGGGATTGTAACCCACCGCCTTCTTCTTGCCCTATGCTCTCTGAATCAATTGGTTGCCTGGAAGAGATTGCTTCCAGCGATAAGGCCGCCCGTTGAATTGCCCAAAATTGTTTTATTATATTTTTGCTTGTTTTTATACCTCGGTATATTTTTTGTTACATGTGGTGATCAATAAAGTGTTATCTATCTATCTATCTATCTAATATTTTTTTGGAAGTTTAATTGACATTCGCGGTTGACGACTTTCGAGGCCCAGTGGGTTTAATTCCTGCTTAGAACCAGGAGGTTGCTGATTCAATCGCCGCTGCGGTACAAAGTGTTGGCTTTATCTACATATATTATTTGATTAGGGTCTGGTGACTTTTATGTATTACTAGCCAACTTCGTTTCGCCTACTACTAAAACTACTACTCGACTACCACTACTGCTAGTCTACTCCACTCCTACTCTAGTACTTACTCTATGACTACTAACTAGTTTATACTCTACTACTACTAGCTACTACTTAAATTAGGCAGAAATATAAACAGCTTGAGTTTAAGTTTAGTAGTTACTAAAAATAAACTTTCTGAACGCATCTTTAAATATTTGACAGCCGAAATATGTAATCGTCCTTAAATAATGTATGAGAATCATATTGCTGAGGCAATCCTCAGCAGAGTAGGTAGTGGTGGTAGCGTAGGTATTTTCAATTAAAAAAGAACTTAGGTAGTTCCTTTATAAGAAACAACGGAGTTTAAGTTACCCAATTAGAAAAATAGGCATTATTTTTACAGGCGAACCTCCCGAAAACCATAGGGCCGTTTTAAATAACAATACCTTTGCTTTACCTTGTCGATACCTAAACTGTAAATCGTTCAACTCTTTGACCAGTAGGTCAAAGAGTTGAACGATTTACAGTTTATTTACAGTTAATTATGCTACGGGGCAGTAGCCCCGTAGCATAATTATACTAATGAATATAGTATAACGAGTTTCGACGGCGTAGCACTGTCATCGCTACGCCGTAGCCGTTGCTACGCAGATCAGTAGAAAACTTTACGTAACTCAATATATGTTTAACCTCATCACCTTTATCATCATCATCATCTCAGTCGTAGACGGAATATAGTATAATGAGTTTCAACGGCGTAGCAGTGTCATCGCTACGCCGTAGCCGTTGCTACGCAGATCAGTAGAAAACTTTACGTAACTCATATGTGCGTAATCTTATCACCTTCATCATCATTCATCATCTCAGCCGTAGTCCACTGCTGGACATAGGCCTCCCTCATGAATTTCAAAGTACTGATCATATGAGGGGATGTTGCCATACTACCACGCTTGGCAAGCGGGTTGACGAGCATAGTACGGGATGTTGCACGGAAAGACGCTGCTGCCCATCTTCTTTATCCCTTGGGAGAATCTAACCGCATCCACAGGCATGTGCTAAAGAAGTCGTTTTCAAATCCTGAACAAACAGCCTGAAAAATGCTTTACGAAACGGACCTCAATTCATTACTTTTCCACTGCCCAGTCTAGTTTGCATCTTATTAACTTTTCCCGGCTTCTTTTCATTTGTGGGAAACCTTGGAAGATCTTAATTAGATTGCTGTATATAAGGACAAGCTTTCATTCCAACTGCCCATTCTAACTCGCGCATTTCAAGTGTAAAGTTTAGATAAAAAGCAAAGATGCATCGTGTTATCTATATGTTCCTGGTGTTGAGTGTACTCGCGGTTGTACAGTCGCAGCTGACTTTCAGGTATTTATTAAATTCTTTCTATGACATATTCACCACCTAACCTAATAGATATGTATATATATATATATGTACATATATAGATATATATATAATACCTAATAATATATTTATGTCTATAAATATTTTATTGTAACAGTTCCGTTTGTGTATTTGTAAATGAGACATAAATAAATATTATTTTCTTTTCTTTCTTTTCTTTTCTTTAATAATTAACTCTAATATTTCACACAGGACCATGTAACCAAAAGTAAACAGAGCTTGTGTAATGTGTTGGTACCAGATTATAGAATCATCATCATCATTTTCATCATCAGCGGTAGACTTCGTCCACGTGCAATGTGGACGTTGTTAGAAGAATACTTAAATATTTATTTTGTAAATACTTACATACAGGTACAGACAGGTACAAACAGTAGAAAAAATGTTTAGACCCAAGACAAATATCTGCAGAATAGCAAAACTTTGTTTCGAGGAGGGAATCGAACCCGTCTCTTGCGTATCATTAGACCAACTGCGCCACGGAGGTCGCCGCAGGAGGTAGTTGTTTGTTGACCCTGGTAATGCTTTTATCTCGGCTTCCTCTTACCCGATCGAGCTCACACAAAAAGTGATTTGAATATTTGGCTAAACAATGTTACAATAAAAAAAACCTAATCGTCTGCCTAGGTATTTTTTACCAACTTCGAAAAAAATTTGTAGGTTTTCAAGTCTTTTTAGGGTTGCGGATCAAAATGGTAAAAGGAACCCTTATGGTATCACTTTGTCTGTCTGTCTGTCACAAATGGATATCTCGAGAACTACTGATGCTATCGAACTTTGAATGGTTAAAGATAACACTTTTTTTATTAAAAGAAAAAATATTCTTATTATGATTGCAGCGGGGCGGATAGGCATCACAATTTTTTTAAGTGAAGTTACTAGGTCGTGTGGAGTATCATATGAAAGGTATTAATTTGCACTTTAATAAATAGTTTTTAGTTTTGCTTTAAGCCGTATAGTTTTCGACTTATTTACAAAAACATTGAAAAAAAAGTGTTCCCCCCTTATCTCTCCGAAGTTTGCAGAGATAAACCCCTAAAACTTTTATTGCTAATAGAAGTGTATGTAAAGATTACAGAAAAATCATAACGAACCCTCTAATTTGCATAGTTTTTTAGAAATAAACGAAAGTGTAAAAAATCTACATAAGTTCCGCTATCAGACAAGAGATGGCGCTGTTAAGATTCTCCAACAAATATAAACCGCCTTTAACATTAATTATATAGTATGATGGCACGGAACCCTCGGTGCGCGAGTCTGACTTGCTCTTGCCCGGTTTTATTTTTATCTTTGTTTCCTCAGAACTCCGTCGTTTATTTCATACGAACCGATTTGGAAAAAATATTTTTATTTCACATAGATACAAAAACTTGACTCTGATGATGGGATCCATGAGGTATTAAATAATTGTAAAAGTGTCTACTTGAGTTCCTCAAGGCATAGTTGCATGCCCCAAATTTGAACTTGCGGTTAGGTTCTGTCTCTTTAAAATGTTTGCTCACATAAAAAAAAATCTAGGAAATACTTAAATATAATAGGCGTATAGCGCTTTGGATATTTTGAGCAACAAGCCAAGGATTTTATAATTGAAGAAGAAAGAAGAAGAAGAAGAAAATCATTTATTTTTGACACACACACACACAACATATACAAATTATAAAGAAAACATAAAAGAATCAAATTAGGCTTACAGTGTTATACAAGTTTTAAACATATGTAGGTACAACCAATGCTGCGTGAGGTGAAAAAATGGACTCTGCCTCAGTATTACCGCAATCACGTAGCCGAGCTACGCGGTTGCGGCGCTGATATTCAGGCAGGTCCGTGTGATTGTACTCGGTATTGAAAAAAAATTAAACAATAATAATTACTCACGTAACATTTAGTTTACAAAATCATTATTTTCGTACTACATATTTAATGACCCATTTCAAAGTTTCTGTTATCAGAGACTTTATAGTCTCAAGAAATGTTTAAAACACTGTTAAAAAAACACATATTTTTAGCTTTAATCACCACAACAACAAAGTTTAAAGTCTTCGGGAATCGAATCCGCACGTGCGTCATACAGGTGCAAACTTTTTCTCGTACGCCTTTGCCAAATTGACAATATGATCATTCCAGCTCGGACTGGGGAAACGGCAAGCGGTCAGTTCGCCCGGAGTCAGACGCGTGCGCTAGTGAAGACAACATCTACGCAATCTACAAACTTATACAGGTGACTTAGCATCATCATCATCATCTCCCTGTCCTAACTCTCTATGCGGGGAGAGGATTGTGTAGGAGCAAAGCATGTTGTGCCGCATGCTTTCCTCTTACACTGTCCTCTCTCAGTCGTCATCTCGTCACTATTGGTAATATAAGTTACTAGCTGCACTCTACGGTTTTACACGCGTAGTTCCCGTTGCCATGGGACGGGGATAAGATATAGCCTATGTCAGTAGGGACAATGTAGCTTTCTAATGGTGAAAGTATTGAAAATCGGTCCAGTAGTTTTTCAGTTTATTTGTTACAAAAATACAAATCTTTCCTCTATATATTATTAGCATAGATTGGTATATAAGGTTACGCCGTCGGGTGCCGGCAGTAGAATGTTACCCCTCCTCTCATACCCATGCTCACGCTCATACAGGTGACCTAAAGCGCTTCTTATATATTTCATGAAGATTGGCATACCCAAATTTCATTTACCATGGTTTGATGGAAGGATGGTGTAGGCGCTGGGCGAGCATAGCGCATCTAATAATGGGGGTAATTCTGTTGGTACACTTCCTAACTAATAAAAAGCTAATTCGCTTGCTTTCGGCAATGCTTCGTAAAGTGAACTAAAATGACATGCGTGGGACACTCAGAAAGTTCTGCAAAAATAAAATCAAGTGTTCTATAGTTATTTTTTTAACCTTTAAAAGTAATCTTTACCAGCCTCTTCTTACACCAGATTCCTGCGTCTGAACCAGTTTTCGAAATACTATTTCCAGTCCGCCGCAGACACCTCGTTTAGGCAGTTCCCTTCGAGCAGGCTGATAGCGCATCTTCCGGCGATGAAAATTCTATCCCCTTGAACTGATTTTTTTATTTTCGGTAATAAAAAGAAGTCACACGGTGCTAGGTCAGGGCTGTAAGGAAGGTGACCCAGGAGTTTGACCGGCGTGCTGACCAGGATGTCCCCTTGTTTGATCGCTTGTTGCTCACAACTTCTGCCAAGCATTTGGTAGTTTCGGCGTTGCGTTGATGCTTGTATTGCATTGATGCTTAATTGGATCTGTAAAGGAGTTGATGAAGCATTCTAGAAGCAGGGAAAGATTTTGATTACGAGATTTTTAATTTGACATGCTATATGGTAGGCGTTGATTTGTTTTGAAATTGGGTGCTTCAAAACCTATCAGCTGGCGCTTCGTTTCTGGATCGTATTGATAAATCAAGGAATCTTTACTTGTAATGATGTCGTAAATACGCCGAGACGGGCATGCTTTTGCTAATTTTTTTTTAATCATATTACGGCACCATTTTACATGGGCCTGCTTCAAAGCTTCGGTGTGGTTGTGCGACACCCAGTGTGAAATTTTCCTCCTCACGCGAAGATGTACGTGTAGAAAATCGTGAAGACTTCCCGATTCAGTCTGCAGTATGTGCTGAATCTCCTGATACGTAATTCGCCTATTGTCTTGGATTAAAATGTTTACTGCTGGCACGTTTTCTTTCGTAACAGCCGTCAAAGGGCGACCATTTCTTTAGTCATTCCTAAAAGTATGTAGTCGGCCGCGCTTTAATTCGTTTTACGTCTCTGGTTATACCAACGATACACAGTTGCATTAGAAGGGACCTTCCATGAATGCCATTTGAAGTTCATCGTACGATTTCTCTGGTTTCAGGGGACACTTGAAATCGATAAAAAATCATAGCGCGGCGCAGATCCATTTTTGAATAAGCCACGATAATTTAAACAAGCATTGGTACGGGGGTACCAGAAAAGAGGCCGAAGGCCTCAAAATGTCACCAAAGGTCAAAAATGGCATTTTTGGATTTTTGGACGTTTTCGGCCATTTTTACTTTTTTTTGGTGACCTTTTGAGGTCACAATAACTCCAGTCCTTGTGACCACCACCTGTCACCCTGTGTACCTGTCACCAAAATAAATCAGTACCCATCTCTCATTAAGACGGTGCTAACAAAAAAGGTTTTATGTAAATCGGTCAACGCGTTCGGTTGTCGTTCGGGCTTCGCCCCCTAATATGCCTCCTAATATAGGGAAATTTGGAAATTGGAACGTTCGTTTTTTTACTTATGTACGAGGATAATCATATTTGCAAAATAGATTAAAACTGGCCAGTATCTCATCTCACTAATATTATAAAGCCAAAAGTAGTTTTTTTGGAGGTTTGTTACCTCTTCACGCAAAAACTAGCGTACGTATCGAGCTGAAATTCTGCAAACGTATAGATGTTGACTAGGGTTAACTCATAGGCTATATTTTGAGGAGCGGCGGGTACAAGCTAGTATGTACATAAAAAAACGTTTTTCGCAATACTTTGTAAGTGGCCTGGTATAGCTATTCGGTTGATGACATTCTAAAATGAAAACGCAACAATGTTGTCTAATTTACACAACAAACGATTTTACTACTACTAATGTTTATATTATTTATTTGTGTAATAGAATATAACAATAACGTTGACAGCTCTAAATTAGGAAACGGCATAATCTCTAATTTTAATTGGCTTTGGATTGACCAGGACATATACCATCTTCTCATCTTAACCTGTTATGTTCAGCGGAAAGAATATGGTATAAAGCTTATTAAACCGTGTGGGTTGCCTTCACCTATAAAGATGTTAAATGAGCACTGAGAACACGTTTTTCAGTGTTGCTAACAACTTAAAAGTTATCTAATATACTCACTGGTTTCATTTTGTTTCAGAGAGAAGCTGAGAGGTTTCTTGCTTGTCAGACGGAAGGAAAGAATTAGCTAACGACATGAATAAATGGAGCGCCTGAGAAACGCATATAGTTTATAAATAGCTAATCAGCATTTTGATACGTGACGTTGACTTATCAATTAGCGAACCAAGAATGAAATCGATATCATATCATAGGTATATATAAAATGTTTATATTAAATAAATGTTCAGTTAAAGTTATATATCGCAGTGATAAATGGAAAGAAAATGGAGGAGGATTTAGCAGTGGGACAGTATGGTGTAAAAAAACACTGCATATATGTAGGTAATTTTTTTTCAGCAATTTATGATGGGTCGCAAACCTTAGCTTTGGTACTTTGTAAACTTACGCGACCTGTAGACATATTTTAAACTTATTAACAGCTTCGTTTCCGATGTTTTTTTTAATAATAAATATTCATATAGCATGCGTCTAGTCTAATCTATTAATTTGTAAATACTGCTCTTAGACAAACTAGGCTGGTAGTTTGTTTAGTGATTGGGTTTTATTTTCTTTGAACTTCGCGATCACGATAACAATATACCTCTACATATAACCGGGTATTTATCGCGTAAATGACCTTTATTATTTTCCAACGTTTCGACTGGATTCTACTAGCCATGGTCCCAGGAAGACTGTCTGTGTTAGAGGTACCGCGCTTTGCTGCGGCAGCAAAGCGAAGGCGTCTGATGAACAACCCTCACTTGATAAAAATATCTATCTATGTAGAATAATATATTAGGTCTTTACCTATGAAATTGCCGTTTTGTATGGAATAAATGAAAGTACTTTTTTTCCAAACTTTTTTATTTATATTACTCAAAGTAACAACCCCATGCAATCGACGCATCTTTGCCAACGCATTGGCAGTTGATTGATGCCCTTCTTGTAAAAATCAGCTGCACGGGAGGCAACAAACTCTTCAAAGGCATTTTGTACTGCCCCTCGGGAATTGAATTTTTTACCCACTAAAAAGTTGTCTAAATTTTGAAAAAAGTAATAGTCGGTAGGTGCAAGGTCTGGTGAGTATGGCGGATGAGGGAGAGCTTCTATCCAACCCCAGCTCTTGCAGCTTGGAAACTGTCTGTTGTGCAGTATGGGGTCGCGCGTTGTCGTGAAGGAGCAGTGGGGACGACCGATTGACCAAAGCTGGTTGCAGATGTGCAAGCTTCTCCATCATTGTCTCCAGTTCTTTACAGTATACATCTTCAGTAATGCTCGTGCCGTTTTATAAAAAAACTGTGGTGAATCATACCCGCACTAGACCACCAAACAATGACCATCACCTTTTTAGGGGTCATTTTTGGTTTAGGGCATTGCTTTGGTGCTGAACCAGGATCTAACCAACTTGTTGAGCACTTTCGATTGTCGAACAGAATCCATTTTTTATCGCACGTAACAATTCGGTTCAAAATTCCTTCATTTCTTTGTCTGTTGAGCAGCGCGAGACAGGTCTCAACGCGTACGTTGCGCTCGCCAGCGCTAAGTTCGTGGGGTACCCATCTATCAAGCTTTTTTACCTTATCAATTTGTCGCAAATGGATCAAAATTGTTTTGATGCTAACATCAAAAGCTGCTGTTAGCTCAGCTGTAGATTGAGTTTCGTCAGCTTCCACAATCGCCTTTAGTTCATCATTGTTGACAATAGTCTTCGGACGGCCACTAGCTTCATTTTTCAAGTCAACATTTCCAGAACGGAACCGGAAAAACCAATAACGGGTTGTGCGTTCGTTTGTACAGTTCTCTCCGTAAACGTTTTTGATGTTACGTGCCGTTTGTGTCGCGTTGGTGCCACGACGGAACTCATATTCCATAATTACACAATTTTTTAAGGTACCCATTATGACGAAAAATGTTCAAATGTAATGAAAATACAACGCTAATCAATAAACAAAAGACTGAGTTTGTAAAAAGAATGTCATGTTTTTAAAACAAAATTAATTTGAATTTGAAATACCAAGCCATGTCAAACTTTTTTTTATTTGAAATTACCAGTACCGAAGAACGGCAATTTCATAGGTAAAGACCTATTATTAAGTATATCAGTCATCTAGTACCCATAACACAAGCTCTGCTTAGCTTGGGGCTAGATGATGCTGTGTGATTTGTCCAGCGTTATTATTATTATTATATTAAAAAAAACATTAGGGCCGGTTCCCACTGGGACAGCACAGTTAACTGACTGTATCCGCAAATTTAGTTGATTTTTCAAAACGCCGCGAAATAATGAAAGTAATTTACGCGTAAATACACGGTTATATTTAGGTATATTAAAAATTACCAAGTTGTATTTTTACCTATAGTAGATTTACTTACCACGAAAATTGTATTCTTCTTCATCATCATCATTATTACCTCTGCTGTCGGAACTCCCTTAGATCATTGTCGAAAACAATATTGTTTTTATATTAAAAATATTTTAATTTTAGGGATTAGGTAAAGGTTTACCTTAGAGTTTGGCTATGCATTTGTCTATTAGGATAATAATACTACACCCATTCCATTCAAATCCTGTACTTCCAAAGGTTGTCTGGAAGAAATCGCTATATACGATAAGATCACATTGTGTATTTCTGTTATTTTTGTAGTTTAATTAATTTTTATTATGTTCTACATTCAGCATTAATTTTTTTTATTATATCTAGGCTGGCAAAATTTTTATTCTTGCCTTGATCCCATATTTTTTGTGTCTGTTAAGGTAAAAATAAAGTTTCAAAAATATCTGCTGGTTTTCTTATGAATTGATTAATATTCATCATCATGATCTCAGCCTTAAGGACGTCCAATTGCTGGACAACGACCTCCCTCATGTATCTCCAAGATCCTGAGAGGGCTGTAGCGGGTTGGCGAGCACAGTACGGGATGCTTATATACCCTTGGCAGATTCTTACTGCAGCTGCGGACAAGAGAGGAGATGCAATATTCTACTACCGGCACGACTGATTAAACATCCCGTACTGCGCTCGCCAACCCGCCTGCCAAGCGTGGCGACTGTGACTAAAACCCACTCATGATCTTGGAGATCCATGATAAGGCCTATGTCCAGCTGTGGACGTGGACAGCAGACCTACGGCTGAGATGATTTATCAAAAAACATGTTTAATATTTTATCAATCATCCCGTTTCCATAGGACAAGCTTTGCTCAAAAAACATGTTTAATATTTTATCAATCATCCGGTTTCCATAGGACAAGCTTTGCTCAAAAAACATGTTTAGTATTTTATCAATCATCCGGTTTCCATAGGACAAGCTTTGCTCAAAAAACATGTTTAGTATTTTATCAATCATAGGACAAGCTCTGCTTAGTTTGGGACTAGATGGTGGTGGGTGTTGTGTCAAGCAATTCATAAAAAAATATATAAACAGAATGCTAGACAATTCACACAGCATCATCTAGCCCCAAGCTATGCGGAGCTTGTGTTATGGTGATGACTGATATACTTAATTTATTATCATCATCATTTCAGCCGTAAAACGTCCACTACTGAACACAGGCCTCCCTCATGGACCTTTAAGAGGGGTAGTTGCCATACTCACCACGCTTGGCAGGCGGGTTGGCGAGCGCAGTACGGAATGTTGATACACGGAAAGACGCTGCTGCCCATCTTCCGCATCAGCATTTCCCTTAGCAGGCTCTTACTGCATCCACGGGCATGAGAGGAAGGGCAACATTCTACGGCCGGCACCCCACGGCATTAATTTATTATACTACATAGATATATCTCTTCTAGCCGTAATACATCCACTGGACAAAGGCTTCCTCATTGAACACTAAGTACTGGTTGATAAATATTTTTTTATTATATAGAAAAACATCCAGAACACCCTAACTAAAAATGTTTATCAATGTGCAAATGAATACCTTTCATATGAAACCTTACACAACCTAGTAACTTCACAAAAATTTTAACCATTTCAGATTTCAAGTCGATAGCATCAGTAGCTCTCGAGATATCCATTTGCAACAGATAGACAGACAAAGTGATTTTATAAGGATTCCTTTTTACCATTTTGGTCCGGAACCCTAAAAATACGGTCCTTCCCCTCTGCCAATCCTGTACGCAATAAATCTAATGGGTTTATAAAAACTAATCGATTTGCACTTGCAGTAATCGAGTTTAAGTCAGTTTCATTCCCTCCCAAGCAAAAAATAGCAGATTTTTTGTAGGTATAGAGAAATGGGCGCGTGGCTTGTCCTGATTTATCTCGTCTAAGGCGGACTTTTACCCGCTGCGCCACCAGAGATCGTCAAAACGCTGAGTTGCACATAAATGCTGAGTTGCACATAAATGCTGAGTTGCACATAAATGCTGAGTTGCACATAAATGCTGAGTTGCACATAAATGCTGAATTGCACATAAATGCTGAGTTGCACATAAATGCTGAGTTGCACATAAATGCTGAGTTGCACATAAATGCTGAGTTGGGGACAATTTAGGTACGGAACCCTAAAAAGGAGTGAATTGAAACAATTATACAGATGAGTACAATGTTTATTTAAATTCAGACAACATAAAATTGACATCATTTACAAAACATAATTTGGGTAACATAACCTCTTAATAATAAACATGGTTTAGTCCCGGCTTTACTTCCGGTCAACAAAACTCTCTCTTCTCTAATGTTAGAGGGAAAGACACCAAAAGCTAAGTTTCACGATTACAGTGAATATTGCAACCCCATATATACATTACTTAGGGTACATTTAAAACCACAAAATGTAATAATGTTTTTTTTTATAAAACATGATATTACAGTTAATTTACTAAATAGGATTTGATAGATCTCAATCGCCATTCACAGCCAAGAATACCTATGTATATAGACGTTACGAATACTGATAGATGTTGTTATTTTATGCTTAGAATTAGCTCTGTAACATTTTACGCTCTACTTTCTCCAGTTTCTCTTCAAGATGCTGTCCTGGTGGCTGGCCTGGTGATGGCGGCCAGGTGACTCGAAGCTAGGATGGTGCAAGGCCCGCCGCAGTTTGTGTAACGTTCCCTTACGTATTAAATGTTACAAAGCGTTATCTAGTTTCACTCATTAAAACTATAGATTAACAACCTAAATCTTTGAAATCGGGGACGGAAAGAGAACTGAGCAAGAATCATAAACAATAATAATGTTGTTAAAGGTCTTTACAAAGTAAACGTATTATTATTAATAAAATTTTAAACTGGCTTAAACTTACACGATTTAATCCCATTTTTCGCCCCATGCTTGTGTAACATCAGGGATGACATAATGTATCAATCATGACAAGTTAAATCCATATTATGTATTTTATTAATAACCGGGTATAAGTCACAGTATCGCTACAGTACTTGATAAAGAACACAGCTTTAGTGATAATAATGTTATATTCATACACCAAGGTACATTTAGGAGGACTGTTATGCTTATGAATGAGATGAAAACAGTATGTAGTAAGTAATCTTTGAGTCAGAGAATATTCCGAACTTGCAAACTATGCCATCATTAATCTCAATTGTTGATCTTCTTCTTTTCTATGGCTTTTGTGGTTTTACACAATTCTGCCAGTGTCAAGTAACTTTATAATAAGGTTAATTTTATTGTTTTTCGATTCTGAGGTTTTTCGCACGTGTTTACCCTTACAATATTTTGACATTACCCTTTTTTGGTCAATTTGCTTGGAATAGTTCCCATTGACAGGTTTCTAACAGAACAACTGTCAAGTACCAATCCAATCGATACAAACCTATATAAATTTATGTCTTGCCAAAATAAAAGTTTTTCCTGAGATAAATAGAGATCATTTAATTACTTTAGAGTGTTATTTGGCATATTCTTCAGGCAAGTAAAATGCCTCTTTCAGAAGATCTCGACATGTCGACCTCATGGAAATTTTCAAAAAAACTTTGTGTTCTTGGTAGACAAACTTTCCACCACCAAGTCAGTGCGACCTTATTTATCACATCAAGACATAATGGTCAATGAATGGTTTGGTTGTCCATCCCTGAGGTCCATCCTGAGATAATTTGGAATCCTTCAGTTTGGAACTTTTAAAACTCACATGGGTTATTTGTGTAGTTCAAATAATTTGTTTTTAATTATTTTCACCTCATTCATAATTTAAAAAAACATGCACCTATCAGGTCTACGACATCGAAATAACATATATTTACAGTGACATCAATTATAGCATTAACAATAAATTAACAGTGTGATTTTATTTTAATATTAGTCTCTGAAAACTCCTGACCCTTAGATGGATAAGATTACCAGTTACATTAAAGATGCAATAGATGCACAGTTAATACAAACTGATCCCAGTAGGATGTCCCTGTTTGCAGTGGCGTAACAATATGGAGGCAGGCAGGGTGGCAAAATACCACTAAATTTATTTTCTAAATTTATTGAATATCAAATAAGTACTCAAACTAATTTAAGTCAGACACAAATAAAGTATATATGTATATAAATTAAAGGTTTAAACGGAGTAATAAAAATATTTCATAGAATGTGTTCACTTCAGCCTTCATTTAGGCTGTCCTTTTCTCTCTTTTTCAAATCAGTTTAGAAACGACGGGTGTTCTGAGGAAACAAAAATAAAAAATGCTGACGTCTTGATAACCTCCCGCTTATTTTGACGATTTTTAATGAAAGGGCCCCATCCATCTTATGAATTTGCCACAGGCCTCTGATGGTATAGTTACGCCACTACCTGTGTGTAGATATCATAATCTACGATCTACGTATCTAACAATATAACAAAAAATACACCTGAATAAAAAGGCATTGAAAAAGGTGCGGACTGAATATCATTTAATGAAAAGTGAAGAACCATATTAAGAAGATATTAAGTCATTTGATTGACTCATTCACACCATATTCACACTCAGTACACTCAGTCAACTGACATTTTTTCTTCGCATGTATGGCAGAATAAATACCATGCTCATCCCTCATACATATTTACACGTCTGACATTGCTGAGCTTCACTTATGATTTGGGCATTCCGCCATTTTTTAAAATAACCTTGTCCGAATGGCTAAATTTTTGTCCACAAATAAAAAACAAGGTACAGTGAGCGACAAAATTACAATTATAAAATAAAAGAACGTATTTCTAAACTACCAATTGTTTTACGTACTTTTTTGGAACTTTTTTATTGCCGCTGATTATAGCAATTAACATTAGTAATTAAAAAAGTTTGTCTATGAAGACGTAGCGTAAAAATTGGAACCTCAACAAAAAAAAATACAATTTAAGCCAATTTTACTCACAGTAAGGCCTTTGCATCTAATAAAGATGATTTATGCAGCGTCAGCAACTGGTAATTATGCTGTACGGGACGCTGCAGTGCCTGGGACATTGTTTGATGGATTAGGCTTGCCCAGCCATACCATCCTCTCAGCTTAGTCAGCTGTTACTTAATAGTAAACACAATTAGCTAAAAAAAATCTTAAATCAAATTAAAGACATTTTATACGTTTTACTCGACGATACATTTTTACATCATTCGCCATAAAAATATGACGACTTTACCCTACCAACTATGATTATAGTTATCACCTATATCTCTATCACTAAACAGTGATTATTTTTTATTATAAATTCCTTTTGTCTCTTAGACGTTAAATACAATTTTAAAATGGTTCTTACAAATACGCCTAGGCCTTCTTACATGAGAACTTTTTCTAAAAACTAATTTATAACTAAGAAATTGAAGTCAATAATTATCATGTGATTAATCGCCTCGTTCGATTATTATTGGAAATGAGCTTTAGAATGTATGTCACATAAACGGTGTATATTTTTTTTGGCAAGTGCACTTCATTGTGTCGAATTTACTTTCAATGTTTGGAGTGTACAGTCACTTCATAGTAAAGGATAAGTGCTTCTTGGGAATTGCCGACTCGTGTGACTGGCCGACTCATGTCTGGCCGGTTTAATTTTACTTTACTATGAACGCGACTATACAGAAAGGTGACGAATTAATTTTGTGATGAATATACAACAATTAATAAATATAATACGGCTTACACCACGTACCTAACTTATTATCATCTTGCTGACGTTTCGTAGACCGTTTAGAGGCCCTTCTTCATGAGCACCGTTCGTGGCCGACTCCGAGGGCCGCGAGACGAGAACTAGCTTGAGCGCGGCGTTCGGCACGGATCGCGCGGCTGGACATAGCCGCCGGCGCTGGTGGTGGGGGGGATCCCCCTGCTAAATCCTCGTCACTTGTTTCGTCCGTAGCGTTAGGCTGGATACACACGGTGCTTACTGTGTCACTTTCTAGGCCGACTTGAACATTGCCCTGTTCAGCAGTCGCGGAGTACAAGATTGGTCTCCATGAAGGTGATATACCCCAACCCTGGTCTCGGTTGAAATTTGGATGCCGGCTTATTTCAATCGCTTCACGAATTTTTCGGGGGACGAAGAACTTCTCTCTGGCTAGGACCGAAGCCTTGTCAAACCGTATGTAGTGAACCGAGTCCTGAGAAAGAGCATGTTCTGCGACTGCTGATTTATCAGTTTCCAGCTTTTTCACACTACGAATGTGTTCAGTCAGTCTGGTGGAAAGGCGACCATTTCATACAAGTGGACGGGGTGGCAATGGGTTCTCCTATCGCGCCGGTAGTAGCCAATATTTTCATGGAGCATTTTGAGGAAAAAGCCATAACAACTGCATGCACTAAACCTCGATATTGGTGGCGGTATGTGGATGACGTATTTTCCATTATAAGAGAGGATGAGCTGACAGACTTCCTAAAACACCTAAACTCGGTACATCCAAAAATACAATTTACTACTGAAAGGGAAACAGATGGAACCTTACCATTTTTGGATGTACGAGTTACCCGGGACTCGAAAGGTCGTCTCTCACACTCGGTGTATAGGAAACCCACTCACACAGATCTGTACCTACGTGCTGACTCCCATCATCATCCCTCACACCTTCTCTCCGTGCCCAGAACGTTGATCAATCGGGCCCTTAGTTTATGTGATCAGCAACACGTACAAGGTGAACTGGACCATGTAAAGACAGTATTGGAGAGAAATGGGTACTGCTGGCAAAAATGTTCTCGGATGATGTATGCGGATGAGCGCAGGCGAGCTCCAAACGTAGAACGGTCTCCCGTGTTTCTACCTTTCATACAGGGGGTAACAGACAAAATTGGGTACTTTTTACGCCGGAAATACAATATCAAGCCTGTATTTCGGCCATCGAGCCAGATAAGACAGCTCCTGAGGACACCGAAAGACCGGGATCCCCTGAGTGTTCCTGGGGTGTACAGTATACCGTGTGACTGTGGCAAAAGTTATATTGGGGAAACTCGACGAAACATTGCCACCAGACTGACTGAACACATTCGTAGTGTGAAAAAGCTGGAAACTGATAAATCAGCAGTCGCAGAACATGCTCTTTCTCAGGACTCGGTTCACTACATACGGTTTGACAAGGCTTCGGTCCTAGCCAGAGAGAAGTTCTTCGTCCCCCGAAAAATTCGTGAAGCGATTGAAATAAGCCGGCATCCGAATTTCAACCGAGACCAGGGTTGGGGTATATCACCTTCATGGAGACCAATCTTGTACTCCGCGACTGCTGAACAGGGCAATGTTCAAGTCGGCCTAGAAAGTGACACAGTAAGCACCGTGTGTATCCAGCCTAACGCTACGGACGAAACAAGTGACGAGGATTTAGCAGGGGGATCCCCCCCACCACCAGCGCCGGCGGCTATGTCCAGCCGCGCGATCCGTGCCGAACGCCGCGCTCAAGCTAGTTCTCGTCTCGCGGCCCTCGGAGTCGGCCACGAACGGTGCTCATGAAGAAGGGCCTCTAAACGGTCTACGAAACGTCAGCAAGATGATAATAAGTTAGGTACGTGGTGTAAGCCGTATTATATTTATTAAATGATGTCTAGCCACGATAATTTCAATTCAGTAATATACAACAATCCATTATATTTAGTTGCTGTACAATTAATACACTGTCAGTACTTGAATGGACGTACAATTTGACTGAATTGACTGGCATTTGCCATTGTCATTCATTACAGACGGACATGATGTTCTTTTAATCCCGATATGAATGCGAATTCTGTATAAACATGGTAGCTTAAAACACACAAAATAAAGCTCATTTTCTATCACTTGATTGTGACTTGAGGCGGTTCTGATGTGGTGAATTGGTTTATAATTTAACATCAAACAAACGTATCCTAGGAAAATGACGGTTACACTAATACTACTCTGCGGAATCTTCATACGACATAAAAATACAGTATTCAGTACATAACGACCTTCTATCCTGAGGAGACATCAATGTATTCAGCTAAAAACATGTATTAATTTAAACAACATCGATCTATAAAGCAGATTTTTAGCAGTGATTGTAGTAATGCGTACATGCGAGAGAAAATGTGAAGTGTCTGGCTTACGCCTAGGTGGGAGTGAAACGGACGCATGGACTAAGTTTATTTATATCTAGATGTTTTTGACCACATCGTGTAAGATCCTTTATCACTCAGTGCACACAATAAGTATAAAAAAGTGTGTAAACTGTATTTCACTTTTCGCTTTGGCGTCATTATTTGTATTCATCTTTTGACGTCCAATGCGGATTTTTGCAAATTCGTAGGTCCTTTATTTAACAGAGTTCTTTTGTAGAGAGTGTTACGACCGGAATGTCACTGAGGCTAGAAAGTGTTCGAGTAGGGACACACTTCCTAATGCACTTAGGTTCCTTCGGCTGCTTCACAGTGTCTGAGGGCTGCAGACCCTAGCTTACACAGATCTCTGACAAATCTAGAGTTTCCAACAAATGCTACAGAAAAAACTCGAGAATTTTCAGAAAGTTCCATGCAAATTGAAAAGGTAAAGGTTGCATCAATCTTTCCCAATTGTCTTATACCGGAAAGGGAAGAGAAAAGAGTTTCCGCGGAGTTAGGCTTAGGTAAATTGTTCTAAAGCTTCAACTCCAGGTCTGATAACTCAAACCGTGGCAGAAGCGGTATTTCTCCTGGACAGCTTCCGGGGTATAAGAGGAGGGAGCGAGGGATTTCCGCGGAGGCAGACGATCCACGTGATGAAGAACAGCGCGTACGGCACCACAATGGCTGCTACGATTCGCACTGAATCACCTGACCCCACGGATCTCTCGAATCAGTTCTCTTCGTCCGCTTCTCGGAACAAATAAGTCGACCTGAAAGATGCTAAAGCTTAAGAGGAGTGCGGGTCTAGCGATCATCAACCACCACGGCCGGATGCCCCTACTGTTGCCCAATAAAATATGACTTTCAAATTACTATATTCAACGGCTTCATCTCCGTTCACACACTTTCGCTAATTTAGCCAGTTCAGTGGAATATTAGTATATTAATTCGGCACTAAGTCTACTAATGGTAAAATGTGACTTTGCCATAAAAATACCGTAGGGAATTAAAGAAAAGTGATTTACCAACGGTCTGTTAGGTACGTTGGGAATACATTTTTTAAATGCTCTACCAACGAGCCACGCCCAAACGAATAAGTACAAGAGTATTTTTTTCTCATTTAGGCCAGCGATAACTTCAAAATTACAGTAATTATCAAAAAACAGCATCGTGCATTTCTAGATTCAAGTGATTTTGCATCCATTCTGTGGATAAAGGAGCTCGTGGTCTAATTTTTTTATTTTTAACTTTATTTTTTTAGATTTTTTACTTTTTTTACGATAAGATTACGCTACTTGATACTGACAGATTTGTGTTAAACCAAACACAAAAAGCCATTAAAGAAAAAGAAGAAGAGATTTTGCATAAAGATTGTTATGACTTTTGGAGCCTACAAGAACGCGGTTCGTCGGCTTCTGGTCTGAAAGGGTACGGGACTGAGAAGTTTGGCGGTCTGTAGAGGCCGTTGGAGTAAGTATTGTTTTTACTGTATGTAGAAACGTGTGAAGGCATCACGGCGAGGTTGGTGGTTAATAGTCTGTTGCTTGTCCGCTTTATCTACAAGGATACAAAGCTACTACGACGACTACGACAACAGCTAATAACAAATACTTATATATTAACACTATGAATAATATCTACGTAACATTTAGCACGATATAAGTCTTGTTGAGTTTTCCGGTATTCGACGCAGTTGCATGCGCCACGATCACGGATAAACATCATACGTAGATATTGTCTATAGTTTTTGTAATCATGATAATTTCAAAATATTTATTAAGATAATCATTCAATATAATGTCGCCGGATCCTGCGGAAGTTCCGGTAAAATTACTATATTCAACGGCTTCATATCCGTTGACACACGTTCGATAATTTAAACAGTTATCAGGTGAGAATTAGTAAATTAATTCGGCACTAAGTTCAGTTTTGTCATTAATGACGTATATGACCAGGGGCCTGTAAAATTATATAGGTTTTGCCCGCGACTTCGTCCGCATGGAAGTCATAAAACGTAAAATCCCCTTTTTCACGCAGAGCCACTTTGATTCGAAAATATAAATCCCATTTATTCCCTATCCCGTGGGTATTTCGAAAAATCCTTTCTTAGTGCACCTCTAGGATACTCAAGATATACATATGTGTGCCAAATTTTTAGTCTTTAGGTCAGTGGTTTAGGCTGCGCGTTGATATATCAGTCAGTCAGGACTTTGAATTTTATATATATACATAAATTAATAATGAATAGCACAAAAACTGGTCAGGGGGCCAACTCTTGAAAATAATATTCGATTAACAACGTTGAATAGTTAAATCGACTAAAGTTAACAAAAACTTCAAAGTCAGCTTTCTGTGCGATAATCTCTTACACACTTTGCTAGTCAATTTGCCGAGAGTATGGTCATGTCAATGATATATTCGGACTCAAATTAAACTTAAAAGGCATTTATTTATTCGGATCCTAAACCACATAAAAACGTCAATTTACAAAGGAAATAAACATATTTAATTAAATTAGGCTTTGTACTATATAAATTTTCGCGATCTGTAGATATAATTTGTAAATTGATTAACGGACGTTTATCGCGTAATTACCTTATTTTATTATTTCCCGACGTTTTGAGTGCCAGCCCTCGTGGTCACAGGTAGATGATGTATTGGAACTACCGTCGCGATTCAAGAGAATTTGCGACTACCCTCAATTCACCATCAGAATCAGGAAGGGACAGTCGACAAAGAATTAGAAATAAGTCAGAAGACACAGAAATAAGGTAATTACGGGACAAAGTCCCATTAATAAGTTTTAAAATTAAGGCATAAATTAATTCGTGCGCTTCAGAACACCTTTTTCGAATTGGACAGTCGATCTGACTGTCCAATTCGAAAAGTCGTTTTCAAAAGTAGACACCCCGAGTTAAAATAGTAGCCACACTCACCAGTAGCAAAAGTTGAAGACCGCGAAGACGAGCGGAAACATGATGCGGGATATGACGTCGATGCGCTTGGAGCGGGTGGGGAACTTTGCCAGCCACAGGCGGCATTTGGACTTCTGCGGGGGCTCGGGGGGCTCACATTGGCGCATCTTAAGATTACACAACACACATCAAAACTCACCAGTAGGCGACATTGAAGATCGCAAATACGAGAGGGAACGTGATCCTGGAGATAACGTCTATCCGCTTAGAGCGAGTGGGGAATTTTGACATCCAGAGGGTGCAGCAGTTCTTGCGGGGAGGCTTCAAGTGGACCTCGATCTGTCGCAGCTTGGCGTCCCCCCCGCCGCGCACCAGGGGTTTCTGTCAGGTGCAGTCAACCATCAGGGTGGTGGACAATTTTGAATTAAAGACCAATTGGCACCCTTTGCTTTTATTGACTTTAATTTTGCGTTGTCTGATTATTTGCTGATTTAAATAGTTTAGATAAAAGTAAACGAACATGTGGACTTAATTCTAAAGCCGTCCACTGCGAAATGAATGATGATAAAATATTACAGAAGCCATAAAAACGCATCGATATATTTCAAAATATGTTTGAAATAACTAGGTAACTATTTAAAGAAGCTAACTAAAAATCAAAGCCAAAAAAGTAGGGTTCAATTAACTAAAGAAACAACAAAAGAGTAACTTACCATAGCAAACGTAGCATTGCTGTCTGTATCAAGCAAATCTGACGCTGCGTCCAAATTGGCAGCCTCCATCTCGCGTCTCGCTTTCTTCATATTCTCCCGGTGCATGTCAGAGCGAGACGCATAGTTCACCAGGGCGAATTCGAGCAATGCCCCGAAGACGAAGGTCAGACAGACGCCGGTCCAGACGTCGATGGCCTTGGTGTAGGACACGGGCGGCAACGAGGCGTTGATGCCTGACGACTGCGTAGCCATTGTCAGGAGCGTGGTCACTCCTGAGAAACATAACATTGATATAGCTGGTGAATGGCGAGGGGATGATAGCAAACAGCTTTGCGCTAGGCATACGTGGTAGGTGAAATTTCAGCATACACTGGACAATAAGCATTCAGATGTATTTAGCTCAGAGTCACGTGACAAACAGGTTCTTACGTTTATAGCAACAGTATAAATAACTTGATATATTTAGAATAAAAGAAAGTAATACAACTGTTATGGAACTTGGGCAAGTGCCTCTAGGGGCTTATAATGTTCGTAGTTCAGTGAGACAAGTAGGTACTATTGTGGCACACAACTTCTCTTGTAGCATTCAAGTAAGCTAAAACTGCGGTCCTATCGCTAAGGTTGCAGATTCTATCAGAAAACCAGTTGTGCGAAATTCTGCAAAAGGCGTGCGTGCAATAAATAATAAGAAGAAATAATTAAAATAAAATATATTTTATTGGTAAAAAACAAACAATGGCACTATGAGTAGGGTAAAAATAATACATATAAATTAAAAAATATAAATAAAATAATATGAAATTGCATTACAAAATAAGGTATATAAATACTAATAGTATTTTTGGCAATAGTCAGTCAGCAAAAAACATAATTTTGATTGATAAACCAGTTACTAGCCTCAAATCTCCAAGGACGGAGCTTCTTCAACGCATTCCAAACTACGGCAGAAGCATTCGAGACAAAATAGGTGTGATCTAAAAAGAGTCAGCCAACTAGCTACCCATACCCAACAGAACCCTTGCCGGAACCGCGGCCTGGTCCAGCCAGAAGGAGAACCAGGAGACGATGACGAGCATACAGCACGGGATGTAGATCTGCAGGAGGTAGTAGCTGAACTGGCGCTTGAACAGCAGGTCTACCTTCAGGCAGCTGTATTCACCTGGAATATTTCTTACCAAGTGAGACTCTGGCAGGAACGGCCCCCTGGTCGAGCCAGAAGGAGACCCAGGAGACGATGACGAGCATACAGCACGGGATGTAGATCTGGATAAGGTAGTAGCTGAACTCGCGCTTGAACAGCAAGTCTACCTTTAGACAGCTGTATTCGCCTGGAATGCGAATTATAATGTATTTTATAGGGCCGAATCGGGGAGCGTTAGTTAGCGGATTGAGGTCTTCGAATCTCGAAGATAGAAGTCAGTTGGCAAAATTTAGAGGCCCTTTCCAAGAAAAAATTGACAGAGACGGTGTTGTTAACAAAGTCGGGGTATAAGCCGATTGTATGGCGATACAGCGACGCGGGGTTTTACACTAATGGGCAAACTAATTTTTTCAATCGCTTTGTTTAAATATCAGAAACTACTACTTAGACCCAGAGTCTCACTCCTTAAGAACCACAGAAATGGATGATTAGAATATTTACCTGTGTTGGTCTTGCTGTTGCAGTAGTCGGTAAGGAACTTTTCGAGGGTAAAGCGTGGGAGGTGGAGGTTCTTCACGACCTGCACCGGATCACCTTCCTTCCAGAGGAACACAAGGTCGTCAGTGGTCCAGCCGTCTGCGAAACACATGGCCGTTGAAAAAACCCGGAATCGAAAGAAAGAGTTGAAAGCCGGTACTTGTAAGAAACGTTTCGAGACAAGACATTAAATACAATACAAATGTAAACAATTAGTATACATGTCAAAAATCATGCTAAGTATCAAGAGTGGAGATAGGAATAATTCCCAATAATTAAAAATTTGAAAAAAAATTAAATCAAAATTAAAAAGTACCAAAACTCTACATATAAAATTCTACGATAAATAAGCAAACAATACTTACAGCTAGCCATTCTCAGAGAGCACGTCTGTTTGTCCAACGGATACAACTTCAGGTTCATTGGGCAGGACAGCGTCAGAGAGATTCGGATACTGTACAGTACATTGCCGTTGGGGAAGATTCTTATGTACACATTGGGCATGATAATGTTGTGGAAATGGCCCTCCTTCTCGTTCGAGAAGAACAGATCTGGCATCCATACACGGTTGGCTTCCGTCAGCGTCAGGTATTTGAGACGTCCTGGAAATTGTATAAGTATGTACATAAAAAAGTAAAATGCTTTTAATGTTTTTGTTACTTTTTACTTCTTAGAATTTTTAAACGAAATAATTGATAAACCGTACTTATATAAATTATTAAGTTTCAAAATTATATATTTATATGTATATCATTTCGGTCCATATAATATTTATTTAAACTTAAATATATGATGAGCTTTTTATATAATGTGCCTGTAAAAAAGTGGCGGCGTTTTAACGGCTTTCTAACCAATTTTTTTATTTTATAAAATTATTTGAACATTTTTAAGAACATTTAAATATTCTAACAGTGTTATTAAAGATGTTCATAATAAGATAAGAACTAAAAAATCATGCTTGTTCCCTATTGTTTTGCATTGAAACTTACCTCCCAAGTTATTGAATTTCAATCTCTCATCTAACCACTGTTCTCTGAATGTCAATTGAACAGAGTATTCCTGAAAACGTATCAATATCTGAATTACACAGCTCAATATCATCAATACTGACCTTGAAAAGTTGACTGAAAGTTTCGTCTACTCAAATCAAGTTTTCAATGATATCGGTGAACACTATAAAACTCCAAACTATAGAATACAGCTATTCAAAAGCTGTGATTGGAAAAGCATTTCAATACTTTTTTTATCGGTTTCTATTTACAATACTTCGGACTCTACAGTGTTAAATTTAAATTTATCATGAAAGCTTTTTTTGTGTAACCGTTTGTGCCAATATATAGCTATATGTATTCTTTGTGCCAATCGTGATTTTATGATTTACAGCCAACTCGTTTGAATCACTAAAATATACTTCTACATGATCAATTTAGACTATTCGGCCATTGATGAAACCTTAGGGTACTTACTGTTTCATCTGAGGCTCATAAAATGTGATTGCAGTTACTGTGACCTTCTTAGATCTACTTTTGAAAGCAAAACTAATCTATGCTGGTGTATGTGTTTCTATTTTTGTGTTACATACTCTCTCTCAACTTTATTTTTATGTGACTTTATGAGAATGATCATGAACTCTCCTTAAAAAATAATTTCACTTTCACCAATGGCCAAGATCAGCTCCCAAGCCATATTGACACAAATCCAATAATTATACTATATTAAATCGCAGGAGAGGCGCGTTGTCAAAGGTTCTCTTGATAATGAATTTGGATTAGAACTAAAAGACCCCTTGAACAACAGCAAGTCAAATGAATCAAAGTCACATATACAGCATCTAACTAGTGATTCACACACATGCAAAAGGAACGTTAGCTTTTGGATCACTGTTGTGTAGGTACACAGGAAGATAGGTAGATTTGAACTGTAATACTTTTTCATTAGGTAAAAAATTAAACATAATATTATCTATTAATAAACTACTAAAACTCTACTCTAATAAAAAATACAAGCTGCAGAAGCTATCGCAGAAAAATCAGAAGCGAAGAAATATTTTTGTTTAGCAAAATATTCAAACAATATTTCTCAGATTCCACCTAAATTGCGAAGATAAATAAACCGAACAGTAATTTATTTCAATTATTATGTAGTTTTGTGACTTTGATATATGCAACGATATCAATTCAAGTGTTGTGGCCGCTTCTGGACGCGAGCCAAAAGGGCACTTTGATGGCTTCGATACAAACGTCGTGAATAATGATACAATCCAAAAGATAACTTTCGATGCTATATCCAAAGCTCAGCATGCGTTCAAAGCGAAGCCTAAACCAACTCACCGTCGACTGCACTCGTCGAAGGAATGCTTGTTACCTTCATGCACACGGCCAGTTCTAGAGCTACTTTACGTCTAGCTGTCGGTAGAGTCGGAGGCCGACACCGGATGGTCACCGATCCAAGCGCGAAGGCGAGTGCGGACGCCACGATAACCCCGAATGTTTACACAACACAAATTCACATAAACGGACATACAATATAGTACATATACGACCAAAATAGTTTTTAATATTCTCATAATATGCATTAAATGAAAATAAGAAGCATGATTTGAAAAGTAGTAAAGATAAAATAATAATGTGGTGATGTGGAAGGGTGCGGGCCGCGGTCCTGATGACGGTTCCAAAGCGATGGCTCCAGTTCTTGTTATTTAGTGTCGTGAGATTGATTTGTTGGTGCGCGTAAGCCAATTGTTACATAAACTTGGTCTTCGAGACGTACTGGTGCGCGTTTGTACCGAAGCAAGGAATTTGCTCATTTGTGTGCTGTCTAAGTTGGTGCTTAATCCTTCAGTGTTTGTACAAGACGCTTTGCTCGTCATTGAGTATATCACAATTATTAAAAACAACAAATTAACTGCTCTACCTAAATGTGCTTACGATCTTTAAAAATAAACAATAACATTATCAGTTCTTAAAACCATTTATTGTAATATTTTTTCACATTACATAATTATATAGACAAAAATTGTAAAAAAGTATAAAATTAAGCGCGGCGCCGCACCGCAGGAGTCAGAGAGTTATTTAAATTAAACATTTAATTAAACATTTAATTAAACATCAAATATAGTGACAAAATAATTACAATATAATAATCAAATAAAAGTGCATATATTTTGAAAAATCATAAAACAAATGTGTCAAAAGGACATAACCACGACGACATTGAGCTTTGACAATGCAGCAAAGTGCAAATATTTATTTCCAAATTTGGTTTTAGCCAATTTTATTATAAACAAAGTATTAAAGCCAATTTGCTCAGAAATAAAAATTGTCGCTTGGTTTATAATAAAAATGTCACTGTTAATAGCGGTTATTCATATCCTTACCACGACGATTATGACTTACCATATCATAATCGTCGATTTCGCTGATGGAACGCAGAAACATGTTGACACGTACTACCGTTTCAGCGTCGCCTTTGTGACAAAAAATAATGTCTTTAGAAACTTAATAAACATCGACTCAGTACACCCGACCGCAAGTTAATGAAATGTCTAAATGTAAAAACAAAAAGAACCGATATTGCCAATCAATTTCAAAAAGTCCAATTAAAGCCAATTCCCTTCCAAATCCCAGTCGGATTAATTATAATTACATTCTATTTTGAGAAGTAAATAAAGGACGAAGAAGGGGATCGCGATGATAGGAAAGCAGAGAATTTCATCGACACTGCGGGTTCCGATTGGTTAGTAAGCGCGTCTAAAAACGATTTTGGTCGACAACACCAAACGTACATTTTAGAATTTGAATAAAATAAAATAATAATGACATACACATATATTTTGGGTAATTCGCTCCACGACAAACAAGGAGAGAGTTGCCCATTCATTTGACTTGTTTACACCGGGATTTGTTTTTGTTATTAGTAAAACTCATACTGTGACAAAAACTAGAATACGGTCTAGTCTGCCTCAGTAGACTTACCATGGTGACGTCATCGATCTTTGATATACTTCTGACAAATATATTGACGCTCACTACCGCCGGCCCATCTAAGTACCAATCAGAATCACGGGTAAATAACGGAGTAAATACAAAACTAAAACCTACCTTAACAAACTTAAGTTTTAATTTTGATGATTTTGGGTCGGTTATATAGTTCTTATATTAACATGTTGGTGTTTTACGAGCGACTCACCTCCGAACCTGAAAATTCAGTATGTTGCCATTGAAGACAAAGTCGAAAGAAAGGAGGAAAGTGATATAAAAACGGAATAAAACGGAATAAGAACACTGGATTCGGAAAACAAACGGCAAATAAATTAAACTGGCCTGTTTATGAGAATTTGTGTTAGTGTAACAGGTAAGAATAAAGATCTGTGATTTTATCTATTGATATAAAATAACAGAGTTGTCAAGAATTCGATATGTTGAATGGAAGCTGAAACTAATGGCAGTTAACCAGTTCATGACGGGTTAATTGGGCCTGGCACCCGGAAAAGAAAAACCATTAACCTAAGGTAGAAGTTTGTTGCCGAGTCACGGGCACAGAATAAGTGAATGGATCGTGCGTGACTACTTCGGATATTAGCAATTTGTTTCAGAAACCACAATAAGATAACATCTACTAACATCTACTAAGTAAAGTGTACTTTTCTTTGAGTAAAATATTTACAGAAATAGCGTTTGAAGGATTTGGAATTCAACTGGGGATTTTTAAATGACGTCTCAATCGTTAGTCATAAAATATGACTTAAATGGCCGAGTCGAAAATGTCATATGTTCACATTATGGAACAAATTATTGAAAAAATATATATTGCCGAATAAAAAAGGTATTTAAGTTATTTCATGATTGTTATTCATTCTTCTTACTTCATTTACAACGTACGTGGCCTTAAATTTCATAATAGAATCGTAGGCCAGGCCATATAAAACCTATAATTTTCGTCGACTCTATTTCAACTGATTATTTCTCGCTAAAAGTTTTTATTTCGTGTTAAAGTACTTGTGTCGCCAAAATCGCGTGTGACTAACGTAATATCGACTTTTTAATAGTGCTCTAATGCTTTTTGCTTATTCATATTTATTGGGTATTATCACGAAACCTATCTATTGTGCACTGTTAAAAAATAATGATGGTTATTTTCCTAGTATGTCATTGTTTACTTTGACTATTTTAAAATAAATAGCAATGGTTATCAAGTAAGAAGATATATATTGTCAGGTATTTAGGTGACCCATGGCTTGGCAAATTGAAAATCTATCACAATGTTTGACATTGTAATACATTTTTAAATAAAATTATAGATGTATTGAATCAGACAGTTTTCTTTGTTATCGTAACGCCCGCACAGCGGATACCAACTACGAAAACAATAACAATAATACAACTCTTACAAGAATAGTTCAAACCAACAACTTTATGAACAACTCTGACCTTAAACATTAAAATAATAAGCTGAATGATAATAGACTTTGGATTTGAAGGCTTAACATTTAAATTTTTCACATTTACGACGTCCAGGCAAACAGAAATGAACTAATAAGAAACAATATTGAGAAGGTTAAAGTCAGTGTGGCTGAAATAATAAGGCCTTGCGCAGACAACGATACGGCAAGGAGTCCAAAAGAGCATAGTAATTTTATCTATTTTCTAGAATTCATAGGAACTACAATGCATAAAATTTTACTGGAGTGAAACATTCTAATTCAAATATCAATTATATCATAGATTCAAAATATTTTTGAAGCTTTTATATACATTGTAATTTTAACGAAACTGAACAATAAAATCAATGCTTTGTAATGACAGAGTGTGATATTAGTTTTGTTAAATAATGTACTAGAAATCGGAAAAATAAATATTTCTAATAATAAATCCAAAAAAATATGTGATGACAGTTTTTAAAGTGCCAGATTGATATTCAAACAACAGGATTTGACGTTTTGTTAATAGTATATATGTCAAAACTCAACATCCGTGGGCAAAATGAATAAGCCGTTTTCATAAAAAAATCTAGCTTTTTAGTGTCGGAGAAATTGTCGCTCAAATCAGTGATACGGCTTACCAAACATTCCGGAATACTTTAATAAATTAATAAATTATTATATACATTAAATGATGTCCAACCAAGATATGTAATTTCAATTCAGTGATACCGGAATACTTTCCGAAAACTCAATAAATTTTGGTGGAAACGTAATAAACAAACACCAAATTCAAACAACCAGATACAGGGTAACTGCGAAACCCTACACAGCGCATGGCCTGACACGCACTTGGCCTGACTCATTTCTTTTAAATGAAAACGCCTCATTATTTCACAGAAACCTGAATATAACACACATTTTTAAAGTGAACTGTTTAACTGCCGTATCGTCGTTATTGCATCAGCCATTTTGGTTGTAAAAAGAATGAATAAAAGCACTACAATAATCCAAAAATTACTTATATCACTAACCATTTTTATATCGCTGATAGTCAAAATGTTTCTCACGAATAAGTTTATATTAACTACGGCAGGACCTGTCGAAATATTATCAAGCGTATTATAAAACCCTTGAGACCAATAAAAAGGTCTGTAAAAATATTATATGTCTAAGTAAGACAATTTGTCAAACCGATCTTCGGTAGCTGCCGCCATCTATTGATTCAACTAAGACAACTCATCGATGGCATTTAAAAAGTACGCCATAATTCAAACTTAAAGATATTCTTGCCTCTAAGTATTCCTTTAGATATATAAAAAATATTATGCATGTAGTTGTTACCTATTTTTTGTATGACTTTCAAAAGGATGTATCCAAACCATGTTAGTGTCTTTGCAATTCAATAGTTAATTAAGTTCTTAGCATAAGCGTATTATCACAGATTACAGAAACTAAGTATATGGTTTCATATTTATAGGCACCTACTTATAAATTTCAATTGTAATTCGTTATATAATGTTATTTTTCAAAGAATAAACGTTATATTTATTTTATGTATGGAAACTAACTTTAATAACCTGATATTAAAAGTCACTTACCCACAAGCGAACGTCTTTTATTCATTAGTTGGTGATAAATGAACGCTGTCGTAAAGTTTACGGGGGACATTCCCTTACATCGCCAAAAATACAACTAAGAAAATCAATGATTAATACCTTATGCCTTGCTTTATGGCTAAATTCTATACAAACTACTGTTTAACAATAAAAGAGGAATATATCTTGTTATTTATGGCGTAAATGTCAGGAAATTATGAATGTTTGTTATGTGTTCTGTTTTATGTTGTTTGTTAACTAATTACTGATTTGTATAATGTTTTGTCTAAACGAAAAAAAAAGAATAGATTCTACGTAAACTACTTTATTATATTACTTTCTCGCCCAGCATATACATATGTATATATTATTGTCGTGCCCAGAGTCTGGAGGATACTAGAGGTTACAAATACGAGCTCGGTCTGGGGCCCAGACCGAGTTACTTTCAGACCGAGCTCGTATTAGTAACCTCTAGTATTTATTTATAAGTTTAACAATATCTTTTTAACCGAGTTCAAAAAAGGAGAAGGTTTGTCAAGTCGTCTGTAGCATTAGCATTCAGAAAGTATTAAGATTTACTGAAGTGGAACTGATGAAGAAGACCACAGATAGTAATCAAAACTTCAATATAACAAAATTTACGGGTGACGACATCGAAAGATGGGTAAGATAATATATCCCTAACTATTAATCATCATACCTACCTATACATCATTATTATCATCATCATCATCGTCATCAGCAACAGGGTCATTCGATAGAAATAATGTAATAGTGTGTACTGGAGTCTCACAAGGTATAGTGTTATAACCTAAATTTAAACTTGCGGTTGGGTTTTTTGTTTTACATAATAATGTTTGCTTGCTATTACACTCAGTTCTGATGAAAATCACCCATGATAAATCAATTGAAATATTCAAACGTAATAAACATACATATAGAGGTTTAGCTATTTTCAACAAAAAAAATATTTTATCAATTAAGTCGGTGCTTTTATTGAAAATTAAAGAATTATTATCGACTATAATATAACTAGAATATAATTTCGACTTTGACTTTAAACAGTAATTAAATTTTCCATAAATTTTCTAAACTACAAAATGTGAAATATGTTTTGACGTCAGTGCTTGTCATTTATACATAAGAACACACGTCATTTAGCTTTTCACTTTAGTGGCATAATATTAGTGAGTTGTTGGTAACACTTATCTACGTAATTTTAAATGGAAGCGGCCAAGGAAAACAAAAGTTACTGGGTAAGGTGATTTAACACCTGGCAAATACAAATTTTTATTTTGTCCTTTGGTCATTTAAAAATATTGAAAAAAAAATGGTCGTAGAACCCACAAAATAACATTTTCTGATGTGATTTTTTTTAGCTTTGTAATGCTTTTTTAATAATGTTATAATGTTATTTTGCTTTTTTATAATGTTAATGCATATGACAAAAACAAAAAATAATATCATGGCATTATTATTTTTTGTTAATAATAAACTTAAAGTAATTTTTTATATCTTGACTCTTTTAAACTAAAAGGAGGAGGTTCTCAAGTCGTTTGTACTTTTTATTTTTTTTATTCTTTGTTTCTTTTGAACTCCGTCGTTTATGAACCGATTTGGAAAATTATTTTAGGGTTCTATTTAAATGATAGGATCGATGAGGAAACAAATAATTGTATTTGTGTATACTGGAGTCTCTCAAGGGAAATACTCAAATGTCATACCATAATGTACATTGGCTTGGGTATTTTCAGCAACAGTTCAAGAATGTTATCATTGTAGTAGGTTATTTAGTGAAAAAAATCAAGAATTAAATTTGTTTAATGTATTTTTTAATTTATTCAGTATTTATCAAGTTTTATTAGATGGTTTTTTAAATCGATTCTAATGTTTTTGGATTTATCTGTAATGTTTTAAATCTCGTGTACCTACAATAAACATAAATGTAATTATAGTATTATAAATACTACCGCTATAAAAGTTATATAATTTTATAACAAGTTCTTTACCACAAATAATGATCGACATTATGTTTGTAATCCTAATATTTAAATAGATATATACACCATTTTAGGCTAGACTACTTAGATTTTGATCATATATTGTTTTAGTAATTACCTACTGATAGGTAATTACTAAAACAATATTTAATTTAATTTCTCCATTATTTTTGGAAACTATAAATCAATCGGAGTAATTTCTCGTACACAACGGAACACAGATCATTTTTATACGGCCGATTTCTCTGACACATACATACCTTATAATATCCTTCCTTCAATAAACTTGTAAGTCGAAGAAAATAATCTAAATTGACACGAAAGGCCTAGTTCCATCAATGTCATGAAAGTCGCGCGATAAAAGCGTTTTTACATTCCCTGAAAGTTTTCTGATAAGGGTGGCTGTTCTAAAAAAACGGCAATTATTCACAAAATTGAAAGAGATTTCAAGGGCAAAATCAATGTTAGAAACTATCAAAAGCCAGATTTTAGCGTCAATTAAGCATGACATCTAAAATGGCGACAAAAATCCACAGTGAATCCGCCATTTTAGATTGTCATTTATTTGAACCAATTTGCGCTTGCTAAAGTGTGCAGCATTAGTCAAAATCTAAATGTTTTTTCATTTCGTGCTGTACAAAAATCCACCTTGTTTTCACTGTGTCTGCTTTCGATGGCTAACCTTCGTTTGTAACTTTTTGTTACTTTATTTTCGGTGTAAGACATTTTGACATTTTATGTCAAACGTCTACTAGTGTTACAGTATTAATGTGATTGTAGTGACATGACAAGAAGAGTTAAAGCTATACAAGTGTTTGTGTAGAGAATATTGTAAAGTTATACATACCGGTTCCATTAAGACCTGAGGGTCGGATGCGAGCGTCGTATCTGCCTGGTCCTAGGATCTGGTCGAGAATCTGCTTTTCCTTCTCTCGGAAGTTGATCTTGCCGTTGTTCATGCATCTATATTGAAAACAAATTTATATTAAGAATAACGTTTATTGTTCAGAAACGTTAACATAAATTTATATTTAAATGGTCCCCAAACTAGAATAACCTATGCCTTGGTATTTTTTAAAGATTAAGATAAATAAAAAAAATATATTATTTAGTCCTCAAACTAACTAGTAAATATAATTAAATAACTATTGTTTTGAGATTTTTTAAACATTAATTCAAATAATTAGCCGTGGGGGCAGTAGAATGTTACCCCTCCTCTCATGTCCGTGGATGCAGTAAGAGCCTGCTAAAGGATACCTCCGGAAGAGGACAGCAGCGTCTTTCCTTGTATCAAGATCCCGTACTGCGCTCGCCAACCCGCCTGCCAAGCATGGTGTGTATGGCAACTACCCATCATGGAGAACCATGAGGGAGGCCTGTTCAGTAGTGGACTTTTTACGGCTGGAATGATGAATTCAAATAATAATAAACTGTGCTACCGATTCCGATACGTTTTATTTGTATGAACACATATTTTAGCGAACAAACAAAAAAAAATAAGAACAGTTACTAATCCCAGAAATTAGCGTGAAGGGTTCTATTCATTTCGTGATTTTACTTCCCGCAGTAACTCGTAGTCAATAGAGATGGTACATGACAATTCTGGCACAGATTCAACATTCTGGTGATAATGCTCTCGGATGCATTTATAGTGGGAGGGACATTACCGATTTGACATTATTTTTTATTAGGTCTTTTGTCTCTGAAGTTAGGACAGAAGTCCTTTCCTCTGCAGTGAGGCTAGGTATATCGCAGACAGACTGTTTCTGAATCACTGTTATTGCATACTATTTTCCCTTTTATCTCTTAATATCTGATGTTAAATATATTATCTAACACCAAAATTGTTTTTCAATTCGCACCAGTATGTAGGTACATCCTAACACCAGCGCATTCAACCATACAAACAGACTCTTCTTTAGCTAGCTTTATACTAATAAATATAGATTGACTTTTATAAGATTTTGGTGCGGTGCGATAATATTTTCCAGAAATTGAAATGTAAACACTTTATACATAGGCAGTAAAGGTGTAATAATTATTAAACTACGCCTTACGATTGGAAAAAATTCAAAAGGCTTTCTTGAGATTCTTTTACAAGAAATTCTATGGATATTATCCATTTCTCTATCCCACAGTATTTTTACTTGGTATGCTAGGTTTTAATTCCCTAGAAAAAAGGCGTAACTACAGCCTACTAACGACCGCTTGTCGGTTGCTGCGTGGTGTATCGGACTGCCCTGAATTGGTAGCTTAAGTGGTAAGATTGTCCGTTCCTGAAGTTCCTAAGTATTCTCTGAGGCCCCGAAGCCATGCCTTACTGGCTGTCTTACGGGCGCGCATGGTGGCGCACAACTCACCCCTTGTTCGAGCATTAATTTTACTAAATGAGCTTCTGGCATCAGCACCACTGTGGTTGTGGAGGTTGATACCATAAGAATAAGTACCATTTGTTAATATTTTATTGTTTACTTTACCTATGTATAGCATAGCGCATTGGTTGTAATGCAATGCTGTGTTATTTATTGAATAAATAAATAAATAAAAGTAATCATTCATTTAATACCAAACAAATTGCTTTCATATTCTAGACTTTCTGGCGTATTAAAAAAGAACGTACCTTGAAATTAAAAATTGTCTATTTTAACGGACGTATTATCTTGTGGAAAAGCTACTATACCTATTCGTCATTTTGGACTTAATCAACATAAATATTAAAAAAAAACAGTTTGTGATCCTCATAAATCAACGCATAAACCAAGAGTACATACCTACATAGTAGATATAAATCACAGAAGCAATATTAGTAGTAATATTTTATTTTTGTCAGCTAATGACTTTAAACAATATGGACATGGGCCAAACATTTATAAATGAAGTTAAAAGCTGAATAGTTCCTACTCCAAAGATCTGTCACTTTATGTCATAATATCTTCCTCATCGGAAAAATATCGAAGAAAGTGTCGTGAAAGATTTTATTGTGAGAAAAGATAGTTTATAATTCGACGTATAGATTTTACTAATTTTGTTTAATTTCAACATTTTAGCAAGACGAACACCTAGCCTTCTTGAGAATAAATCGGCACAAAATACATGTTAGGATACAACCAGTACATGTGCAAATAAAATATTATAATTATATTTTGTAATTTAATTGACTTGATATTTATTTAAATTAATTTAATATCTGTAATTTATTTATTTATTTTATTTTTGCGTTCAAAAAAATCCACAGCTCTTATTCTAATCATCACAATATTACATTTTATAAAGCAAAACTAAAAATTTAAGACAGTCAAAAGCAAGAATCTACAAAAACGATTGATAAGTAAAAGTAATATTTTTAAATTTTATGTATAACTGCATCTGTTTATTTTAGAGTTCTATAACTGATCTGTTCTAATTCACCTGTTTAGCCCATATCAACATACGTTTTTACCCTAATAAGGTAGCCATACCTTAGTTTAGGATAAGTCCGAAAAACGCTGAAGTGCAAGACATTGTGGCTGAGCCTAACATTGTACGTCCAGAATAGACAAGCTGTTAAAACTTGTACCAGCGTGATTTTGTACAAACAGTTTTACAACAAATTATTTCTGATTCCGATGACTCCGACGGCTCGGCCATCTACTGCAAATGGGTAAGGATCGAGACGTTTAAAGATACCTGGGTAGACCGATCGAATGTCGACCTATTGGCCGTCCCAAGTATCGCTGCAATGATAGGATGGAAGCTGATCTGCAAGAAAAACTGGCAAGAGACAGCGATAGACACGAAGAAAGTGGTGAGTTCTCGCATCAGAGGCTCGAGACTCAGTTTGGGTCCCTCAGCCAATGAAGTAGGTCTGGGAAACCTAAGTAAGTCTGGTATTAGATGATGCTGTGTGTATAACCAGCTTTTTTGTTTATGTATGTTATTTTAGTGCGTAAGCTACTTTCTTTATTTCAGTTTGATCTTTTGTTATTTTAGATTGATCCTTAATTTAAAAAGTCGTCTGTAGTTGTAGTAAACAACACCAATTTACTATTGTTTTCTTCCATGTGCAACTTGTGTTGTATCTTTTTATTCTATAGCTTAACTATACACTTAAGTACATGTAAACGCTGATTAAATAGTCAACAGTTAGTCAAAAAACATTAATTAAGAGCTGATTAGTTTAATGAGCGACGGCTAGCTATATTCTTCTGCAGTATCTTACTTTACGGATCAATAACAAAGCAAGTCTTTGTAATATCCGTTCAGAGACTTGTATGTTTAGCTCTGATATCACTAATGTTCCCGAACTTACCGCTAAACGCATGACTGCAAGCAGCACGTTAGGATATCATTTATCATAATTGGCCTACGTTCACTGGTACCATTCATTACAGAAGATTATATTAATATTTGAAGGTCTTGCTTTGAGTCGCCCGCGCTTTAAACCCAGTCGCGCCATCTTTCATCTTCTGCATAATACCTTCTTCATAAATCTCATAGTATCAACCAAAGTCACTTCTCGCGTCTGTCTGTCTGTTTGGTCGCTAACTCGCAGCGGATTTTGATGCGGTTTTTACCAATAGATGGAGTTTTTCACGAGGAAAATTCATTAAAGCTTAGTGCATGTTGCCTGAGCTATGACGAAGACTGTTGAAGATATCAGAAAATTTCATGCCGACTAGGAGCTGTATTGGCGTGCGCCGCGTAACTGTTATAGTTACGTAACAAGTGATGTATGGAAGGATCGTTTCCGCCGCTTCGCATGCGCTGTACCCGGATAAAAAATAGCCTATGTGTTAATCCTGGCCAAGACCAATACGTTTTTGTTTTACTTTATAATTTTCGCTTTTTTTTCACCCAGTTCTGATGATGGCATCCATGATAAATCGAGGGAAATATTCATTATATAATATATGTATAATAGGCGTTCATTTTGCGGTTTGGGCATTTTCAGCTACAAGTCAAGGATTTTGTCATTTCAAGTCGGTTTTTTTAATTAAATAAAAACCTTTGAAATTTGGTTAATACGGGAATACAGGCTGATTACGTATCTCGCGACAGGTTTGCAACAGGCGTGAATCTCGCTGTCATCGCTGGCAATGGTCAATTTTGTAGTATATAAAAGCAAAAAAATGACGATTGAGAATATTGGGAGATATACGCCTGTTGCAAACGTGTCGCGAGACACGTAATCACCCTGCGGTAGGTACTCACTCTGTAAGTTGTGGTTGATATATGAGCAGCAGCAGAAGCGCAGAAAGGGTCTGACGAAGGTCCATACTTAATCTGCAACAATCACAGAAAGAGGTTACACTTATGTGACAACAAGGAGTAAAATTAACAGTGAGAGTATCTGTGAATTTAATTTCCGAGAGCAAGGATATTCATTTCCTTGAAATGTTTTACTTATGGTTAAAGACGATAGTCTATAAGTGATAACTTCAGCCATAAAATGTCCACTGATGAACACAAGCCTCCCTCATGGATCTCCATTAGGGGCAGTTGCCATACTCACCACGCTTGGCAGGCGGGTTGGCGAGCGAAGTACAGGATGTTTATACACGGAAAGACGCTGCTGCCCATCTTCGGAGGTATCCCATAGCAGATTCGTACCTACTGCATCTATGTTAATGCGATTATAGCTTGAATCTTCAAGTTCCATACTTATCGATAAACTATTTACTCACAAACTTAGCAAAGCTTGTACATAATACCTACTATGAACACAATCACTCGGAAATAATGTTAAGTATCTGAAGCGAACGAATTCAATTATGTGCTTTATTCAATTTAAATGTGTCTTCTTCTTTTGTAAATTGACTATTCTATGTAGCGTTTCGCTCTATTGAATACACACTTATTGACTTCGACTTTAAACCAACTGAGCTTCAGTAAATAGTCGTTTATGATTAACAAAGGAAATATTGTAAATGATTTAGATATTTCATTTAATTCACGTAACAAACTCCATTAACTTAAGTATTGTACTAATCACTATGAATTGGAGTCTCAAGAGTTTAAACTGTACTAAGTCCGTTTTGCGACCATTCTCCCTACAATTACGGCTTAATTACTGAAACGCCGGAGTTCCTAACTTTTCGCAATTTCTGTTAGTTTATATCACGCGATAAACCAAAGATTTAAATCGTTAGAGACGCCCAGCAATGAGACCGCACCGTTTTGTTTCCACACGAAATGAGCTCGCTCATTTGGAATCCGTTTACCTCTAAACACAGTGTTATCCGGACATGGTGTGTGTTATATTTTTTACGAAAGTTCGTGCAACATGATTCCACAATAAATGGTAACAATATATGTTTGGTTTATTGGCAAACCAGTGTGTATGCGTCGGCATTATTTATTGACGAGCTCTGTGGCGCAGCGGACGAAGGTCCGCCTGCGACACAAGGGGTTGCGGGTTCGATTCCCGCCTCGGGACAAATGTCTGTACGATCTGCAGACATTTGTTCGGGGTGTTCTGGGTGTTTTTCTATATATAATAAAAATATCTATCTATGTAGTATAATGTATTAAGTATATCAGTCATCTAGTACCCATAACACAAGCTCTGCTTACCTTGGGGCTAGATGATGCTGTGTAATTTGTCCAGCATTATTTATATTTATTTATTTATTTATTATTGTTAACACACATATAAAGAAAATGCCGCAGTTTTTGGTGGCATATCTAACGATCTAAATCCTTGCAATAAACCCTAAACATTTACATACTTACTAAGTAATTCTATTAAAACTTCATACTCTTGTGCACTCAGCTCAAAACGCTTTAAAGAGACTTTCTCGTATGAAATAAGAAGGTTAAGTCATGACAAAATCAAAAACTTATCTTTACTATTTATACATTATTAACACACATTTAACCGGGTATTTAACGCGTAAATTACCTTTTTATTTCCCGACGTATCCTTTAGATCTGAGTCTTCCCGGGACCATGCTTGGTGCAATCGAAGAGTTCGTTTCAGGCGTAAAACGTCCACTGCTGAACACAGGCCTCGCTCATGGATCTCCATGAGGGGTAGTTGCCATACTCACCACGATTGGCAGGCGGGTTGACGACCGCAGTACGGGATGTTGGTACACTGAAAGACGCTGCTGCCCATCTTCCGGAGGTATCCCTTAGCAGGCTCTTACTGCATCCATGGGTATGAGAGGAGGGGTAACATTCTACTGCCGGCACCCCACGGCAAGTGAAACTTAGCTGTTCTATTGAGAAAAGTCAATGTTAAAAAGTGTTTATTTAATCGAACTCAAAAGCCACTTAAAAGTGTCGCTTTAAAAAAATACAGATATTCTTTATTATTGTTATCACATGTAGCATTACAGATAATTACAATCCAAGGCGTTTCATGGTCTTAATCTTAACTTAAGATACAAACTTAGAATACAAAAAAAAAACGGATAATTAAAGTACAAATGAAGAAGGTACATATGTGCATTTAATAAAGCCCATGATTGAATTCGTTCGCTTCAGAACTCTTTTCGTATCTCATTTACATACTGAAAAGAGTATAGAGCGGCGGTCATGTCGGCCATCTTGAATTATTCAGACCGAACCGACCGAACAAGGAAAGTGGCTCCCTTAAATGTCAGAATTGATGGGTCAGTGATGGATTGATTGGACCATGGATTACTTATTGGGTTCCTAGAAGTCGGGAATTTAAGGATAAACAGACAGTTACTGACAGACCTGGGCGCCTACTCTAGAAAACGATTTTATTTATTTACTAGGTGTCCCGGCGAACTACGTATCGCACCTACTACAACCACTGCTTACAACTACCCTATAGCCTTCCTCGATAAATGGGCAATCTAACACTGAAATAATTTTTCAAATCGGACCAGGAGTTCCTGAGATTAGCGCGTTCAAGCAAACAAACAAACTCTTCAGCTTTATAACATTATATACATATATGTATATATATAGTATAGATTTATTTTTTCGCGCCAAAATGCAAACCAAATGAGGGTCGAAAAATTATTTTCGCGAAACCAATTTAGCGGATAAGTAGACTTCAGATGTTTTTTTACTGTTGACGATCAATTATTGGTACATATTGGTGCATAAAGTTGAATTCCGACTTCACAAGACATAATATTTTTTTAAACTTTTCCGATCACTATATAGTATATAAATAACATAAAATATACATGATAAATTTGGTTTGATTAAGATTTCGATCCATCGCAATTTGCGTTCAAGAGTAGCCCTCCTGGGTACCACAGACTAGTATTTAAATGAACAACAGATACCGTAGTCAAAGTTTTGACTTTGACTTCGATTTCACCTACATTCAAGCATTTATTTGTTTGAATGTAGGTGAAACAATGTTGACCATTTACAAAAAATAAGGCCTTTTCCATCTATTATAAATGATTTATACAACGTCAGCAACTGGTAATCAATTATCATGCTGTACGGGACGCTGCAGTGCCTGTGACATTGTTAGATGGAAGGCTTGCCCAGCACCTATACCAACCTCTCAGCTTAGTCAGCTATTATTCAGAGGAAAGAACAGGTCAATACGTCTGAAGCTAACTAAGCCGCGGGTTTCCTCACGATGTTTCCTTCACCGTTAAAGCACGTGTTAAGTGTGCTGTGCACATATAGAGGTATAAAAGCCGTGTTAAAGTGAACAGATTCAATTATGTGCTTTATTCTATTTATTTGTGTTGTTTTATTTTGTAATTTGTGACGCGTCAATAAGGTCCATGCGGCCGCACTGAATAAAGTATTTTTTGATTCTTGATTCTTTTGATTCTTGCCCGTGGATGCAGTAAGAATCTGCTGAGGGATACCTCCGTAAGATGGGCAGCAGCGTCTTTCCCTGTATCAACATCCAGCACTGCGCTCGCCAACCCGCCTGCCAAGTATGTAATGGCTACAACCCCGCATAGTCAGTACATGTTGATACACGAGGGAGGCCTTTGTCTTGCAGTGGACGTCCTACTGCTGAGTTGATGATGATGATGATGATGTGAGAACATCTTGAGGCACCATTATTACGAAAAAACCACAAAGAAAATTAATGTTACAGGAAAAACATACCCCATTTTCGGGGGCGTTCCGCTGTGATTATACTGATTATGTAGATGAATAGCCATATTTCTTTGCGTGCCTATCATTAACATCAGGAGTTAATTGTTCAGAAATAAGCCAGCCTAATTTAATTTCTTTCCCCTGCCGACTGGGAAATCAACGAGCTCTCGTATATGGATACGATGGAGGTCGAGACTTTGAGTCCCTACACCGTGTATATGTATAAGACAAATAAGCGAGCTCTTGTATCATAGGCCGAGACTTTGAGTCCCTACGCCGTGTATGCCGTGTATATGTGTTACCGGCCAAACCCGATTTCAGGACAAACTAGTTTTGCCTAGGCTAAACTAGTTCTTTTCCTAATAAACTACTGTATCTCCATCTCGGTTCTGTCACAGGCAGTGTTTTTATTTTTTTTATTTTATACATTTCCTAAATAGCTTCGGAATTGTATATAGGAAGAACTAGATAAAATAAATAAATAAATAATGCTGGACAAATCACACAGCATCATCTAGCCCCAGCTAAGCAGAGCTTGTGTTATGGGTACTAGATGACTGATATACTCAATACATTATACTACATAGATAGATATTTTTATTTAGGGATAGAAAAACACTCAGAACACCCTGAACAAATATTTGCAGATCGTACAGACATTTGTCCCGAGGCGGGAATCGAACCCGCAACCCCTTGCGTCGCAGGCGGACTAGTTTAGCCTAGGCAAAACTAGTTTGTCCTGAAATTGGGTTTGACCGGTAACATATGTGACAAATAAGCTCTTGTATCATAGGCCGAGACTTTGAGTCCCTACGCCGTGTATATGTATAAGACAAATTGTAAATTGGTCTTAACAAATTGATATTATGACGTGGGGTGCCGGCAGTAGAATGTTGTCCTCCTGCCCGTAAATGCTGTAAGGATCTGCTGAAGATGGGCAGCAGCGTCTTTTAGTGTATCAACATCCCGTTGACGCTTGCCAACCCGCCTGCCAAGCGTGGTAATAACACCCCATGATCAGTAAGTGGACCTCTAGTCCATGAGGGAGGCCTATGTACAGCAATGGACGTCTTACGACTGTGATGATGATGATGATGTAAGAAAATATGTTAAGTGCTTCTGTTATGCGTCCTTAAAATAAATAGGTAAGTACATAGGAAAATATTTTTTGCCTGTCAGAGTATTTTGAAAAATTAAATAAGTATTATTATCATTTTATTTCCGAGAATATCATAGTCATTTTCACTGTGAGATGATTCATCTAAACGACGGAAATATGCATTCAGATTGAATAATATGCATAATCTTCACAACACAGCCAAATTGGCAAATTGCTCTCGGCATGGAGACTGCGCATCAGACATATTTTTAGATAGGATTTTTAGGTACAATGTTCCCAAAAATACAATAAAATCTATCTGCGATAAGAAAGTAAGGCCTTTTCTGTATATTGTAGATGATTTATACAGCCGTCAGCACTTGTATTCATGCTTTATGGGACGCTGCAGTGCCCGGAACATTGTTAGATGGATTAGCCATGCCCAGCACTTATACCATCCTCTCAGCCAAGTCAGCTATTAGTCAAAGGAAGGAACAGGTCAATACGTCTACAGCTAAGGCATCGGGTTTCCTTACGATATTTTCCTTCACCGCTTTAACGGATGTATGTATAAATTTTTCATTAAAGAAAAATCCATTGGTGCACGGTCGGTATCGAACCCACGACCTTCGGATTGAATGTCGGAGTACATACCACGCGGCCAACACGGCCCGGCAAACCATTATTGAAATTTTAATAATAGGTCCTAAGTTATGCTAAGTAGAAACCTAACATCCAGACACGGCAAATATTGTGCCACCTAGCCTGTAATATTTTAACATTCAACATCCTCAACACCTAAACGATTCTTACAGCTTCCGGTGAAGCAAAAAGCTTCTACGTCCCTCTATTTACATTAGCCGTTAACTTAGCGTTGGCAGCAACTAAAATACACCCATATAGAACTAAATTGTGTTTACCCAAGTTCCAGCGATGTAGCGAGTGCTATAACGCTTCACAGGACACGCGAAAATTGAATCAGAGCCGCCATATTACTGTTGGCGAGTTTTGCCGCCATTTCCGCCATATTGGATGTTGGCTATGGCAATATGGGCGGCCGGAAGTCGCATTAAGGTTAGGGGTTTCAGCAACGTACCATTATAAGTTCGGGTGATCAATTTCAAGTTTACTGATTGATGAATGGAAGAGAAAACAGGAATATAAAATTCATCGTTCTTTTAGTAACTTTAAAAAACTTGTTCTACGACTCGGCTTAGCAACAATGTCAGCAAGGTTCAAAGATTTAATTAAGATTTAACAATTTTTCTTCTGTAGAGTATCGTAGAGTAGTTTTGTAGAGTATCGTAGAGTATAGGAGAATCATTGAAGGCCTAGAGATATAATTTCGCTAAACTTAGCTTGATTGCTGTGATAGCTTGCATCGAATCCCGTCCATCAAGTTTATTACGAACACCAATTTTGAACGGTATAAATATCCGGCAGCGTCGTATTTATGGGTGGGATTAAATAAATATATAAATAAAGCTGGACACTACACAGTACCTACAACACCAACTAGTCCCAAACTAGCAAAGCTTAATACACAAAATCCCAACACGTTCCAAACTAAGCAAAGATGGAAACCACATGATTGATAGATATTTTTTTTGTAAAATGTTACTTATTTTAGAAAAAAACCTAAATTGCAGAAATGGAAAGGAGAAAGTGATGTGCGATGCCGTTAAGTTGTCGTAACCAAAACATGTGACAATTTGTGAAGAGTTCATCCGGGGAAGTACCACCATACCTATTTCTGCCGCCAAGTCTGCCTGCATTGCTGTGTTCCAGTTTGAAGGGTAAGGGGCCGGTGAAATTACGGGCACATGAGACCTTACTCTATGTAATATATATATATATAATATCGCGGTGTTGCAGTTGTAGGTACAGGTGACTACTTAACATCAAGTGAGTATTCCGCTTGTCTCGTCATTTCATCGTATAAAAAAATATTTTCAACATCGTCCCAACCCTTTCGTGTTTGTTGCTTGGACGCTAAATCAAAAACGGGAGCTACAGAAGCTGTGCCCTTCTTCCACAATATCTGCATATCCTTCGGGGATGCCCCGGCGGGCCAGAGTCCGTCTCCGGTACTCAAGGAGTTGGGCTGGCTAGGGTCGGGCTAGCATCACGGGGGACAATGCACAATACACCCCAATGCGGGACGTCAGTGCAGATCTGGTAGCCCCCATAGGAATTAGAATTAGAATGGATAACGCTAAGTTTTAGGAACTAGACACTTCCTGTGAATAATCGATACGCCCGATGATAGTTCGCAAACATTTTGAATAATTGATAATAAACGACTTTGCGCATTAGGCTTTTGTGTGTCTACCATGAGTTGTCATTGTTAGATCGCCTGCCCCTACAGTAGTAATAGTACGTTACTATGATGACATCTGGCAGGTAAGGGTGTAACTGCTTACCTAATTTATAAGATCTTATGTAACAACAACAAGCAACAAGAACAATAAACCAAACATTAATTCGTGTTGGCCGAATGGTATGTACCCCCGACTTTCAATCCGAAGGTCGTGGGTTCGATACCGGCCGTGAACCAATGGATTTTTCCTTCTTGAAAAGTGTAAGTTCACATTTAACACGTGCTTAACGGTGAAGGAAACATCGTGAGGAACCCGCGGCTTAGTTAGCTTCAGACGTATTGACCTGTTCTTTCCTAAGCTGACTAAGCTGAGAGGATGGTAATCCATCAAAAAATGTTCCAGGCACTGCAGCGTCCCGTACAGCAGATTACCAGTTGCTGATGCTGCATAAATCATCTATAATAGATGCAAAGAAAGGCCTTACTACTATGTAACAACTTGGACCTCACAGCACAATGGCGCAGTGCTGTGACAGCGGTCGACCGGTACACCCTACCCGCACACAGAAAATGATTATTTTAGTTGTAATGTAAATGTTATCTTATTTTCTTCAAATGTAGGCCCAAATGTTATTTTTATTAATTAAGTAATGATTTAAAATGTATTTAAGAATGCAAATACCTAACACACATAATATGTTAAGTTAATTTTATTTTGCATTGTTTTATTTAATTCAAGTGTTTTTATGTACCTATTTATGTCTAAAATTTTATTTATAACTATGATTTGGAAGAGCGAAAACACCTAACACAAGTATTTTATAATACTTAAAAGGTGTTTTCAACCCTGGCTAAAACTTTTGTACCTTTTATTACTGAATAAAGCATTTGAATTTGAATTTGAACAACATGTTCGCAATAAATATATTGAGTCTTGAGTATCAAATTCTAAGCAAATGTAGCCCAAACTACAGTCGCTGTAGTTGGGCTACAAGGTGTGTGTTTACTGCGTATTAAAATAGTTTGATACTAAAGTATCAAACTATACGCTCGAGGCGCTGTACAAGTTTTCATACATTTTTTAACTACAGTCTCTAGCTAGTATAGATTGTGAAAACTAATGGTAGACCTGCTGAAGTCGAATTCCATTCGTTCTAGAGATATTTGGGATTGTTGACACCTGGACGAGTGCCAGAAAGTACAGAGCGTGCAAATAAATATTGGACCTACGATACGGTAGTTGGGTAATCAGGCTATTATCATATCGTTAAAATAGAACTCTGCTCTTTCATAAACAAACAATTCGCCGCGTTTACTGTTGGTGGAGTTTCACGTACGCGAGGCCAAAAATTTGATTTTGTCATACGAGTTGAAATTATAAGTATGACAACAACTCCCTCATAGTACTTGAGGCGAACAATTAGATTTTTATCACGATTTAAAAAATAGTTGGAATGTATCTAAGTGAGCCAGCAGCCCCCTCACAGTACTAAACTTGGAGATCCATAAGGCTTTGTCTTACGTCCTGCGGCTGTGATGTTGACGAAGCAGTGTACAAAGATCTTATAATAACAAGTCAATAGAACAATGTATTTCTACCGTATGTAACTGGTGTGCACTGTCTTTTGTCTGTTTACGTTATTAAATTTTATCTTGAATCTCTTGTCTTGTCTTTTTATTTGATGGCTTTTTGTATTTGGTTTAGCACGATTCCGCCAGTGTCAAGTTAATATAAAAATTCGTAAGTTATTTGGTTAGCCATGTAGGCGGCCATTTACCATCTTGAATCTCATTATGAGATTTATGGATATCTAATGTCAAAATAATCTATCATAGTCATGTCACAAGTAGTAAAAGTCCTTTAAAAACTTAGACGAGATAAATCAAAAAACCATAAACCTTTGTCTCAACTGAATATTTTTTTTTATGAATTTTAGCAAAACAAAGCTTTTCAGTTCGATTTGTATGCTTATTTGATATTTATTTTGTTCATCGTCTCAGACTAAGGACTTCTGTCCACGTCCACTGCTGGACACAGGCCTCCCTCGTGGATCTCTAAGATCATAAGGGGTTTGAGCATACTCGCCACGCTTGACAGGCGGGTTGGCGAGCGCAGTACGGGATGTTGATACACGGAAAAACGGTGCTGCGCATCTTCCGGAGGTATCCCTTGGGAGATTCTTACTGCATTCACGGGCAAGAGAGGAGGTGCAGTAATCTACTGCCCACGACTATATATTTTGTCCACATTGGAAATTCGAGCACCTACGGTTTACGAAACGATGTGGACCTGGATGGATGAGTACGGCTCGGGACAGAGAGAAATGGAAAGAGTTTGGGGAGGCCTACACCGCTGAGGCAACTTTTGCAGAATCTAATAGTGATTAAAAATCAAATAAGTAATTAGTAAATTCGTAATATTATAGTAAAAAGATAATTATGTTAATTAAGTTGTAAATTTTTAATGCATTAGAATAAAGGCTTTTTTAAGATTAATTTAAGATTTCGCAGCAAAAGGAAACCTCTCTCTTTTTGGTGTTAACTTCTATAATTTTTGTTACAAGACAATCGAACGAGCTTTGTAGTTCAATGTCAATTTTTGTTTAGTCCTTTATGTCTTGTCGACCCGCAACGTATTGGTAAGTTAAATCATCGGACTTTTTTCATTATCATCGGCCTATACAAGGTGCTAACAAATTAGTCACAGATATTTTAAGAGATAATAGGTACATTACATTATAACAATTAACTTTTAACTGTAATTAAGGAACCTTTGTATATCATTTTTTTGTTTTTATTTACCGAACAAAAAATATATTATAATTAATTTTTAAAATAATCACCCCTATTATGTACCTGTCAAGATGTTTAACACTGTCTGTCATGTCACGTCAAAAGTTGTTTTTCTTAAGCGGGCTATACATGTTGGCCTAACGTTGCCGAGTGAACGCCAACACCAACGTGTAGACGGCATGTTTGCCTTGCCTTGCCATCGCTAGGTGTCGCTCGCATAGCTGGCCGAGTAAATACAAGCGCCAACATGTATGGAGCACATTTGCTGTGACTTGTCACCGCTCGCGGTCGCTTGCGGTGACTCGCCTCACTTCGGAGCCGTGTCGGTTTTTCTGCACAAATCAAAGGCGCGAACGCAGGCAAGCCTGCGTTCGGCCAACCGTGTCCACATGTTTGTCTGCCTGCCATTACGCGGTTGGCGTTGGTCACCGTCGCACGTACGTATCTGTCTGTGGTAATGTCGTTCGATACAAATGATGATGTTATCAAGTTTTTGGAGTATTACCAGAACGAACCGGTAATTTGGAACCCAAAAGACGTAATAATAATAATAATCGTTTATTTCAGATATCAAGATCCATGTCAAATCAAAAACAATAAAGTAAATTAAATTAAGTACCTGATTTAGGTATGGCTTTAAAACTTAGACTTACTAATATAATAGTATCTAGGTGGCTAGTTCCACCCAACGTTTATATGTGTTTGTTAACACAATTCGGTCGGACAGGCTTTTTATAATAGTGTTATTACACCTGTCAACTCTAGACATAAATGAAGCAATTCTCTTTCTGATATGTATGGCCTGAAAGGTTCGTGCATTCATGTACATTTCAGAAGCGCTGCAGTGACGTTTATAGCGCATTAGGTGCCTAAAGATGTTGTTGTACGCAACTTTAATACCATCATAATGCATAAAGATAAAAACAAAGTATGTTTTATAGAACTTCGACTTCGTAGACTGAATAAACAAACAAAATTACTAGGGAGGTACCTACCTACCTACTTACAAACACTGTAACACTGACGTAATAATTGTACGTGCTCATCAAATAAATAGCAGCAACTGCAACAACTTCTACGTCCATATTGTTCAAATCAAATAACCACGACCACGTAGTTCGAACGCACAACAAGAACTGACAGCACCCAACGTGTGGGCAGCTTCACACAAAACTCGTCTACATTGGCCGCTTGCAATAGTTTGCGTAGACTTGCCAAACGTCTAGACGGTAGCACTTGCCTTGTAACAATTTGCCTACGCTCGCGTTGGTCTTAGCTCGGCCAACATGTATATCCCGCTTTAGATGACATTATGATTCAAGTATTTTATTTATCAACTTTATGAGGCCACTTGAATAATAATTTAAAGAGGTTCTAGAATTTGTCTAATGAGGTCTCATTTAATTATCTTAATAACAGGGTGTTTTAACGTAGCAAATTTATTTCCTAGTTTTCTCCAAAAAACATAACAAACCCTATGATGTTTCATACTTAAATGTACTCCGAGAACCGAGTACTATCAGCTGTAAAAATATCCGTGACTAATTTGTTAGCACCTTATATAATATAAGTCCAGCTGGACATAGACATCCACAAACCTGTGCCGTTTCACCTTGCCTTCAGCTTACCGCATCCGACGTCTGCCAGCGACCGTTCGCAAATCATCACTCCATCTAGCTGGTGGGCGTCCTACACTACGCATGCCGTCTTTTACCTAAACTCATTTCAAAAATACTTTGCTTTCGCTGCCATTAGTAAACATTCTACCTGAGGACGTTTTCGCACACTCTTGCTATTTTGTTTTTGAAATTATTCCGTTTCTCCAGGGTGTATAATAACATGTGTACTAAGCCGAAAGGGAGTGATTCTGACCATCTCAAGAAACAACTTTTGTTCTACGACTTTTCAGGATTCAGTGATTTTCATTCAAGAAATGACTACGAAAGTTTGAACTTGTTAAAGTTGATTATACGATAATGACAACCTAAACGCCAGCTGATTCTTGTCGGGGTCATTAATTCGGTCGGTCTCACGGACCTAAAAGTAATGTAACTACGTTCACGTTCAAAAACAACGTAACTACGTTACCAAACGCAAGACATATATAAACCCGTGACCCTAAAAAGAAACGCAAAACAGGTTATATGGTGTTTTGTAAAAATCCGATTTGTATTGCATGTAGCCAAAGAATGTGCTTGGATTGTCGCCACAATTTGTAAAAGTTTGGATTTTGTGGTAATGAGCCTGTGAATGAATGTGTTTTGAGCCATAATCGTGTCAAAACTAGTTTTAAATTTGAGATTATATAACGAACTTATCGTAAATAAAGAGAAATATTGTGTAATAATAAAAAAAATAGTGATATTACTACTCAGATTTGCATATTAGGAGGCTTCGCCCCCTAATTATAGTTTAAGATTTAATTAATTGTATGTCAAAGAAAAAAATTACTTCAAGTTAATAATAAATGAAAAAAAAAATATAATAACACTTAACGTTTTAAAATATAGTATTAATATAACATGAAATCTTTTTCAATTCTATAGAATGTTGTGCTGCTAAAAACTTAAATTTCAATGGCATTTACACAAAACTTCGAAGAATGTTCGCGTCTGGCTGCCGTATCTAATCACTAACATATGAGGATGAAACTTGGCAATGTCCTGTAATAACTATAGCAAGCTACTTTTCACCTATTTGCATGTGCGAAATCACAGGAAAGTAGGTCATAATTATTTAAGATATATTATTTTAAATTAATTATTACATTGCGAATACTACATAAACATTTCATCATAAATGTTTAGTATTCGCTATGGTAGGTAGGGATGTCATCGTGAAATCTTGTTTTTAAACGCCTTTGTAAGACTTTTGCGCTTTGTCAACAACTGATATAATAGGGTCATCAGCAGTTCAAAGTTTCCTCTACCATGGGTATTCACAATCTATACTCGCTAACGAGTATAGATTGTGTATACTCTAATAATACAAGCACTGTAGTTAGAAAAATGTATGAAAACTTGTACAGCGCCTCTAGCGGATAGTTTGGTACTAAAATACGCAGTAAACTATACTACCTACAGCGACTGTAGTTTGGGCTTCATTTGCTTAGAATTTGTTACCATGAGTTACAAATCTGACAGATGTTATAGTGACGTACTATTACTACTCTATTACTACTGTATTATTTTGGTGTAAAGATAAACCCGAGGAAAAAATAATACAGTTTTTTAATTTTTTTTTACATTTTAATAAAAAGCCTTTTTGTGGATTTAGGTATTTTTTTGTGTACTTCCAAGGCTAACAAAAGGCAACTCTTCAAGGAGGTCATAACACTGTCAAAAATTATCTGGCGTATTAAGTTGTCATTATATACTATATTATACTAATAAGACTAGCTTGTGCCCGCCGCTTCGCATGAGTTGTACCCGGATAAAAAGTAGCCTATGTGTTAATCCTAGTCAACATCTATACGTTTGCAAAATTCAGCTCGATACGTACGCTAGTTTTTGCCTGAAGAGGTAACAAATCTCCATAAAAACAAACTTTCGACTTTATAATATTAGTGAGATGATGAAGTTCAAAGTTTCGTAGTCTTTTCTTGAATGAAAATTACCAAATCCTGGAAAGTCGTAAAACTAAAGTTGTTCACAATCACTCCCTTTCGGGTTTGTATGTACATACACCCTATATTTTGTTAAGGCACGATGAATTAACAATTTGAATTCGAAATAAACCTCAAAAGATGTTGTGTAGCGACGAACTTTCAGTCCACAGTTTCAGCCAAGTTCTGGTAGCACTTTATAAATAAACCAAATGCAACGGAAGCTTGCCAAATATTTTACAAATACACATCTGAATTCAGTAATCGGTCACTGCACTATTGTCTATTCCATTTTGTTGACTTCTACTTTTGAAATTAAAGTAAAGTAGGACACGTCCGCTCTGTGCGGAGGCTCCTGTAAGACTGAGTAAAAGTACTGTGGAAAATTCTAAAGGCTCGTTTACATTGAACAAAAAATAACAATAGGTAAGCAATCATAACTCCTATTTTTTTAACTAGCTGAACACTCACAGTTACTGAACTGTTACTAAACTGTGAGTATTCAGGAAGTTAAAAAATAGGAGTTAAGATCGTGTTCCCATTTTTATTTATCCCCTTCTTTAAAATTTTTACTAGGTTTCGCGTATTGAGGATTTAAGTTTTTTTTAGTTTTCGTAGTAGAGGTGCCTTATTGAGTAACCTGGCCTGTGAATGGGGTATAAAGATATTAGTAAATAGTATTAGATAGCATTTGACAGAAAAAGAGATAACGCACAGACAGGTGGAGACAGGTGAAAGACCGTTTGGTTACCTAAGATAAGCTGGAAGACGGGCAGATAGGTCTCCTGATGGAAGGTGTTCGTCGTCGCCCACGGACATCTGCATCACCAGAGGTGAGGCTGATGCGCTGCCGGCTTTTGAGGAAGGAAAATACCCACCTATTAAAGGACTTGCCGTGGGGTGCCGGCAGTAGAATGTTACCCCTCCTCTCATGCCCGTGGATGCAGTAAGAGCCTGCTAAGGGATACCTCCGGAAGATGGGCAGCAGCGTCTTTCCGTATAACAACATCCCAAACTGCGCTCGCCAACCCGCCTGCCAAGCGCAGCCAAGTGTTCAGTAGTGGACGTTTTACGGCTGAAATGATGATAATGAAAGGACTCCATGTCGAACTCCGAGGGGAGATTGTTGACTCCGCAGATGGGAGTTCGTTCTACAACGTAACCGGCCGTGGAAAAAAAGAGCGCGCGAAACGAGCGGTAGTGGAGAACCAGCTATCCATGTGGTGCGGATGAAATTTGGTTTAGAGGCGAGTGGTTCGGTTCTTATCTTAAAATAAGAAAAACCGGCCTAATAAGAGATAGATTCGTGTTCTAGGATCCATACATAACTGTTTGTTCTGTTTCGCGTTTTTGTTTTTAAACGTTTTCTTTGCGTGATAAAGGGCCTTATAAACAGTCTTGTGAAAAGGGTTTAAGAATACTTAAGATAGCAATAGACAGATATATGGATCACCGGTATTACCTTAGTAGTAGGCTCTCGTATCCACCATTTTGGTAGGGTAGGTAGGATAGAAATCATGAAATCATTTACTTTAATTTGTTTTTAGGGCTCTGATCAAAATGGTAAAAGTTAACCCTTATAGTGTGACTTTGTCTGTCTGTCTATCAGCCGCAGTGATATATCTCAAGAACTACTTATGCCATCGACTTGAAATTTGGAATATCATGATTTAATGCTTATTAACCTCTAATAAAAAATTTAGGGTGTTATAAGTTTTACATGATATGGGGGATGAAAAATCGAATGTTTTCAAATATACCCGAGTTTGGTATCAAATGAAAGGAAATTATGTGTAGAATAGAAAACTGAGGATACACGTTACAAAAGAAATTTAGGTAACCTCCGAGCCTAGGATAAGAAAGTGTTACTGGTGTGAAAGGGGTTACTTAATTTTTTTTATTTTATAAACCTGTTTACAATATTGCAAATAGGAAAATGAAAAAATATTTTAATTGAAAGAGGTGCTTAAAGTGGGTTTCAAAAATTTTAAGTAAAGTTCGTGAACGGTCATATGAAAGGTATGAAAGGAAACAGTTTTCAGTTTTCTTTTAAGCCAAATGGTTTTTGACTTATTATAAAAGCTAGGCCATAAGGAGGAATGCGCTGAGGCTTGAAAACATGTGCAGTGTAAGCGCAACTTGCACTGCACACTGATCTCAATTCTGCTAAAAATAACCTTTTTTGGCTTTGATGCAGTCGGGTTAAATCTCAGCTTCAAACTCAGGTCACCCGGATTCTGCGATCCTCGGCGCATGCGCTAGCCCGGGTCACTGTTCTAGGCACCCTACAGGTACTACGCATTGATTGATTCCTAGATAACCTGCTAACGGCCATTTTGAACTTTCCAGTCGCCATCTTGGATGCTGCGGGTAACGGGTCATTGTCCTAGTTTTGTTAAATGATATTTTTTCAAGAATAACTTGATGAGTATGTATGAGTGATGACTTTAGTTAGGTTAAGTACAATGTTACTTGACATAACTTGTATATTTTCATTTTATTATTGGTTTGTTTAGTACTTAAAAATACAGTTAATGTACTTAACTAGCTTTTCATAGATTTGAGAGTCTTCTCAAAAATTGTTGAGATGAAATGACAAAATAATTGATTTGAAGACTAACAAAAAAGCTCTTGCTTAATATAATATTTGCAATATGTTTTTTGCTTAAATTGTAAAAGTTTTTTTTGCTAAACCGATGCGAAGCGAACGTACAGATTTTTTTAATAATTAATTACTATTTTATCTTTTACGTTATTTTATGCTACCCTTTATAGAGGTATAATTATATCCCATCTTAATGAGGATTTGTTACTTAATTTAAACTTAAATATAAATATCAGCTTCATACGTACCTACTACTACTTAAAATATAGAATTAAATGTAGATAAATCCAATCTAATCCACCTGATTTATCCCACTGCTGGGAAAGGCAACCCTTCTCACACGCTCCGGAACACAAAACATATTAAAATCATAACTCACCTTATTATACGCCCATCTTCAAAATCTCCAGTAACAATCAAAATAACTTAAAAAAAGTTCAAAATCAGTCACAAAAGGTTTCAAAATATCGCCATAGCACCTGAGTTGGGGCACGCGTTGAGCGCTCGGTGGGCGCGAAGGGCGGGCGGCGACTGAGCCTGGGCGGGCGGCGCGAGCTCTATCGATCCGCAGATCGCGCAGCATCTCAGGCTTTCGCGGAGATTCGGATGCTGTACATTGCCGGTTTGCGAGGCTTTTGATGTGGCAAATATGATTGTTTACACTGCAGCGTTATTGAAACCCGTTAGCTGATTATTTTTATAGATAGAGGATTCACAATGGTTTTTCCCCACAAATAAGATGTTTCCGTAGGATTTTGTTACTACACTTATAATTTTTTGTTCGTGATGGCACTTTGGTGACGTTTGGAAATCGTTCTATTACAGTTATATCTTTTTTCCATATTTTTCAAATCAAATAAAAATCTATATTGCAAAACATATTGTTATTAAGGTCTTTTTATAAGTGTAAATGTTCAACATGAACCCTGCAAGGGCATAGCAAGAGTAATAACTAGGCACTAACTATATCAGTCATCTAGCAGCTAAAATACAAGCTCTACTTAGCTTGGGGCTAGATGATGCTGTGTGAATTGTCCAGCATTATTTATTTATCATTATGATTATTCGCTGTGGGGTGCAGAATGATACCCCTCTTTTCATACCCATAGATGCAGTAAGAGCCTGCTAAGGGATACCTCCGGAAGATGGGCAGCAGCGTCTTTCCATGTATCAACATCCCGTACTGCGCTCGCCAACCCGCCTGCCAAGCGTGGTGAGTATGGCAACTACCGCTCACGCGAATTTCCGACAGGTAAGCCGCCGCCCGCGCTCAGCCAAAAATATATGAAAACTAGTCTAGTTAATGTAATGTAATTACTACTTTGTCTGTCTGACTGTCGCCGACGAGTAGTTGGCACGCGTTCTAAGACTACAGGGTAAATGCATTAGTGATTAGTGTAGTGAAATCTTTATTGTTGTACATGACATGATAAATTACTTTCAAAAAGTCGATAATTTACTTTTGGTGTTCTAGATTAGTGTTTCTAGTTATACGACTAGCTATCAACATCGTCATCTCAGCTGTAAGACGTCACTGTTGGACATAAGCCTCACTCATGGATCTTCTGATACTTATAATAATTATAATAAGTAGATTATAATGAGAAGTAGACTTCCTACGGCTAAGATGATTAAACTATTTCCACCTACTGCAGCCAGCAATGTACAGCATCCAGGCCCAAGCTACCGTCTGTAAAGCAGAGCTGTATTTATGACGCACACCTGAGATGATACCTATGTACCAGCATTCATCATTATTGTTGATGGAACTCCTGATTTGCATTTCCAATTATAGCTTGGGGTAACACGTTTTGATAGAAGCACGTTTATTTTGGGTTGTAAAAGAAACTGGCAGTAGAATGTTACCTTTTCTCTCAAGCCCGTGGATGCAGTAAGTTTGTTAAGGGATACCTCCGAAAATGGGCAGCAGCGTATTCCTGTGTATTAACAACACGTAGGTACTGCGCTCGCCAACCCGCCTGCCAAAATGGAGTATGGCAAAACTATATACTGAACACAGGCCACCCTCATGGATAGATAGATAGATAACTCTTTATTGTACCCAGCTTTATTCTAACACAAACAATATAATAAGGGAAATAAAGTATAATGGATCTCCATGAGGGGTACCTGTGTTCAGTAGTGGACGTTTTACGGTTAAAATGATGATGAGGTTTCTTATAAATACGTTTATGTAAACGGGAATTGAGTTTTTGAAGAAAAAAATTCATCTTACATGTACGGGAGACACCCCAAATTAACAATTTTTCAAATATTTATACTCTCGTCTCGACGTGATTATTTTATGTAACAGCTATAGAACCTTAGCTATGAAAGGCTCTACAAATATAAACAAGTTTATAAAATTAAACATTTTACGTTACCCCCGACACCTTACCTAGTCTCGAAGGATTTAGGGTTTCGTACCTCGAAAGAAAAAAAGGGTTATAGGATCACTTTGTTGTCCGTCCGTCTGTCTGTCAAGACCCTTTTTCTCAGGAACGCGTGGAGGTATCAAGCTGGAATTTATATCAAACAACTGTCCCTTGGAGCTGTGAAAAAATCAAACTTCTATGCCAACGCAATCAAAAGATACAGCCGTTTATGCCGCAAATTTCCCCAAATTTTCGACACTCGCAAGGGAATCAAAAGCTTCCCGTGAACTCAGAATCTTGAAATTTGGTACGAAGCAACGTCTTATAGCACAGATAAAGGAAAAATTGCGAAAACCGTAAATTTTTAGTTACATCATAATATAATAAAAACATTTTAATAATTTTAAATTTATTACCCCTTTCCTCATGAACGCGTAGAGGTATTAAATTAAAATTCATATCAAATACTCAGGTCTTATATACCTACAGATTTGTACGGAACCCTCGGTTTGCGAGTCGACTCGCACTTGGCCGGTTTTATTTTTTTATATTGTGTACCCTCAGTTAGCAATCTACACATGCCCTTTCATTTGATACCACACTTGGGTTTAATTTAATGATCCGATTGTTCATCCCCACTTTCACCCCTGTCTTCTATATATATATATATATATAAATTAATTGCTGTTCGTTTGTCTCTCTAAAACTCGAGAACGGCTGAGCCAATTTCGCTGATTTAGAAATGTTTGTCGTCGTTCAGGAAAGGTTTAAACGGTGAGAAAATGGTTGTAGCGTAGTAGTAGAGTAGTTGTAGAGAAGTAGAGTAGTTGTAGAGTAGTAGAGTAGTTATGGAGTAGTAGTAGTGATAGAAGAGTAGCAGTATATCAGTGTAGCAGATAGACCGATATACACGCCATTTTCTTTCATTTGATACCAAACTTCGCACACGCATTGGCTTAGCCGGCGGGTTGGTGGGCGCAAAACGAAATGTTGCTACACGGAGATCGTAGCCCAACTAAACCGACTTTTAAAGTAATTTTCCTAATCAATGTAAACGCTGTGGACAGCCCAGGTTACTTCGAAAACAGTTTATAATAAACTTGTCGTTGCTTGATGAATATTTATTCTTGTACTGACGCTAACAAGTTTGCTCGTTAAATCTGCCCAGCGAACTGTATACTCGTTGTTGGAAGCGACCTAGTTCAGAAGTTATTTAATGGAATTAAAATATATTGGTACTGGCAGGATCAGAACCTCATCAAAACTTTAAATTCGGAAGGGTGATTATTACGTATCTCACGACGGATTTTGCAACAGGCATTTGACAGCAACGAATGCTGTCAAATTCCAAACCTGTCGCGAGATACGTACCCTGGCGGTGGGGTTTGAAGGTAGAACCCACGTAGGTGAAATCTGTCCTGTGTGCTTTAACCAACGGAACCCGATGACGGGTTAATTTAAATTCTTGGTAAGATCAGTTTGGCACAGATTCATTCATTTTCGTTTCCTTGAAATGTGCTGTTTTTTTCCTGTTTACGGAATAAAAAAGAAAATTGTGGGAAAAAGTGAAGGTTTTACGGTAAGGTAAGTTAAGGTTTTAAGGTTTTACTATTGTTACCACCTCTTTTTGAGTTATTTTTTTATATGTACCTAGGTAAGCTCTTGACATCATCCTTGCCTAGGCAAGAATGAAATCGACGATGGAGCAAGCTTCCCTTGAAAATGCCTGTTAACTCACTTCTTAAACGTATTCGGGTCAAAAGAGGTTGGAAACACGATGCAGCGTGTTGCAATCGAGAGCAGTGCTGAATTCAGCACCTGAATTTACAACTTTAAAAAAACTGAAAAACTCTTCAATATGTATGCCTTTTTTGAATGAGGACTCTACCATGCACGGTTATGAAGATTATTAGTAAGCACATTAGTAAATACAAGTTTGAAAACCCCTTTTAAGCCCCATACAGTTTGAATTTCCAAAATCGAAGGGGTTATTAGTGGGCAGTTTTCCACCAAGACAAACGTACCCTGACAATTCCAAGTCTCTCGGATCAGTGGTTTAGGCTGTTTGTTGTCTGTCAGTGAATCTTATAGTATTTTATAATAGAGTGAAGTGACATCTTTGAAGCGTGCCGCCACTCATTTTAATTTCCTTGAAACTCTTAAGCTCCTCATGTTCCTCAGTGAAAGTCCAATCGCGTAATTTTTCAACTAATTGGAAAAGTTTCCGACGTGGGGTGACCACGCGGTTTAGTAGACAAAACAATGAGCTGATTCATCCTCTAATTATAAAACTTGGCGGGGATACCATATAAAAAATGATAAATGAAATATAGAACGTATATAAAAAATGTAAAATACTAAATAGGGACGTTTCTACTTTTAGTGCCAAATCGAGGAAGTGGGAGTCGGACTCACGCACGAAGGGTTCCGTGCCATTATTCAATCAAAATCACGTTTGTTGTATGGTATATTCTGTTCTTAAATATGTACATCATCTGTGAAAATTTCAACTGTCTAGCTATCACGGTTCATGAGATATGGCCTGGTGACAGACAGATGGACAGACAGACGGACAGCGGAGTCTTAGTAATAGGATCCCGTTTTTACCCTTTGAGTACGAAACCCTAACTAGTGTTGTCTAGACACAGCATTAGTAGTTTTACTTGTAGGTACGCTAAGTTTACAGACTATTCGCTATAGTGTTAGTTCGCCGATTTTGCGACCTATGTAAGCCTGCATTCTTATATTTTCAAGCTTTTTTATCATTTACCTTTTAACATGCATATTTTTTTTCTTTCAGTCAGTTGAGTTGTAAGCCTTGTCTGTTTTATCCCTGTTTCATGGAGAACCCATCGAGGGCGAAAGGAGGGCATCCGCTTAAGTGACAGGATTGACACGAGCAAAGATGGGTGTTTCTACAAACAGTTTAAAGACTTCGGTGTCATCAAATGCAAGACACCTACTTGTTACAAAGTCATCAAGAGCTGTGTATAATCATAACTAATAGGTAGATTAAAACATCCAAGTTCTAATTAATAGATTGATAGATAACTCTTTATTGTACTTAATACTAACACAAAAATAATATAACATAGAAACTTACAAAACTAAAAGTAGAAGTACAATGGGCGGCCTTATCACTATAAGCGATATCTTCCAGGCAACCTTAGGATGGATAAAATCGACAAGAATGAAAAAGGCACGGTGTCGTCATAAATATTAATTATAATTTTCAAACGTTATATAATCATCGACAATATAACTTGTTAAACTTTCGGGATTTGTTAACATATTATTTGTTATATGCAATATTTACGGGATATTTACCATGATTTGAGTCTTTTTGAGTTTCCCGATATTTCGATATCCTATAGTAGGGCCATCATTCGCAGTCAGAGACTTAGAAAGGGGGTAGATCGTTTTCCAATGACAACCCAGTCGCTAAATACTTCAGTTTATCCGTAAGCATGCGTGTGAAACTGCGTCGAAATATCGGGAAACTCAAACAGACTCAAATCATGGTAAATATCCTGTAAATATTGCATGTTATGCATGCGAATGATAGTTTTAAAAGTTACGTATTATTTAGTTTAAAAATTACAGGTTTTTATCGCGTACACGTTTTAGCGTTTAGCGTCGTGGGAGGACTAAGGTGTTCGGAATATCGGGAAAATAATAAATACGCGATAAAATCCTGTAATTTTAAAACTAAATAATATATTCAACAATATATTAAAACTCTTTTTACTTTTATACTGTTACATTATTATGAGTTGTTATTATACGTCTCATTGCAAAGACGACTACAGTTAGTTAACTGCTTACATTCAATTGTTTCTATTCATTTATTTCTCGTACCAAGTCATTTGCAAGTACGAGTATGTAATTTTATGTAAACACATAATTGTATAGTCTTTTTTAAACTTTCGCGATCACAACACAACATTATAACTTAATTATATTGGATTATCGGGTACTTACCGCGTAATTACCTTTATTTTAATAATAAATATATAAAATTTATTTCAGGCAACAAACTTAGTTTAGTACAAGATGTTATAATACTTAAACTACGGCCCATATAAATATATACCTTATAGACTAACAAACATAAAAATAAATCTTAATTACTAGACACTCGTTGGGAATGCGGCTGATGCGACGACGAGCGACGCAGATATTTTAATCCTGACGTTTCGACCGGATTGCACCTGGTCGTGGTTGCGAAGAGACAAAATTGTATATTGGTAAAACAGGCAATATTATAAACTATTTAGTTACTTAGTGTTATTAGCCAGAAATATTTTTTAAATAATAAAGTTTTATGGAACTTTTACTTAACAACATATTTTTTAAACTTTTTCCAAAAACATTTAACAATCTATACCTCAGCCAGATTAGCTGTAGAATGTTTGTTAACAAAAAATACCTAACCTAAAAATAATTTCTGTAGGTTTGTATTTCTCAATTATTGGGGATTGGTGTCCTGTGACCACTCTCTCTAATTTAAATTACCTACTATAAATTAACACGGTCAAAATACCAACCCTTAAGAAGCAATTCAATGTTATGTGTATGACGGTTTCTTTACTAACATTTTGCATAGAATTTGGCTGAAGTATAAAGATGATCACGACCAGTCAAAGGTTGTCATGCAAAAACCATAGTTCATTTTCATCCCGGATACAAGCATCGCTTCCATCCTGCCTTTTGTTAGGAATATAAAGGAACTCGAGTGCTCCAGATCTTGCAAAGGCCTTCATAGGTGCTAAATAAAAGCCTTCGATACCCTTTCACTTGTAAATTCAGCGCATATCGCCTGCCATTTTAATACGAGCACACACTGCGGGTATTATGCGATATTCCAATAAACTTCAGTGGGTAGATGTAATCTGTATTGATGAAAAACGTGCGATACCTACATTATCCTTTAGGATGAGAATTTTATTTATGTAGGTTTGGTGAATAGAAAAGAATTCAAATTACGAGTACTTCGACGGCCTCCGTGGCGAGTAGGTGAAATGAAATGAAATAACGTTTATTTGACCCACACACACGACATGATACAATAAGTATAAAAATAGATACAAGGCAAATTACAGTCAAACAAGTAAAAACGACATGAAAGCATAATAGTAAAAAAGAGAACACAGCCCGCGGTACTATTTTAGAAATCACCTGCTTGTGGCTATCTCACATCCATAATAGGTGCTTGTGATCTCAGCTTAATTTTATTTATTTATTAATTCAAGGAAAATCAACAGGTTTTAAATATACATAAAACATCTGCTTAAAAATAGGAAGCCAATAAAAGGTTTTCACGAGTAGAAGATAAAAGTAGAAAATTAAACAGTGTTAAACTCATACTAGATATACAAATATAAGGAAAACTAATACAATAATAATAATAAAATACAATGTTTAATGCTGCTTCTTCGGAAGCAGCGCTCGTTTATTTGTGGATAATGTATTGCCACGCAAGGTTTTAGTTGTCTTTAGGCCTCTGCCTCGAATCTTGCGGGCAGCGGGGCGGCGGCGGCGGCGGCGCAGGAGCGGCCGGAGTTTTCATGCCCCCGCGCCGCTGTGTTCGAGGGCCGGTCCATTTGATTTTACGCATAAGATCCTGCCGCTCCCGCGCGGCCGCGGCCGCCGCCTTGTTGCCCGCAAGATTCGAGGCAGAGGGGCCTCAGGTTTAAATATTGTATATTCATGGCGTTAGAAGTATTTTTTTTGCCACGGCAAAGATGGAGGGATAAACTGGACGCATAGTTAAGGGAGAGGTCATTAATAATTTCTCGACACCGGTCACTCAAATATGCCACCATGCATTAAAAAAACTGATATTTTGGTTTTGGTGTAGTTGACGGGATGCAAGGCGAAACAGACTCAGGATTGTTTGAGAGTAAATTAGGTTCGATTTGGGTGACAGATCCAACATAGAGCACCCCAACAATAGTTGATTAGGTTTGATTTGAATGACAGATCCGATACAGATCACCCCGACTCTACGTGGTCTTGTGCGTGGCGCCCCTAGAGTGTATTTAAAGCCGGAGGCGCGAAAGGAGTGCAGCCTCCTATTCGTAATAATGGTAAGGCACCACAGGTCACCTCCGCAGCTTTGGCACTTTGTTAATAAGTTTTGATATGTATTTACAATATTGATGACCTCTGTAACGCAGCGGGCGAAGGTTCCCCTACGATGCGAGAGGTTGCGGGTGCTATTCCCGCCTCGGGTATGTAACATAAAAGTTTTACATTTTTGTCATTTGACTAAAATAGTCTATCTTCAACCCTTTCTTTTAATTTCTTTCAATATTATGGTATTGCGGTCGATGAGCAACCGGACGCAATTTATCATCGAAAAGTATCTATAGATTTTGAAACATATTTGACGTAACGGATGCAATGTAAGAATTATTAGTCACCAAAGGAAAAAGTATAGTTCTCAGCGGTTCTTAGCGTCTGTAAAACCCGAAGTTGCTTAACCCTTATCTCGTAAACAATTCTTAAAAAACGTTACAAAACCATGAGGTTCATTATGGATGCGTAAGTTTTACAACGTGGCAACCCACGCACACTTTGTAGAAACCCGTATCCCAGTATTACTACAGATCTCATTAGAATCAGGTCTTCACAACGGTTCCTGCCGGTAGGAACGTAACATTTACTGAATTATAAGTTACTAGTTGCACTCCACGGTTTCACCCGCGCAGTTCCCGTTCCCGTGGGAATACGGGATAAAATATATGTTACTCAGGGATAATGTAGCACTCAAATGAAGAAATAATTGTTTTTCAAATCGGTCCAGTAGTTTTCGAATTTATTCGTTACAAACATACAAAATGCAACATACAAAATAATCTTTCCTCTTTATAATATTTATGAGAGACAGCAGAGTGCTGAGAGGATAGTTACTATAGGTGTAGTGCCAACAATACATCATAGAGTTATTATACAAGCTGTTACAGCTTTGTGTTGGCAGTAAATTTATTTGTGTGAGTTAGTTCATTAGGTTCAAGCAAGTTGCTACATAGTTATTAAAATAACATCATCATCACTATCTCAGCTGTTGGACGTCTGCTGCTGAACAAAGGCCTCCCTCATCTCTAAGTGGGTACTTGATCATGAGTTAGAGATTAGGTTAGAATAGAGATGAGGTTGTTGCCATACACACCACGCTTGACAGGCGGGTTGGCGAGCGGAGTACGTGATGTTGATATACGGAAAGACGCTGTTGCCCATCTTCCATGGTATGGAGGAGGGGCAATATTCTACTGCCACTACGGCAAAAAATGTATAGTTTTTTACCAGTGTTTTTGATAACCGATATCATCAGACATTAACCTAACTAAGCTGAATAACTTAACCCTTAACCAGGCTATGGACTGAGCGTCTCCCACATCGATTTTAAGATTTTTTTATCAGGTTATGGCAAAGTATCTACGGCAATCTGTCAAAAATGACCAAATAAAAATATTCCCCAGAGCCACAAAAAATAAATTCTCACTGTCATTGTCAAATGTCACTTTTACGGCCATTCTTTCAATGGTCGTCCGTGTAACGGTTGTTTTTGTGAAAAGTGCGGCGTATTTGATTGTTTATGGGGAACCGGAGGAAGGTAAGTCGTACGATTTTTTTATATGTTGTAGAAGTAGAGTTTTTCTAGTGATATGTGCATAAATTATAAGTAAATACTCGAAAAAATTCATGATATACCAAAATAAAGCATGTAGGAAACCATATTACCTTAGCCTGTGAAACTTGGAATTATTGTGGGATTTATATGTACATAGCCCGGTGAATTGAAATCCGTATTTTATACTAGCTTTTTGCCGCGGATTTTCTTTTTTGGTTTGCTTACGGTCATTTTATATTAAAAGTTAAGATGATATTACTTACGTTTTGCTCTATGGAAAATTAAATATAAATTGTGGGTAGACTTTTGTCGTCATTGAGTTCTTAGTCAGTATAATATTTACCTACTTTAGTGTTTTTTTTGTTATACAGGTATTACAACAACATCTGATCGAAAATGTGCTCAGTGAGATGTTTTCGTCAGAGGACGAAGATATGGATCTTTTATGGATCATTCAGATTATGTCCCAAAACAGGAAAACAGGACAAGCGGTCAAAATATGAATGCGAAATTTGTAAGGTAACATTGTGTATCACTCCGTGCATGAAATTGTACCACTAAGTCAGAATCTAGATTTCTAGAAGATGAATAAAAAGTTTTTTTATAACTGAAATTAAAAATAAGTGCCATTCCCAAATTACATTGTATGTTTCATTCGTCGATTACCTATAGTTTTCATTAAAAAGATCTAAACTAAAATGCTTACAAACTTACAAACATTATATGTAGATATAAAAGTCAGTCGTCTGGACAGGCAATGGGATTATGCTTTCCCACATGTTTTTTTTTAGGTTTTCAGCTAATTTTCTAAATATAATTGATGAAATCTCAAACTAAACGTTATTACTCATAGAAATCTATTAAAAAATCACGATTACTATAGAATTTGTCCGAGGCCTGGTAAAGGGTTAAAGAAGACTTGGAATTCCTGAATTTCTTGAAAAGGGCTGTGCTTTAGAGACTTTGAAGACTCCTGAAATCCAAATAAAAGTCGTACTGTTTCGCAAATTTTAATACCCATAAAGAGCTAAGGACGAGCGGCCACTCCCCACTGATGCGACAAACCGAAAGTAAAAGCAATTGTCGCGAGCCATCCAATTCACTATCCGCACTTCGTGAGCGCGCGCATCACGCGTCCCCAAAAATCCCGCCAAAATATTCCCGCGCTGGTTTCGTTCAAAAACCAAAAAAAGAAAAAAGTTTTTTCTTTTCTTCCCGTCCGTTGAACTTGAGTGCGCCGGCCTCCGTGGAGTTTTAAGTGGAATGTTATTGTACAGAAAGTGAAAGTGGTCTGACGTAACGTTACATTAGAGTGTTATTATGGCGGATATTGGCCGATTCGGGAAGTGTCTTACTATTTATGGTGAGTCCGTTGAAAATATTTTTAGCTGTATATGTAAATGAGTGATCATAATTTCGTGTTATTACAAAACAGTGAAGTTAACTATTGCGTGTTGTTTCATGTTATGTAAATGGAATGTAAATGACACTTAATCCCCTCCTTTCACTCAATGATTGTGATTACATAGCAGTATCGAATTGCGGAAATTCAGTCTATTACCATAAAATTAATAATATTAATTTGTAATAATAGACTTTTTAGCTCAAGCCAAGTACACGTACCTTGTTCAGTTTATAGCTTTACTATACCTTCCTACATAAGATACAGTAAGACACCTAGCAACCGCACGTGGAGTACAACTCCCATCTGCGGGCTTACCCTTGAATCCAATCCCCATCTCAATCCAATTCTAATCCGAATCAGTTTCAATCTCACCAAACGTAAACGTAACGTACGTATGTACGTCTGGGCAGGCGCGTCACAATACCAATTCCTTCACTTGACCGGTTACAACGCAGGGCAACCCGTATTGTCGGCAATTCCAAGCTCACAGACGATCTAGAGCCCTTAAGTCTCCGAAGAGACGTAGGTTCTCTGTGTGTACTATATCGTACCTAATCGGTCAAATATAATGGGGAATGGGAAGAACTATTTAACTTGATACCAGCAGCACAGTTCCATCACCGAACCTCTCGCCACAAAACCAAATTTCATCCGCACCACTTGGATAGCTGGTCCACTACCGCTCGTTTCGCGCGCTCTTTTTTTCCTCGGACGATCAAGTTGTGGAACGAACTCCCATCTACGGTATTTCCCCGGAGCTTCGAAATGGGGTCCTTCAAAAGGCGGGTATTTTCCTTCCTCAAAAGCCGGCAGCGCATCAGCCTCACCTCTGATGATGCAGATGTCCATGGGAGACGGTGACCACTTTCCATCAGGTAGCCCGTTTGCTCGTCTTCCAGCTTATAAAATATTAAAAAAAAACAAATTAGTATTGTGTACCTGTAAAGAGGTAGCGTATACAACTATAAATCTGGTACCACTGATTTTCGGTATTCAAAATGCAAAGACGACGACCGACGGTGACGATGCGACGACGACGTTGCGTTGCGTCTTGACTCGTGGTATAAGCTATAGTAAGTTATAGTATCAGTTCAGTGCAGGAAATAACTTTAAAATAACTTTTTGTGGATTTTGAAAGTGTAGAAAAACTACCTCATCTATCAAACTACTTTGAGAAAATATTTGGGTGTTTAGTTTTTAAATCTCTATGATTATCGACGGATTATATACTTATTTTAAGCTTACAGTTTTGACAGAAATGTTGTTACCATTTACAACTGTCTCATAGATCTCAGATAAGCTTAACAATAGGGATCTCAGAGTTTCTAAACGGTTTTGTATCGACCGCATCTTACCATTGTAATGAAGCTCTTGATACCGAGTTTGACAGGAATGATTTGCAACCGATTGTACCTAGCCATTTTGTGCCAACGATAACATCTTTATTCTGCCATAGAATTTTAGTCTGCACGTATGAAGTTATGAGCAGAACACTGCAGTTAAAATTAAAAGAAAATTGTCTCTATGGCTAATAGACAAATATTTGGTGAGCAAGTTTTATCGAATAATTCACCTGAAATAGTTACTGATTTACGCATAAATTACACAAACCCTAATATGGCATAACCTGGCACCCGACCATAGTTATGCAACCTTTTGGGCACAAAAACCGAAATCAAATACTTCTTTAAATTAATATGCTTTAAGTATCAATAAAATTCCTGAAAATTTTCATCATGAAGATACAAAACAATTTTCGCGTTTTAAAACAAACAATGTATCCAATGTAGACCAGTATTTATAACAAGAAAATTTTTAATAATTAATAGTATTTTTTCATCATCATCGCCAAAGTAAACTGATCGAATATTTTGGGAATCAAATGAATAAATTTATCATAAAAAAAACTTCCAGACCCAGAGTAAATATATCCAGTTTATACAAACATTTTGACCCACGTTGGGTATCTGGTACTAACTTTAATAGTATTATTTTAATATAAAACTATCAATATCTATGCCCCAACCACATCGATAACCTTGATAAATCAAATCAATGACACAACATCACATCACGTTGCATTACGCGATCATTACATAAACCGATCATGCATAGAATCGATTATGTTTTTATCGATTCTGTTTTTGTGTTCACGGCGAATTTCACGATTCAAGTGATGCTGTCAGATGCTACACGATACTTAGGTGTTGATATTGTATTCATCTTCTTAATTACAATCACATTACACCAGAAGAGATCATCATCATCGGCCTAGACAGGGTGTATTGTGTACTATGCCGAAAAGGGGTGATTTTGACTACCCCAAGGAACAACTTATAGTTCTACGACTTTTCAGGCTTCGATGATGTTCATTCAAGAAAAAACCAAAAAAGTTTTACCTTTAACAGCTAATTATACAATTTAACGCCAGCTGATTCTTGATAGGGCCATTGACCTTCGCAAAGAGTTGCCGTACAGGTTAAAATAAAAATTCTTAAAACCACATAGAGGTTGTTTTTATAAAAATGTAAAAAAAGACCATATCTATTTATAACGTTTCTATTGTTCGCGAAAATTTTACGTTACATATAATATAGGTGAAGCTAACTTTTGAAACTATCATAGTTTTTGCAAATTATTATGCAATATTTACGGGATATAAAACATTATCTGAATGAGAAATATCGGGAAACTCAAAAAAACTCAAATCATGGTAAATATCCTGTAAACGTTGCATACATCGCAGTTTCACATTATGATCACGGTATAGAGTTTATCCGTGATCATGACGTGTGAAACTGCGTCGAAATATCGGAAAACTCAGAAAGACTCACATCATGGTAAATATTGCTTAAAATAATAAAAGCGTGTTAAAAATGTCACTAATTTCCGCTAACTGATCGGATCAATGTTAATCGCATACAGAAGACATCAACGCGCATGCGCTACGGGTGTAGCACAATGCGTTTTAAATTGAGCTAATGTAAGATTTTTGTTTAATTGCAATTTTTTTGTTGATTTTTAACCGACGTCAATAAAGGACGAGTTCGTCTGTATTTTTATCTTTGTTATCTCAGAACTTATACGAGATAAATCCTCAGAACCCCGTGGTTTATGAACCAGTTTGGAATTAAAACAGAGGGGCTGTTTGCATGGGGTATTAAATAATAGTACGCAGATGTTATGTTATTTCTTATAATACAGTTAGTAGGACTACTTAGATATCGCCAAAAGAAATAATTTTGCTTCGCTATAGTGCGTAATATTTTTAGTCCCTTGGGATTTGTGCCCACTTCTTTCCAGCTATATCAATTAAGTATATTATTGGTTATACCTCTAAATAAAATACTAGGTGACTCTGTGAACTTCGTATCAGTATCCCTATTTCAACGCCAACTATCGGGTCCAAAAGTCTATGTTACTTCCTGATAATGTTGCATTTTATAAGTAAAATATATTTTTTATAGGTCAGAAATTTTTAGTTCATTCATTACAAACATGCTAAAATACAAATCTTCTCTCTTTTTAATAGAGTATAGACCAGTGTATTATATTATCTGTGGTAAAGATTAATAAACAAAATCCTTGGTTCAAAATCCCTGACATTTAGTTCAAATATCGAATCCTTGAAACATGGAAGCCCCGCGTCAAATAAATTCAGTTTCGCTCGCGCTAAAAGCAATTTCCTATCCAATCTGGAACACGTCCCGTCCAGATTTTACAAGCTACAGTTTACTCGCTAAAGATAGTAGGTAGACTAACATGCTTGGATAATGTTATAAAACACATTTTTTGTAAAAACTTGTTATGATTTTTAATATCATATACAAAAGTTATTTAAAATAAAAATATTTAGTAAATTAGATAACTTATTCTAGATTTTTGATTTAATGGCTATTTGTTTTTATTGATGTAATTAAGTTAGTAATATATTTATAATTATGGGAAAGTCACTGGCTCCTGAAACACAGTTTATTACTAGTTCAGGAGCCTATGGATCAAATTTGTATGCTACACTGTATTATGTCAATAAAAATCTTTTTACTTTACTTTACTTTACTTTAAAGTACCTACTAGATCCAAAGATATAAATCGATTTAAATCTTTGACTAGATCTTATTGTACACCACACTATTTGCGATATTGCTTCATGATTTGCTCATTTTCGATCCCGATTTCGAATCCCACCTCAGGATAAATGTCTGTACGATCTGCAGATATTTGTTCAGAGTGTTCTGGATGTATTTTTATATATAATCAAAAATATCCATCTATTTACTTAGTATATAATGCATTAAGTATACATACATATATCAGTCATCTAGTACCCATAACACAAGCTCTACTTAGCTTGGGGCTAGATGATGCTGTGTGAATTGTCCAGCATTATTTATTTATTTTAATACTATCTACGATAAGTTATGACATTGAAAAAATTAAAAGACAGATGTCCCCAAAAATTAAACTTAGCGCATCCTTCCTATCCACAAACATGGCTCTAAAATTCAGCAACATTTCCCTGAACCTTTTGAGGTGACGCAAGACGTTAAACCACTAACAAGATGAATAGAAACGTAAACGGAATGTGCGACAATAGAGGTTTAAGGCACCCCCCAGGCACCTAGGTGACCCCACTTAGCCCCACGTAAGCAGGAAGATCATGACACGTGCTAGGTTTGGTAATACAACCCAGTGTTATATAAAAACTACCAATCAACGCGATCTCCTTTGTTTGTGTTCTTAACAACATTTATTGGAGGATTTTGTTATTCCACTAAATATCGAGACAAGCCGAAGCCTCATCCTGAAGATAAGCGGTAACTTCTACCTACTGTAATGCCGCGGTTATCGCGTTCACTAAGAATGGAGGCTGGCATAGGTGCTAGTCGGAATCAGTTAGAAGCCTAATCACGAGCAACAATGTACCAGGTACTGCAGCGTCCCGTACAGCATAAATATCAGTTGCTGACGCTGTATAAATGTAAAGATGTAAAGGACTTACAGTACAGTTTTTGTGTGAACACCTAAGTTTAAATATATGTATTAGTGGTTACTTACTCCGCTGACTCCGTGACCGGCAGGCTGATGACGTAGCTCTTGACAGGTTTGCAACAGGCGTAAATCTCGCGATAATCGCTGTCAAAGTTCAATTTTGTATCGAATAACAGCGAGGAATAAGGTTTCACGTTAGTTTGTTGACAATTCAGTGCAGTGTTCTCACGAGGCGTGTGCTGAGTTGGTGACCAATTTATCTCTCATAAGATTTTTTTTCTGTTTAAATTATGTAATTTTAATTTCCAGTGTACTAATGAAACGTAAATAAATAATTTCTTATCTTATCTTCTTAATTCCGTATGATATTTGTTCCGTGACATTTCAGCCGTAAAACGTCCACTACTGAATACAGGCCCACATGGATCACCATGAGAGGTAATTACCATACTCACCACGCTAGGCAGACGGGTTGGCGAGCGCAGTGTGTGATGTTGATACACAGAAAGACGCTGCTGCCCATCTTCCGGCGGTTCCCTTAGCAGATTCCTAATGCATCCACGGGCATGAAAGGAGAGGTAACATTCTACTGCCGGCACCCCACGGCATGGTTTTGCACTTCATCATCATCATCATATCAGCCTTAGGACGTGCACTGCTGGACAAAGGCCTCCCTCATTGATCTCCAAGTACTGTGGTTGAAAGCCGTCTGCATCCACCGCTGACCAGCGGTTCTCACCAAGTCGTCTGCCCATCTTGTTGGTGGACGTCCAACGCTGCGCTTGCCGGCCCGTGGCCTCCACTCGAGAACTTTGCAGCCCCATCGGCCATCTGTTCTGCGCGCTATATGGCCTGCCCATTGCCACTTCAACGTGCTAATCCGTTTGGCTATGTCGGTGACCCGATTTCTTCTACGTATCTCCTCATTTCTGATTCGATCCCGTAGAGAAACCCCGAGCATAGCCCTCTCCATAGCTTGCTGAGCAACTCTGAACTTATTCATAAGGCCAATAGTGAAGGACCACGTTTCGGTTCCATATGTCATCACTGTTACACACACTGATTATAGACTTTCGTCATAAGGCACTGAGGTATGTTGGACGAAAAGACGTTGCGAAGTTTCCCAAACGCTGCCCATGCATTTGGTTTTGCACTTACCTAGATCTAAAATTGGCGAGCCGTTTCCGTTTAAACAGAATAACCCAACTTATTGTTGCGGTAAATTCCACTGACCGCCTCGTTAAGTGGCGTAACTTGACGTAACTTGGCTCAAGCTTAACTTGTCTACGATTGTTTCCTTATTGCTTGTAGGGAAATTAACAATGTTAACTGTAACCATAAGTAGGTGAAATGGGGGACTTTAGAACAACTGTGTGTGGTTTAACTGTGTCATCTCAGCCGTAGGACGTCCAATGATGGACATGGCATCCCCGTGAGGGCGGTTGATGATAAGAAGAGGTGAAAAGGGGGACTTTAGAACATCTGTTTGTGGCTTAAGTAGGTTATCTTAGTCGTAGGACGTCCACTGCTGGACTGGCCACTATATCGCCATACTCACCACGCTTGGCAGGCGGGTTGGCAGCATGTTGATACTCGGAAGGCGCTGCTGCCCATTCCGGAGGTAATAAATACGTGTATATGTTGCGTGCTCAACGACACTTTCAAGGAAATTAAAAACTATATCAAAATTTTACGATTCTACTGGGGTTCGAACCCACGTCCGTCAGATGGATACTTCCTAAAGCCGGAAGTGTTTTAACCACGAAGCTGTGGTACCATGTCGGGTTACGTCGAAATTCTTGATAAGGTCATATCGGTTGAGCACCGAATAGAGCGCCATCTACCTAACTACTAGAACTCCTGTTCATTCTCTGAGGTTGCATTCAGTAACAATGACTAGGGATGTCGCTATAGATTATTCAATAGTTTGTATAATATAGTGTAACATAATTGTAGTGCATGCGATACTATTGCATATAGACGCTGTCTCATGTGCCCTATGGTATTGACGGGTATTAGTTAGCGAAATGTCACTGTCACAATAAGAACTGTCATGTGAGCCAGAAGGGCGGGAATGATGAATGTTTCTTGTGTGTAAGATCGGTGAGTTCGGGGTGAGTTAAAATATAAATACGAGGGCATTGTCGAGCCAGTGTTCCCTACATCTGTCCATAGAATAAGCAAGGCGATTCTCCAGGCGCGGTTCGGAGCACGTCGCATACAAATAAATAATAAAAAATAGACTTTTATGTATCTTTTATGTATAGTTGTAAATACTCGATGCACTTTCCTACGCTATATTGTATCACAGTGGATTCTTTATGTTTTTTATTCGTATAATGACGTACCTACTTGTATTCTTATCTATTTCATGGCTATCTACTATCTTCTCATTTTGTAAAAACGGGAATTACTCACGTAGTACTGTAACGTCAAAGTTTATTCCGATTTTTGAAAGTGATCTACTATCTTCTTTAGTGTTAGACGTGTCCACGTATAGATTTAAGTTATGAGGGCCCAAATACGCTTAGGACTAGCCCACAAGGGCTTTCTGAGTGTATTTTAACACTTTTAAGTTTAGTTTAAGAACTATTGTAATGATCTTAAAAAAATATATATATATCTTTATCAATGTCATCTTGCTGCCGGACGACTAACATTTCTAAATCCTTGTCTTGGTAACAATTCAGTAATAGGTTACCTAGTTACTAAATTTGTTGAATGCCAAGAGATATTGCATTGATTTTCAAATAAACTATGGAAATAAAGAGATTGTTAATGATTCCCCAAGATTACCACAACATTCCGAGTTTTCACTCGATACAGTTCATTATAAAATTAAATTTTATCTAACTTACTCAGTCAGGAAGAGATGTCTCGTGAATAGTTAAGTTAAACAGTTAAGTTAATGAGTGTTTTCATCACGACATGTACCTAAGTCATGTTAATTGTAAGTTTCTCTGTCCGCCTCGCGTCCTTTGGAAGATAAGCTGAGATTTATCATTAAAGATAGAAGCGAATTTCACTCCAGCAATTTTATACGTGATTTTACTTAACTAGGATAAGCTTCTTAAGAGGGTTTACTTTTACCCCCTGAAAGTGGAACCTGAAGAATTGAAGTTTAGATTCCCCCGTGAGATGCGATGATATGATAATGTTTTCTTACTAATATCGCTGTGGACAGTAACCTACATTTAGATACCACAAAAACTACAGTATTATTCTTAGAATATTACGTTATAACTGATTTTCTGCAACACAGTGCTAAACTAGCGCAGAAAACAGTGCATCACTAATTTATGTTTTTATATTATTTTTGCAATAAACGATTTTTCTATGGTATTATTAGAGTTAAATAATTTTATCGATGCCTTTCAGTACGTCAAAGTTTGTCTTAGACGATCTCGTCTAAGTAGAAGTTGAGTGCCTAGAATGTGATCTCTGGCTTAAAATTTTTGAACCAAAAAAGGCATAGCACATCTTACAGTGGAGTGAAGTTAATAGCGCGGAACCAGAGACAACAGAAACAATGGCGCCAAAACAAGAACACAACTTGAACGAATTCAGGAGGCACTTTCCAACACTTTCGCCTTCTGAATTGTAGGTACATTAAATTTGCACAATTAAATACATATTAAAGTTAGATACTAAAAGTATATCGGCATCAAGGTACGAGGAGTAAGATGGAGCAAAGACAGTACCTACTTAAGCCAAATCGATGTAGACTTATATGCGGGATACGGGATATTTACCATGATTTGAGTCTTGTTGAGTTTTCTGTGTCTCGACGCAGTTTCACACATCATGATGGCACGAACATCCCGTAAATATTGCATATAATGTTCACAACTGTGATAGTTTCAAAAGTTATATCTTGTATTCTTGTAGAATGTTTTTAAATAATCTGTCAGGCTTAAAATTAGTTATCAGGAGTTATTAGTATTAATTTATATTGAAGGAAGTGGTCACAGATCCCCTAAAATTCAGAAATATATATTCAAACTAACACAAGTAAAGCTATTATTAGGTTAAGTATATATAACAGTTTGATTACGAGCATTCTACGTCGAATCTGGCTGAAGTACAGTAAATTTCAATGAGATTTAAATGAAATGGATGTTCATTTCATTTTAATCTCATTGAAATCCAGAGACAATCTTCGTGAAAAACCCGACGTATTTTACAAGGTTATCATCACAAGATACATAAGGGTATGGGTTACGAGTTGTAGAGAGGTGTCTACTCCAGTCGACCTCTGTGGCGCAGCGGGAGAAAGTCCGCCTGCGACGCCAAAGGTTGCAGGTTCGATTTCTGCCTCGGGACAAATGTCTGCACCATCTGTAGATATTTATTTAGGGTGTTCTGGATGTTTTTCAATTTTATAATAAAAAATATTTATCTATGTAGTATCTAGTACCCATAACACAAGCTCTGCTGAGCTTGGGGCCAAAGGATGCTGTGTGAATTGTCCGGAATTATTTATATATATATTTACTTATCTACAACTCTGTATTTCTCTACATTTTTCACTATATTTTTTATGACTTACGTGATGATACAATTGTGTAACAAAATTGAGTTTTTACTTATATGTACTAGATAGGTAGGTACAAACTATAGCAATTTTCTGTATTTTACCCGAAACGGCGACCTCCGTGGCAGAGTTGGTTTAACACATTCGACTGCTTTACTCCTTTCCTCTCTGCTCTATCAACACACCACCATACATCGTACCACAGAACCTGAGCAAAAATGAGCCAGCCTCGAGGGCTCCGCGCTCCTCGAATGTGACTGAATGGAGCCCACGTCGTGGGTCACTGAGGTCGAATGGGTTAGTACCCGGCTGAGACGCTGAAGGTTGCTAGTTCGATTAAATATACTATATACCGGTATTTATGTAAAATGTTGTATTTATTTAATCAAGCGAACAAGAGTTGAGCCATGCGTCTGAAATCTCATATATGCGCTTTGATTATTATGAACATTGCGTGTTTTGGATCCATAAATAAAACAGGATTTCTTGTTAATAATTGCCTTGTTATATTAAGTTTCATTTTATCTGTGGCAGTGGTTATAACTTTGGCAATTCTCGGAGCTGTAATCGAATGGCATGAGTTAAAGATTGGATTCGATTCTGCTGAATTTGCAAGCAATTTTTATTTGTTTTAGCTCTTTTATACGCACTTACATTATTAAGTTAAGCCTGACGATTAAGATATTAATGCGATGTTACGACGATAAGGTAAATTTGTTATTTGGCTCTGCCGTGGGGTGTCGGTAGTAGTCGGAAGTAGTATGTTACCTCTCCTCTCTGCCCGTGGATGCAGTAAGAGCATGCTAAGGTATACCTTATACGGAAAGACGCTGTTGCCCATCTTCTGGAGATATATCTTCTCCAGAAGATGGGCAACAGCGTCTTTCCGTGTATCAACATCCCGTACTGCGCTCGCCAACCCGCCTGCCAAGCGTGGTGAGTATGGCAACTACCCCTCATGGAGATCCATGAGGGAGGCCTGAGTTCACTAGAAGATGTTTTACGGCTAAAATTATGATGATGATAATCTAAGTATTCATTATTAAACCTAACATTTAAAACGAAACCTTACACAATGTTTAAGGTCGTAAAAGAAACCAGTTAAGGAACAATGCCGTATCCGTGAGACACGGTTGCACGCCGCTTACGGGACCAAAACAATCGTTGCACAAGGCGTCGCATCATCGCGGATGCTGAAGTGGCACAATTACAACACTTAAGGATGAACGAGTCGCTCATCTTTCCATACAAACGTGGAAGGGTAACTACTCCACTGTTTGACGTTAACCATCAAACACTAAGGATTATACCAATTTATCTCGTCATAATCTATGTTTGTATACACCCCAAACCGTAAAAAAAGTATTTATTTAAAAAATACAAGCTTCTAAACTTTCGTATTTCAACACTGATTTTAGCCCAACTTTGGACGAAACTAAATAATATAAGGAGAAAGAAAACTCAAAAATAAATACCCTTCCGACATAGTTTAATTATTCAAAAGTTGAAATAAATGTAATTTTAAAAAGATTACACTCAAGTTTTTCTATAATAACCCTTGTGCTAAAAGTCTATTCACATATTTTTGCGCGGTCGGTTTAGCGATGAATCATTGTGCATTTCATTCTAGCGCGCGGGTAAACATGTGAAGATGCCATAGGAGTGTAATATATAAATTACATAAATAAATAAACACACTATGTCAGGTGAGATAGCATGCATTGAGGCCGCGCTCACTGACGACTTTGCCTCCGCGACTAGTTGGACCTTAATGACTGTGGATACCTGTGGTGGATACAGTTGACTCATTATCTTTTTAAAACTTTCGCGATCACAACACATTATTAAAACACATTTATCCGGGTATATATCGCGTAAATTACCTTTATTATATCCCGACGCATCGCTTGGATTGCACCAAGCATGGTCCCAGGAAGACTGAAAGACGGGAAGTGTTTCATATAAGTATACCTACACAAGAAAAGAAGATGTGTACTTATTTACTAACAATCTTATCTAATTTCTTAAAAAAATATATTAAATCAAAATAGCCTGATTCGCATGGGCAAGAGAGGAGAGGCAACATTCTTATGCCGGCACCTCACGGCAAATATTGGACTAGATTTAGAACAAATACCTACGTCTATGCCGCATCCGCCAGCACCTATTGAGAAATAAGCTCGTCCCGTTCCTATTATCTTGAGTAGATAACTCTGTCGTAAGAGTCGTAAGACTTTCTTTCGCCCATGACCGGTAAAGGCTATTTACATAACTGTCTCACGGTAGAGTTAATAGGTTTTGGTAGATAAGGTCTTTGGAATGTTCATATAATTTAGTAGGAACAAAAAAAGTTCTGAAGCAAACGCATGCATTAAGTGCTTTATTAAATTTTTATAGGTATGTTTTGTGTATCCTATGTAAATTGACGTTTCAATTTGTGTCAAAATTAATAAACAATAATTAGACCTTGAATGTAAGTATCATACTCATAATTTAAGGCAGTTCACTTTTTCCAGTAGCATGCCAATCCAGTCCAGAGTTCTGCTCTAGAATCAGGACCCTAGGGTACCTACATTATTTCAGTAATTAGGTATTTCAATTAAATTTACTTGACTTTGGAATGCTACTAGACTACAAAAAGTACAAACAAAGGATTGTTTCAAACGACTTACCCGTACTTTCTTGGAAGAATTTACCTTCTTATTTATCATCTTCTTTGGCTCGACCCTCGGCTGTTCCATTGTGAATTGAAAGATACGTTATCTGATGTGTATTTAGTTTTAAGTAGGTACCATTACATCACGCCAACTACTCTCTAAACTACAGGTTTGGCATTGAATAATAAATAAATAAATAATAAATAAAAGTAATTTATTTGGTACACATTAACATAAATACATTTTAAAGGAAACGATGGTTACTGCAAATGTTAAATAAAACTGTGACGCAGTCACTAACGCCCACCTCCTAGAACCAGGTAGGGCTGAATGCCTGGCATTAAGCTTACCAAAGTATTCAAATGAGAAATAAATTTATTCAAAAGCTGTTAAATCCTCTCATTCCGGATTGCATCGCTCGCTGGAAATGAATCAAAGCCAAAAGTCAGAGTCAATAAGTTGTAAGTTTATTCAATAGAGCAAAACGCTACATAGAATAGTTAATTTACAAAAGAAGAACTAGACACATTTAAATTGATTATGTCAAATAATTGAATTCGTTCGCTTCAGATAACTTTTTTCCAATGGGTGCATTCGAGTGTTGGTTAACGTGAACAAACATTGGACATTTGGAATTGAGTGTATTCATTCATTCTACAGATCCCAGCCTTCTGGACTAACTAGCTGGATTATTACAACTTCATTTATTTCACTCCCACACTAGGTAAGGTGTCGGAGGTTACTTAAAATTTTTAATTTTATAAACTTGTTATACCTACATTTTGACCGCATTGCACCTGGTCGTCCTGGGAGTCTTCCCGTGGCCGCGATATAGTATCTAATAATTTGTTGTGATCGCGATCGTTTAAAACAGACCAGGCATCATCTGGCCCCAAAGGAAGCAGAACCTGGGTTTTGGTTAGATACCGGACTTTCAGGCTGGACATAGGTTATTTTTAATTCGGGCATAACGCGCGCAAAGCCGCGGGCAAATTTTATTATATTTCGATGCGTTATAACTAATATAAATTCAATGACCTTCTCTGAATCGACCTTTCGCCGTGGGGTGCCGGCAGTAGAATGATACCCCTCCTCTCATGCCCATGGATGCAGTAAGAGCCTGCTAAGGGATACCTCCGGAAGATGGGCAGCGGAGTCTATATGTGTATCAACATCCCATACTGCGCTCACCAACCCGCCTGCCAAGCGTGGTGAGAATGGCAACTACCCCTCATGGAGATCCATGAGGGAGGCCTGTGTTCATCAGTGGACGTTTTATGGCTGAAATGATGAATGACCTTCTAAACTCAGGGTGGGTAAGTATATAAAGTTCTCAGAGAAAGCGAGGATAGTATATATCATCTGTATTAGATGTTGGACGTTCTAAACTAAAAGTTTAGAGCTTTACGTGAGCAGACTGGCTATCCCTGGCTAGTTTGGCAATAGGCCAGCGTGGTCGGCGGATCCTTTGCCAAACTTATTGTGGTACTAGAACGTGAGAGGAATAGGTACAATTTGGTTAATAGTTCCACTAGTCTAGTTCATGAATTTCATGAATACCATTGAATAAAATTGAAGTGCGCCAATAGTTTTTGGTTGTTTGGTATGCAGTCATTCGAATTGTAAATGTCTACTAAAAATAATATTAAGTTTCATTAGGCTTATACGTGCAAAAATACAAAAAATATGGTAGCTTCTAATAAAATTATTCAAAAAGTTGAGTTGAAAATTATTTCACCTTTTCTGAGGCACCATTTTTTGTGAACGAATAATTTCTACGCTACCATTCAAAAGAAATCTAGAAATAAGCAAATATTTAAAACGTATGATCTGACAACAAAATATGCTGTGGCATTGTCTAATAACAGTAATGCCAACGCATTGCACACTGGGTTAGCCAATAAACCAATTATTTAGTTATTGTTACCATTCATTGCGCAATCATGTGGCACGGACTTTCGTTAAAAAGAAATAACGCACACCACGTCCGGCTAACACTGTGTTTAGAGATACCCTGATTCTAAATGAGTGAGCTCACTGCTTTCCTTGTGGAAACAAAACGGTGCGGTCTCGTTACGGTGAGGGCGTATCTAACGATATAAATCTTTGGAAATAAGAATAAATTATTCGTTTGCAAAAAAATGGTGCCTCATTATTTCAGCGCTTTTTAAAACCAACTTGTAAACAAATGGTAACATGATATTTAGCTAGGGACTTTTTCCCTAGACGGAAGCGAAAGTAAATTAGGCAACGCCATTGACTGTAATATTTCTGACCCCTGAAACTAGGAAATGTAGACTCCATTCCATTCGACCTTCGCGCATAATGGCCCACTAATCCACAACATCTGGTGGCGCATTGACCGCGATGGAGAGTGAAAGTTATGATGCCATTAACGAGTTTTTACGTAACGCCATTGTAAATTGCTGTTTTGCGCGCGAACTTGGTTGTCTATGGTCGCATTGGTCGCGGAAGATCGAACCTCTGAGTAAAATTGGGCATTCAACCTCCTTAATGCCTTGATGTTGAAGATTCTGCGCGCGAACTTGGTTGTCTGTAGTCTCGGATGATCGAAACTCTGGCCTTCTATCTCCTCTCCTTAGTTGGTGTAAATGAAGTCTTAGGAAACATTTAAAAGCGATTTTTTTCAGTGGGTAACATTTTAATTATTAAGAACGTGTGTTATTTAAATAAATACATTCCCACATTATGCCTAATTTCCTAATACTGTTGATAATGATGATGTCTATTAAAAATAAAGAATGCAAATAGTAACAGTATCAGAAAATTAAATTGCTAAAGATACAAGCAAAGCATAGTTCCTTTCCCATCGCTAGAATCGACTATCCTGTAATATAATGGCACTGGATTCGTTTTAAGTACTTCTTATCCATTTTGGTTTTGTTAGACTACATGTGATTATGTTGGTGTTCAATTAAATAAATAAAATACAATAGTGAAAAGATTTAATTGTAGTTAAGTTGCTACTAAATTAAATAGTTGAGTCCAATCTAACAAAAACATAAAAAAACAACTAAAGCAGGTAAACTTCAGTTACCAACTTGTATAATATTAATTGGGCAAAGCAGTTCTACAATTCGTATAAACTCAATAATGTTTATGTTCTAATAAACACCAAACTAGTTAGTCAGGTCCAGGTTATTCAAATCTAGCCAATTTGCGATTCAATTATTTCTATTTTTTTATCAGACTAAAATATATGTTGTGGTTGGATAAACATTATTGATTATTTTACGGATCAAAACTAAAATTAAAGAAACGGAATCCTTCATCTCATTTAAGCGATTAGTTATTAGACGAATATTAAACACTAAAATTTACAATGATATAAATTTTTCTTAAATTATATTTTAAAAAAATTACACTATCTTGGTCATATAAATAGTACATATTAAATAAAAAAATAAAAACATTAAGTATAACAAAAAATAGTATAATATGTATCATCGTAATTAATTACATCAAAAAACTACCATAACTTCATTATCGAATTATAACTCAAGTGTTCTTACTGCTTGTGTTTACACTGTGACAATCCTTATCTCCGCCGCTTTGTAACATTACATACACAGTGCACACTTTGTGTATTGATGCTAAACTACTTACTTATTTTTATTTTGTATGTAGAAAAATGATTTTTCTTATAAAACGAACAATAAAAGTGTACTAATTGTGTTAACTTAACTATTTACGGCACATAATTGTTACTTTAGTTATAGTTTCTCTTTAAGTGATTTTGTGAAAATTATTTTGAGAAATAAATGTATTAAACCGTAAAATACGATATCTTTTACTTCAACTAATGATAAAAATATAAAGTCCTTTTTTTTTCGTCGATTAAAATTATTAAATAAAGGATAGTTTTTGGAAGTTTTTTGTGGTTGTACATCAAGTCTTCCAACGTTTTACCCTCAAAAACATGTCAGAAAATAGGAAACGACTCATTAAATACATGCAATGTTTCGTTTTTCCCAAAACCTTTTATTTAATTTTGTTAAACGAATAATTATAGAACATAAGTACGCCGCGGTAGCGCGGGGTAGGAGGCAGCGCGTAATAACCTGTTCTTAATAGAAAATACTTAAAGAACTCTTTAAATAGCTGCATTTTCTTGACCAAATGGGTTTCCCAAATCGCTGAAATTTTCAGCATCTGCCCTTGTAAATCTAAATTCAATTTCATAATATTTGGCAAGCAGTTCTACAATTCATAAAAACTCAATTCCTACTATGTGCTACTAAACTGAAAATTACTTGAATTACTCTGTACATAACTGCATTTTCCCCGCTCAAAAAGATTTCACATACCGCTGAAACTATCAGCACTCACGCTTCTAAATTCAATTAAATAATATTTGAGCTAAACAGCTCCACAATTCATAAAAACTCAATCCTAACTCTACTAAAATGCAAAATACTTGGAGTACTCTGTACGTAACTGCATTTTCCCGCTCAAAGGGATTTCCCAAGCTGCTGAAAATGTCAGCACTCACGCTTCTAAATTCGACACGAAAAAGTTTGAGGTTTGTATGTAAAAGTTTGGCTTGTTCTGCTTTGACCGCGTTTCTGTTTGAGTTAGCGAGTTTTTGGTGTAAAGGTTCACCTTAACAAATAGGTTTTAGGAACTGAGCTATTTCAGAAATTGTTTAGATAGAGCCTCGGGCTTAAGTTGTTACCGTTTTACGAAAGACGCTGCTGCCCATCTTCTGGAAGTGTTCCTTAGCAGGCTCTTACTGCACCAACGGACATGAGAGGAGGGGTCACATTCTACTGCCGCGACCCACGGCAAACTCCATTATGTAATTAAAAATAAAAAATATTTGACTTTTCTCATAAAGGCTAAAACTCAGTTACTAGTAGAACATATATGTAAATATATAAAAAATGGATTATGTATGAGAGGCTGCCAGTAATATGCTAACAGACCGTTACTAGTCACCAGACATTTTTTACCCACACAATAGTAATATTCTAAGGTAAGAAACTTGTAACATATAAGAAATTAAGTGCTAAGTACTTAAATCTGAGTTACGTTCTATAATATTGGGCTTGAAACGTGTTCGATAAGTCGGGAAAATGATAAAAAAGGTACGCGATACAATTCTGTATTTAAAACTAATAAAATATTAAGCTTAACCCAAACCCATATAGCCCAACAGCCAACAACAATAAAAGAGCCTTAATCTACGTATTATCATATCATTACGGCGCGTGAGTCAACGTGAAAGTAAAGTTAGCGCAGGCGCGTTTGTGTAATCTAGTATTTTGTTTTTAGATGAGTCAGTGGTTAGTTTTGGACCTTGTCACTTTTATATAACACCTTTCGAAATGTAGAAATTGACCGTGATAGCATTTAACGAATTATAAATAAGTAGTTTGATAAATACTAACTCTCAATCTTAAAATTTTGTGGTTCTTCGTGAAAGCTTGCCTGCTTAATATAATCCTTATTTCAGTCTACAAAGAAAGCATACAAAGAGTAACTTATCTAAGGACCATAAAATAAATACCTTAGAGACTAAATAAAATATTCTTAATTAACGTGTTGTCGACACTGGGGCGATGACGTAGGCGCGGTGTCGCGTGTCAAACTTTTTTTTTTTTTTTATTTAAATTACTAAAGGACTTTGTCGCTCAGCGACCTTATGAATTTTCTGGACATAAGACCCTTCGGTCAAAACACGCTGTCCATAAATGTATGGTTAGTTTTATAAAATAAATAATACTGGACTTGGACTTTTATAGTCCCGATTTTGATATCATAGTTTCCTAAATGTTATCGATATCAGGAATTAGAAAAAGCCGAACCTTTGTTCGTTCTCATAATTATGCGCGTACGCGTGTATCTACAACCCGCATAAATGCAGCTTTACAAAAAAATTACAAAATAGAACCGGTTTAATGTTGTAATTTTTAATTAGCTCTGCTACACATAGTACTTAGAATTACACTGTTATGTTATTTTCCTTTAAAACTACGTGGTAGTCAGATTTTTTAAGTTAACGTTAGTTATTTAAAGTGAAGTTAACTTTAGTTATTCCGTATTATTAACACATATTTAACCGGGTATTTATCGCGCTATTTACCTTTATTATTCCCGGTATTAGTATTAGTCCCGGGAAGACTGACAGTCTTCCCGGGACCACGATGGGTGCAATCCTGTTGAAACTTCGGGCAATAATAAAAGTAAATAGCGCGATAAATACCCGGTTAAATATGTGTTAATAATGTGTCGTGATCGCGAAAGTTTAAAAAAGATTATTCCGTATTGTTTGTTGGCTACTAGTATAAGTAGGTACTGAAGTTGGTAGAGCTCATGTGTAGGTTTTGCACTTTTTTTATGAAACAAAATTTGGATCATAATTTTCAAGGCCGCAATGGTGTTTAAAACCGAAAATATTTAAATGTTGTAAAACTCCCTCGCAACCCTTGGAAATATTTTTTATAATGCTGGAATAAGGTACAATGCCGTGGAGTGTACCGACAGTAGAATGTTACCCCTCCTCTCATGCCCGTGGATGCAGTGAGAGCCTGCTAGGGAATACCTCCGGAATATCTTCCGGAGGTATTCCCTAGCAGGCTAGGCAGCAGCGACTTTTCGCGTATCAACACCCGTACTGCGTGAGTATGGCAACTATCCCTCATGGAGATCTATGAGGGAGGCCTGTGTTCTGTAGCGGGCGTTTTACGGCTGAAATGATGAATATAATCATCATCATCATCATCTCAGCCGTAAGACGTCCACTACTGTGCCTAGGCCTTCCCCATGGATACCCAAGTATCTACTGATCATGACGGAGTTGTCATACTCAATCCAATATCATATACTTATACATAGATATATATATATATACATATGTATATCTCAATCATACTCAATCAATTAGGTCAGTTCATTAAAATTATTAAAGAGATCCTCCACTTCAATATCAAAGAAAATAATTCAAGTTCAAGCACTTAGTTAATGCTACTACCTAGTAATAGTAATAATATTGCATGTAATCTAATTTTGGTAACCATAATCGTAATTATTTAACCATTTTCTATTTTATGTTAATAACCTGTTTTTATGACCTGTTATTCTGAGTATGGCAACTACCCCTCATGGAGATCCATGTGGGAGGCCTGTGTTCAGTAGTAGACGTTTAACGGCTGAAATGATGATGATGATGACCTGTTTTTGTAAAAACTCTATTTACTCGATATAAATTTATATTATAGCAGTAATATATTAGTATATATATATATATATAGTATTTTTTTTATATTACATATAGTTTTATATTATACATAAGTTTATGTTACAATCAAGTTATAATTTACCATTATGTAACCTCTTTGTTAAAAGTGGTTGTAACGTGTTTTTTACGTTAAATAAATAAATAAATCCGGTTTAAAAAGGTTTAAATTATTGACATAGTACGTTATTTGTCAACACTTACCCTACTTACTATACGTTGGTGCGCATGCGCATGTTAACTAGATGTATTTTCCGAAGCCACGGGCTTGACCGAGTTATGAAATACTGCGAAACATGATTACAACACTATGCAAGTGCATATTCCTGTCTTTCGGTTATAATTTCAGTCTGAAATTAGGAAATATAAGTGAATCATCATCATCATTCCAGCCGTACAAAAGTCAGTTAAGTGAAAAAGCGTTTTAAAATACCATTCGGAATGTCAAGCATGAGAAGTCCCTGGGATATTCTGCTGTGACAGGCGGACAGACAGACGAGCAAAGCCACACCATAAGGGTTTTTTACCACTTTGTTTCGAAACCCTTTTAACAAAAAACAGACTTCAAAGATTAAATGCTTGACTTCTTTTAATAAAACACACAAACAGGTACATATAGTATGCCTATTTGATAATTTCCCTTAGCAGGGTAAGGGATATAAGAAGAAGAATCTCATGATGGGATTCATGGATCCCACCATGGATCATCATCTATACATATATATACAATTCAAAGTCCTGACTGACTCACTGACTGACTGACTGACTGATATATCAACGCACAGCCTAAACCACTGGACCTAAAGACTTGTAATTTGGCACACATATACCTTGAGTATCCTAAAGGTGCACTAAGAAGGGATTTTTCTAAATTCCCACGGGATAGGAAATAAATGGGATTTATATTTTCGAATCAAAGTGGCTCTGCGTGAAAAAGGGGATTTTACGTTTTATGACCTCCACGCGGACGAAGTCGCTGGCAAAAGCTAGTCATCTATATAGGTGTAAAACGAGCAAACATTATTAAGTGAAACAATAAAAACAACCGCAAGTTTAAATTTAGGACATCTAACTTCTGGTATGCCTTAAGGCACCCCAGTAGACAGTATAAACACTATTATTAAATTACTAATTGATCGTATCATCAGAATGAAGTTTTGAAAAAATTGGACCAATCTGAAAGTGTATCTATCCAAATTCAAAAATAATTAAAAAAAAACAATTATAAACAACGGGAGTTCTGAGGTAACAAGGATTTTTTTAAAAGACATACGTCAGTACCTCCTTTTTTTAAGGCGATAAAAGAAAACCCAATGGCAAACCAACAATGACCGGAAAGCAGAGAAAGTTGGCTAAGCTGTGTGATAAGATAATTACGTAAAACAAACGTATTCCACATAAGTAAATAACCCTACATTTAACACGTACTTACATTAACGGTGAAGGAAGACATCGTGAGGAATACCAGCATAGTCAGCTTCTGACGTATTGACCTGTTCTTACCTCTGGACTACTAGCTGAATAAGCTTAAAGGATGGTATATCGATATTTATATACCTATCTGTACGATCTGCAGATATTTGTTCAGGGTGTTCTGGGTGTTTTTCTATATATAATAAAAATATCTAGGGGACGGGCGGGCAAGAAGGATATGCTAACTTTGGATAAAAGAAAAACTACAGATAACATAATTTATATTTATGAATTATTTATTATTATAATCTTTGGACAATTAAGTTTGTTATTTGAGATCAAACATATGAAAAAATTAAGCCTTCTCCAACTCAAGAGTATTAAGAAAAAAATCAGTCATTATCCGTTTTGCCCGACCAGGGCGAGCAAAATGGTTACATAGGTCGGGCAAAACGAACACAGTACACTTTAATCAAAACAATAATCGCAAAAGTATGAGCCTCGGCCCATGTATGATGAACAAGCTTCATGAGTCCACTCGCGACAGGTGTCGCATTGTATCCAATCTTCGATTGGAGGATGACAGTATTTTTCCTTGCATACGATGCAAAAAAAGTCTCGGTCTTTATTTTCTTTATCAACGGGAGCTTTTTTGGAATTTGTCTTCTTTCTTTTAGTATTGGATGGACCAGGAGAATCAAATGAAACTTTCTTTTTGGCTGCAGAAGCGTCCTGTTTTTGTTTTTGTGCTATCTTTATGGGCGTACTGGTCAATATTTCTGCTTTTTGTTGTCTTCGTCGCGGCATGTTTCTTTTTTGTACTTGTATAGGGATGGGTCGGATTTCTGTTAAAATATCTATGTCTGCAGAGGTTTCCAGTACGTTATTACCTTTTCTGGTCTCGTCATTGTTTCTTTCATCTTCGTTTACTGAATCTCTTGGTTCATTTTCTTTTGCAGGGTCATCTGATTCATTTGCAGTGGTGGTTGATTCGGTTTCTTTTGTTGAAGCATTTTGTTCATTTTCATTTGCAGTGTTCGTTGGTTCATTTTCTTTCTCAGTGATACAATGATTATTGTCGTCGTTATGAGCGTTGATTATTGATGTCGTTACGTTTGGTTCGGATGTTGTAATTGCAGAATTTATTTCATAAACTTCGGACGGGGCAAAGTGTTCATCTCCTATGATATGCCTATTAAAAGGATAGATTCCGCTTGCACGGAACCCACTGATTGCATTTCCTGGTGTAGCTCCTTTGAAATACGCTCCCGTGAAAAGTTTTGCAATATCAAACTGATTGATTATTCTACCTGGGTGTTCTTTTTGGAAAGAATTGACTTCAACTTCGAAATATTTTTTTATTGGCCCGTAAACTGCGACGTCCAATGGTTGAAGTTTATGTGATGTGTGGGGGGGAATGGACAGGAATGTGATGTGGTTTTTCGCAGCTAAATCAAGTGCTTCATAGCTTTTGTGCGATTCATGGTTGTCTAATATTAACAATGCCTTATTGTTTTCGGTAGGACGCACTTTTTGTATGAAAAGTTGCAGCCAGTCTACAAACTTTTGGGCGTTTATCCATCCACTATCAGTGGTGGTTGCTTCGGCACCAGGAGGAGCGCCATCCAAAAGCCTTGGGTTGAGTCTCTTTCTTTTAAAAATAAAGAACGGCGGGAGAAACTGTCCTGTGACGCTGCAGCAGCAAATGACGGTAGTCAAAACTCCTCTTTCATTGCTGGATACGACTCCAACTTGTTTTTTCCCGTAGGTTGATAGGACTTTAGGTGGCTTAGTCGACGTAGTATGCAGCCCAGTCTCGTCCATGTTGAAAATCATGTCAGGCCCAATATTGTGTTTTTCAACAACTTCCTCTAGCAACGAATAGAATCTGTTTACAGCCTCTCGATTAAACCCTTTGACTCGAGCTACAGACGTTGGTTCGGGTGATCGCAATGTCATGTTAGGATGGCGAAGTCTAAAATTCTTAAACCACCCTTTTCCAGCTATATTGCCAGAGAAAACCCCAGCTTTCCCTTTTTTTCTAGCGAACTCTCCAGCTATCTGCAAAAATTCTGTTCGTGTAAGGCCATAAAACAGAGAATCCATCTTTTGTACATAATTGACGAGTTCATTTTCTTCTTCCTTCGAAAAAACCGTTTCAAAGGCCTAATTTTTTATGCGATGAACCGCTCTTCATGTGTCTGTGTAGAGTAGCATAGGGAATACCATACATTTTACTTGCATTAAGTTTGGATGTGTTTTTTGCCTCTGCCATGGCTTTTTTTAGTGTTTCTTCAGACCAGTTAGCCCGATCAGTCTTCCTCTTATACTTATACACCATCTGAAACAAAATATATCAATAAATTAATAGTCATGCAAACAAAATTCGAAACACTATCACATTTAAAAAGATCTGTGAATACAGCGGGCAAAACGGATACTATCCGTTTTGCCCGGTTTCATTTTGCCCGCACGGTATATATTTTCCTATTAAAGGTATAATTAGAAAAGATGTCGCAACCAACAAAAGGCAAGTACGGCATTGACACGTCTAATATCAACAGACTTTAGTGAAAATATCGTAATTCAGACTTCTAAGAATGTAATAAAATAAACACGATGTACTTACAGCTGTTTTTTACTAATTTTTTCTTCAAAATTGTAATTTATCACACAGAATAATCAGTTACACTCCCAAGCCGTCGCCGGCACACTGTCGGCTAGTGCGTCTGTGGGACGCGTCGAGCAGTACTAACGCTGTCTCTTTCTATCGATCGAGCAGCGATTTAACGGTTTTATTCTTTTTGCCCGACATATCCTTCTTGCCCGTCCGTCCCCTATCTATGTAGTATAATGTATTAAGTATATCAGTCATCTAGTACCCATAACACAAGCTCTGCTTAGCTTGGGGTTAGATGATGCTGTGTGATTTGTCCAGCATTATTTATTTATATAAGTTAGTATTTACGTAGTTTAGTAATATTTACGAATTTAATCGAATATTTATGAAAGTGAGTAGGTACCTAATAATTGTAATTTAATTGTTAAGTAAGATGACTACGCTATTGTATTAGGATAATCCTAATCACTATTGTATGCGGGCGGGAGGGCGGTGCATATGCATCTCAGCATTAGCGGAATTAAAACTAGATATTTTCATTGCATTTTATTTTCATATGGATTTCCGCAAAGTAACGCCTGATTCCATTAATTATAGGATAATCCTGTCAAAATAGGTGTAATGTAGAAAAAATAAAAAAAAAAGTTCTGGTCAAGCCTAATCCATCTACCAACACCCGTACAGCATGAATACCACCTGCTGACGCTGTATAAATCATCTAAAGTATGTTCTGCGTACCTTTACGCAACCAGCGACCACTGTTGCGCAACCAGGCCCGGATTAGCCCAACAAGGCCCGGGCCTAGAGCCCTCAAAGGCTAGGGGCCTTCATGAACATTCACACTCCTAAAGTCTGCGTTGCCCGAAATATTGTCAGGCAGAGCGGCCCTCAAATACCAAGTGCCTAGGGGCCCTGGATCTCTTTATCCGGGCCTGTGCGCAACGATATATAGTATGTACAAAAAGCTATTTCTCTTGAAAGTCTCCTTAGTACCCGCTTACTAATTCTATTAAACTTGATTGAAAGTTAGGGTACAAAGTAGCACGTATGTCTTTTCTCTTGTTTTTGCTGAGTTGTGTTTCTTAGGTAAGGTTCAGACTATTACCTACCTGCCAATAAGTAAGGCTACATTTAAGAAAATCTCGTTCCCAGTTAAGGCGAAGTTTAAAAAGGTTGCAAAATAAAATTTCAAAAGTCTTACGAATAAGGATATTGAATAGTGTGGGTAGAAGTATAATGGCCAGTTCCAAAAACACAAACCAAGCCGCTCCTAATCTGACTACAGTTGCCACATTCAATGCTATTAGTATTATTAAATCTGTTTTGTTTGTTACAGGAATATTGCTCGTAGCACCAGTCTCCAAATGCCAGTTTCCAGTGCATAATCCAGTCCAGCAGGGTAGGTATGCATCAATCTCCTTACTGTATCGTTGTCCTACTCTCCCTCACAATATCCTTTAATAACTGTCTCTATCTTTCAGTGAGTTTCAACCAGGCATCACCTGACTGGCAAAACCCACAGCTCCAGCAGAGGAATCCACAATGGAACGAGTTTCCAGCTCCGAGGAAAAGAACGCCAGAGACAAATTATCAGAATGAACAACAGTACAGTTACAACACGGGGCCTTTCGGACCCAGACCTGTCCATTACCAAACTTATCAGAATAATCAAAACAATGACAGGTCTTCCATGATAGGAGTAGAAAACCAAAACCTCAATAATTTCCAAAACTACGATGGCAGAACATCATTCACTGGAGTGGGAACTCAAAACTTTAATAACTTCCAAAACTATGACGGTAGAGTTCCAATGTCTGCAGCAGAGAATCAAAACTACAATAACTACCAAAATTATGACAGCCGGTCAGCAGAAGGAGTCCCTAACGATGGAAGACTCTTGTCCGATTCTTCGTTCACGAAGATATCTGAAACATTAGGTGCCATAAACACCGTAGGCCACTATCTAGTGGACATGGTGAACGATGAACATGAAAACGAAGACGATGACCCAAATCTAAAGCAACTCCCGCAAGCCTTCTACACGATCAGCAAGAACGTACTCGGAAGAAACGTAACAGACAAAATAGCTCCATTCGTCAGAAAAGCTCTACCAAAAGTGCTTCCTGACGCACCAATCACGAAGATTGCTACAGCGAATGACAGAAATGACGTTAAAACCTGCACCACTCCAGAAGGCCAAGAAGGAGTTTGCGAGGATCTCAGCAACTGTCCTCAACTATTACTGAACCTAGTAAACTTACGAGAGTCATTATGCTTCAAAGACCTCTTCGTTCCTGGAGTATGCTGCCCGAAGGACGCTGTCGTCACAACGGAAAGACCAGTATTAGCGACTACAAGCAAGCCTACATACTTAGTGCCAGTGACAACGCAAAAGCCAAGGCCGCAGACGACTAAGAGACCATCCGCTGTTTTAGTCCTGACGACGAAGAAGCCGAAGCTAACGCCGAAACCCACAACGACGAGGAAGCCGACGACAGTAGCGAGTACAGCCGCCACCACTCCTAAGCCCATGAGGACCACCACCTTCTACTACAGCACTGTACTTCCGCCAGTTGTGGCTAACTTCTCAAATATTGTGGATATGGACGGTAAGCACCACTTCTCACATAATTGTATTCAATTCATAATTTTATATGGGTAAATAAGATAATTCAAATTTTAATTGAGATAATAATATTCATTTTTATGTCGCCCGTCGGGTGCATTCGGTAGAATGATGTCCGTGTATGCAGTAACAATCAAGAGATTCTGAAAGATGGGCAGCAGCGTCTTTTCGTGTATCAACATCTTACTGCGCTCGTTCTTTATCTATAGGTACCACTCTATTCTACAAAACATTATTTTCCATTTCAATGCAGTAATGTCACCTTAAATATAACCCTCCTCTCATGCCCGTGGATGCAGTAAGAGCCTGCTAAGGGATACCTCCAGAAGATGGGCAGCAGCTTCTTTCCGTCTGTCATCATCCCTTACTGCGCTCGCCAACCCGCCTGCCAAACGTGCCGAGTATGGCAACTACTCCTCATGGAGATCCATGACGGAGGCTTCTCTTCAGTAGTGGATGTTTTACGGCTGAAATGGTGATGATGAATGTCACCTTCGTTAAATGCAAGCTGTAAGAAAGAACTCATTATTGGAACAAAGCCTAATATATTTTTATATATTTCCAGAATGTGGCCAACGTGAGGACGAAGGCGGCCGCATTGTCGGCGGAACAGAGTCCAAACCAGGTCACTGGCCATGGATGGCTGCGATCTTCCTGCACGGCAGCAAGAGACGCGAGTTCTGGTGTGGAGGCACCCTGGTCGGCAAGCGGCATGTTCTCACAGCGGCGCATTGCACCAGGGATTCTAAGCAACGACCGTAAGTTGGGACCACTCATGATCTCCTCATAGGACTTCTGCCCAGGTCCGCTGCTGGACATCGGCCTTATGGATCTCCTCAGTAGGACTGCTGCCCACGATCTTGAGGGGTTGTTGCCGTGGTGAGTACCACGCATGGCAGGCGGGTTGGCGCAGTATGTGATGCTGATACACGGAAAGACTCTGCTGCCCATCTTCCCTTTGGCAGATTCTTACTGCATCCACAGGCATGAGAGTAGGGATACCTAACAATCTAGTGCCGACACCCCTCGGCTTGGCGGGGTTGTTGGGACCACTGATCTTGTTCAATTACCGAACATAACGTGTCTTGAAGTCCAAGCCCGACAGACTGTCCCTAGGCATTTTTTATTTGCGGGCTTCCTACTGTCATGATTATTCTAAAATCAAAATAAGTTGGCTTATCAAACGTAGCATTTTACTAGATTTTTTATTTAAACTTCATCACTAAAATCTAATAATAAATTACTGCTTGCTATTCGTACGTCACGACAAATTATCTTAATTATTTGCATAAGCCATGTGCCAGGTTGAAGGGTTCCCATCCTTTACCACTAAAATCTTGTAACACTGGTACATAGGACCTGGCAGTGTTTTCTCATCGTCCACCTTCCCTCTCGTATCAACATAAGTAATTCTTAACTAAGACAGTATTTCTAGTATTTTGACGGAGACCTAATCTGTCTTCGTCATATTAAAAGAAAAAAAAATCAAATAATGATTATAAAACGACCGAGTAAGACCCTCTCGACCCTCAGTTCGTTTCTTCTCAACTCGCGCGTCATCTAAAGCAAAGAAATTTAATTAGGTGCTTCATACATTTAGATTTTTTGACTTTTCCAAGATGTCCCGCTGGATGAAGGCTTGTTGAGTTTGAGTTTGAGATCCTTCATCAGCTTTCTAAGATACCTACATTTTTTTCTAGTTTCCCCCTTTGTGAATTGACTTTTTCAAGAGGTCCCACTGAATGAAGGCTTTTGATTATAAGTTTGAGATCCTTTATCAGCTTCTAACAGAGACATTGTCTTCCAGTTTCCCGCCGCGGCAGTTCAGCGTGCGCCTCGGAGACATTGACCTGGGGCGGGACGATGAACCCTCGCGCCCCGTCACCCTGCGCGTGACAGCAGTGCGAGCTCACGAGCAGTTCTCCAGGGTCGGCTTCTACAACGACATCGCTCTTCTGGTGCTGTCAGGTCAGTTGCTAGACTGTTTTAGTAGTAAAGCTTATTGTTAGAGGCCATCCGGGAAGTAATACCACTATGGTACCTATTTCTGCCGCCAAGCAGTAATGTCTAGATTGCTGTGTTCCGGTTTGAAAGGTAAGGGAGCCGGTATAGTTACAGGCACAATAGATCTTACAACTCTTTGTCTCAGCGTGACGGGCGCAATGCAATGCAGCTTTGGTCACGTGCTTCGTAAACGTGATCACTGAGGTTTTGCAGCTGTAATAGGTAGAGGTTACCGCTTAACTTAATATTGCATCGCTATTTTGGTGCTGTCAGGTCAGTTCAGTTCCTAGACCTCTAGCTCTTAGCCACTCAACTGAAATTGGGAGACAAAGACCTGGGACTGGACGACGAGTCGTCAAGATTTCGTCAATTTTTTTCATATTTCATTTTCATTAATTAAGATAAAGTTAAAACCAAGTATGGCTTACATTTGTTTTGTCAAATCTTCTAAAGTCGCAAAAAAACCAACGGAAAATAAGGTATCACCTCAACGTAACCTAAGCATGTTAAAAGACATCTTACCGACAATGGAATAATAAATAATGCTGGACAATCCACACAGCATCATCTAGCCTCAAGCCATTTTATTGTTAAATAGAAAAGCATCCAGAACACCCTGAATATCTGCAGATCGTACAGACATGTGTCCCGAGGCGGGAATCGAATCCTCTTGCGCCGCAGGCGGACCTTCGCCCGCTGCGCCACAGAGCCCGTCAAATAAATAAACGTGTACTATTTTCTTTTATCCAGATTTTAGAATAATCCAGTTTAGGTTTAGAGCACAGAATGTTAAAGCTTTATTTCTTGACACCACAAAAGTATCCCACGATACTCAACCATTCACACCTTTTCAGAAAACGTCCAGAAATCCAAATACGTGATCCCCATCTGCCTGCCTCAAGGCGACCAGCTTCAGCGCTCCTACGAGCGGGCCCTCGCCACGGTGGTCGGGTGGGGCACTACGCGGTATGGCGGCGGCGAGAGCTCCAAGCAGCTCGAAGCGAGGCTTCCGGTCTGGCGGAATGAGGAGTGTGATAAAGCCTACTTCCAGCCGATCACGGAGACTTTCCTTTGTGCTGGGTTTTCTAGAGGCGGTGTTGATGCTTGTCAGGTGAGTGAGACATGGGAGAAAGCGAGAGAAGACCTTTTCTCAGCATTTTTCTTTTTCTAATTTAAGAGTTTCCCTATTGCTCCACCTGATACAACCCTTTCCATTGATTTTTTTCTTCCCTCCTCCTTCTATATTGATTATGATTAAAATAAATAGAATTTCAATTCAAATATTTGATCCGCGAATTTAACAACTGTTTCAAAACACTTGTGTAGGTACTATTTATTAATTGTAATGTTCACCCCTATAACATTACAATGAATAGTGTTTGTAACCTTTTTTTTGTTTACGAGGATTGAAATCTGCTGCTTTTTCAGATACCGTACTGCATTTGGGGTGCAGCACGGTTATGTGGGGTTGTCACACGACGACCCACTAAAACCATCCCCGATGGCCTACCTCGATGCATGTCGAGGGGCTCCGTTTCCTCTTAAATAACTGTCCTGTGCCCCTCTCACATCTTACCCCAAAGGGCACATCCCAGGGGTGATTAAAATAACCACCCCCCACATCTCGCGGTTTTCGAAGGCGCAAGGCCATATGCGCCATCGCCCTCCCTGGATCCGTTAACAGGGACAGCTAAAGCTCTAACTCCAGACTACCCACGGAACCAGTGGTCCCTTTACAGGGATATCGCTTCACGCGGTGCGGGTGGCTACTGCCTTCGCCCCACCGCCACCATCTCTTATATGTATATATTATTTACACAATACATAATATGCATACCTATTTACATCCACCGAAAAATGGGCACCTAGGTGACACGGCGGGGGATATGCTCAACCCCAGGAAGTTGGAGCCCATCCTTCACCCAAAAAAACTAAGGACAAACACACCATATATACTGTACACACCACATATCTGGCCGAGATCGGGTCCCAGAATCCCGTTCCCCCAGAATCCTATCCTCGGATGGGCAACAGTTCCGTTGAGGTATCCAGCCTCCCCCATAAGGCCGAAGATCTCCCGGTGTCTGCCGCCCAGTCCTCCTTCTCTATTTACACACGAATCCGGGAGAAAATGGGCCACAACTCCCGATTCCTCCCGGAAACCTCCTAAAGGGGTTCTAGTTCCGAGCAAGTCCCCAGACAGGCCCATCCTTGCCCTTCTGAGAGGACCTCCCGGAGTCCGGAGACCCCTTACATCACTATAAGCTAACATAAAATAAATACATACAGCCTTCCCTCAATACCACTACCAAACTAGGACTCTAGTTCCAGGCAGGTCCTCAGACAGGCCACACCTTGCCCTTCTGAAAGGACCCATCCGGTGCCTAGAGCCCGCCACACACATATGACCGCAGATTTCCATGACAACGTTACCGGACTATTTCAATTTTAATTTCAATGTATTTATTAATTTACTATGTGTTTGAATTAAAAAGAAGTCCTCATCATTTATACCTATGATAAGGCAACGCCATCTAGCGCCCGGTGGCTAGTTAAAGTTAAAAAACCGACGCAAATTACTTTGCTCAGCTAAAAGAATAAGGGTTCGATCCCCGCCGGAACAAATGTCTGTTTTATCTTTCTTTATGTATTGTACGTATTTACAAAAAAAAATTAAGTATTCTATCAATAATCTGGTACCCATATCACAATCTCTGCTTACTTTGAGGCTAAATATGATATGGTAATGTGTTAATTTGATCGGTTAATTATACCGAGTAAAATTTGTTTCAGGGTGACTCTGGGGGACCGCTCATGCTGCAGATAAGTGGGCGATGGACACAGATCGGTGTGGTATCCTTCGGGAATAAGTGTGGCGAGCCAGGCTACCCTGGAGTCTACACGCGCGTCACCAAATACGACCATTGGTTGAACCAGAACATAGTCTAAATTATAGATAGAGAATGCCAGTGCATTAAAGATCAAAGAGTTTGCTTCTAAGTCGGGTCCATTACGCGTTTAGATCTTAGACAAGATAAATCGTTTAAGTTTAAATATCCAGTATGTAGGCACTAACTCCTGACACTATTAAAAATATATTATTTTGTATTCGGTAGGTAATTATTAAGTTACCAAAAGATTTTAAATGTTTAATTATAGCTGTAAGATTTCGCCATATTTTGTAAATATGGCATCCAGTTCAGTCGGTTAATTAGGAAATCGTATTTATTGATCGTAAATTGATTATGTATAATTTTGTGATAAGAAACTGACTGTTTTTAAGTAGGTATTTTTAATATTTAATAAATTAAAATTATTAGGCCTTTGCCCTGCAGTGGGACAGTACAGGCTCTTAATAATAATAATAAAATTATAATGTACTTAATAAAAGTTTTTTTTTTTTTACCTCATCACTACATGCCAACGTCTTATAGACGCGCGTACGCTAAATGTTACTGCCAATGTCAAACAGACACATGACAGCAAAGTTTGACGTATTATTACGATACAAATCAATCCATATACCTTGTGATTCACGAAATCGGTTGTATTTATTCTATTTTCATGGAAATACTAATTAAATTAACGCAATAAAACAACAAAAGTTTGGTCCTAAACTCTGCCGACTATCCGGCCTTACAGTTCCACTCGCTACACCAAAACCAGGGCAAACACTGCAAAGAAATCACGATGAAATACGCAACGTCTCCGACACCCAGCATCAGTAGTTATGTCCGGAGTACGTCGCCGCTGCCGGCTCCAGCCAACTACCAGCCGACCACCAGCAGTGCCGCGGTGAAGCGCTACAAGTACTTGAGACGCCTGTTCAAGTTCAACCAAATGGACTTCGAATTCGCGGCATGGCAGATGGTTTACTTGTTCGTGTCGCCACAGAAAGTTTTTAGGAATTTTAATTATAGGAAACGTAAGTAGTCAGCCGCAAATTGCCGTAGGGTAGCGGCAGTAGAGTGTTGCCTCTCCTCTCCCGTTGATGCCTTGGCAGATCTTACTGCATCATTCAAGACGTCTTTATTGATGCAGCCATCGGAAATCCGTGTATTAAAATCCCGTACTGCGCCCGCCAACCCGCCTGCCAAGCCTGGCGAGTATAGCAATACTCATGATCTTGGAGGTCTATGAGGGAGGGCTATGTCCACCAGTGGATTTGGACAGCAGTTCTACAGCTGAAAAGTTGAAGTAATCAGATCTATAAACTTGCTTTTTTCAGCCTATTGTGCGGTGTTGATATGGATTTATTTTTAAACTTATATACTGCTGTCCAGTAGTAGATTGTTAGTCCATACCATAGTGATAGAAAGTTAATATCTATTTAGAGGCATGCTAAAACACCACTTCTATAGAACTAACTTGTTTCTAGGTGTGAAGTAACTTCAAAAAATACTAAGAAACTATATTATGTGGGCTGATATAATATTTGGAATATAAAAGATTTTCAATCTCAAGCAACATTTATGTTCATATGTTGCTTAAAATTTCAGACACAAAATCACAATTTGCCCGGGATGATCCTGCCTTTCTTGTGCTACTCAGTGTGTGGATGCTTTGTGAGTATAATTCTAAGTAATAAGTATAAAGACCTAATCTGCCCTCCTTATCATAAACGCAATAACTCGTTTTTTGGGGCCTACAGAGTTATATACATATTCGTGATCAGCAAAATGAGCTCTATGTTTTCTTCTTAGACAGTTTTTACGTATCTATAGCCAATCCTGTTTTTTTTCTAAGCATAAACGCAATATGTTAGGAGTTTGGGCTTGGTTTATTTACCAAGAATGCAATAACTTGAGTTATGGTAAGGTAAGCTTAAATAATACATTATATCACTAACGATAAGTGCAATAAGTATGATTATTTTATTGTTAGTTTGTACAATTCAAAATTAATAGGCCTCATTTACTAGACATAAACGCAATAACACACAGTTATTGCGTTTATACTTAGCACAATTCATATTTTGTGTGTTTGCTTTCTACAAGTCAAAAGTGCAATAAGTTGAGTTATTTCTTCGAGTTAATTCTTTATGTTTAGGAATGTAATTAATTTAAACTGAAGGTATACTAATATTTCAGAGTAACTAGTAAAGTTATTGCATTTATGTGTAGGAAAGATCACAAAGGAACAACTCCTACGCTTTTTAAAATCGCAACATATTGACTATCAAGGCTGATCCGGAAGGTATATCGTTCGTTGCCTGCATGCTTGCACCACGTTTCCGTCGATGAGCGCAGGCGACGATCAATATGCCTTCCGGACCAGCTTTTCAATTTCCAGGGCCCACAGTTAACGTTCTTGGAGCTACGCTTTGTCCGGTCCTTTAGCTGAGTGAGAAACACGTGCTACAGGTGTGCATCGCCGTAGCGGGACTCCAACGCCTCAAATAGCTGCTCGTAGATCACGTCTTTTCCAAAAGCCTCAAGTATGGTCAGGGCTCGATCACGAAGTCCTAAAGTGAGTGCTATCATGGCCTGTGCTTCGCTCCATCAGTTTGCCTTGACAACTGCCTCAAACTGGATTTTTTATGCTGACCATGATAAGCTTCCATCGAAAGGTGGCACTTTGAAACCTCGCCCTGAAGGTGCATTAACCACCGAAGCCGAAATCCCTTCTCCAGACTTCAATACACCAAGAGCCTTCTTAACGTCGGCGATTTGAGTGTCATGCTTTCCAAGGTGGTTTGCAGTCGTTCCAAGGCGGTCTTCAGTTGTTGCAAGGCGGTCTTCGGTCTTTCCAAGACGGTTTTTGTTCTTCCCAAGGTTTTTAGTTTCAGTAATCCGTTCTTTGACGGCTTTGAAGTCTTTTCCAAAGTTCGTGTATATTTCCTTCATAAGACGCTCCGTCTGCTCCTTCTGACGGCGAACCATCTCCTCCTGATGGCGAATCCGCTCCTCCTACTCCTCTTGACGACGAGCCTGCTTTTCCTGGTGGCGAGCCTGTTCCTCCTGGTGGCGAGCCTGCTCTTACATCATTGCCATTAAGGCGGCAATTTCAGCTGAGGCTGGTGCTGTGACTGCAGAAACTCCGGATGGACCAGCGGCCGTCTCCATCATTGGTTGATTCCCTCTTCGTGCTGGAGGCGGTAAAAGCTCTCCAAACCTCCTTTGGTCCGCCTCCTGCTGCCGTTGACTCCTGGTTCGGACCCTCTCCGTGTCGTCCTTTGGTAAAACCGGCATTATTGAATCCCACTTCTAACACCAAATTGTTACGAACTGGGGGTTTGGAATTAAATAAGTAGTCCAATTAAACCAAAATTACAACTTTAATCACAGATCACACCAAGAAGAATCTCTCAGTAGATTCTCACCAGAACACTTCTTCACTAAACAACACACTGATAACCACTATAACTTTTTTCACAATTCACTGAACACTTTAGCACTTGTATTCACTTTGAATTCGCTCTGATATATCGAACTGTTCACTTCCGTACCCAAATAAAGACGGTCCGCTCTGCTATCATCCTTTTCTTCCGTACCCCCTTCGAGGTCACCGGGTGAGGCCTCGAGACGTACGTCTCCTCGGCTTCATCTCTAGGGACTAAAATCCCCAGGTCTCGGTTCTTGTAGCCCTTTAGGTAGGCGGGCGTCTATGGTTTTCCCGGGTGGAGGTGCGGTACGGGGGGTAATGCATAGAAGTTTCTACGCAAGGCCTCCAGACCCGAGACCGACACCTCACGCGTGTCTTAGCCCGCGGCGATGGCCATCAGGACCTCGGTGAGGATCCCCATGAGTATCAAGGGGGCCGGTCCGACGGGTCGCTGTTCAGCCAGTTCAGTTCGCTCGGCAAACACACCCACGTATTTATATCCCACATAAAGAACATTCGAGACGTCGAAGTATCTAGATTAAAAAACAATAGATTAACAGGCAAACAACTTGTACCGCGCTATTGTTTTCAAAACCGGTTTATCTAGAAACTTCACCTGTTTATGTTTAAAAATAGAAATGGCCTTTGGACTCATTCGAATGTGTTTACGTAAACACCGATTATTTGAAACTTTCGCCAACTTACTAGTTTGGGTTTGTGCACGGCGACTGATTACCAAATCGTTTTATTTATACTGAATTAATGTTTTGAGTAGTACGTAAGTACTCGTAAGAATATTGAGCGTGTTAACTGACATCATAACATCGTGTCTTACTTATGAAAACTACAATAAGTCAGACACTTATTGCACTTATGGTTAGTACATACTAGAAAATACAGTAAGTACTTGCAAATTGAAATTAAAATATGCTGATTTGCTAACAATAAACGCAATAACTACACTAGTTATTGCGTTTATGACTAGCCAACATCTTGTTTATTTATACAACAATCCTAACCATAAGTACAATTCCGTGATTTTAAGCAACTTGATTTACATTTTTACCAATTCCGGGTACTACGTAATATTCTATACATTTTTATCTATAACCTTGTGAAAGATTCAAGTCGATAGCTTGCATAGGGATTAAGATACAAGCTAAACAAACAAAAAAACTTTAGGTGCGTTTTTCTCGAAAGTAGCTTGGACCGAGTTATTGCGTTTATGATAAGGAGGGCAGTAATGCTGCAGGGTGCCAGCAGTAAATTGCTACCCCTCCTCTCATGCCTGTGGATGCAGTAGAACTAACGGATACCTCCAGAAGATGGGCAACAGCATCTTTCTGTGTATCAACATCCCAAATTATGCTCACCAACCCGCCTGCCAAGCGTGATGAGTATGGCAATTACCCCTCATGGAGATCCATGAGGGAGGCCTGTGTTCAGCCGTAAAACATCCACTGTTTTGTGGCTGAAATGATGATGATGATGATATTCATAGGTTTTAATAAATAAATTGATTGATCAAATAAAATTTTCTCCAAACATACATTATTCAATTCAATTAAATAAATATTTACCCAGCAGTGGGTGATGTCTAGCTGCTGATGAAATAAGTCTTCATTTCAAACACAACAATTCCAAAGGTACACCAATATAAAACCTATGCTAACTTGTGGTGTACACAGATTATAAATTAAATCACAATAGCATTCATAAAAGTTCAGATTCATCAGTATCCATAGCCCATACATACCCATTGATGGGTGCAGGGTGGACGCCACATAAGCCAGTCCTGTGCTGTGCTAAGCCAAGAATTTCCTGTAACTTCACAAATGTTGTTTTTATAAAAGACTGGTTGCACTCCGCAGTGTCACCCGCGTAGTTCCCGTTCCCTTAGGAATACGGGGGTAAAATATAGCCTATGTTACTCAGGGATAATGTAGCATTCTAATTGTGAAATAATTTTGAAAATCGGTCCAGTTGTTTCGAAGCCTATTCAATGCATACAAACAAACAATCAGTCAAATCTTTCCTCTTTATTATTTTTATAAGACTACAGCGCTCCGCAGTTTCACTCGCGTAGTTCCCGTTCCCGTGGGAATACGAGGATAAAATATAGCCTATGTTCATCAGAAATAATGTAGGATTGTAATGCTGAAAAAATTTTCAAATCAAGTCTTGTAGTTTTGGAGTATATTCAATGCATACAAACAAACAATCAAATCTTTCCTCTATAGATAGAAGTGTAGATGTAGATAAAATTTGTAAAAAATAAAGTTAAAAAAAATTCTTACATTCAATGTACAGTCACACTAAGGTAACAGAACACTAAGGCTTAGGGGCCGTCTCCACGAGCGAGGGAATCGCGGCGATGCTATCATCGTGCCACGTATAGAAATACGTGGCATTCTATACACTCTTAGGGGCCGTCTCCACGAGCGAGAGAATCACGACGAGTCCGCGCTATAGAAATACGTGGCACCACGATAACATTATTGCAATTCCCTCGTTCGTGGAGACGGCCCCTAAGCCTTAGTTATGGTACCTTAGTGGGATCCTGTACTATGAGTGTGACTGTACATTGAATGTAACAATAGGATACCACTAAGCCAGTGGTATCCTTTACCATGAGCGCGACTGTACAGCAAAAGATTCCAGATCGCTATGACCTGCCTGTAATGAAGGCTTTTATTCAGGTCCTGATCAGGTAGAAAGGCTCGCTTGAGACTGCCAGATTGGGACTTGAGTAATGGTCCTTTGAACCTTCTTTGTTTTAGTTGTTTGCTTTTCCTGTATTTTAACATAGATATTAAGACTTAATTACTAACAAAACAATGGACTTGTGTTGTCTGATTTAATAAATGAATTTAATTTAAAAGGATGGTCCGATGTTCCAGTGTCTTCAATATGCTTCGGCCTCGCAATGAGTCTGACCGGGGGCAAGATAGTGCTGTTCACACTGTTTGTGGTGTTTGTTGACTTCATCGGGATGGGCGTCATCGTCTCCACTATATTTTGGTAATTTCACTATCAACATTCATCATTCCAGCCGTAAAAAGTCCACTACTGAACAGGCCTCCCTCATGGATCTCCATGAGGGGTAGTTGCCATACTCACCACGCTTGGCAGGCGGGTTGGCGAGCGCAGTACGGGATGTTGATACACGGAAAGACGCTGCTGCCCATCTTCCGGAGGTTCACTATCAACATTAACATAAGATAATTCTATTAATTTTGTAAATATATAGATAACTTATGGAATTACGTTGTGGAGTGCTAGTAGTAGAATACTGCCCCTCCTCTCTTGCCTCTTGCAGAAAGAATCTGCTAAGGGATATCTCCGGAAGATGGGCAGCAGCGTCTTTCCGTGTATCAACATCCTGTTCTGCGCTCGCCAACCCGCTTGCCAAGTGTGGTTAGTATGGCAACAACCCCTCATGATCAGTACTTGGCCACGAGGGAGGCCTTTCATAGTGACTGAGATGATGATGATGAAGCTTATTGAGTTTTTTTTATATAAAACCTTAAAACTCTGCTTAAATTTCATCGGCGTTTGCCTGCATTTTTTGATTATTATTAAACAGTGTGCCGTGGTATGAACTTCTATAATATACTCCTTCTGTTTGGCGGTCGAAGAGACAACATTTAATCTTTGATCATGATTTCTTATTCTGAATTAATTTCTATGTTGTGTATTGTTTTGTTTAATTAATGTTATTGGTTTAATAACTGTTTTAATTAAAGTTAAATAAATAATAATAATAAGCGAATAATGGGGCTCAAATGGAGTTGGGCAGGACACTTGGCCAGACGAAATGGCGACAGGTGGACGAAAACGCTGACTGAATGGTGGCCGAGAGAAGGGCACAGAAAAAGGGGTCGTCCACCATCCCGATGGGTTGACGATGTTCGGAAGACCGTGTGTTGCACCTGGCTAAGAATAGCTTATGACAGAGGCGAATGGCAAAATCAAAGGGAGGCCTATGCCCAGCAGTGGGTCGATAAAGGCTGATGATGATGAAATAAATAAAAATAAACACGTCCAGGGAGCGAAGGTGTTGTCTGTTATTGGGCAACTACCTCTGCGTCTTCGTTGTTTCTAGTGTATTCCGTGATGAACAGTGAGCCGATTTCTCCTGAAGATGCCTTGCGGAGAGGCGAAACACGCGTCGAATGATGCGAGCGAACGAGTGTCTTTCAAGCGCTCATTAGATATTAGGTTAGCGGATTTGTTACTAAACATTTGTTGTTAATTTAGAACCTCTGTATGTCAATTTCCAGGTACCTAGCAAACAAGTACATGCGGCGAGACCCGCTGGGCCCCGACGTGGAATGGGGCTACGCGTTCGACGTCCATATCAACGCGTTCTTCCCGCCGCTGTCTCTGCTACACTGCTTTCACATTATTATGTTTATCAGTAAGTTGAGCTCTTTATATCGCACCTCCAGTCGTAGAATGACTCAATTCAAAATTTGGGTGAATTAAGTTAAGTATACAGAACGACTCACAAAATGTACATACGCTCTATCGCCTAGTAAATCAGAAACTGTAATAAATAAACTGTAATAGCTCTCTGTTTCATAAAGTTATAGCGTGATTTATCAAAAACTGTCAAGGACCGAAACACGTTTTCTTCATTTCCCAAAAAACGTGAATTTTGGATTGAGTCAGTCGACGACTGGAGGTGCGATATCGTTCTTTGCCTAGCAGTGCTGTGGAGTGGCTTTAAGTACACACAAGTACAATTTTGATTTACCTACTCTGTTTATGTTTGCCACAGCTTCCTCCGACATGGCGATCAGAACTAGGCGCCTTGTGAGATGGATTAGGGTTGATCACATTAGTTAGCCGCGGGGTGCCGGCAGTAGAATGCCTCTCCTCTCTTGCCCGTGGGTGCAGTAAGAATCAGCTACAGGTTAGCTCCGGCAGATAGCAGCAGCGTCGTCATCCCGTACTGCGCTCGCCAACCCGCCTGCCAAGCGAGTATGGCAACAATACAATCCCCTCATGATCTTGGAGTAGATTAGATGTATGTGGGAGGCCTGTGTCCACCAGTGGATGTGATGATGATGACGATGCAAATTTTTTTTTTTTTATTCCATTAGGTATTTTACAATTTATAATCATTCAATTTACATTTCTGAACACGTAGCTTTTTATAATCATGTAGTCTTCGCTTATAAATAAAATTAAAAGCTAGCTTTGTATTTAAAGATCCAATAAAAAATTATAGCTTACCTATCATAAGTTATGTTATAGAAATGAAAAATGCAATCAAAATTTTGTCTCCGACGGGACTCGAACCCGTAACGTTCAGACGAACACCTTCAACGCAGGCTGCCTTAACCGTTTCGGCCACGGAGCAATTAACCGTCGGGTCGAAAATCTTGACTGCCTTTATCGGTTTCGAACCGAGTGGCGACATCTAGCTGAAATTCTTAGAGATATTCTAGCCCACTGTCCGACAACAAGTAGTCAGTAAAGCAGTGAAGAGATGTCGCTTTAGTTAATTTTATAAGCAATTTTATTTAAAGTGTAAACCCACACTAAGGTATCATTATAGAAATGAAAAATGCAATCAAAATTTTGTCTCCGACGGGACTCGAACCCGTAACGTTCAGACGAACACCTTCAACGCAGGCTGCCTTAACCGTTTCGGCCACGGAGCAATTAACCGTCGGGTCGAAAATCTTGACTGCCTTTATCGGTTTCGAACCGAGTGGCGACATCTAGCTGAAATTCTTAGAGATATTCTAGCCCACTGTCCGACAACAAGTAGTCAGTAAAGCAGTGAAGAGATGTCGCTTTAGTTAATTTTATAAGCAATTTTATTTAAAGTGTAAACCCACACTAAGGTATCATTATAGAAATGAAAAATGCAATCAAAATTTTGTCTCCGACGGGACTCGAACCCGTAACGTTCAGACGAACACCTTCAACGCAGGCTGCCTTAACCGTTTCGGCCACGGAGCAATTAACCGTCGGGTCGAAAATCTTGACTGCCTTTATCGGTTTCGAACCGAGTGGCGACATCTAGCTGAAATTCTTAGAGATATTCTAGCCCACTGTCCGACAACAAGTAGTCAGTAAAGCAGTGAAGAGATGTCGCTTTAGTTAATTTTATAAGCAATTTTATTTAAAGTGTAAACCCACACTAAGGTATCATTATAGAAATGAAAAATGCAATCAAAATTTTGTCTCCGACGGGACTCGAACCCGTAACGTTCAGACGAACACCTTCAACGCAGGCTGCCTTAACCGTTTCGGCCACGGAGCAATTAACCGTCGGGTCGAAAATCTTGACTGCCTTTATCGGTTTCGAACCGAGTGGCGACATCTAGCTGAAATTCTTAGAGATATTCTAGCCCACTGTCCGACAACAAGTAGTCAGTAAAGCAGTGAAGAGATGTCGCTTTAGTTAATTTTATAAGCAATTTTATTTAAAGTGTAAATCCACACTAAGGTATCATTATAGAAATGAAAAATGCAATCAAAATTTTGTCTCCGACGGGACTCGAACCCGTAACGTTCAGACGAACACCTTCAACGCAGGCTGCCTTAACCGTTTCGGCCACGGAGCAATTAACCGTCGGGTCGAAAATCTTGACTGCCTTTATCGGTTTCGAACCGAGTAGCGACATCTAGCTGAAATTCTTAGAGATATTCTAGCCCACTGTCCGACAACAAGTAGTCAGTAAAGCAGTGAAGAGATGTCGCTTTAGTTAATTTTATAAGCAATTAGCTAGAATATCTCTAAGAATTTCAGCTAGATCTCGCCACTCGGTTCGAAACCGATAAAGGCAGTCAAGATTTTCGACCCGACGGTTAATTGCTCCGTGGCCGAAACGGTTAAGGCAGCCTGCGTTGAAGGTGTTCGTCTGAACGTTACGGGTTCGAGTCCCGTCGGAGACAAAATTTTGATTGCATTTTTCATTTCTATAATGATACCTTAGTGTGGGTTTACACTTTAAATAAAATTGCTTATAAAATTAACTAAAGCGACATCTCTTCACTGCTTTACTGACTACTTGTTGTCGGACAGTGGGCTAGAATATCTCTAAGAATTTCAGCTAGATGTCGCCACTCGGTTCGAAACCGATAAAGGCAGTCAAGATTTTCGACCCGACGGTTAATTGCTCCGTGGCCGAAACGGTTAAGGCAGCCTGCGTTGAAGGTGTTCGTCTGAACGTTACGGGTTCGAGTCCCGTCGGAGACAAAATTTTGATTGCATTTTTCATTTCTATAATGATACCTTAGTGTGGGTTTACACTTTAAATAAAATTGCTTATAAAATTAACTAAAGCGACATCTCTTCACTGCTTTACTGACTACTTGTTGTCGGACAGTGGGCTAGAATATCTCTAAGAATTTCAGCTAGATGTCGCCACTCGGTTCGAAACCGATAAAGGCAGTCAAGATTTTCGACCCGACGGTTAATTGCTCCGTGGCCGAAACGGTTAAGGCAGCCTGCGTTGAAGGTGTTCGTCTGAACGTTACGGGTTCGAGTCCCGTCGGAGACAAAATTTTGATTGCATTTTTCATTTCTATAATGATACCTTAGTGTGGGTTTACACTTTAAATAAAATTGCTTATAAAATTAACTAAAGCGACATCTCTTCACTGCTTTACTGACTACTTGTTGTCGGACAGTGGGCTAGAATATCTCTAAGAATTTCAGCTAGATGTCGCCACTCGGTTCGAAACCGATAAAGGCAGTCAAGATTTTCGACCCGACGGTTAATTGCTCCGTGGCCGAAACGGTTAAGGCAGCCTGCGTTGAAGGTGTTCGTCTGAACGTTACGGGTTCGAGTCCCGTCGGAGACAAAATTTTGATTGCATTTTTCATTTCTATAATGATACCTTAGTGTGGGTTTACACTTTAAATAAAATTGCTTATAAGTTATGTTATTAAAGTTATGGGCTATGAGTAAACTGACTGTTCTATGTAGCGTTTTGCTCTGTTGAATAAACACTTAAATACTTTACAGTAAAAAATATATCAAAACGGTGTATCACCGGCCGCGAAGCAAGGCTCAGGAGAGCGGTCTTCAATTTGATTGTTTTACTAAAAATATTTTTTTGATATTTCTTTAAAAGTGAACTTCACGGGAATATGTATTATAATATTATAATATATATTAATTTACTTATTTTTACATTTTATTTATTTATAAACATGTACATCTATCCTAACGGGTACATCCAGTTCAATAGAGTACCTACCTTATATTTTAGTCTAGTGTTCATAATTAATATTAAAATTTAAAAAAATATTAAACATTTTAGAAAAACAATAAAAATAATGATCTGATGAAAAGTCAGCATTAATTAAATATAACATAAAATAAAAAACAAAGCCTTTTGGAATTCGCTCCAGGAACAGTAAAAAAGATCATGTAGTTATTTTGTATTTAATATACTAAATATATGTAATAAGAATACCAGCACTACTCTGCCCGCTCCTGAGTGGTGGAGCGTATAGCCACAGATTACAGAAACTAAATATAGCTAAGACGGGTCCTTTTGACGCACTTTGTTACAGCGACCATTTCTCTGTTTTCATGTTTTTACCTACCGTTTTTCATGTGTGCTGTACTTTGTGAAGTCAATAAACAATTTTCATATAATAGTTCGATCAGCAGCTTTCTGCTCAGTAAAATATTTTTTGTTTCGTTTATTTCAGACCTGCTGGGCGAGAAGGGCTTCATCTCGTGCTTCGTGTCAAACACGTTCTGGCTCGCATCATTCGTCTACTACATGTATATCACATTCCTAGGATATAGCAGTAAGTATATAGGTACCGATGTAGAATGTTTGTAAACAAACTGGCAATACTTAAGAGGGGCCAATCCTGCTTACTTTTCATACAACCGCTCGTACGTCGTAATAGATCTTGGAGAAACAAATTCAGTATAAAATTTGTTTCTCCAAAGATTTTTTGTTTGGATAGGAACCTAGATAGAGTGCACAAGATACCTATTAGAACAAGTTTCATAGGAAGATCTATAACGACGCCACACCCACGTACGAGCGGTTGTATGAAAAGTAGGTTGGATTGGCCCCTCTTAAATAAAAGTTATAATTCTCAAAGAAATTAAGAAACTTATTAATAATTAACGAATCCGGTGGGATTCGAACCCACGTCCGACAAATCGATCCTTGAGGCTTCCTAAAGACGGAAGTGCTTTATAGCTACGGAACCCGTATTGAGTAGGTACCGCTGAAAATTTGATATGGGTTGAGCACCGATTAAAGCGCCATCTACAAGTAACTACTAGAGTGCTCCTGTTCATTGTCTGAAGTTGCATTCAGTAGACATGACTAGAGATGTCGCTAGGTATAGCTTATTCTATAGTTTGTAATTATTCTAGTATTTAACAGGTAGAACATTTCAAGGAAATCATCATTTCAGCCATAAAACGTCCACTGATGAACACAGGCCTCCCTCATGGATCTCCATGAGGGGTAGTTGCCATTCTCACCACGCTTGGCAGGCGGGTTGGTGAGCGCGCAGTATGGGGTGTTGATACACGGATAGACGCTGCTGGCCATCTTCCGGAGGTATCCCTTAGCAGGCTCTTACTGCATCCATGGGCATGTGAGGAGGGGTATCATTCTACTGCCGGCACCCCACGGCGGAAGGAAATACAAAAACCAAAATTTACGAATCCGGTGGGATTCGAATCCACGTCCGTCAAATCGATCCTTGACGCTTCCTAAAGCCGGAAGTGCTTTAACCACTAAGCTACGAAACCCGTGTCGGGTACCGTTGAATCCCACCAGAATCGTACATTATTGATAAGGTTTTTCATTTCTTTGAAATGTTCTACCTAAGTGTGGTTAGACACTATAAAAATTACAAACTATAATTATGTTTATATACTTCTCAATTTTTGGGGTCATCGCTGGCAATCGTCCATTCCTTGCTGCTGGCTCATACTGACAGCGACGATCGCGATATTTACGACTGTTGCAAACCTGTCGCAAGATACGTTATCAGCCTGCCGATCTAAGATATAATTAACGAACTTTTCTCTTTACAGATTTACCAATGCTTCAGAACGCGCGGCTACTGCTGTTCCCCCTTCCACTATTGGTGGTGGCGTATCTAGCGACACTGATGACCAATGTGAATCTGAGCAATATGATGATCTATTTCTACCAATACAGAGTTCTTTAGTACCTACTCTACCATGTTTTGTAATTGTGATTTGGCGAAGGATTATAGGAGCATTATTAATTCAGAATTGAGCATGGGGGTTTGTTATGTAAGGGCGCCTTTCCACAGCCGCGCACGTGACGGGTCACACAGCCGTACGCAATGTGGCCCACGTGCGCTGCTGTGGACACAAGGCCTAGATAATGCATGGAACAAAAGTGTTTATGAGTTCATCCTTGTCAATGACAAGAAAAGGTAAATACCTAATAGAAAGTTGCCATTAGTAGATAAATGACAACTTTCCTGTCTACTACTAGTAATAAAATTACTAACTTGCATGGCTTCAAAAGATATTTTTTGTAAATATTAGTGTAAACATTACTTATGTAAAATACCTATAATAATCGAATAAAAAAGTGATTTAATTTAAAATGTTCTATTTTATTGATTATACATCCCTAAATTCTAAAATACATAAATTATTCAATCATCATCCAGTACTATCACTTCATCTGAAGAAATCGGTTTGGGATTACTGAATGGTAGAGATTTTTTGGCCTCCGGTTTCTTCTGCGGTTTAGACGTTTTGGTTACAGTAAGGGAAGACGGCAGTTTGCTAATGGAAGCGTTTATTTCGTGCGCAGTAGGCTTCGGCATGTGTTTCTGACGCTCCGCCAGTTTCTCTTGCAGTGTTTTGCCAGGACTGACTTGCTGATGTGGTAAAGGAGGTTTTGTATGATTTGTGTTGGCAGAGGATGTTGAAGACATATGTGCTTGTGTAGGACCACTACTGCTTGTTGAGTGAGCCGTCGTCCCATACGAAGTCAGGTTCGCCGTCAAAGAAGCAGGGAGACTTGACAACACCGTTCCCATACTCGGCGCTAACGACGGCTTTCCCTTAGAAGTCTTCTGTTGTGAGCTTAAAGACTTTTGAATGCCTATATTTGAGGCCATGGACAAAGCTTTATGTTGATTGAGGAGTGTGGACACATTCGTTGACTTTGGTAAGTTGGTCATAGGAAGCGAAGATGATTTTAGTAGACTAGATACAGTAATTTTGGTCTTGGCTCTCGCTGGGTGAGGTGCCTTCATCGCGTTCGGCACTTTCGGGGCACGTTTCTGCTTCTTAGCGGGCGGAGGTAGGTACGATGACAAAGTCTGCCCCAAGAACTGTCTGTAGAACTCGGCTTGGAACGTATTCTGCATTTGTAAACTGCTTGATAAGGTGTTCTGAATTGAGTTTTGCATCGCCGGATATCCGGAGGCTAACGCGGTCATATTGTTTAGGTATGTTGAAAGAGACAAAGCGGCAGCAGTTTGCTGCGAGAGCATGGGATCATTTAGCATTGGGAGGCAGTTTTGGAAAGCAGCAGACATCTCCTGCGCAGACATCTTCGGAAGTGTGGGCAAAGAGGAAGTAATTGCCGGTTTTGGGTCGGGTTTCGTGGGCTGAGTTACTGTCGGGTATGCTTGAGATGCAGGGGTTTTCGAAGGTGCCACCGTTTGCTTAGGCACCTGCTTTTTCTCCTGTTTTTCGTTCTTATTCATACTCGCGAGCGTAGCTTCGTATTTCAATTGCTGAATGACCTTTTGACAGTACTTCATGCTGAGATCCACAAGGTTCATGTTTTCAGTTATAGGTTCGGAAGTAACTAGTTTGAAACCTTCAATTAGTAAATTGGTAAATTGTTTGGAATTCGGCTGTTTCTGTGCTCTTTGATACGCTCTATAGATGTCAAGCATTAAGCTCCTAAGTGCCTGTTGTTCAACTTGGTTGCTCTTAAGGTCTGGCTGTTGCCCGAACTTGATTAGCTGGCCTTTCAGAGACTGCACACACAAGGAGAATGCTTGTTGCGCCAACTCTTCTCTATCAGAATCGCGTAGATATTTTTTATCAGGCTCTGGTGTTCTCTGAAGTTGCATACTTAAATCTAACAGCGTTTTGTGGTCGTCGATGTCTTTCAAGATTTCCAGCGTGAGAAGAACGGATCTATTCATATGAAACGAGAAACCACCAGGTCGATCAACTTCCGTTACGGGGATCTTCCAAATATTGTTGAAGAAGTTGTTTGGCTTGCGCTCGCTGAAGAGCCCACCTAATTTTTGTGCACCTCTGGAATTGAAATTTGATAACATGAGATCTCGACACCTTTCGATATCTTTTCCCTTCTTGTAATAAAAGTGGTAGTGAGCGACTCGGTATATTGCTTTATAGTTAGGCGGGAACCGGCTCGCACAGTCCTCTAACTCGTCGAGACAGGCTGACACAATTTTCATTAATTCTTCATCTGTCAAAGGTTTGTTGTCATTTGAATCGGAACTGTCTTTGCTGGAATCACTACTGCTATCGGATGACGAATCGCTACCACTTGAACCAGATGACGACGAAGATGAGCTACTAGAGCTGTCTTCTGTTTTACTCGGTTCGGCTTCTGCCACAATTTTTGCTTCAGCTGGTGTATCAACTTCAATTTTTTCTTCTACAGGTTTATCAGTTTCATTAGGTGGTTGGAGATCTGGCATAGGAGCCTGTACGTATTTTGTTTCAGGAATAATGTCTAGTTTGACGTCTTTTACTTGTGTTTGTTCTATGTTGAGATGTGTCTCAGTTTCCGTTGTTTCTTTTAATGCATTAGGAGGAGCATCTTTAGGGGTAGTTCTTTCTGTGTCGTAAGAAGCCGATCTCCGTACTTTTGCAGCAGCAGCTTCTAGTTTCAGTCGTTTAGCTTCCAGGCTCTCTTCTTCACCAGCATCGCTTATGGAACGTTTCAAAATATTAGCAGCCTGCTGAACAGGCTCTTCAGTTTTTGTTTCCGGTGTAGAATTTTCTGTTTCAGATCCGCCATCTTTCTTAGATTTTTTAACGAATCGCCCGTTTTTCCACTCTTCAATAAAAGTCATAAAAACTTTCCCAATAGAAGATGGAATTGGTTTATTCTCATGTTGTTCGATGTATTTAAGAATTGATGCATGAATTCTGTAATGCAATTCTAAGACTTCAATGCTTAAGTTCGAGGGTGAACTGTAGTTAATTTTCTGTGGGTAAGTTGCATTTAACTCGTCCAAACATTTAACACCTTTCAAATAGAAATCAAGGTATACATTTGGAGGTTTGTTACGTTTTTCGGCCACTTTTCCCAACATGTAGTAATGCAGCCAGGAATCCTCATTCGCTTTATCATCGTCGTCGTGCCCGCTGTTGTGGTCGTTCATAACTGTGGTGAAGCAAGCTTGCGTTGTATCAAGCATGTCTTCTTTTTGCTTTTCAAGGGATTCAAAGTCTTCCATGCTTAATGATTCGCTAGCTTGTTTCAACACTCGAGAGCAAAATGAATGAACACTGTACACAAACATACCATATTCGATCCACAGACCACAATGCGAAGGATCGATGTCCAATGCCCGCTTATAACATCTGATCATTGCCTTAGCAGGCTTCATGACATCTCTTTCGTTGTTAAGATTTTTACACGAATTCAATATCCTTTCAAAGGTCACAGCTTTGGCCAGTGAAATTTGCGCCCACGATACAAAACGGTCACTGTTTACAACAACATCCAAAATATTGTATTTTATAGATATCATAATCTCCTCTTTCTTAAAATAGTAATCACCCAGCAGAAAGTAAATATCTCTCATTTTAAACGGCAGTAACTGTGGAAAATTCTGTAATTTTGATTCTGTTCCATTAATATATTTGACAACGTCATATGAGTATTTTTCAAGGTTAAGTTCTTCTGGTAATATTTTCAAAATACTTTGAAATAAGGCTTCTGTATCGGGCGATATTCCAGCCTGCTTTCCTTCTAAGATCGGAAGCTCTAGCGGCCTAAATATCTCGTAAACTTGCTGGGCCCTCTCCCAATTCAGACTGTGCGGAGTCACTGAGTGATCTTTGAGATATTTATATTTGTTCTTCTTTGCGGGATGTCCAAAGAGACAGAATACACATTGTTCCATGCATTGGTTGACCTGTTCCAAACATTTCGACAGAGCTGGAGTTCGCAGCCGAGGAACGACAGTATCAAGAGTGAAGTAAAGTAGTTTTCCTTCAGATTTGCAACACCATCCTCTGTCTCCTAGCTGGTCATGTGCAAGGAACAGAACTAGTAATGGATTAGGAACATCATCAGGGTCTTTATCTTTGTCAACCCTCCCTCTGCCTTGGTCTTCTTCTCTTTGTAAAATATAATGCATGATGATCCAGGGTATAACAGTTCCAAGTGGCATTTCTGTTGCATTTGTTTCTACTTGATGGCCAATTATTCTTATAAGATTTTCAAGAGCTTGACTTAATTCTTTGTCTGAAATGGACTCCAAACAAGAAAGGCCTTCTGAGTTTAGTATGTGTTCCATGGAGCATAGAATTTTAACAACTGTCAATGTCCATTTATCATATTCAGGGGTGCCACTAGTAAATCTGAAGTAGTGTTTTAGAGATTCTTGAAGACAAATCAAGGACCATCTGAAGCAGCTGTCCACATCAGCCAAAGCCCAGTAAGTGTCTATTATGAGAGACATCTGTACAGCAAAGTCCAGGGACATCTCCTCTTCTTGATTTCTTGCCATTGTCTTGCAGTGTTCAAAAGAGTCTGTCACTATGGACAGTACTTCATCATAGCTGCCCCTTTCAAACATTTCCATTACTGTGGATAATTTTTTATTTCTTTCCAAAAACTTGATGTTTGCTAATATCTCAAATTCGTTAATTCTAGGTTTTGCTGTGAAGTTGATGACATCTAACTGATAGGTGTTATGATGGTCTCCCATGGCATCAAACTCGCTCAGTAGTTGATATAGGCAGTCTAGTGCAAGTTCCTCATCTTTGTTCAGGATATGGATGTGCATTTTTATCCAAAGTTGCTTCAGAATCAACTCCAAACATTCCACACCACTAAAAATGTGAGGTTTCAAGTATAGCGTTATTCCTATAGCTTCTATTGCGGAAAGCTCATGCTCGGCTTTTTCCTTTGAGTTAAGTTTCTCATTGACAGAAAATTCTTCAACAAGAATATTGACATGAGTATAGTGTATCAACTCTTCTTTGTTCTGGTCAGTGCAAGTTGGCACATCAATGTGATTATTGTAACATTTGTTAGCTTCAATAAATATTTTGGGTAAGCCTTCTGGCCATTCCACATTGTATTTACAGGCCAATGTGCTCAAAAATTCTTTTAACATGTCAATGATATCCCTTTTTCTTTCTGTGAATTTGTTTATAAATTGCTTAACATCATTTTGCTCAGCTTCTGTGCCAAAGTACTTATCATCTACTTTCTTCTCAGTTGGTAAAGCATTCTCATCTAAAAAAAGTTTGTCTAAATCTTTTGTATTTGGTGAGGTATCCCTCTCTTGGTTCTCTTTCTTTTCCTCAGTTTCCGGAGTTAAGGCTAAAGGTACCATTCTTCTTAAAGTGTCATATATATTTTCATTAACATCTTTGGTGACAGGTTTCTTCCGGCCTGATCTACGATTGGTGCACCATGACCACTGTTGAAGATGAGCAAGATCACTTCCTCGTCTTCGTACTGCAGTCTTCTTTTTGGGTTCTGGTGGAACTTCCATAATTTCTATGACCGGTTCATTTTGAATTATTTCAACATCACTTTCTACTTTATCAGTGTCTGTTCCTTTCTCTTTATCTGATAAGTTATTTTCATTCTCTGACTCAGGTTGATCAGTTTTTTTTTCTGTATCTGTATTATCATTTTCTTCTTTTTCTACTAATTCAATTTCTTTAGGCTCATCAACTTCCATTGGTTCCTCTTTCTTTGCCTTTTCAAAGATAAGCTCAATAAAACAAGCATGACTAAAATAGTTCTCTGTCATGTTGTGGTGCATGTTGACTAAAGAATCACCGACTGAGTGCCAAGTTAAGTTAGTTATTGGTTTTTTTAGCTTCAAGTCTGGAAGTTTGCTGCTAAACTGTTCTGCTCTCTGCTGCTCAAGAAATATCTCATGGATGACATTGGCTTCTTTAATCAATTTCTCAGCAAGAATTTCATCAATCTCTTCATCATCACTCTCATTCCATTTGAAAATTGGGTTTAAATACTCCATGTAATCCTTGATGTAAGGGAATACAGTATAAATGTGTTTTCGGTAAGCCAGACCTCTCAAGTAGCCTGGATCTAGAAGTAATGTGTCATGGATTGTGGAGATGCACTCTTCTTTGTAGTCTAGACCAAGTAACAGCATAACTATTTTATCTAGGCATGGCCAATGGCGGGGATTCCGCTCAGCACCCTTTTGAAATGCATGTAATGCCATTTCATATCGTTTAGCTCGCATACATGTCTGCCCCAATCTGTGCCAAAGGGTAATATCAGTGTCATCCAACTCTGACGCAGTGCAATATGCTTCTATAGCAGCGTCGAGCTCATCAGCATCACTGAGCATAGCAGCCAAGTTTTTGTAGCATAAATATTTCAAATTGAACAGCGGTCCCACTACTTTCTCACCTGCGCTGGGTTTCTTCACTTCATAGAGCAGTTCTGTGTCCAGGAGATCCCGGAGAAGTTGTGTAGCATCCTTTAAGTTGCCTTTTCGCTGAAGATCGAGGGCTTTCGCGTATTGCTGAAGGGCTATCTGTTCCAGCGCCTCCCTAGTAACTTCATCTTCTGAACCGCTCTCCTCTTCCGATTCATCATTTAGCGCGGCTATTTTAATCATTTTTAGGTCTTAGTTAAGAAGTTCACATTCAAAAAAACCAAGGAACTAAATTTGCCGTCCGCAGATACGCCGACATTTGTTTTGCAACTTTGTCTTCCTTTTATTTTTTGGTTTTACACAATTCCGCCAGTGTCAAGTTAATTTATAAATAAGTAGACAATGAAAAATCAGGCATTTTTCGTTTTGCAACTTCGCTTTTGTTGTTTTGAGATTTGATTTGACTGGTTTTTCTTTGACAGTCAAGATAATCAAAATCGATGGTGAAACAAAACAAACGAAACAGTAAAAAAAACATGTAGTGACCCTAATCTGTACAATAATTACAAACACCGGACATTTCCGATAACTATCAAAAATGAATGCCAAACAACAGGGAAACTGTCAAAGAAATGTCATTGTAAATTTTTTTTTTAAGGTTATGTTATGAATTTTCAACAAATTACTTAGTCTAACGAAATAAGACTTAAATACGAAGAAAAGGCACAAAGAAAATGATATCCCAAAAAGTTTTATCAAAGCGTTTCATCCCGACATTAATACAGACAGCCGAAGCTCACAGAAAACCGCGATGGCTGCCCGTAGCTAAAAGTAAAATTTATCGTATTCCAAAACGGCCAGAAGTCAGTGAAACTGAGCGTATAGAGCTTCTGCGTCTCAACAACAACTACAAGACACAGATGCGCGCCATTCGGAAGTTCTATCACAGCGAGATGGTCCACGACCAGACCACACAGGAGAGTGCCAGTTCTGAAATGTCACTGCGCCTAGAGGCTGAGGAATGGGAGAAATGTGTGGAACTGAACGAACAATGGAACAAGCAGGTAACATCACAAAACCCTTAAAGTGTCAAGAAGTCTAATTCTGGTGGGGGATGACATCCTGCTTCAGGGTGTATATTGTGCATTGTCCCCTGTAATTCTGCCTCAACTGTAGCCAGCCCCAATACCCTGAAATATATGGAATGATTTAAAATTATTTGCTTAGATGAGACTTAACTTGCAGCAATAAGATCGCCTGTAGTCATTGTGTATGGTTACTACATAGATATTGTAAAATAAAATGTCTAATGCCAACATTCTAAAGAACCTGCCTCACCTACTTGTAATATTATTTTTAAATGTTCTCTACACTTAAAGCATCATCATATCATGCTTTCATTGCTAACTAAAACTGTAGCACCCTTTATATTCAATTAATAAATCTTATTTCGCCAACCTGCCTGCCAAGAGTGGTGAGTATGGCATCAACCGCATAATGATCTTGATGATCAATGAGAGAGGCATCAGCCTCCACGTCCAGCAGTGGATGTGGACCGCAGTCCTGCGGCTGAGATGATGTAATCATGTTGATCAATACATTTGACTTGTTTAACATAGATCCTTTATATGTACATTTTCATACCTTCATTTTCATTATTTCTATTAACTCATTTACATTGTACCTAGAAAAGCATGTTTACATTAATTTATTAACTTAGCTACTTTCTATGACAAACAATGAAATATTTATTGTTATGTTAACGGGTTTTCTACTCACGTTAATTATTTGTTGAATATAGGTATCCAACGTGTTCAGTTCCTCCCAGGGGAACTTTCGTCAGGGAATGGAGCTTCTTTACGCGGTACAGTCTCCTTCCCTCTCACGCGCTCGCGTTGCACTGCAATGAAATATTTTATGAAGATATTTTCATTGTTTGTCATAATAATATGGATTTCCGCAAAGTAACGCCTGATTCTATGAATTATATTAGCTACTTTCATTAAATAATAATAATAATAAAATAATGCTGGACAAATCACACAGCATCATCTAGCCCCAAGCTAAGCAGAGCTTGTGTTATGGGTACTAGATGACCAATATTCTTAATACATTATACTACATAGATAGATATTTTTATTATACATATATAGAAAAACACCTAGAAAGCCCTGAACAAATATCTGCAGAAATTATTAGGCTAGAAACTTATATAATAATGTACACTCAAAATGGACAAGCTGTAACAACATGTACCTATTGTATAACATCTTTTGTACGACAGTTTTAACAATCAAATATTTCTGATTTTGATTCTTCCTCAGGTGGCTCAAGAGCGGGAAGAAACAAGGAAAGTGGAGTTAGCAGCTATGGAAGAGTATGCTCTCATCCGCATGGAGACCAAGGACAGTCAACAAAAGGAGAAGATCCAGATTGCTTCCGAGCAAATTAGGAGGGAAAAGGTACATTTTTTGTCGAGCTCATGTTATGTCTGTAGAGATGGACTTTAGTTGAATTTGATCTGGAATATTTGTCATCAAACTGTCATTAACCTAAATATAATTTCTTTCTGTTGGCCCTGTGAGCTCCTAGGCTCATCTGACTCCTTGTAGGGATTAAAAAGAATGCCACAAACGGCACCACCCCTAGACTTGGAAGTAGTCACTTCCAAAGTTGAATGTAGTGTAAAGATTGTAGGATCAACTCTTACCTGCACTTCCCAAGAAGAAGAAGAAGTGTAAAGACCTGATTAGTGGAAAACTAATTAAGAAATAAATATGTATAAAATAAATATATATAATTCTTAATTATTGGGGATTTGTGACCACTCCCTTCAATACAATGTATATTATAACATGTAGTGTACTATGTCGAAAAAAAAAGCCTTGATGGACGAGTGGGGGCGGCAGTGCACCAATGGATTTTTCTTTCTTGAAAAATGTATGTGCACACATAGGTAACACATGCTTTAACGGTGAAGTAAACATCGTGAGGAAACCCGCGGCTTAGTTAGCTTCAGACGTATTGACCTGTTCTTTCCTCTGAATAATAGCTGACTAAGCTGAGAGGATGATATAGGTGCTGGGCAAGCCTAATCCATCTAACAATGTCCCAGGCACTGCAACGTCATAGTCATATTCATTTATTGCATATATTTATTCATTTTTCTCATTCATTTTTTTCTTTCGTCCCGTACAGCATGATTACCAGTTGCTGACGCTGTATAAATCATCTATAATAGATGCAAAGGCCTTACTACTAAACCGAAAGGGGGTGATTCTGACCATCCCAAGGAACAACTTTTGTTCTACAACTTTTTAGGATTCAGTGATTTTCATTCACAAAAAGACCACGAAAGTTTTAACATTAAAAACTGATTATATGACAACCTAAAAGTCAGCTGATTCTTTACAGGGTCATTGACCTCCGCGAAAAGTTGCCGTACAGATACAAATAAAAATACCTAAAACCACAAATAGGTTTTTTTTTATTTAAAAGAAAAAAAAACACAAAATCCGGTTATGACGTCAGAAAAGTCAGAACACAGTCGAAATTACGGAAATAATCAAAGGTGTTACGCGACTGCCGGCTGTAGAATTTTACCTCTCCTTCTTTGCCCGTGGATGCAGTAAGAATCTTCTAAGGGATACCTCCGGAAGATGGGCAGCAGCGTCTTTCCGTGTATCAACAACCTGTACAGCGCACGCAACCCGCCTGCCAACAACCCCTTATGATCAGTATGGCAGTGATCGATGAGAGGCCTTTGTTCAGTAGACTTCCTGCGGCTGAGATGATACTACGCGATAAATGTGCATCACACAATGTGGCTATCAGAAACCTTGGAAACTAAACCTACTTTTCCACTTTCAGGAGCTGAGCAAAACCTTCATCACACCCGAGACTCTGGATGCAGCGATAGACCATGCATTGGCCAATACCGTGGACTACAACTTTGCCATTGACCTGAAAGGCAACCAGCTAATGGGCCGGGACTCAACCGTACCGCCTAAAGAAGAAAATAAGTCAGCTTAGTTGTTACTAGTTTATAATGTAGGCAATAAATTATTTGGTTTAGAAAATGTTTATGCAATGTACCTACTTTAATTACAATTTTGACGTTGTAAGGTGGAAGGCACTACTGCACACCTTTTATTACTAATTCTGGTGGGTGTTACCAGATCTGCACGTGTGTCCCGCATTTTTAAAACTTAAGGATTGGCTATAGTCATGGGTCATATCATATGAGAATTATTATTAAGAGCCTGTACTGTCCCACTATAGGGCAAAGGCCTCCCTTCCTTCCGTCCACCCTTCTCTGTCTTGAGCTAGTGTGGTCCAGTCTTCCAAGTATGCGTCGAATTCGTCTCCATCGACGTCTCGGTCTATCATATGAGAATACAATAGAATATCGAATTATTATGGTTCGCAGGGAATTTTTGGAATAAGCCATATTGTGCCCGTCCCTATCCTATCCTCCTTGAAATACCAAAGGACTGGGCCGCTGGCAAGCCTAGCTAATTGTATTTGTGCGCACGTTGCGTGGGTTAAGTTTTTTTTTATTTATTCAGGACAACAAACAATTACACTTATTTTTTAGTATTATTATTATTATAGTATTATTAGTATTACTACCGACTCTAAGTCAATGAGGGAGGCATATGTCCAGCAGTGGATATCTTACAGCTGTAATGATGATTACTACCGACAGAGAGTGACAAAGGGCGGTCTTATCACAAAAGCGAGATCTCTACCAGACCGCCCTTGGATGGGTTGATTTGTTTCTTATAACATTATGTTTTATTCATGAAGGTAATTACTGAATTCAATGCATTACATTGCACTTATTCCTAGTTCAGGAATTCATAATTAGTTTCCTTTTACTATAAAAACCTGAACGTATTAACGGTACTTTATGAAACATCTAATAATTGGTTTTATAATTTTAATATTTTAAATCCATATCAATACGGTTTTCGAAAAGATAAAAATACAACATTAGCCATATTTAAAACTCCACGACATGCTTGGGAGGAAATTAATAACAAACAACATGGCATTGCCCTTTTTCTAGACTTATCTAAAGCCTTTGATTGTGTTGACCATAGAATATTACTTTGTAAATTAGAGGCAATAGGAATAAGGGGGACAGCTCTTTCTTTAATTAGATCATACCTGAATGGCAGGAGTCAATCTGTTGTTATAGATATGTACGTATAACAGTCACACAAAAACCATTGAACATATAGTCAGGTTTCGATAGCTTCTCACTAGGAGTGCCTCAAGGCAGCGTCCTGGGACCACTTTTATTCCTTATATACATTAATAATTTACCAAATGTTACCAAACATCTTTGTGTTATGTTGACGATGCCACAGTGTTTATACCTCAAAACAAATATAATACTCAAGAAATTGAAGATGAAATAAATAACACACTTAACGATATATCATTTTTTCTGGAAACATTAAATCTTAATCTTAATATTAACAAAACAAAATACCTTCGATTCAAAAACTACAAATCAGCCCAGTTTCACTTAAATATTAGCAACCGAGGCATTAGCGTAGATGAAGTCACAGAAATAAATTTTCTGGGAATAAATATTGATACCTTCTTGAATTGGAAATCACACATTAATAAAGTCAGTAGTAAAATATCTAAATATTGTTATGTTCTCTCTATGCTTAGCAATGTGTCATCAAAAGTGGTAGCAAAGAACGCATACTATGGTCATGTTTTTCCTCAATTATGTTATGGGGTGATATTTTGGGGAAACTCAGTGGAAGTGCAATCTGTGTTTGTCATGCAGAATAAATGTATAAGAGCTATTTATAATTAAAAAAAACTCATTCTCTTCGCAATATATTTAAGGAAAATAATATATTAACCCTAACAGACATTTTTATCTTAGAGATTTGCTTATTTGTAAAAAAACAACTGTAGCTATTTCTTTGAGTCAAAATCAATCAGAGCCGATATTCAAAGAAAGAAATATAAGTTTAATGTATGTATTCCACAAGTCAATAATACTATGTTTCACAAAAGCTCTTATATTACAGCTATTAAAGTCTTTAACCATTTGCCTCTAGAAATTAAGGAGCTAAATGGCAATTTGTTTAAAATAAAGTTAAGAAGTTGGCTTGATAATAAAGTTCACTACAATTTAAAAGAATTTTATGTGAATTGTTTGTACATCTATAAAAATACTATGTCATACCTTTGTTTGTTGTATACAAAACCTTAATTATTGTATGTCCTAATAAGGATACAAATTGTTGATACTTATAATTTTTTTAAAACCTGTACATGTTTGCACACAATTTTACACTAAATATATCTTTATCCTTATCGTTATTGTTTATTGGCCAGATAGAAAAAGACGGCCAGATTTATTTTATGGTGTCGTAGAGATATGTACTATACAAACATTTAGTAGGTATTCTACAGAAGTAGGTATGGCAAAAAAAACATTTCTATGTTTGATAATATTGGCTCTCGAAAACACTTTTTAATCTGATACCTACGTTGTCATAATTTTTCTAAACATGTAAATGAACCAACAAGAATTTGCAGAAAAACCGATAAAACTAAAAGTTCCTGCATAGATATTAATATTATGTAATATTTTAAGTACCTATGGATTATTATCTGAAATAAATGAGTATTATTATTATAATAGACCTTATATTAAAAAAAATTAAAAACGATAGCATTACTGTACTTAACTGTGAAAGACTACATACTAAATACGCAAGTTCAAAAACAAAAAAATCAAAAACTGGTTTATGGAAAAAAGATTACTAAACAAAAAATGTGGGTCACTGCCCACTCGGCCCGCTTAGACTCGGCCCGAAAAATTTTACCTGGTTATTTCTGTTTTGATAGGCGTAAAAACATCGATGTATAGTCAGACAGAAAAGTGTTTGTATTTATTTCAAAAATACAAGCTTCTAAACTTTCGTATTTCAACACTGATTTTAGCCCAACTTTGGACGAAACTAAATAATATAAGGAGAAAGAAAACTCAAAAATAAATGCCGTTCCGACATAGTTTAATTATTTAAAAGTTGAAATAAATGTTGGATCTCGCAACATAGAATATAAAATTTAAATAATGTTTGAATAAATAAAACAATGAGAAAAACATTAAGTACCTACCATTGAAGTATTATTACTAGCGTATAGAATTGACACCCGCGAACAACAAGTTTGCGCCATGAGTTGTTGCCGGCCGGCAACAACTCATTTAGTCGTTCGTCGACGCCCATCGCGACCGCACGCGAATAAACCCAAATTAAAAATGCCGTCTTGCGTGTTAAAAACGTGTAATTAATAAATCAACTGCGAAGAAAAAAGATAGTGGCGTGACTTATCATCGGAAAGTAAACAGAATATCAACTAAAACCAACTAAAATTAATTTTTGTACATTATTTTCTATTGTACTGACATTTTGTTTGAAAATCATAGATTATGAAAAGTGATTCGTACAGATGGGATGTGTAGGTACCTACTAAGGGTTGGCGACAAAGGTTTAACTGATTATTTTTAACTCATATTACTCGCCCTATGCCGTCTGTCTGATCAGTAACAGTAGGTACTCTAGGTACCTACTGTAGGTATCTTTTGCAATCGTCATTACTTATAAACTGAAGCTGTATTATACCTATATTGTTGTCTGAACAAATTCTTAATGTAATAGATTGACGACCTCTGTGGCGTGGTGGGCGAAGGTTCGCCTGCGATGCAGGAGGTGGGTTCGATTCCCGCCTTGGGACAAATGTTTAGTGATCGCTGCAGATATTTGTTCTGGGTGTTCAGGTCATTTTCTACGTATAATAATAAATAAATAGGTATTTATGTATTGTATTGTATTTATTATATCAGTTATCTAGTAGCCATAACAAGAGCTCTGCTTAGTTTTGGGCTTATCTAGCCCAATCATCATCATTTCAGCCAAAAAACGTCCACTAATGAACAAAGGCCTCCCTCATGGGTCTCCATGAGGGGTAGTTGCCATACTCACCACGCTTGGCAGGCGGGTTGGCGAGCGCAGTATGGGATGTTGGTATATGGAAAGACGCTGCTGCCCATCTTTCGGAGGTATCCCTTAGCAGGCTCTCACTGCATCCACGGGCATGAGAGGAGGGGCAGAGTGAAATAAAGTGTGGGGTCTAGTTAGTGTAAGTACCTACCTACCTATGTACGTACTTGTTGGATAAAATACCAATTTATTTAAAAAAAAATGACTTTAAACGCTTAACGATTCGTTTTAATTTAATGTACTTATTATATTTTTACGTTTTGAAATATAATATTCATAGGTACCTACTGCATTAACATTACTGCATTAATAGCTGTCTGAAGTGTCCCTTCTGCGGTGAAAAAAATCTATTAGAGCGACATGTTGTTACACTATGTTGAACGAAACGTGTAAGCGCCACGAAATTCACGGCGCTTACGACGTTTTGGTCGCGAGAAAACTATTCTCTATTAGCGATCTAGCGCTGCATGTATTGATGGTATGGATAGACGACATTCTAATCATGTAGCGCTGCAGCGAATACTTGTGTGCGGGGGCGAGCGCGCCCCGCGCAGGCACCCCCGCTGTCATCAAGTTGCGACACGTTTTTTGTTTGGTATAGCTACTCTAACTATTTACAACTCACTGGTACCTACTTATTCCTTTTTAATAATTTGATAATAAAAATCAACAAATAACAACGGAGTTAGAACAAAACAATTAAAAGATGTTCTCAGCAATTTCTTTCGATAAATAATCAACAACAAAAAAATTCAAATGATTAAATAGTTTTTGAAATAATTAACAATCGAGCAGTTTCTTGTAAAAAATCTTTCAAGGACATAACTTTTTCTTGAATTTTTTTGGTCAAGTGTTATCATCATTTTCAATACTTTTCTTCTTCGTTTGGCTGATTGAATTGTTGTAATCGTGACGGAATCTAAAAAGAAGAACTATACTAAATATAGTTCTTCTTTTGCCGTGGGGAGCCGGCAGTAGAATGTTACCCCTCCTCTCATAACCATGGATGCAGTAAGAGCCTGCTAAGGGATACCTCCGGAAGATGGGCAGCAGCGTCTTTCCATGTATCAACATCCCGTACTGCGCTCGCCAACCCGCCTGACAAGCGTGGTGAGTATGGCAACTACCCTCATGGAGATCCATGAGGGAGGCTTGTGTTCAGTAGTAGACGTTTTACAGCTGAAATGATGATGATGACTAAGATTGTAACCTCTATAAATACTAATCCCTACACTTCCTACCATTTTTGACAAAAATCATCCTTGCCCAGTCTCCTACTTCCTCTCCTCGATTACGCGGATGTTTGTTTCTTGGACGCGACAGAGGAACTATGGAATAAGCTCGAGCGCCTTCAAAATTTGGCCATTTGTTTTGTATACGGATTGCGTAAATTCGACCATGTGCAATCACTGTGCCTGACTGTACAAATGACACTGAATAGGTAGTGAAATATCTGGTATTATTTTCTTCGGGCCGAGTGGGCACTGACCCAAAAATGTACGGTACTTCTTGACGGAATTGATGAAGGTTGACTTTAATGATATTCTTATAACCGGAAAAATACTTCTGATAATTATAACTCATTTACTAAATAAGTTATAAAATACTATTAGACAAATGTATCCGTAAGGTAAAAAAAAATTATAACAATAAAAAACATTGTTTACGAAAGATATAATTTTAATTGTCACATAACGAAATTGTAATATTGTTTTGCCCTAGCCGGGTCCTTGTCTGAAACTTTTGTTTATTAAGATCTTTTGTACAACATGGTTACAACAAACACAGTTTTCGGAGGTTACCCTTAAAGTAGACCAGATATATTAAAGTAGGTAACCAGTCTTCTATTCAACCACTGCGTCATGGAGGTCATTCCTGCAACCTTCTGTACTTCGAGTAAGTATACTAGTGTATTATATTATCTGTGGTTATAGTTACCGTAAGTACCTACGAGTATATTATTTACAAGTTTTGTCCAGGAAACTATACCAAATGCTTGATAAAATATTTTATTTGATAGGTATATTCTCCGTTCGTTCGTACCTACGAGTAGCAATTTGCTGTAGGTACCTAATCTATGAACTCGATGTCGAAAATGTATGAATGACTATGCCTATTTTGTCCCACTGCTGGGCAAAGGCCTACCCAAACCTTTCCTGGTTTTTGCATGATCGCACCAGTCCCGTTCGAAACGTTCGAGATACAGTATCATCCATCATCATGCCGTAGCATGTCCACTGCTGGAAATAGGCCTCTCTCAAGGCCAAAGACTGCTTATGAGGGGTTGTTGCCATACTCACCACGCTTGGCAGGCGGGTTGGCGAGTGCAGTACGGGATATAGTGTATAATTTATGTCCAAAATGTTAATTTTTCATTTCATTCGCAGTACCTAATTACGCAATGCCGCTTTTTAATCAAGAATTTTTGAATTTTAATGCTTCTGTATCCAGCGGTATTTCGCAAGAATTTTGCAAAATGCGACCTCGATTCACTCTCCGTATAAAGATCACGGCATCCGAGAAGGATCATCAGTCTACCTGAGTCTATCCAGCATCACACATCCATCACCATGAAAGCCTTCGTAAGTATTTAAATAGAGTATTTATCACTCCGTTAGTATTTCAATTTCTAAGATTTACCATTTAATAAAAATATAGAATTTATTACATTGATAACTGTGTTTCAAAGGTTTAAATAGTGTGTTCACTGAGGCATCTTCGTACCAAGCACACAATCGACTACTTATAGATAAATGCCATATGTTCCAATCTTTTTCCACAGGTTTGCGTAGTCCTTCTCGCCGCATCCGCCATGTGCGCCCCGGAAGGAGACGATGAGCGAAGGGAGAAACGCGGGGGACTGGTCGACGCAGGCCTAGTCTATGGAGGACTAGCCCACAGCGGGCTAGCCTACGGAGGCCTTGGACATGAGCTAGGCTACAGTGGTCTCGGCTACAGCGGCTTAGGCAACAGTGCCCTCGGCCATGGTCTAGGCTACGGCGGACTAGGCTACAGTGCTCTCGGCGCTCATGGATTAGGCTACAGCGGTCTCGCAGCTCATGGATTAGGCTACAGCGGTCTCGGAGCTCATGGATTAGGCTACAGTGCTCTCGGAGCTCATGGATTAGGCTACGGCGGTGTCGGCGCTCATGGATTAGGCTACAGCGGTCTCGGAGCTCATGGATTAGGCTACAGTGCTCTCGGAGCTCATGGATTAGGCTACGGCGGTGTCGGCGCTCATGGATTAGGCTACAGCGGTCTCGGTGTCCATGGATTAGGCTACAGTGGCCTGGGACTGGGAGCTGGACTAGGCCACGGCCACGGTTTGGGTCAGGGACATGGCCTGTTGGAGCACGCCCCGATTGTGGCCGCGCCCGTTGCCGTCGTCGTGAAGAAGGTCGCTGAAGAACACAAGGTAAGAAAAGAAGTAAGTAAGACCTTCTCATCTTTTATAGAGTATTTATACAGCATCAGCAATTGATATTCGTGCTGTACGGGACGCTGCACTGCCTGGGCGCTGTCATTCTCAGCTTAGTCAGCTATTAGTGAGAGGAAAGGCAGGTCATTCATTACGTCTGAAGCTGACTAAGCCGCGAGTTTCCTCAAGATGTTATCCTTCACCGTTAGTTATGACGTCAAGTGTAGGTAACCATTTAACCATAGGTGATAATGATAAGATAAACCAGTCTTAGCGAGCCACCTTGAGCCTCTCACAAACCGAGTCGCAGGCAATGTTTCGGGTACATGCACCTATCCTACCGACCTATACCCACCAAGGTTTCTCTTTCACGGGAACTCCTTCTTCAATAATCCGAATGTGTTTCAAACTCTCAAGCGATCGTATATTTTCTTACTCGGACGGAGGTTTAACTAAAAAAAAGTGTAGAACGAATTAAATGTGTTTTGGTTTTTACATATTGTAAATTGACATTTCTATGTGGCCTTGGATCCAAACGGACTTTTGTCTACATTGATATAAATCGTTAGATGAGCCTTCACACCAAAAACTCTGGCATTGTGTTTACAATACTGCCGACGAATGCGCAACACGCCACGCGTACCGAAAAAATAGTGTTCTCTTTTTCTCCCACATTATTTGCAAACCTCACTCATATCGTTTGGAAACACAACGGCGCGGTCTCAGTACGGTGAGGGCGTATCTAACGATTTACATCAATGTTTGTCTTGTCTTTTTATTTTATGGCTTTTTGTGTTTGGTTTTACTTAATTCCGCCAGTGTCAAGTTAAATAATTAGTGTTTATTTTAAATCAACTCATTCTACTGAACTCCCCAATGTGATTCTCAATGTTTGTCTATACCTAAATTTTCTTATTTCAGGGTAAGAAGTCAGACAACGAGGTCCAGGTGTCGGTGCAAGCGGCGCCGCTTCATCTAGTCCCGGCACACGCGGCGCATTACGCCGGCCTGTACTAAGCCTTTTGTAAATTGTCAATAGTAAACTTGTTACCTACTTGTGTAAATAAATTATTGATTATTTTGTTTGTAATTTGTATTTTAATGTTTTCCTACGACCATGTAGGTTAAGCTTCCTATCAGTAAAGTAAATTGCTTTTCATCTACTTATACTAATATTTTTTGTTGATTTGAGATTTGTATGTAACGAATAAACTCGAAAACTACTGAACAGATTTTAAAAATTCTTTCACCATTGGAATGCTACATTATCCCTGAGTAACATAGGCTATATTTTCGTCGTAGTCGTAGAACAAAGACGGATCTGATATTTCATAACTTTACAGTAGAGCATTTTATAATTTCTAAAATAGATTTCATGACATATTATAAAAATGGCTATCCCTATCAATTCAATTCGGTTTTAGGAAAGTTTACAGTAAAATTAAAAAAATATCTGTATAAATCGTTTATGTATAGGTTTAAAAGCACAATGGTGACACAAAAAGAAAATTGAAAAAATCAGATCCGTCTTTGTTCTACGACTACGACGTTTTATCCTCGTACCTATTACCACGAGAACGGGAACTACGCGGATGAAACTGCGGTGTGCGGCTAGTAAATTATACAGTTATGTAGGTATAACTTATATTATAATTGACTAGCCGGAAAATGAAAATCGGTCCAGTAGTTTTTGAGTTTATTCGTTGCATAAAAAATACAAATCCTCTTTATAATATTGAGAGACGACCTCGACGGATATTTCGACCTCGATGGATTCCGCCGCCACCGGGAGACAAATCTTGGATTCTCCAGAAAAAAAATTGCTTCCATTCGAATCATAGTCATATTCATTTATTGCAAACATGTGGAGTTAAAAGGTTTTAAAAATAATATACTTAGGAGTATCAAACATGCGCCCTGTCAGGGCACAGCAATCAAAATTCTAATGAGGCGCTTTCATTAAAAAGTAATAACAATATTTAGTACTGTGTACCTGTACCGAAACACATCGGCACGTGACGTCACGCACAGAATTATTAAAAGGTAAGGTAGGTACGTATTTTTAATGTAATCTAAACATTTCTGTGACGTCATGCTACATTTCGATATAATGTATCGCACATTATGTCGAAATGTAGCGTGACGTCACAGAAATGTTTAGATTACATTAAAAATACGTGTCCATTCATCATTTCAGCCGCAAAAACGTCCACTACTGAACACAGGCCACCCTAATCTATATAAGGGGTAGTTGCCATACTCACCACGCTTGGCATGCGGGTTAGCTAGCGCAGTGGGATATGTTGATACACGGAAAGTCTGCTGCCCGTCTTCCGCAGGTATCCCTTAGCAGGCTCTTACTGTATCCACGGACATGAGAGGAGGGGTAACATTCTATTGCCGGCACCCCACGGCATCGTCTCCGTTATTATTTGTTAATCTTCATGACGGATTAAAATCACAGATTACAGAACTAAAACTCAGTCAAGTAGCCTCAGGTATATTGAATTGCAACTGTGGGAACCAATACAAACAAAAGAACCATAGCTTATAGTTTTTTTATTAAGTAATATTTACAATTAGTCCAGCATTATTTAACATTGAATCGCAACTGTGGCAACCAACAGAAACAAAAGAACCATATCTTATTTTTTATTAAGTAATATGTACACCATTAAATAAATAAAACATAACATCGTCTCAACTACACATTCATCTTCTTGAACATCCGCTCCCAGTCCGGCACGACGTTGAGCTTATGCTCGAGCGCGCCCAGCGAGATGACGTTGGCGGAGCGCGAGGGCTCGTCGCACGCCACCGACACCACTTCCTGGTGGAAGGCAGCCTGCGTTCCCATCGACAACTGCAAGGCGAGTAAAACATTAAAAAAATACTTATTAAAAACCAGAAATTATTATTTATTATTGAGAGCCTGTACTGTAAAGGAGGTGGTATCTCCAAAGTTAAACTCAGCAAAATGTTCCTGGCTTACACTTGGAAGACTGGACGCACAGCAGCTCAAGACAGAGAAGGGTGGAAGGAAGGAAGAGAAGCCTTTGCCCTGCAGTGGGACACACATTTGTAATGGTATTAGATAACGCTGAAAACTGTATTACACTACACGGTATTCGGGGCCCGGTAGTTAGGGCGATTAGGGAGCAAGGCTTGCCGCGGTCGCGCTAGTTAGGGTCCCTTACGCTCTAACTCTTATTACACCACTCTTAGTTAGGGTAAGGGTCCCTGAATACCGTGTAATGTAATAAAGGCTTTAGTCACTAATATTGCTTATAATAATATTGCGATATGACGTTCGTGGAGCGGGAGGGCTCGTCGCACGCCACCGACACCACTTCCTGGTGGAAGGCGGCGTGCGTTCCCATCGACACCTTCGAGGCAAATAACTTTGGAGATACCATCTCTTTTTATGCCGTTACCATCTCTTCCTTGATTGCGTACGCTTCTGAGACGTCACCTTTTGACATACTCGTCACATGGGGCCCAACATGTATCAACACCCCGAACTGCGCTCGCCAACCCGCCTGCCAAGCGTGGTGAGTGCTTATGTCCAGCTGAGGACGACGATTAAATGATGATGATAAGTAGATGCCCACCTCAAACTCCGTGTCTCCGAGCTTCAGCGTGACCCGTCCGGAGTGGTAGACCCTCAGTTTGCCGATCTTCCCTTCCTCCAGATCTGACAGACAGCAGGTCTTGTCCATCTGAACAGAAGAATCATTCTTATACTGCTTCGGTTGGGCGGTACACGATGGGAACATATTTTAGAAATTGGTTCCCATCGTGTACCTACCAGTGGTGCGCGTTGGGAAGTATTTTTTTTTTGTAATTCTTATCCTGTACCAGTGTTACAAGATTTTAGAGGTACAGGATGGAAACCCTTCAACACAAAGCAGTGGTACACGTTCAGAAGTATTTTTTTGTAATTCCCATACTGTACCAGTGTAACACTTCAACACAAAGCAGTGTTACACGTTCAGAAGTATTTTTTTGTAATTCCCATACTGTACCAGTTTAACCCTTCAACACAAAGCAGTGGTACACGTTAGGAAGTATTTTTTTGTAATTCCCATACTGTACCAGTGTAACCCTTCAACACAAAGCAGTGGTACACGTTCGGAAGTATTTTTTTGTAATACCCATACTGTACCAGTGTAACCCTTCAACACAAAGCAGTGGTACACATTCGGAAGTATTTTTTTGTAATACCCATACTGTACCAGTGTAACCCTTCAACACAAAGCAGTGGTACACGTTAGGAAGTAATTTTTTGTGATTTCCATACTGTACCAGTGTAACTCTTCAACACAAAAATCCGTTTATCATCTCAGGGCTCAGAGCAATAAAAAAACTACTTATTTTCATGCCCCTACTTATATCCCTCCCCCCCCCCCTTTCGGACTATTACACATATTATAATACACCCTGATTAGATTAGGCTTGCTCAGTACCTATCTATACCACCTCTCAGCTTAGTCCGCTATGTTGGGAGGAAATAACAGGCCAATACTTCTTCGAAAGCTGACTAAGCCGCGGGTTTCTCCAGAAACAAAACAGTTATTGTGAATGACTTTATGCACGTTTATCATTATGGAGACCGACATTAGTGGTAACTATAAGAGCCTTATATTATAGAATCCTGATTATTCGGGCAAACGATGATTATGAAAATACATTTTATGAATTATAGGGACATAAAATGTCGGAGACGAAATAGAGAACCTGTTTTTCTATATCCAACGTGTATTATAACATGTATACAAGCCGAAAGGGTGATTCTGACCATCCCAAGGAACAACTTTTGTTCTACGACTTTTCAGGATAGTTAAATTTTAAATAAAAATATTTAAAAAAAATCGAATTTCCGATTCTTTTTCCTTCTAAAACTAGTTGTTATCATGGACTGAAACGCCCCTTTCAGGTTATTACACATGTTATAATACACGTTGTATAATAAAAAAAATATCTATCTATGTAGTATAATGTATTTATAGACATATGTATGTACATATTCACAAACTTTCGTGTTTATAATATTAGTAGGATTTATTCTGTCAATCGTTTGACGACTTTCACGATGGAAACACTATGCATTAGCATATTGAATAACCAGTTGTGTTTGTTTAATAGGCTCTCCTTTTTATACAGCATCAGTATTGGCAATTCGAATTGATTAAATTAATAATTTACAATATGACGCGCTTCTTAACTGCGTTAGATAATCAATTCATAGGCATAGACAGACCACATCAATGTAAAACTAGTAATTTCTTAATAAACAAATATTGCTGGACACAGCAAGCTACATAATTTAAAGTATAAAAAAAGCTTGTACTATGAAAACCAAAAGATTGATAGAATACCTAAATACATGTTTTTTTTGTAATTAGGTACATACATATCATGCATAGGAAAATACCCAGACCCGAGACAAATATCTGCAGAACAATTCAAAACATTTTACCCGTGGCGGAAATCGAACCCGCTACCTCCTGCTATTAAACTATCAGTCGGCTATTAAACCAACTGAGCCATGGTCAGTCATGATATTGCTTTTGTTCTGATTTTCTTTCACTATTTAAGTGGTAGTTTCCTTAGGTAAATTTGTTTTGCGAAATAGGGTATTATTTTTGTGGCATCTTATAAACAGTCATCATAGCATCTGTTAACTTACTGGGTCGGTTCTTCATCAGCTGCCTCCGTACCTGTGGAGGTGGAGGGATGGCTTCTTTCTGCGAAGGGGTCGTCACCGCTGCCTCCAGCCAGCCTTGGAAGGAACTGGGGCGTAGCGTCACCTTGCAACATCTCTAACTTACCGGGGTCGGTTCTTCATCAGCTGCCTCCGTGCCTGTGGAGGTGGAGGGTTGGCTGGGCTCCTTCCTGCGAGGGGTTCGTCACCGCTGCCTCCAGCCAGCCTTGGAAGCAACTGGGGCGTAGCGTGACCTTGCATCATCTCTAACTTACCGGGGTCGGTTCTTCATCAGCTGCCTCCGTTCCTGTGGAGGTGGAGGGTTGGTTGGCCTCCTTCCTGCGAGGGGGGTCGTCGTCGCTTCTACCGGCCAGACCAGGAAGGGACTGCGGGAACTGGGAAATAGCGTCACATTGAGTACCTATGCCCCGCTTGACAAGCGTGGTGAGTATGGCAACTTCCCCTCATGGAGATCCATGAGAGGCCTGTTTCAGCACTGGACATTTTACTGCTGTTTTGATGATGATGATGAAGTACCTATATAATTTAAATGGAACTTAAACTAATTCCGGAAATGCAGTTTAAACTTCATAATTTCTAGGTGTGAAAGTACAAAATATGTGACGTCACAGAGGGGGTTTTAAAAATGATTACAGTCACCAGCTGTGACAAGTACGGGGCTTCATCGTGTAATATGAGGCCAGGGATTAAATAAAATTACATGTCTGTATGCCTACTATTAATTATTATAAATTAAATAAATAAATTTTAGGTCACAGCTTTCATTTCTTTGTTTATGCGTCTGCCTCTGCCTGCAGTCGTAACTAAACGTTCTGCTATCTTAAGGTTGAACGAGTCGCCCATCTTTCCATACAAACGTGGAAGGGTAACTACTCCACTGTTAGACGTTGACCATCCAACACTAAGGATTATATCAATTTATCTCGTCATAATCTATGCTTGTATACACCCCAAACCGTAAAAAAAAGTATTTATTTAAAAAATACAAGCTTCTAAACTTTCGTATTTCATTTCAAGAAAACTCAAAAATAAACGCCGTTCCGACATAGTTTAATTATTCAAAAGTTGAAATGAATGTTATTTTGAAAAGATTACACTAAATTTTTTCTATAATAACCCTTGTGCTAAATGTCTATTCACATATTTTTGCGCAGTCGGTTTAGAAATGAATCATTCTGCATTTCATTCTAGCGCGCGGGTACACACACTACGTCAGGTGAGATAGCATACATTTAGGCCGCGCCCACTGACGACTTTGCGTCCGCGACTTGTTGAACCTTAATATCGGCAACCTTACCTGTAGGAGCATTAACTTTGGTTCCTCACTCTTCATCAGGGTGACGATGTCCGGGGTGTCATAGGTTTCCTTCTTCACGTCAGGCAAGCTGTTTAATGCTGAAATATCATGATTAATGTACCACCTCGACCTCATTCTCAAACCCTTATTGCCGAATTATGTGATGTGCGAATTCATAATTATCAAATTAGTTAACCCCAGATTACTTAGAATATGACGATTTATTTCATATGAATGTAGGTGTAGGCCCAAACACAAAATTGCAGTGCCCTTGCAGGGTGCATGTATTTACTTAAGGCTAGTTATAAGATCCAAGCTGTATAAAATGTGTGCATGTAAGCAATAAATGAAATATGAATTATGTTTGCCTCTTCCATTCTCATTAACTAAAATTATTGCATTGGTTAAGCTAAGCCAATAGTTTATTAATAGTCCCGTACAGTAGCCAAATATAATGTTAACACTGGAACAAAACCATGTCAAGGAAATTAATGATTGACAAATTGCCGTGGGGTGCCGGCAGGAGAATGTAACCACTTGCCCGTGGATGCAGAGGAGCCTGCTAAGGGATACCTCCGGAAGATGGGCAGCAGCGTCTTTCCGTGTATCAACATCCCGTACTGCGCTCACCAACCCGCCTGCCAAGCGTGGTGAGAATGGCAACCACCCTTCATGGAGATCCATGAAGGAGGCCTGTGTTCATCAGTGGACGTTTTATGGCTGAAATGATGAAGTGGCAAAGAGGCACTTTCGAAAACACAAATAATGCATCGAAAATAGTGTCCTTTTTACTCAATAACTTAATATGTAATTTTCTAGTCTCTGATTACGCATAACTATAAACTATTAGCATTTTACAATCATCAAATAAAGTAATGGACTTCGACATGTTGAAAAGAATCGAAACCAAACCAATACAAGCGATTGAAAAAAACCTTCTTATCGAGCCGTTTTCAGTAAAAAAAGAAAAAAAATTCAATCAATCAATCAAATCATTGACTATAAAATTTTTCACTTTTTAATGAAAACGTCTCATTATAGACAAATTATAAAGTTTAAAGTAATCGTATCTGCTGTCGCCGCATCCCGTGTCCTTGCAAAACAGTTCGCTAGGTTTTAAGGAGCTGCTTTATAAAAAAAATAGCACATTAATACACCGATTCTTACTGGTAACATCTTCATCAACAGGCTCCGCTTTCACCACCACTTCCTGTTTCACCTTGGCCTGCTGTCTAAGGAAGCCTCCTAGAAAGTATGCATGCTGTCATCACACACTAGTCTAAATACTGATTGCATATAATCACTGACCGGATAACTAAACACTTGACAAATAACATCAAATAACCTTAAATTCCTTAGTAAAATCTCAACTAGACTACCTTATAGAAGTATGGGGAACTGCAGCTAAAACAAATTTGAAAACTTTACAAACTACTCAGAATAAACTTATAAAAACGTTATTTAATTTTAATTACTTGGAACCTACAATTAATGTATATAAATCCACCAAAATTATGAATATCACACAGATGTACAGATACAATACGTGTATTTTAATAAGAAAAATGTTAAATAAAAATATACATTCACAAATAACATTTGAAAAGAAAATTAATAAACAAAAACAATTAATAACTAGACAATCCAAAAATATTATCCTAACGCGACCTAGAACAAACTATGGAAAGAAAAATATCACGTATGAAGGGGCTCAATTGTATAATAAATTACCGAAAGAAATTAAAGAAACGGAATCCTTCATCTCATTTAAGCGATTATTGAAAAAATATATATTAAACGAATATTAAACACTAAAATTTACAACAAGATTATTATTAATTTTTTTTTTTCTTAAATTATATTTAAAAAGATATAATTATATATTATATTAAAAAAAAACACTATCTCAGTCATTTAAATTGTATACTAATTGTATAAAGGAAATACAATATATAAGTATAACAAATAAATAGTATAATATGTATCATCGTAATTTATTACATCAAAAACTACCATAACTTCATCATCGAATCATAACGCAAATGTTCTTACTGCTTGTGTTTACACTGTGACAATCCTTATCTCCGCCGCTTAGTGCACAGTGGTAGCCTTTGTGTATTGATGCTAAACTACCCGCTTATTTTTATTTTGTATGTAGAAAAATGATTTTGCTTATGAAACGAAGTATAAAAATGTACATAATTGAATTGTGTTAACTATTTGCGGCACCTTAATAAAATTGTTACTTTAGTTATAGTTTTCTCTATAAGTGAGTTTTGTAAATTCTTTTGAGAAAATAAATGTATTAAACCGTAAAAACGAAAACTGACTAAGGACAGTCGGCAGTAAAATGTCATTAATACTGTCATTTTAAAGAGGGCCTGTTGATAGTCTGTTCTACCTCCAAATTAATAAAAGGAAAGCATTATGCTGACATTCAGCCTGATATTCCTAGCACTCCATGGTTCTTTAAATTTCGTAAGGCTATAAAGTCACTACTTCTACCATCTGCCGTCTTAGATTAGGCCACGCGCGTACTCCAGTATTTCTGACCAAACTAAGGATTCGGAATCACTCTATGTGTGAGTGTGGTCTGGATGAGGGAAGCGTGGACCACATTCTCTTCAACTGCCTAAATCTTCGACGTTCCCTCTATGATATCCTTCCTCTGGACATTACGCGTCCTACTTCCTCAAAATGCATACTGTCCCTTACTTTCTGCCCACTAATTAACTATATTCTATGTAAATTTGTAGATATGAATAATATTAAATTGTAATTAGTGTGTTTATATTGTGTATATTATTTATCATAAATTAGCTACAATAATTATTTATGATTACGAATATTTGTGTTGTCTTTAATTGTTTATTTGTCTTTGTTGTAGTTAGATTAACCATTTAGTCAAAATTTCGGGTGTGTCTCTTTTAGAACACCGGCCATATTCTTAAGCGTAATTTATGAAAGAATCATTGTACGGACACTGGCAGAAATGTGACAGCTAGTCACAGAAGCCAAAAAATAAGAAGAAGAAGATAAGTCTGTTCAGACGAGGTCGCACGAGTGAATTATAAAATGACATAGTTATGATAAGATAAACTTTATTTCTTCTACTTTAGTTGTTAAGGGGCCATCCATCAATTTACGGCACACGAATTTTATGTTTTTTTGACTGACTGAGGGAGTCACCTTGTCACAGCAAGTCACATTTAAGAGACTCCCCTCGATCCTCTATGTGACATTATGAATTTAAAACAGCAGTTCTAATACGAGTTTTATTTCCGTTAAAATATTTTGTGAACCATGAATTTTAGGACCCCCTTGTCACACAACGTCACACTTCGTCAACCCCCTCCTTCCCCCTTAACGTGTGACATATGTAGTTTATGGATGGCCCTAAAGTAAATAGTTTTAGCACATTGTATGCAGGCATTTATTTTTAAGAACATAAAGATTTAATATACAAGTATGGCCTACGAAACAGGATAGATTCAATATTCAAAATATGTTTCTATGCAAAATGTGGCTTAAATATAAAAATCTTCATTGACATAAGAAAAAATATTATAACATTCAGTGCTGAAAGTACCAAAACTGTGCTGTAACAGTAAAATACCTTTAAAAGGCAATACAAACTAAATACCACATAGTACGAACACATTACAGCATTCAGTAGGCCAAATATTAACATACCTTCATCCATAGGCAGTTTAATAGGTGCGTCTCGCTCACGCGCGCGCTTGAAGTCGTAGCTCTCTCCCACTTCCATGCTGTCTCCCATGATATGTTTTATTTTCTGCTCCTCTAGCTCTTTGTCGATCTGAAACATTATTTACTTGAAGAATTTACTTAAAAAGCACCACTCCGGACAGCGAAGGTATTTTGCTAACTTTCAAGGTATTTTAGAACATTTCAGTACAGGCTTAAAGTCATGCTATCAAATATCACTAGGTCCATGTCAATCACAATATTATTACTAAAATTTCATCAAAATCAATTAGAAATAGTAAAGGACACAAAATAGATGCTTGTGGAACACCCAATTTTTTTGCTTTGCGTCCTTCAACTTATGCAGATTGCAAACAATAATATTTGCTGTCTATATTGTTTGTTTGTTCTACAGTCAAGCAAGGATTTAAGAGAAGTTTACCTTAACAACATCTTTGACCCTGATGGTAGGCCTCAGTATATGAGCTGGTGAATCTGCAGCATCCCTACTATAGGCTGCTCGACTAGAATGCCTCTCTGTGCTGCCAAGACCTGCAATAATTGTAATGATTGTGATTTTTTTCCATGAATGTCATAGAACATATTTATAATCCATTTACATGATACTTGTTTGACAATTGATACAAAAATGTTGCTTTATAATGAAGGTCTTCATTAGATTTATGATGAGACATGTTAATCAGCTTTATTGAATGCAACTTTATATAAATGATATATTTAACTTAACTTCTGAGAAGACACCAGAGGATTTGATAACATTTGGTCCATTCTTGTTGAACCGCGACTTATTATTCCTGTCCCGGTGACGGTTACATTCATCTTTTTTTGTATCATGGCTGTTTGAGATTGCTGGCCTAACAGAAAAGAATGAATAAAAGTCAGTGCAATAACTGAATCAAAATAAAAGTAAGTACTTAATATAAAATGTTTATAAAACGCAATTGCAGTAAAAATAACAAGTTGAATTGCATTATATTTAAAAACCTATGATTTAAAGTTAATTTTACACACCCCTTGCCCTTATTCCTGGATACATTTAGATTAGGAACGAAAACTTTTTTTGTTTTGACACCCCCTAATGAGAGATCTCGGGGTGGTTTAAACGAAGGTAGCCGCTGCGCAGGGTCCGTGCCATTTGCCTTAGAGTTTTCAGACATTTTGCTCACTGCTATGAACAAATAAACAGGATTTCCTCGTAAAACAACAAACAAATCAACAAATTATTGTTTTGTATTTCATAAAAAGTAACCTAAAACTGAACTGACACTGACAAATAAATTACATTGACAGCAAAGTACAGCGGCCTGACATGAGTAAAACTTTAGTTTTGTCGGAAAAGTTCGGTTATTTGTAGTAGTAGTAGTATGTACAGACAATAAGATTTAATTTTCCTCATTTTTACTGTCACATTTATGCTGTCACTGTCTCTGCCTGCCGGTTCGGTTAGTCGTCACGTCACAAACAAAACAATTCCGTTGTTTTCAAATTCACAACGGTTTTGGTAATCAAAACAAGTGGGAATTTTTGTTTGCGCTCCCTGTAAAATTAAAAAATAATTTACATTTTTGTTCTTCACACAGTTTTACAACAGTCAGCATGGCAGAGTCTCTGTTTGATATTTTCGGAGATCACCATAATCGCCAAGTCGTAAAAAATGTTACCCGCCAACCGTTCTCTAATATTGGTAAGTATTCTCTCATCCCTTCTATACTAATTCAATGAATACTATGAAGGCTTACCTCGAAACGTTCTGATCCATAGAGAACATGGGGAAAACCGTCTCCTCAGGCCCCATCAAGCCCAACGAGCCAATGAAAAAGGGCGGGGAGCCTAAGAAGTCGTTCCTGTCCAACACAGGCAAAGCACTCCAAAGCACCCCGGCCAGGAAAGTGTTCACTCCTCGGGCCAACAATGTAGCATCCATGATCTACACTGATGATGACAAGGGCTTCAAAATGGAGGAGGTTGAATTCACAAAGCCTGCATACAAATATGGTAAAACATTTTTATATTACTACCCTCAAGTAGGTTTGTAATAAGTACAACTCTTCTAGAAATCATTAGCATCTCTGTAAAGGCTAGTTCGCATTAGGCTAGTATTTTAGTTGAGAAGCGAGTATTGTAATTACTAAAATACTCGCTATTGCCCAAAAATCGTTCGCAATTTGCTCGAGTACAGTATACAGTGAGTGGTATTTTGTAAGATGAACAGCCTACCTACTACTAAAGTTATTTTTTCGCTCCAGCGAAATGACATTTTTGCGGTGACTAATAATTTCAGCGGTAAAACTTCCACTACTGAACACAGGCCTCCCTCAGGGATCTCCATGAAAGGTAGTTGCCATACTCACCATGCTTGGCAGCCGGGTTGGTAAGTGCAGTATGGAATGTTGATACACAGAAAGACTGCTGCCCATCTTCCGGAGGTATCTCTTAGCAGGCTCTTACTGCATCCACGGGGCGTGAGAGGAGGGGTAACATTCTACTGCCGGCACCCCACAGTAGAGCAGCAACTAATGAACTTGACTAATGCAACAGGTTCGGACTTGTTTAGTCGGTGAACCAGTGAGCACGGATGCATGGTGGGGTGCTACTCGCCTGTTGAAATTAGAACAAAATGGATCAACTTGACTAAATTTTCATTGTTCGGACACATTTAGTTACTAAATTACTCGCTTCTCAACTAAAATACTAATGCCTAATGTGAACTAGTCTTTAGACACTAAAATATTTCAAGTTGTAACCATATTTTCACTAATATCAATGAAATGATATATTATTTTCTTGTGTATTTTATCTTATTATTATTTGTTTTATACCTAGTATTTTGTCAATTTTTATGGTATAGATGCATTCATTGACAAGTTTACCAATTGGAGAGGCAGACTTAGTGGTATCTTTTACTATGAATGCATCTGTACCAGAAGACTGCTTTTTTAGGGGCTGGATGATGTGGGAAATGTCCAGGAATATAAATTTATTTTATTATATTTTTTTTTTCAGATCATCACTACAAAGAGCTGTTTGACTATCTGCTGACAGAACCTACTTTGGATCTTGACACATCACCCGCCACCCCTCCGCCAGAGACCAAAAAACACAGCATGGAGCTTGACTCATCATACCAGGATGAATTCTTCACAGGTCTGAGACTTTTTCAATTACCAATAATTATTAACTGCCTCTGTGGCTCAGTTGGTCTAATAGCTGAGTGATATGCAGGAGTTAGCAGGTTTGAATCCCATCACAGGACAATGTTCAGCAGATATTCTATGTACATATTTACAAAAAAAAATGTACTTATGTTTCTAACAATCATCTGGTTTCCATACACAGCTTTGCTTAGTTTGGGACTATATCAGTTTGTCAACAAACTGTAAATACTTAACTAACTTTTAACATTATTTTTAGGACCTAATATTTGAGAAACATATTTATTCTCAAATATTTGGTGATTTATGACCACTCCCTTCAATGTCATATTTCATTTATTAGCTTGGTTAAAAATAAAAAACCAATCCTTAGGAAGCAATTCAATTTAAAGTTTTATTCTACACTACATCAAGTGGCTTGAGTATACAGATAGTGGTGTGTGGTGATCAGCATTATTTATTCCTATCAGCCATTGGTTTTGCCCCATTCCCTCTAGACTGGACCAATCATGAAGAAAGTGTTATTACCAATAATTTAAAAAAATTATGTCCCAACAGATGAGCTGATGCATTGAATGTTTCATGATTAGCTAGCCTACCTATTTTATATTTTGTTTAAATAAGACATCATAATATTATCTTCCAGTAACTGCCAACAACAGAAAAATCTGAAGCTTTCTCTATCAAGTCTGTTATGCCTGTGTTCTGTATTATATAGCATCTTTCATGAGCCCTATACATATCCACTGCTGATAGGCTCTCCCTCATTGAAGTATTGATCATGAGTCCTATTACTTTAATGTTATTAATTTATCAAATTGAGAGCATAGGTTGTACTGCCATTATCACAAGCGGCTAAGAAGGATAATAAAAAATAATAGATTTTTTTACAATAAATAATTTATTTACCCAACACATCAACCTAGCTTACACATAGTATAATTATACAATCCCACATTTTGGTGCTTAAACATGAAATGTGTGGAAAATTTAATGTTTATTAGTCTATTTAAACTTCTGCAATTACAACTAATAATTATTATATTGGATTTTTGGGTATTATCTACTTGACCACAACCAGGTGCATTCCAGTTGAAACATTGGGATAAAAATTAACGTAATTACACGATAAATACCCAAATAATCCAATATAGTATAAAATGTTAATTCTGTCCATAATGTACTTCTTGATGTCTCAAGCTCGGGGTATGATGAATTTATGCCAGTAGTATTAGGAGAGAGAAAAAGACTGACTGATAGACAAAGTTAGCCCTTAACTCTCACCTACACAGCTGACAATTTATCTTCTGTTCTTATCTTCTTTCGCAATGCTGAAAATATATTGTTAAATCATTTTGTAAGGTATTGGTAATAGAATAATAAACCATTTGGAATCTATTCTGTGCCAGCTATTAAATTAAATGCTCCAAAAATAATACATTGTTTTGTTTTACAGATGAGTTTTCACTGGACAGTTTAGAAGATGACAATTTGGGGCTACCTGATTTATACTAAGACTGATTTTATGGTTATGAAGATGTGTAATCCCAGTGATAGTATTATTTAGATTTAAAATGTAATTATAATGGTACTTTGTAATAATTAAAATACATTTTCAATTTATAGCATAGTTTTCTTTTAAATATTTGTCACAACTTAAATTTAGTAGTATAAAAATATTTAGCCGCACATCATCAATTCTCAAAAATACATAACTTCTTGCAGATTTCTAGGACTAAATCAGACATAAATAAAAGTCTTCACCTTTACAGATAATAATAACAAAGACAGTAACACAGCTTGAGTATTTACACAAGAATAGGATTACTAAGAGCTTATGTCAAGTATTTTTTCCCAAGAAATTGGACCTTTTTCTCGAAAGCTGGCCAGGTGATAACGGTGTTTTCTTTGTAGAATGGATTAAGCATTAGCTTGATGTAGGAATCATAAACATCAGTGAAGAAATTCTTTATGCTGTCTTCATTTCTGGCATCATGGACCATAATGAAACGCATCTGAAAAAGAAGTTCCATATTGTATGAAACTGTCATTCAGGTGTGATAATAATATAAGGACTCAATAGGATTCCTATAAGAATCTTTTTTGGACTACAAAGAAGGATGTTTATGTAAGCAATATGAATCTATTGTAGATGATTTATACAGTATCAGCAACTTGTGATCATGCTGCAGTACTTGGGATATTGTTAGATGGATGATGCTTGCCCAGCACCTATTATAACATCCTCTCAGCTACCCCAGAGGAAAGAACAGGTCAAAATGTCTGAAGCTAACTAAAAAGCTGCAGGTTTCATCACTGTTAAAGCACATGTTAAAATGTACCTATAATTATGCCTATATTTAAGAAGAAATCACAGGCTAACTATAGTCTTATAAATAGTTTGAAGTCTTACCTGACTTGCTGTGACAAATGCGGAGACAAACCACTGGTTGAACTTATCCACAGATTTGAGGTATGTGTTGGTGACCTTCCACATGTGCTCATCCACCAGATCCAGAGCAGCATGAGCTATGAACTGGTTCAAGTGTCTGTTGTCTTCTTTCTGAAATCAGGTAGAGGAATGCAGCTATTGATTGGATCAGAAAAACCTGAAAGGGGGAATTCTTGATGCATACAATTATATTACCTAATCCAATTTATATAAAGATGCTCTATGAACTAAATGCAGACTCAAAGAATAGTGATGTGTCACAAATTTTCCAATAAGAACTTTGCTTACCAAAATCCCACACAAATTGTAATACATATAATTTGTCAACTAAATTACGATAAATAACGGTCAACGAATGGGACAGTTCCACGAAATGTGCTTACGTTACAAAATTTATTCGCTTAGGTACGCGCTCTAATCTCGTGACACTCCCATCTATTCGATGTTGGGCTTGTGGCCTGCGCAATAACGGTAATTGGGTCAGTAGGTCAACTGTCTCGAGCTAGCTAGCTTCACAAGCCTATGAATCGAGTTTAGCTAAATGAGGGGCGGCTGAAAGAAATGAGGTCACCCCATCAGATAGGTACGTACCTTGACTTCTTTTGTAACCGGAACGAAATCCATTTCGAATATAGGATTGTCGGAGTGCCCCACGATGACGAAATAGTAAGTCCCTGCAGCCATTGCATAAATCGATATAGATTGTCACTGCAGAGGAAAATTTTTGCCTCGCGCGAACTGTACGTGCGTTCGCCTGCCTCGCCTTTTTCCAAATGAATGTTGCCATACCCATTGATGTTGAAAATGGTTGGTTTGCTTTCGGCATATTGGGCAAAAAGTATAATTATGTATATGAAAATATAAAATCTGCTTAAAATTTTTATTTGTATACGATCTGTAAAAACAACTGTTTTTTTGCTAAAGTGTGGTTGAAATCCGTTGGTTTGTCCAAAGATTTGAATGTAAACCGCATTATGTGAGTTTACGCATTATGTATTGAAGAAAAAATCTGTCACTTCTAGCAGAAAGTCAAAGAAACTGGCAACATTCTAACCCAATGTCTTGTCTGTCACGCCCCTTCTCAGCGAATGCTATTTCCACGTTAAAATTGTTCCCTCTCTATTGTTTATGGAATATTGATGTTTCCGTTTCAACATTGCCAATTTCCGGTTGAATAATTCTGCTGCTCGGCGGGAAGGGAAATAGCGCCTCGTTTATTTTATGCAGGCTGGGCGTTCCGAAAGAAAATATGACGAGTACCTAGACAATATTTTTGTATCTCAGGAGTCTGGGTATGTATTTTGTTCTGCAACAAGTAATTTAAACTTTTCTTTGTCCAGATCCTTGGTCTACGCCCATTGAAAAGCTTATGATATGGCGCTCCAACACTTGGATGAAATACGATTCAAAGTGTGAAAAATTTACTTTACATTTGCATTGTGACCAAATTTTAATAACGTGCGATTCAAAAGTACTTGAATCGTTGAACATGAATAGCAAAATGAAAGGAATTTACAAGCAAGATGTATTAATATTGTTTGTAAGTTTGTCTGGAAAAGAAGTAAGTCTAAATAAGAATATATTTTAAGCTGTTATTACACCACGAAGAATTTTACCACTCAACTTATGTTGAACCTATTGTTTCCAGATGCGAAAAATCAAATTTAAAATAGTAGGAAATGTGTCTCAATGCCTTCAAAAGCTAGGAAATATATTTTCTGTGATGAGCTTTAATGGAACCAAATCCAGTATACCGTCAAAATTTCACAATATTGATGAAGTATTTCAAAGTTTTTTAATAAAAGTGAACAACGCTAATGGTAAGTAGGTTTGTTAGTTTGGATTCCAAAATATATATCTATACTAATATTATAAGGAGGAAAGATTGGCATCTTGTATTTTGTATGTTTGTAACGAATAAACTCAAAAACTACTACTTATACCGATTTATTTATTTATTTATTTATCGTACCATACACTGTACAACCATATACAAAATAAAGTAAAATAAAATGTATAAACTAGATCTTGATTATAAAATAAACATTTGTACGCACAGCTATAATATAATATAAATATCGAGGTATAAATAGAAACACAACACACAAAGAATAAACACAGGAAAATGTAGAATACGAACTATGAAACTAGCAGCTATGTCTATAAGTAGGTAATTAAGTTACTTAAAACTATCCTTATGTCTAGATGGGGTATTAAATTGGAGGATCTCTTTTGAGGTCGAAATATATTTACTAAATTTAACAAATATGTTGAGTTCAATATGGATTTTGTGTAGATCGTTATATTGCAATTTTCAAAATTATTTCACCATTGGAAAGCTACTTTATCCCTGAGTAACATAGCCTATATTTTACCCCGTATTCCCACGGGAACGGGAACAACGCGGGTGAAATCACGGAGTGCGCCTAGAATATTATAAAATGCTATCAAATTCACTGACAGACAAGGTACAGCCTAAGCCACTGATCCTAGAGACTTGAAATTTTCAGGGTACGTTTTGTCTCGGTGCAAAACCGCCTAAGAAACCCACTAAGAAGGCGATTTGGGAAATTCAAACTCTAAAAGGTTTCAAAAGGGGGTTCAAAGTTGTTTTTACTAATAAACCATATCGCCAAAACCGTGCACGGTAGACGCTTGTGGAATGTAGACTACTCAAATCAAGTTAAGCAGTTGGTTTCTTTGAAATTTGTAAATTCAATATATCTGAACTTTAAATAGATTTTTGGTAACCTACCTTTAATGTAGTACTTGGTAAATTTATTTTTAACACTACGCGGACGAAGTCGCTGGCAACAGTTAGCATTATAAAATAAGTAGGTAGTTAATTTAACGGAACCGCTCTATATACCAACCCTTAAACCCCATACCATTCATATTTTCCTGCTATGGTGTTAAAAATCTATTATAGTAACCTACAATTAATAAAAAAAAATATCTCCTTAAAATATATATAGTTCTGTTGTTGGTTGATTTATTGGCACTTATAAAATGAAAGCCGTGGGGTGCCGGCAGTATAATGTTACCCCTCCTCTCATGCCCATGGATGCAGTAAAAACTAAAGGATACCTCCAGACGATGGGCAGCAGCGTCTTTCCGTGTATCAACATCCCATACTGCGCTCACCAACCCGCCTGCCAAGCGTGGTGAATATGCCAATTACTCATGGAGAACCACGAGGGAGGCCTGTGTTCATCAGTGGAAATTTTATGGCTGAAATTATGCTGATAAAATGAGGATCAGAATCAGAAATATTGTGGAACTGTTGTGCAAAAGATGTTATAACTACGAAAAAGGTTTCTTATTACAGTTTGTCCACTCTGGACATACAATACCTCTAATGTAGGTCTATAGCCTACTTTATGAAATACTTACTAGTTAAGAATAATACATTAATTACTACATTACATGTTTACCTACATTGTAATACAACGTATTACATAAGTACAGTGGAAATAAATTGAGAATAGAGAACGACGAAAAATAAGAGTCTAAGTAGGTACACAAAATGATATACAGTCAGATAATAATTATATCTTACATTATCGCAGTCCCTCTGAAAGAAGACCTCATCCAGGTCGTAAAAAACATCGTAACAATACAACAATCAAATATGAGGGGGAGGTATTTGCCCAGCAGTGGGACACTTAAGGCTTTTTGTAATGTAATAAAATGGTTTATTGTTCTAGATATTTTGAACATTGCAATACCAGAAGAACACAGTAATTTTATAAAACTGTGCATAATGGATCCATCCTTTCCTCAAGTGGTGAATGAAACCGAGAAAGCGCTTAGAATCATCTTGAAGAAATAGTTTTGGTCCTTTGGAACGAATATCCTTAATTACTTAGATATATTCATATTTTTCTCAGACAAAGATGGATTTTTTTTTATAAAATATGAATAAATTTTTATTTATTTATTCATATTTTATAAAAAAAAATCCATCTTTGTCTGAGATAGCATCTAGTAGTCTGTGGTCAGAGAAGTCTATGGCCAGAGCAAGTATCTTATAGTCTATGGTCTAACTTATTTGTATTAACGAACGCGAACGTCAAAGTCAAACAAAACTTTTTTAATTCAAAACTGTTAAACGGCTTTGAGTCGCGCGCGTTTGTGTTGTGATTATACGGAAACCTCTAGTTTTGTTTTGTATGTTTGAAAAATAATAAAATCAATAAGCATTGGAATCATTTCATCGTATTATTATTAGAAATGATCCCTCAGAGGTTTGCTGCTTCTCAGTCGAGTGCTGTTAGAAAATCAAGGTAATCTGATGCAGATATTTCAAACAAACTATAAAAATAAGATTGTATTTACGTAATACCGTATTGTTGTCGCCCCACAGAATCAACACATGACAATTTCACTTTTATAAACAAAACAAACCTATTTATTTTATTTATTTGAGCCACCAACAGGAGATACACAAAGAAAAATTAGTATTTGTTTTTCAACAAAAATAAATAAAACTTAGTTACATGTAAACATAAATTTGTCATTTTTTATCTATTATATAGGTTAGGCGATGCCAGACCGTCTATGTTGCCGAAGCCCCGTCGGCCGGGCTCCACGGACCGGCTGTCAACGGAGACTCGACGTCCGAGCACGACCGGTCACCGCTCGAGCAGTGCAGAGCCATCCCGGGGTACTTTTGGAGGAAGCAGGGAAGCTTCGGCTACTAAGTTACCTATCAATGGCGTAAGTTGTCACAAATCATGGCATATAATCCCGTAAATATTGCATAAATAATGCTAACAACCATGATAGTTTCAATAGACTTGCACTGTCATTCTGTGTGTTGTGCATCATCATGCATGTAGAATGCAGTCCTGTCTAGCAGCTAAATGCTTTGTAATAGTGAAGAAGGACTGTATTGTTGGCCTTCCCAAAGGTGATGTTAATGCTCACTCATAAGTAGTTTCACCTTTTTATGATGAACTAATAAATGAGCAATGTAATTAAGCAGTGTTGCTGCAATAAAGTATTTATTTTGCCATAGCATAATATTTTGATTGGATGATTTTATTGTTTTTAAATTGAAGATTCGTATGTGAGTAATAAGTAAGTAATAAGATGACTGCACTATTGTATTAGGATTATCCTGTCTAAATAGGTGTAATGTTTATAATAAATACCACTCAGCCAACACGGCTTTTGAGTGGGTACGATACCGGCAGTGCACCAATGGATTTTTCTTTCTTGAAAAATTTTTAATTTATGTGCACACTTAACACATGCTTTAACGGTGAAGGAAACACCGTGAGGAAACCCGCGGCTTAGTTAGCTTCAGACATATTGACCTGTTCTTTCCTCTGAATAATAGCTGACTAAGCTGAGAGGATGGTATTGGTGCTGGGCAAGCCTAATCCATCTAACAATGTCCCAGGCACTGCAGCGTCCCGTACAGCATGATTACCAGTTGCTGACGCTGTATAAATCATCTACATATAATAGATGCAAAGGCCTTACTTTTTATAATAAATAAATGCTTTGGCAAACTAAATTGTATAACAGCATATTACCCAGAGTGGTGGCTGATGTTTTTGTTTCCTACAACCTGAATTATGTTCTTGTAACTAAATTAACCTTTTTTATCTTCACATTTCAGAGATCTCGCTCCCAGCAAGGGTTTGGTCAGTCTTACATGACTCCAATGAGATCCAGTCAGTATTCAGGCAGGCCTACTACTACTCCCCAGGTAATAGCTATTTGGATTTTTTTGTCTGAACTTTAATAATTGCTTACTTGTTGGAATCTACAACAGAGGAAGTTGAAAAAGCCATAAATAATTTGAACACAAACACTGCATGTGGTACTGATAAAGTTACTGCAAAAATTCTTAAGTGTATTAGAGATCCTATTTCAAAATGCCTTACGGAGTGCATTAATAAGTGTTTTGTAGAGGGTCACTTCCCAAACAGTCTAAAGGTGGCAAAGATCACACCAATTTTCAAAAGCGGTTCTAAACACGAACCTGGAAACTACAGGCCGATTTCTGTACTGCCAATACCTCTAGCTTCTAAAATATTTGAAAGAATATCAAATCACTGAACTAAAAAATAAAATTGACAAAAAACAACTAGCTTTAGGTTTATTTAGGTATACATCACGTTACGACCTACGGGAGCGGAGCAGTAACCAAAGATGCGGGTGAAACCGCAGGCGACTCTAATATTAATATATAGTATCTGTTTAGTAAAGCAGTAATCATACAAAAGAGTTACTTATCTATGGACCATAACAACAAATACCTTAGAGACTAACATATTTATAATATTCTAATTTACACAAGTAGTTGGCAATGGGATGATGACTTAGGCTGTTATTAATTTATGCCAACATTTGGACTCATGGTCCCAGGAATACCTTACTGAATCAATTACTGATTTTGCGACTTAGCTAAAAATCTAAGTTAATAACAATAACAAAGTAAAAACCTTAGTCTCAGCATCTTAAAATAGTTTTTAATGCTGAAACAAGATTTTTTTATCACATATTACAGTTCAGTTGTTTCATTATCATAGTTCCAGATAACAACTAAGGCTTAAGTTTTTAACATTGTTATTGTTATTAACCTAGAGTTTTGCAGTAGCCAGTACAGTAATTAATTATTTTCCAATTGTAATGAATTTTCCTTGTAATACCAAATTGTATGTAATTTACAGAGAACCCCATCAGAAGAGCGTAAAAGTAGGAATTGGCAGACATCCCTGGATAGAGCACTGGCTTTTGTCACTATCAAAGATAGAAGGTAATAAAAAGTACATCACCTAACTTCCATATATTTATTAGAAAACTTATACTCTTATGGCACATGGTTTTATTTTCATTGATATTGATTCTGATATCTGACAGTAGAGGTACAGTAAGTGCTATTTAACTCCCAACAAGAAAAGAGAGATGTTTGACCACTGTTTGTCTATCTGGGGCACTTTAGCTTTTAAACCTGTGGACAAGTTGGGGGGAGTTACCTAAAATTATTAATTTTACTTTGTTACGATTATTATCCTAGTAGCAATTACTAGTGCAATTCCCAACACTGGGGGTTGACGAGGTTGGGTTGGTGAGGGGTCACGGATGTAACCTCTCCCTAAGATGTTGCGCCACCTGCCGAAGAAACACCGCACCGCATCGACTTTGAGCAACATGCACCGCTTCTGTATCCATGTCAAGTGTGGTGCGGATCTGGTCTGACCAGCGCATTGGACTCGTCCTCTCAGCCTGCCTTCTAATTCTGGTGGGGAATACCAGATCTGCACTGACGTTCCGCATTGGGGTGTATTGTGCATTGCCCCCAGACTCCAGTCAGCCCAGCTCCTTAAAACAATGGACAAGGTCGGCAGCATTCCATGAGCATCCCTGAAGGGGGTGCAGATGTTGATATGGTGGCTTCACTATCTGTTCTTGTTGATATCCTAAATATTCTCCTGGTCCGCTAACGTGCCCATTGGCAGGGCCACGTCGACCGCGGCGTGGCAGCGCGCGGAGGCGGCGCGCGCGGCGGCGGCGCTGGCGGCGCGCGGCCCGCCCGGCCACATGGCGCTCGTGCGGCCGCTCACCATCGCGCGCTTCGTGGACATCGTCGGCGCCCTGCTTGCTGCCATCACCAGGGACGATAACCTGAACAAGGACAATTATGTAGCCAAGGTGAAATATGAAAATGAAAAATTAAAATTAAAAAATATTTATTGACACAACAGACATGACAAAAACTATTACATTATTTTTAGTACTATGACTTAAATAATAATGTAGAACAACATTAGTACCCAAACTAGGATTCCCTGTGTATATCATTTATAACCTACCTCAAAAAGGTGGAAGTTCTCGACTGTATGTTGATGATTATAGGTCATGTTTGCATAGGAGGTTGCATGTTGCAAAACTCAATTCTGATTTATTTATTTATTTGAGCCACCAACAGAAGATACACAAAAAAAATTACAAAAGTAAAAACAATAAAAAGCATGGGCTAGTGTTCTCTCTCCCAACTACAGGCAGCTACATCTAGCTACATGATGATGAGATCTATAAGGAATTAGATATTTTTTATACACTGGATATCTATCAAGGCATAGTTTCATGTCCTTTTAATAAACGTGGGGTTGGGTTTTTTGTTTTACTTCGTAGGTACTGTATCATACACATAGCTGTTTGGGTGTTTTTAGCAACAAGTCATGGGATTTTATCATTTGAAGCAGGTTTTTTTTATATTAAACAATTATTTACTAACGTACCGTGACGCAAGCATACGCTGACGCCAGCTAATCACTCATTGTTTAATTTCAGTTGCCGCATCTGTCGAAGCGTTTGCTGTACCCCGGCCCGGTGTCGAAGTCGTGGCTGAAGACAGTAAACACGCTGCATGCGTTTCCTCACGCGCTCGCCCTCATAGCGTACCTACTGGACCTCGCCAATCACATTGTAAGTACTACGTTTGCTGTACCCCGGCCCGGTGTCGAAGTCGTGGCTGAAGACAGTAAACACGCTGCATGCGTTTCCTCACGCGCTCGCCCTCATAGCGTACCTACTGGACCTCGCCAATCACATTGTAAGTACTACGTTTGCTGTACCCCGGCCCGGTGTCGAAGTCGTGGCTGAAGACAGTAAACACGCTGCATGCGTTTCCTCACGCGCTCGCCCTCATAGCGTACCTACTGGACCTCGCCAATCACATTGTAAGTACTACGTTTGCTGTACCCCGGCCCGGTGTCGAAGTCGTGGCTGAAGACAGTAAACACGCTGCATGCGTTTCCTCACGCGCTCGCCCTCATAGCGTACCTACTGGACCTCGCCAATCACATTGTAAGTACTACGTTTGCTGTACCCCGGCCCGGTGTCGAAGTCGTGGCTGAAGACAGTAAACACGCTGCATGCGTTTCCTCACGCGCTCGCCCTCATAGCGTACCTACTGGACCTCGCCAATCACATTGTAAGTACTACGTTTGCTGTACCCCGGCCCGGTGTCGAAGTCGTGGCTGAAGACAGTAAACACGCTGCATGCGTTTCCTCACGCGCTCGCCCTCATAGCGTACCTACTGGACCTCGCCAATCACATTGTAAGTACTACGTTTGCTGTGCCCCGGCCCGGTGTCGAAGTCGTGGCTTTAATTAGACACGAAATATTGCAAATTGTTTATCTTTTGTTGTATGTTTTAATTAGTCCAATTTTAATTTGTAGGAAACGCCTGTATCTGACCAAAGTCTGTATGTCGAGAAGGACGAACTCGCCTGCCTTCGACGCGAATACTTGAACAAATGCTGGATAAGGTAACTACAATTTGTTATTTTAATATCCCACTAATATTATAAAGCCGAAAGTTTGGAGGTTTGTTAACCCTTCATGCAAAAACTACTCACCCAATGAGCTGAAATTTTGCACACTATACATAGATGTGGACCCGGAATAACACATAGGCTACTTTTTATCCGGGTACAACGCATGCGAAGCGGCGGGCATAATCTGGTTAAAATATAAATTACAAATTCAAATTTTTATATGGTATAGTATAACCCACCCTTAAGTAGAGACATCGCTTGGAAACATTTCAAGGATATGTTAAATCTTATCAAAAACTTTCGATTGGTGATTTCCGGTGGGGTTCGAAACCAAAACGCTCAAATCTATACTTGACAGCGGGTGATTTCGTATCTCGCGACAGGTTTGCAACAGGTGTATATCTCGCAATCATCGCTGTCAAACGTATTTTGTTAGCTTTTATATATAGCGTTGATCACGAGATATACGCCTGTTGCAAACCTGTCGCGAGTTACGAAATCTCCCTGCGGTATTGCAGTAAGAGGTAGAGGTTACCGCTCACGGCTCAACATCAGGTGAGCCTTAGGCTTGTCTCCTCATTTAGTTGTATAAAAAAACGTTCCTTTGTACCCGCAGGTTCCAAGACCCGGGGCACCAGTTCGAAGACCTGAGCGCGGAGTATCTGCAGAACCTGCAGGCCTTGCTGGGAAACGATGAAGAGAGGATCGTGGAACTCCACCAACTCATCAAAAGTATGTGTACTTTTTACCCGACTGCCAAGGAAGGGTATTGTTGTTCGCGTGTATCTTGTATGTTTGTTTGTTTGTAAATTTATTTCTTCTTTATTCCCACGTATCTTCCAAACGGCTGGATGGATTTGGACCTATCGAGTAGGGTATCAAAATAAAGGAGTTAATAGGAGATTACAAAAAATATACATACAATAATTATGTCATTGTACCTATACAAATGTAATCAGAAATAACAAACAACCATTTTAGTTCAAACATTCGAATAAATTTGTAATCCGTGCATTTATAAACGGACGTATTTTGGCTTTAAATCGGCCAAGTGCGTGTTGAACCTTCCATGTTGGAATTTCGCGATTTGTTAACGTATTAGTTTTGAAATACAGCTGCGTGGAATCCTATATATTATATACTTATTCATATATTTCACACTAGCTTCTGCCCGCCGCTTCGCATGCGTTGTACCTTCCAAAATAGTAGATAATTGATCCACCAACATAGTTCCTTGTGCTTTATTTTATCAGCCTGAATGAAACAAGGGCGCAGTTGTAGAAGCTCGCAGGGCGCAGAAACGGCTATATACGGCACTGGTCCTGTGTCGCCGGCCCAACGCGCCTTCGGACGACCACAACTCTGGCTTGACCTCGGCTACCACTCATTATTTGTTTCGCTCCTCCTTCAGTCGCATTCCTCATTTACTGAGGGCCGTGACCACCAAAGTTAGACATTCGACTCTTGACGATGGAGGGCCGTCTGGAACGGTCCCCGGCGACGTAGAGCCTCGTGTACGGGAGTGTAAAGTTGCTTAAAATATGCTTGTAAATATGCTTATTTTGTCACTAATAAACAAAAATATAAAAATATTCTCAGAACTAAGTGTCGAGTGTGGAGCGGATCTGATCGCTCCAACGCATCGGACCTCTTTCCCTTCCCCTCATTCTCCATTCCCCTTCTCTTTCCCCTCAATGTTGCCCGCAATCATGAGTCGTTCTAAATTACATGGCGAGGCGTGGCGATGGAAAGCTATAACTGAATGGTGGCCGAGACAAGGATACAGAAACGTCGGTCGTCCGGCAGCGAGATGGGCAGACGACATTGATAAAGTCGCGGGCGAACGATGCATAGGACTGTCGCAGGAACGTTAGATGGCAAGCAAGGCAGAACTTATCATGAACAGGACTCATTTGCGGAAGTACTAAACCAAACCGCCAAACTGCAATGCCTACATTCTGGGAGGCTGGGTACAGACCCAGCAGTAGGTGAAGTCGGCCTGTGGATGATGATGATGAAACGCCTAACCCCGTTCCAGAATACGAGACATGCCTCGACGACGAGACGGAGCAGGCGGCGAGGGCGGAGGAGGCGAGGCTGCTGGAGCGGCGAGACGCGCTGCTGGCCGCCCTGCGAGCCGAGCGAGCCGCGCGCCGCCGCACGCGCGCCGCCGCCGACGAGCAGGCCGGCCGCCGCGGCGCGCTGGCGCAGGCGCCCGCGCTGCTGGACCAGGAGCTGGAGAGGGCCAAGTGAGAACATTACTGTTTATTCAATCACTTGAGCGGGCCTCAAGTCTACTACACTGTCAAAATTACTTATTTATTTATTTATTTATTTATTTATTTATTAGGACAACCAACAGCTATAATAAACTAATATACAACAGTGTGAAAACATAAAGCAAGTAATAGGTTATCACGAATAGATATAAGAAAATAAAAGAGAAAAAACTATTAACAGTACGCTTCGGACACAAAAACAAGGTGGAGAATAAATACTATCTACTATAGCATAAACCACATCTAATATTAGTCGCCTATATTTAGGCTATTATCGAAATAGTTCACGCTCAACCGCTGTCTGGCTGAATTAACGCTTGAGCAGAATAGATCCAAGTCATGTTGCCTACAAATTTTATTGAAGTGATCGCTAGCTCGCCATATAAAGGAATTTTGTCTGTAGTTAGTTCCTACAGTGGGAGTGGAAATAATAGAAGTAAATCGGGTTAATTTAGAAGGGGTATTGATAGAGATTTTACCAAGCAATTCAGGACAATCAATTGTATTAGAAGTTATTTTGAGCAGAAAAGATAGATCGGCAATTTCACGTCTCATAGAAAGAGGGAGAAAATGAAACTTTCTACAAAGTTCATTGTAGGTGAAAGACTTATTAGGAATTTTTAAGCGGAAACAAAGATACTTAATGAATTTAATTTGGATTCGTTCAATCCTATCAATATAAATACCGTACCGGGGATTCCAGACCTGCGATGAGTATTCAAGAATGCTTCGAACAAAAGTACAATACAGTACTTTGAATGTTTTGGCTTTACTGAAACTAACCGAACTCCTCATAATAAAACCTAACATTCTTGAGGCCTTGGTTACGATGGCATCAACATGTTTATCAAAGATAAGTTTCGAGTCATGCATGACACCCAAATCCTTTACAGTGGTATACCTTTGTAGTGTTTCATTTTTGAGAATATAAGTTGATGGCGTGGTATTCCTTTTTCGGGTAAAAGTAACAAGAGAACATTTTGAGGGATTAAGATCTAGTTTGTTGACCAAGCAAAATCTGTCCAGCCTGGTAAGATCAGCTTGAAGTTTCTCAATATCATCGGATGATTTAATGACTCTATAAATTTTCATATCATCTGCAAAACAAAGTAAGTGGCTGTTGAGAAAGCATTGAGAAATGTCGTTGATAAATATAAGGAAAAGAAGAGGGCCCAGCAAAGATCCCTGGGGGACTCCACTAGGGACGGTAACCCAACTAGACATGTAATTATTTATAACCGTAGCCTGGGAACGATTTTTAATATAGGACGAGAACCATCTCAGCAAATCGCCTCTAATGCCAATGAGGTTAAGCTTGGACAACAGCAACCCATGGTCAATTCTATCGAATGCTTTGCTGTAATCAGTGTATATGACATCTACTTGGGAGCCGTTATCCATGGCTTCCGCTAAGAAGTCATTAAAAAGAACAAGGTTTGTGGTGGTAGAACGTCCCGTTAGGAAACCATGCTGAGATGTGTCGAAGGAATGGTGTACCGCGGCATAAATTTGGTTATAAATAATCCTCTCGAATAATTTTGCAATAATGCAGAGTTTAGATATTGGCCTGTAATTAACGACATCAGTTTTAGAACCTTTTTTATGAATGGGAGTAATAAATGCTTTTTTCCAAATCAAAGGAACAGAGCTTTTACTAATAGATTTTGAAAATAGTAATGATAGTGGAATATAAATGGACTCAGCACAGTTAATAAGAAATATCGGACTAACATTATCTGGGCCCGATGATTTAGTTGGATCAAGTTGTTTTAATAATTTTAAGACTTCATCCTCGTTAATTTCAATACTACCTATATCAAAAGAAACATGGGAATCATTAATATCCAATGGAACGATAGGCTCATCAATAGTATTTGGCGTGAGAAAAGTGGAATAGAAGTATTTAGAGAATATTTCACAGATTGACTCACCAGTACTAGCCCTAATACCTTCATAAGTAACACAAGTAGGAACTCCATTAGAGCCCTTAGAGTGAGTTTTTATATATGACCAAAATTGTTTGGGATGCTTCTCAATGCCACTTTCAATAAGAGTTATATAATTTTTGTAACATTCGGCTTCCAGCAATTGGGCTCTGTTTCGCAAAAGTTTGAATGTTTCAAGGTCGGATCTCATACCATAAACTTTATATTTTTTGAAAAATTTAAACTTTTCTCTAATAACTTTGATAAGCGCTGGGGAAAACCATTTGGGGTATGAGTTAACCCGGACTGATTTGGATGGGATCAATTGAATTATAAGCTGATTTATTACGGAGTAAAAATAGTCCACGGCATCATCAAGAGTTCTTGATGAAAATTCGAGCAACCAATCCTTTTCCAAAATTTTTAAATTAATTGAAGAATAATTACCTTTATTATAATTGTATTTAATATAATATTGTGATTTTAAATATTGGAAATTAATAAAATCTACACTAATTAAAATAGCTTTATGATTAGGGTCTAAGGGCACCAAGGGGTCAAAGTTTTCCATCACCGTAAGGTCATCATTTGACCAGACTAAATCCAAGTACCTACCAAAATTATTGGATACACCATTAAATTGACGAAAACCGTGCGTGTTCATGTCATCTATAAGGTACGTTTCAATTGAACTAGAACAGGTAGGTAAAAAATCTGAATTTACGCTTGAAGACCAAGTAATATTAGAAAGGTTGAAATCTCCCACTAAAATAAATTTATCGGAAGGATGAGAAATTATTATATCATTTAATTTATCTAGATAATTTTCAAGCTGCTGGTTAAATGATGGTCCTAAGTTTTGACTACATAGATATAAACAGCATAAGTGAATATTCATGTGCAATCTATTATTTAGCCTAACAGTAATTGACACCCATAGATCCTCAGCAGAGGACTGAAAGGAATCACGTGAGATTACGTATAATTCCTTACGTACCGCAAAAAGAACACCTCCGCCGTATTTTTGCTTGGTAAGGCTATAATCGCGGTCGCGACGCCACACAACATATCTGCTATCAAATAATTCGGACGTAGAAATTCCATCGGGTAACCAAGATTCGGTCAGTAATATTATATCATAAGCACATAAGCACAGATTGCGATAAAAAACTGACGTCTTTGTACGTAACCCTCTAACGTTCTGATAATATATATTTAATTTATCGATGATCGGATTATCCATTATAACACACACATAGAATCACACTAGTAGCACCGTTAAGTATATTTTTGTCGCACTGGCCTGTAGAAAGAAGCATTCCTGGATTCATTGTGGGTCTGGTAGAAATAACAAAGCGGATGCTAAGCAAATAAGTAGCAATCCGATAGTAAATGACAATAATTACTAGAAAACTTGCATGAACTGATATAATAAGTGTAATGCGTGTGCATTCAATACGATCTGCGGCGTAATGAGTCACTCGTCGCAGTGCCGGTAAGCGCAAGCGATAAGCTGGGGAACAATGGAAACTAGAACAATAGCGTGGACCCATAGCGAGCCGGACAGCGGTCAAGACTGTGATAATAAACATTTTTAGGGTAGTACTAATAATGTAAAGCGAACAGAAAGTTACAAATAAATTTTCTAATCTAAGAAAACAGCATAAATAGTTTGAATAGTCCATGGAATAATAGAAACAGATTATGTTAGTTTGTTTAAATCACTTTCTTGATTGATGGTGAACACGGGTGAAGTGTCATTTTTCCTAACATGAATTTTACCGTACTTCACCCATACGTAGGCATATCCGTTCTCCTTCGCCAGCGACTTAACCTTATTGAGTAAGATCTTGTACTCCATATTAAGATGGTCGTTTATGTAGATTCGCCGAACGGAGTCCCGGAACCCGATGTCTGGGGCTGCTAATCCTTTACGTGCTCTGGCTGCCGCCACGAAATCTTCTTTGGTGTAACGGTTTATAAAGCTCACCACAATAGCCTTATCTTTAGATCCATGTAGTGGTACTCTGTAAAGATAATTGATCTGTGCTCTTGGAATACTACAGTTGATTTCTTTACCAATGGCCTCGACGACTGAGAATAAATTCTCATCTTTCTTGAGAGGGACTCCTTTGATCTCAACGTTATTCAGTCGAGAACGTTGATCGGCCGCAGAAAGTAGCATCTTTAAGGACGACACATCTTTTTCAAGGCCATCGATAACAAGCTGTACTTGTTCAACTTTAGCTACACGGTTCTCGACCTCTGTAATTTTATCGGAACAGCTATCTAAGCGACTTCCCATAAATTCGCAACTCAACTTGAGCTCCTGCAATTCATCCTTGATGGTCCTCATATCCTGAACGAGTGCTGGTAAAACCGACAACTGACTTTGAATGGTCCTGATTTCTTGGAGAACATCGGCAAGTGAAGCCGGCTCCGACGAGGTGGGGGCCGGTGGGCGAGGTGACGTCGCTCTGCACGAGGAGCACTTCCAGGATGATCTTTTGTCTGTACCCATTTTTCTCCACGAGGTCTCCGACACATGGGCACACCCAAAGTCAAGATGCTTTTTGCAGGAACCACACTGCACTCCATCATTGAATGCGGAATTACACAACGCGCATTTCATTGTAACAGATAAAAGGTTATTGATGTTACGAAAAACTAGAAATATTCCACAATACGTGTCTACGAAACGAGCGTTCGAACGTAACTGATTACCACCAACTGGCAAAGATTTCAATCGTTTAATGTGTTGCACCATTTGATGAGGCATTCTGAGTCACTCACCATACGTGCGCGCATATCACAAAGGTGTTAGTTTGTCCACTTTTGTGGACATACACGTGTGAGCAATAGACTAAAAAATGTCATAAAAACGATGAGTTTTCAATTAGTTCTGCCAGCATCCTGCCATCGAAAAAGTAGGTATTTTGGTTGAAGAACAAAAGACAATTTGCGTTTAAAACGTAGGGGCCGGCCGTCCCGATTAACTAAGTTATACAGTTAACGTGTTAACAATAATGCCGACGCACGCACACTCGTTTTGCCAATATACCAAACTAATTATCACTATATAAAGCGCAATACACGAACGGGCTGCACGAACTTACGCGAAAAAAATAACACACCACGGCTGGCTAACACAGTGTTAGAGATACTGAATTTAATTATGTAAACTTGTCTATGAAAGTAAATATTTTGTATAAGATTCCTTCATATTGATCGACACGGAAATCGGCATGGTGACAGAGTATAGAAATCAAAATTATATTTAGTCCGTCAGTTAGATAATACAAAAATAATAGACACGTATCTTTTGCTTTCACGAATTCATACATGCGCTGGGGCTCCATACGTCATAGTTCTGTACCGACACGTCGGCGCGCAGCAGCGTGTGACTTCACGCATTTTGATTGTATCGCGGTTATTTTTGGATTACGTTAAAGAAAAGATACGTGTCCAATAGATTTTATTAATCTAGACTGCGGACTTACAATTAGCCTATTTATCTCGTAACTTGTACGTGGTGAAAGCCGTAAAGTATTTACCCTTTAAGGCTCAACAAGTCGCGGAGGCAAATTCGTCAGTGGGCGCGGCCTAAATGTATGCTATCTCACCTGACATAGTGTGTGTACCCGCGCGCTAGAATGAAGATTCATTCCTAAAACGACCGCGCAAAAATATGTGAATAGACTTTTAGCACAAGGGTTATTATATTATAGAAAAATATTGTATTCTTTTCAAAATAACATTCATTTAAACTTTTGAATAATTAAACTATGTCGTAACGGCGTTAATTTTTAAGTTTTCTTTCTCCGTATATTATTTAGTTTCGTCCAAAGTTGGGCTAAAATCAGTGTTGAAATACGAAAGTTTAGAAGCTTGTATTTTTGAAATAAATACTTTTATTACGGTTTGGGGTGTATACAAACATAGATTATGACGAGATAAATTGATATAATCCTTAGTGTTGGATGGTCAACGTCTTAACAGTGGAGTAGTTACCCTTCCACGTTTGTATGGAAAGATGGGCGACTCGTTCAGCCTTAAGTAATAAAAATACCGTTTAACAGCGCCGAGAGTCAGCAGCTGAGACGCGAGGTGGAGGAGCAGAGCATGACGGTGGCGGAGCGCACTCGGCTGCTGGAGGAGGAGGCCTACGCCTTGAGGGTTCAGGACTCCAAGAGGGCGCTGGCTACGCAGATCGCTAAGGTAACTGTCTGTCTATCTAATATTATAAAATATTGCCGATAACTTAAGATCAATTGAAGCTCGCGGTTTAATTTGGCTCTTTTTTCAACAACATATTTAAGAAGTGATAGCTCCAAATATAGAAACAGTAACTTTTCAGTTGTGCAAAATTTGCTAAATTAAACCGGGAGCTTCATTCAATTGATCCTAAGTTATCAGAAATATTTTATTAAATAAGTTGCAGGATTATCTACAGAACTTGGCGTCATTTAGATCTTCGAGGGACTCTTTTGGGGACGAAGTCAACAACCTCGACATTCTAAATATTGAACTCCGCTCCCATTTTCACATTTTTGATAGGATATCATTATTACTTTTTTCATTACTTTTTGTAAAGAAGCGCTTGCAAAATTCATGAGGGGAGGCTTAAGTCCAGCAGTGGACGTGCTACGGCCGAGTTGGTGATTTATTCATGACATATCTACTGTATTCTACTAGTCAGGCACTTTCATTTGATACACATGTTGTGAAAGATGATAAAAATGTAATCCGCCATTTTGTGGTAGCGGCCATCTTGGTTTTACAATGATACTGAACATACATAATTGTTTGGTCATCAGAACTAAAGATGTATTCCAAATTATAGATCAAACGGTCTACAGAAATGGTTAAAATTGTTATTATATTGAAAATCCTGTTTGGGTCTTTAGGAAGACCCAAACAAGATTTTCAATTACGAAACCTTAATCTTAAAAATTTGCAGTTCGAGAAAAAAGTGTTTTCTACTAAACCTAACAGATGGATCTGGCAAGCGGAGAAAGCAAGTTTGTTATTAACCACAATTGCTGTCATTGTCAAATAGTGTTTCCTACCAGTAAAAGAAAACTAATATACAAAAAATGTATTTTTTTGAGTTTACAAATAAATAATATTTATTTTCAAATAACGGGTTCACAAACTTTGTTGTTACTAATTGACACTTATAATTAACAATAACAATTCATCATTATATCTGGGTGGTAAAAAGAAGATGGAGAATAACCCTATAAAATATTGTTTCCATTCCACCGGCTATTTTTATCCAGTTCCGTCGCAACTCACAAAGGATTTAAGAAACTAATCTAAACAGACATTGGCAGAATTACGGCAATCAACTCAGCCGTCCAACTCGTCCAAGCCATATCATCATCATTTCAGCCGTAAAACGTCCGCTACTGAACTCAGGCCTCCCTCTTGGATCTCCATGAGTTGCCATACTCGCCACGCCTGCGGGTTGGCGAGCTCAGTACGGAATGTTGATACGCGGAAAGACGCTGCTGCCCATCTTCCGGAGGTATCCCTTAGCAGGCTCTTATTGCATCCACGGGCATGAGAGGAGGGGTAACATTCTACCGCCGGCACCCCACGGCATCCATATCACGTTATGATATGGATGCCGTGGGGTGCCGGCAGTAGAAGAATGTATTGTTATATCTAAATGAACAACAAATATTTATCAACAAATCCGCTAACCTATGTACATATATCTATACAATTAGTAACAAAAACCCTGTCCGATCCAATAAAGGCGTAGTCCTGGTTCAACATACGTACTGGAAAAAAATGTTTTAAAAATGTAACTCATAAAAATCTAAAGTTATTGATTTTTTATTTTTATAATCCATGCAAAATTTAACACAGAATATGGCAAATTTTTATAAGTTGGCAACACTCCACCCGGCGGCAAAATCTTTTTATTTTTACCTATTTTTATTTCAAAGAACACCGCCCTACACTACCGCGTTGTAGCACATTGTAGGTACTATTTCAACTCGCCGCCGACTCTTTGATGTCGCCGACCGACTGGTTGTTTACTTTGTTGGCAGTCTTTCGTGGAGATAGCTTTCGATCGGACGTCCGTACATATCACGCGCTATCGTTTCGCGAACAATGTCGTATTCCAATCAGGAATATTTTATGTTCATGTTAAACAAATAGTTTATAAAAGAGAGTGCGATTCAGAAATCGAAGTCAGAACTCGGATTGTGGCAGCTTTCGACTCACTTAAATCGGACACAAGTGCGCTGCAAAGAGTACGTGCAAATTTAATGAAAAGGTGTCGAATGCGTATTAGTGTTGGAGGTGGACATGTGGAGCACGATCGCGGAAGTATGCAGCAACAGCAAGTGAACGTTTTAATAAACTGATAGGTACCTGCAGTCGGTAAGTACATTGCCAAAAGCACATCACATTTAAAAAAAAGCCCTTATGAGGGCTACATTTAATTCGATTAATAATTGTTTCTTGATAAACAGAATTATTTCTGAAACACAAAATACAGTGTGTCTGAAATCCGGATCACTGCCTACAAAACAATATCAGCTGATACCTACGCATAGGTATGACGTAGCGTAACCTACGCTACGTCATACCTACCTACTTCTTTCTCTTCTCTTTCGTTATAAAGTTTGTTTGGCGGCACGCGACAAAGCGGGTTCATGACACCAGTGCTCAGGCGGCTTCTTTGACAAAAATCTGTAGGTAACTAACTGTAGGTAGTACACGTGAACTTTCACTTTAAGGTCAGCGATCAGTGTTGTCGTTGATCAGTTTTTATTTTTTATTTTAATTTAATTAAATTCACTGGGGTAAAATAATCATCTCAAATCCATTAAATGCTTACGTATATGTGTACGCGGTACGATGCCGAATAATACTCTTAAGGATCGGACAGGGTTTTTGTTACATGCTGTATAAATGCGCTTATTGATACACCACACCTTAGTCATAATTGATAAGCTAATTTAATGCACATAGTAATACGTATTCGCGTAATGTAAATTACGTATAAAGGTTTCAGTTTCTGCATAAAAGTGTTTTGTGCCAAAAGGTTCGTGCTCAGCTATAGTTGCATCTAAGATAAAAGATGCAACGCTGGTGTTCTGAGTGTCTAATGTATCGCTGTCCTCCGCATGTCTAATGTGTCGTTGTCCTCCGCATGTCTAATGTATCGTTGTCCTCCGCATGTCTAATGTATCGCTGTCCTCCGCATGTCTAATGTGTCGTTGTCCTCCGCATGTCTAATGTATCGTTGTCCTCCGCATGTCTAATGTATCGTTGTCCTCCGCATGTCTAATGTATCGCTGTCCTCCGCATGTCTAATGTGTCGTTGTCCTCCGCATGTCTAATGTATCGTTGTCCTCCGCATGTCTAATGTATCGCTGTCCTCCGCATGTCTAATGTGTCGTTGTCCTCGGCATGTCTAATGTGTCGTTGTCCTCGGCATGTCTAATGTATCGTTGTCCTCCGCATGTCTAATGTATCGCTGTCCTCCGCATGTCTAATGTGTCGTTGTCCTCGGCATGTCTAATGTATCGTTGTCCTCCGCATGTCTAATGTGTCGTTGTCCTCGGCATGTCTAATGTATCGTTGTCCTCCGCATGTCTAATGTATCGCTGTCCTCCGCATGTCTAATGTATCGTTGTCCTCCGCATGTCTAATGTATCGTTGTCCTCCGCATGTCTAATGTATCGCTGTCCTCCGCATGTCTAATGTGTCGTTGTCCTCCGCATGTCTAATGTATCGTTGTCCTCCGCATGTCTAATGTATCGCTGTCCTCCGCATGTCTAATGTGTCGTTGTCCTCGGCATGTCTAATGTGTCGTTGTCCTCGGCATGTCTAATGTATCGTTGTCCTCCGCATGTCTAATGTATCGCTGTCCTCCGCATGTCTAATGTGTCGTTGTCCTCGGCATGTCTAATGTGTCGTTGTCCTCGGCATGTCTAATGTATCGTTGTCCTCCGCATGTCTAATGTATCGCTGTCCTCCGCATGTCTAATGTGTCGTTGTCCTCGGCATGTCTAATGTATCGTTGTCCTCCGCATGTCTAATGTATCGTTGTCCTCCGCATGTCTAATGTATCGTTGTCCTCCGCATGTCTAATGTATCGTTGTCCTCCGCATGTCTAATGTATCGTTGTCCTCCGCATGTCTAATGTATCGTTGTCCTCGGCATGTCTAATGTATCGTTGTCCTCCGCATGTCTAATGTATCGCTGTCCTCCGCATGTCTAATGTGTCGTTGTCCTCGGCATGTCTAATGTGTCGTTGTCCTCGGCATGTCTAATGTATCGTTGTCCTCCGCATGTCTAATGTATCGCTGTCCTCCGCATGTCTAATGTATCGTTGTCCTCCGCATGTCTAATGTGTCGTTGTTCTCCGCATGTCTAATGTGTCGTTGTCCTCCGCAGATGGTGGTGAGCAAGGAGACGGAGCTGGGCCTCTGGCAGAAGAAGTGCCTGGACAGCTGCGTGGAGTACAAGCAGGGGCTCATCCACCTCTCCGCGCAGTTCCCGCACCTCGCCGCGCTCGCCGTCGACGAGAAGTAACCCCTCATTCTACCAAATATTATTAGTTTGTCCCACTGCAGGGCAAGGGCGTCCGTTCCCTTCTCCCACTCTCGCGACATAACGCTGTGCCAGGCCGCGTGCTCAGGTGAGTGTCCAGCTCGTCCCGCCATCTTCCGGGTCCGCGCGGCCGACATGCGTTTTGGGTCCACTCTGTGGTTATATTCGCCCCGGGGAAATTTAAAATTGTTTCAAACTTATAAATGCAATTCCTGAAAGCAGTAATATTATGCATTATTCCAGAGAGCTGATGGAATCCGAGTGCGCCAACTACGTCAGCGCGGCCGTGGCGGCGCTACGCGACGTGGCGAGTCGTCTGCAGGACGCGCGAGCCTCGCACGCGCGCTCCAAGGGCGCGCTCGCCAGGAAACGAGCCGCGCTACTGGTATGTACTTGTATTGAGAGGTGGCAACATTCTCCTCTCTTGTGAGTCGTCTGCATGACGCGCGCTCCAAGGGCGCGCTCGCCAGGAAACGAGCCGCGCTACTGGTATGTACTTGTATTGAGAGGTGGCAACATTCTCCTCTCTTGTGAGTCGTCTGCATGACGCGCGCTCCAAGGGCGCGCTCGCCAGGAAACGAGCCGCGCTACTGGTATGTACTTGTATTGAGAGGTGGCAACATTCTCCTCTCTTGTGAGTCGTCTGCAGGACGCGCGAGCCTCGCACGCGCGCTCCAAGGGCGCGCTCGCCAGGAAACGAGCCGCGCTACTGGTATGTACTTGTATTGAGAGGTGGCAACATTCTCCTCTCTTGCCCGTGGATGCAGTAAGAATCTGCCAAGGAAGCCTCTGTTGCTCCGGAAGATGGGCATCAAATCATAAAAAAGTTATCTGAATTAAATCATGCTCTTTATTCAATTGTAATGTGTCTTGTTCTTTGTTTGTGAATTGACTATTCTATGCTTTTTGCTCTGTTATAAACACTTTTTACTTTGACTTTTGACAACAACTCCTTCCAGGACGAGACCCGCACCAAGATAACGGAGATTAAAGCGGCCATCAAGCGCGAGCAGCAGTCGCTGGAGTCCGAGGCCGGCAGGGAAGCCTCCGAGGCGGCCGCCTGGAGCGCGCAGCTAGCCGACACGAGGGTCAAGCTGGATGCGCTGGCGGCCGAGCAGCGGAACTACGAGAGCATCGACCAGCAGCTAGAATTCTGGGAGAAGCAGGAACAAGCGTGAGTACTTCAACATTCATCATTTCAGCCATAAAACGTCCACTAATTAACAAAGGCCTCCCTCATGGGTCTCCATGAGGGGTAGTTGCCATACTCACCACGCTTGGCAGGCGGGTTGGCGAGCGCAGTATGGGAAGTATCCCTTAGCAGGCTCTTACTGCATCCACGGGCATGAGAGGAGGGGCAACATTCTACTGCCGGCGCCCCACGGCTATCGACTTCAACATAACATTCTTGCTGGATAAGGGCTACCCAGACTCAATCTGGTATCCATGGATCATTTTCGTTTAAGTTCGTGAAATTTAGCTTATCGCTGCGACAGCTCTTATCGAAATCCCGCCCATCAAGTGTCGTACTTTATGGGGATTACATGAATAGTGAATTGCGATGCTGATAAGTCATCGTAACTAACTTATACCGGCATATTTTCAATATGGTCCTAATCGTGTCACTTGGCATCCGTCGCAGCGATCAAGCTTTACAAACTATAGATTCAAAGTCCGTCAGTTAAAATGACCGCTACTTGCAGGTGGCGTTCGAAACTGGCCGCTATGCGCGAGTACATAGAGTCGCAGCGCGCGGAGGCGGCGCGCCTGCTGGCGGCGGCCTGCGCCCGGCGCGCGCGGCTCGTGCTGGACGCTGTGTGTGTGGTGAACGAACAGTTGGATAAATGCTGAGCTAGCCATCATATTGGCTTTAGAGATATGTTACGGAAAAATAACTTGCTCGGCTCAAAGATTTAAATCGTTAGATACGACCTTACCGTAATGAGACCGCACCGTCTTGTTTTCACACGAATTGAGTGAACCCCTAAACAACTTGATTGCACAATAAATGGTAAAATAAAACAATTTGTTTTGTAAAAACGGGAATTACTCACGTAGTATTGTAACGTCGAAGATTATTCCGACACGTTTCGATTTTTCAAGAAAATCATGGGATTGAATGCCCATGCGCGCGTGGGGCCGACACGACACTCACCGTTTCACCGTTCCCGTTTTTACAAAACGAATAGTATATCTCATGTTAACTTTGAAAGGGAAATAACAGTTTGCTTCATTGGCAAAACCAGTGTGCGTGCGTCGGCATTATTGTTAACACACGTAAAGATGCCACAGTTTTTGTTGTCAGGGCACATCTAACGATATAAATCTTTGGCTCAGCTATGCTATTTACTGCATAAAATAATAATATAATATTATGCTGAGTGGTACATAATCAATCTGTGCCAATGTTAACTTTAGGTTTTAATATAATTAATGGGATCAGGCGTTACTTTACGGAAATCCATGACACTAAAATCAATGAAAATATTTAGTTAAATAATAAATAAATAATATTTAGTTAATTCCGCTTATGCTGAGATGCAGGAGCACCGCCCTCCCGCCCGCTAATTATGCACATGCAGGGAGAACTAGTTTGTCAGTGCAGCATGCATACCCAAACACGTGTTTCGCCTCTCCGCGAGGCATCATCAGCCTCGCGGAGCCTCGGCGGCTGGAACGAAAGTGAATACATTTTTTTTTCGAAATGATTATTATACGTTGTTGACTGCAGATGGCCATGACAACGTTACCGGACTATGGCGAGCGCAGAGGGCGCCGCAAAAGTTATGTTGGGGTAACAATCGCACAACAAGGGCACCACTTAGGTTCGAACCACAGCTTGGACTGTTGCCAGATTTTTATGTGTAATTAATGATGGTTAACGTCCAGGTGCAAAACTGCATCTTAAGACGGAAGAGTGTAATCTTCGGCCTCGCCGGCGAGACCGGTTATTAAATGTGTGCCTAGCAGCTAGAGTAGGACGGGTCGACGTCACCTCCGGGTTAGCGGCGGTGAGCTCGTCAACGGGCAAGCCGAGAACGTGTCTCGGTCGACGGAGGAAATAACTCGTGGGCAATGGCTCTATCGGGTAGTCGGAGGGTAATCCCGAGATTAACGGATTGGGGTGTTCCGCCGCCACTTCATAAAAACGCTTTGAAGCAGTTTTAATAAAGTGTTCGATGGACTCGAGTTAGAGATCTCGGTGGAGGTCTTCATTGCGCATGTACTATTTTGGATTACGCATGTACTACGCAAGAAGTTATTTTGGATTACCTGAAGGGATACAGTGCCGGCTGCTCCGCCGTTGCGCTGCGCGGGGGTGCTTTGGTGCGGGGGAGGGACGTCTGTGTCTGTAGAAGGTAAGGTCGCTAGTCTTACCTTCTTCTTCCTCCGCTTGGGTAAGGGCTTCGACCGCGCTGTGGGGTCGTTTGCCGGGGCCATGAGGGAGCCACCGTGCTCCGTCTGTGATGGTTGAGCCACAGTGTTGAGCTGTGGCTGCTGCGGTCTGGCTGGTGGCTTGTCACGGCCTCCCCTGGGTGTGGTGTAGGCGGTCGTGCCCGCCTTCCTGTTGCGGGCCTCCCGTTTGTATGTTGGGCAGCTGGTCCTGTTGGCCGTCTGAGGGCCGTTGCAGTTTGCACACCTGGGCGGGTCTTCTCTGCTTTTTGGGCAGTCGCCTGCGTAATGCGGTCCACCGCAACGGACGCAGGCGAGGGGGCGATGACAATGATGGCTGGAGTGGCGGAACCCTTGACAGCGATGACACTGCGCGGGGCCCCGCTTACCTCTCCAGCTCTCAATCACCTCGTAGATCGCCGGCAGGAGGTTTGGGGTCGGCTTGAAGACGCGCAGGAAGATGCATCCGGGGCGGCCCTTGCTTGCCCGGATCGGTTTCACGAGCTCCGCCTCGAAGCCCATTGAACGGAAGTCCAGCGCTATCTCCGCTGGTGGGGTGTCGGCTGGGATGCCACGGATGGCGACCTTCATCTGGCGCTCCTCGGGTCGGGAGTAGGAGAACCAGCTGAGTGGCTCCTCCAACTCCGTGAGGTATTCTTGGATGGCGCGGTACTCCGCAGCCGACTCCGGGGAAAATCTGACGCCCTTGCCGTAGGGCCTGGCGTTGGGTGTATAGCCTAAAAGGCCTTTGATGGCCTTAAAATGCCGTGGCCAGTTCGGCATCTGCTCCACGACAAGGGGTGGATAGCGGGACTTCTTTGAGGGCTGGGCTGGCTCGACCGACGTACCTGGGCAAGTAGGTTCCGGGGCACGGGGGATCCTGCATCACCTCGGGAGGCGTCTGCGCCCGCGGGCTGCTCCTCTGCGGGATACTTCTTCTGGAGAGGGAGGTGCGCTCTCTTTCTCCGAGCTGGTGGTGTCGAGCAGCGGCGAACGTCCTCCAAGGACGACCAGCCGCGATCGACTGTTGCGGTCCGATGCACTTTGTCGCCGCTGGGTTCTGGGTGCTTTGGCATGTTGCCGAGGATCGTATGCCGACGCGCGATCTTTTGGTAGACGGCCGGGGTCCGGGGGACTCCATCGTCCACCATCGTCTTCCTTCTCCATGGCCTTCTGCGCACCTCTCCGACACTTTCACGAGAAACTCGCGAAGCGCGATCGGCCGAGGGGCCGAACTCGACAGACGTATTCGAAGAATGCACTGCCGAGATCGATAGGGGGGGGGGGGGTCTCACAGAAAGAGGCCACCGCCTTCCACGCCGTCTCATCTGCCAGCATAGCCGCAACTACGCTGGGCAGAGAGAGATCCTGCCCGATCCTGAGGGCCAGATTCCGCCTTTCCACGCACCACGCCGAGCAATCCTCGAGCGTGTGCTGGGCGGAATCATGGCCCCACCCACAATGGTGGCATTGCGGTGTCGGTTCGCGTCCGATCCTACTCAGGTACTCACCGAAGCAACCATGCCCGGTGAGTACCTGAGTAAGTCGATAGGTGACGTTACCACCCTCCCTCCCTAGCCAGGCTTCGAAGCTAGGCAGAACAGCGTCGACGGTGCGTTGGCGCGAGCTCCTCGGCTCTTCGAGCCGCTCGCGCCACTTCCCAAGCGCACGTCGACGCTCCTCTTGCCGCACTTCAGCTGGCGCAGCCCCACCCTCGCCCTCCTGCCGGAGACGAACGTACACTCGTGCGTCCATCTCCGCCAGGAGGTCGAGCGGCGGGAGCCGCGCCAATAATGTCGCCGCCTCATGCGAAATCGTGCGGTAACCGCGAACGATTCTGATGGCAATAGAACGCTGCAGGCTACTAAACATAGCCCTGCAGCGCCAACACCCGTCAGTCTTTTGGACCAGACGGGCGCTCCGTAGAGTGCCATCGACCGCACGACGCCCGCATAAAGGCGGCGAACGCCCTCCCTTGGTCCCCCGAGATTGGGTAGCAGTCTGTGCAAAGCACCCACTACCCTCTGGATCCGGGGGACGGAGCGGCTGAAGTGCTCTTCGAAGCCCCAGCGACTGTCCAAGGTGAGGCCCAAGTACTTAAGGTACGGCCCCACCTGGACGTCAACGTCACCTACGCGAACCGACAAGCTGGGTGGTTCCCTTCCCCTCGGGAACTTGTGGAACCATAGCGCCTCGGTCTTATGAGGCGCTATCCGAAGACTCAGCTCGTGGATTTTATCCACGACGCATGCCACCCCAAGCTCGGCGAGCCCTTTGGTCCTCTCGAAGGAGTCCCCGCCGGCGAACACTAAAGTGTCGTCTGCATAGCAGACAACGTGTACGCCGGCGGGGAGTTCAACACGCAGAACCGCGTCATATGCGAGGTTCCAAAGGAGTGGTCCTAAGACAGACCCCTGTGGAACCCCACAGCTGACCTCCCTCCGCAGTGTAGTACCGTCCCTGCCCACATACTGCACACATCTGTCGCGAAGGTAGGACCCAACTAGGCGCTGCAGGTAGAGAGGCACTCCGTGATACACGAGCGCCTCCCTGATCGCCCTCCAAGGCAGGGAGTTGAAGGCATTAACGATGTCCAAGGACACCGCCAACGCCCTCCCGCCTCGGGACACCACCTGGTCCGACAGTGTACGGACACGAAGAATCGCGTCCACTGTCGAACGCGCCCGTCGGAAACCGTACTGGTCATCCGACAGGTTGGGACCTACCCGCGAGAGATGAGTGCATAGACGGGCGGCAATTATTCTTTCGAACAATTTGCCGGCCTCGTCCAGCAGGCAAATGGGACGGTACGCAGAGGGAGAGTCCGCGGCTCTGCCTTCCTTCTTCAAGAGGACCAATCTAGCCTCTTTCCACCCTGTGGGGAACACACCAGAATGGAGGCAGCTGTCAAACAACCGCCTCATTCTGTCCCCCAGCCCCGCGGATAGAGCCAGCACCCAAGCCCGACCTGGAATCCCGTCGGGCCCGGGCGCTGTGTTACGGGCCTTGAGGCGCTTAACGGCTCGGTCCAACTCCTGTTCAGACACCCCCAAGTCGTCAGACCAATCAGGGTCTGGCGACGTGGGGGTTGAGGGACTGGACTGATCCTGGACCGCTGGGAAGAGGTTATCAACTACCCTCTCCACCAGCACCAGGTCCAGGGTTTCCGTCAACGGAGGGACCCACGGTCTGAGTTTGCCCAGTACCATACGGTACGGGCGCCCCCATGGATCCCTATTCAGTCCCTCCAGGAGTTCGCTCCAAGACCGAGCCTTGGCGTCGCCAATGGCGACTTGGAGCGCCTTGGTAGCGCCTCTATAGGCCGCGTAAGCTCTATCCGTCTCCTCGGCTGTGGCTCGCCTTCTTCTTCGGGTCCTTTGGTACTGGCGTCGGGCGCGCAGGCATGCATCTCGCAGCCGCGCGATCTCCTCCGACCACCAGTACACCGCCCGGCGCTTGGTTGACCCGGCCCGGGGCATCGATACGTCGCAAATCGACGTCATCGTGCCCCGGAACCAGGTCGCCTCCCTCTCAGGATCGGGCAGATCCTCGGCGTGGCTCTCCGGCCAGGCCGCGACAATGGCGGCGGCTTCTAACAGATCCCTGTTAAGCCGCTTGAGGGCCCATCGTCGCGGCGGGCTGCTACTGCGGCGGGACATACGGCTTGGAGGGCGGAGGGCCACCTCGAAAACTATGTGGCGATGGTCGGATAATGTGACCATCTCCTCCGCAACTCTCCATCCGGACACCATGTGTGTGGCAGAAGGAGTCGACCATGATAAATCCACGATCGACTCCCCCTGCCACCGCACACAGGTTTAACAACCGGAGGTCATGTCCCGCCGCCCATCCTGAGATGGTGACTCCCCTAGGGTCATCTCGGGGACTCCCCCACTCACGCGAGTGAGCGTTGAAGTCGCCCAAGACGAGCACGGGACGGGGTAGGCATCTGCGAATACAGTTACCTACCCCGTCCAAGTACGCCTCGTAAGCGGCGAGGGTACAGTTAGGGGAGACGTAGCATGCAACAACGGCTATGCGACCCCACTCTGTCGCGACGAAGCCCTGTCCCTTTTCAATAAGGGCACAGGGGGGGTCGCCTTCGCCTCCGCCCCAGTAGACAGCTGCCAAGCCCTGCTCGTCCCCGAACCATCTGGGATGGTCCGGGATCCGATAGGGCTCCGCAACTACGGCAAGTGCAATTGACCACTGTGCGAGGGTTTGCATGAGCAAGTCTTGCGCACCCCGGCAGTGGTTCAAATTGCACTGGAGGACTCTTAATGGGTTGTGGTCCATTAAGAGGCCTCCATGGCGTCCTGGGGCGGGCTTGGACCCGACTGTCCGACTGCCTCCGCGGGAGCCGAGCGCCTTCCGGTGTCTGGAGTTGGGAGGGTAGACTTCCTCCCACCCTTGGCCTTCTTAGGAGGGGAGCACCTCTTACTTCCCATCCTGTGATCGGCCTTGCAGCCCAAATCAGAGCACAGCGGACATTTGTGCTGGCGCGTGCAACCGCTAGCCCGATGACCGGGCTCGCCACACGCGTAGCACAGCGCACTCCGGTCCACTGGGCTCTGGCATAGGCTGCGTACATGCCCGTACTCCAGACACCGGAAGCACTGGAGTGGCCGCGAGGTCAGAAAGTCAACCCTGGCCAACGCCCATCCGACGACGACGTGCCCCGCCTCAACTATCTTGCGTAAGCAAGCCAGTGGGCAACGGACCCATACCGTGCCCAGGGCCCTGGGCGAGCGACGTATGTCACCCACCCGCACGTCGTCGACGGAGCACTCCGATTGCGGCCACCGCTGCCGCCACCTCACCCGGCGTAACGCTGTCGTCGAGGTCCTTCAGTCTCAACTACCCCGTCTTAACGGGACGAGTGATTCTGACTTGAAGGTCCTCGAGGGCAGCGCGCAAGCGTTCGGCCAGTGCGTCAGCCTTTGGAGAGCAGTCGGGCCCAGATATCTCCATTAAAAGACCCCCCGTTATGGCCCGTCTGGTGCGGACCGCTTCCACGCCGACATCTGCCAACTTAATCCGGGCCTTGGCGGCGGACATGACCGCGGCATAGGTGACGTCTGATCCCTCCGGGATGGTCACCGTTACCGCCGCGGATTTTGGCAGCCGCGTTGGCTTCGGGGGTACAGGCCCACGCTTCGGTTTGGCCTTAGCGTTAGCCGCAGGACGAGGTGCAGGAGCAGCCTTAAAGCGGCCGGCGGCAGGTCCTGCCTTTATGCGCTGCGCAGGTGCCTTAGAGGCCTTTCTGCCAACCACTTTGTTCCAGGCCTCCGGCGCAGCCGCTTCGGACACTTCCGCAGACCTAGTCTGTGACGGAGGCATGGATGCCATAGTTCCTGAAGGCGGTCGCGCTTTTCCTTTCCCCTTCCTCTTTCTTTTCGATGGGCCAGGAGAAAAGGGAGCTGGACCACTCATGGACGGACCCGGTGCCGGCTTGGCCAGTGATGAAGCCGCCAGTTTGCGATCCATGAGGGCGCCAATCCGCTCCATGAGCCGGCACTCCCAGTCTTCCTGCCTTTCGGCGACAGGTGGTGGCGTCGCTGGTTTAGCCACCTCTGCCGCACTGGCCTAGGTCTGGTTATTCATGACTACCATCAACAGCTCGACCTTTGCGGTGAGGGCGCTCATTTCAGCTCGCAGGTCGGCGTTTTCTTTTTCCAGCCGCTCAACATTGGCGTCCGCAGACGTCCTATGGAGCAGCGCCAAGGACGCCGCCTGTACCTTCCTTACTGCCAATCGGAGACCGCGGATGTAATCGCCCTTCAGGTTCTTAGACCTGTCGGCGATTTTCTCCACGGTCTCCAATTGAAAGTTTATGGCGACCAACTGATCAGTTGGCTGCGCCTGCATTTCCGCCTCCAAATCTGCTGCCTTTGGCAGCGTCGTTTATGCCCTTGTGTCGCTGGGCGGAACCGATGGGTCAAAGACCTCATCCTCTATTGTTCCGGGTCCTCTGTCCTTCAGGAAAGAGGCGCGTTTTGGAGCCTTCGGGTTTGATGCGTCCTCCTCTGATTTTCGCCCCCTTTTCCTGGTTCTTCGAGAACTCGAAGCACATGAAGCGAAAGAGGAAGCGAGAGAAGAGACGGACATTACAGAACAGTCCGACTCCCCCTCCGCCTCACTCTCAACAACAGAAACGCCTCTTCGCGAGACCGCCCTCGGTTTCACGAAAAAGCCAACGTCTTCCTTTTCTACCGGCGTCGCCCGCACGTCCATGCACGTCCTCAATATAGGCGAGATCGAGCGTGCCCGACAACCTCCGTCTTTCGACGTCGTTCGCACGCCCCCGCCCACAGGCGTAGGCGTGCGAACACGACTCTCTTCTACATCATCCGACATCGTCTGCACGCTCGCGTCTGCATCAGACTCGAGCGTGCAGGCATGCCTCACCTCAACATCCGCCCTCCGCGTAGAAACGCGAGAAGGTCCCCTAACGTCATGGCTGTTTGTGCCCCCCACGTATACGATGGGGCAAGACACGGACGAATCCGTGTCGTGGGATTCCCCGTTTCCGTTTTTAATTTTTTTGTTTTTGCTCGTTTAGGGGCGAGCTCCCCCGGTTGGTGCCCTAGCGGCCGGGTTCCCCCCGACCATACCCTGCGAGCGAGTCAAGACGTGTACCGCTAACACAGCACGCGTCCAGGCTTGCTCCCAGGATACTCCCCTCGGCGAGCACCAAAACCTTGAGATTTGGCACCTCCCTCCTCAACTACAAGGTAGCTTCCTACCCTGGCCCCGCCTCGGTCGCATTTCAATCCCGAACGGGATCGAGTCGCGGCAGAGGCGGGGCCGGCCTCATCCACTGCCTTCTCTGCTAATCAGAGGAGTGCTTGGAGAGGCACCTTCCGAAATAAAAACTTATAGACATAAAAAATAATAAATAAATATAATAAACAAATAATAAAATAAACTTAATAATATAAATGAATAAACCTAAATATATTTAATATACCCCATACTCCCCCCCAGAGTTTGGTCCGCGCTGGCATATCGACAACCACCACTTGGAGGTTGTCGATACGCCAGGACCCCCTATCCGCCACCCGGGGACGCGCCACGTCGGAGCCCACCTCTCCGCCCACTGGGACAACCCAGCAGGTCCGTGGACCAGTAGGTACACCTATAATAAGCGGGCTAGAGGGCGGTGCTCATGCATCTCAGCATAAGCGGAATTAAAACTAAATATTTTCATTGCATTTTATTTTTTAGGTTTTAATTTAATGTTAGAAATATTGTTATTTCGAACTTCAATAAAGATTGGTTTAAATAAAGTTTCATATCTTATCTTAAAAACTTTAATATAACGAAATGAAAAATGTGCGGGTTCAATTTGCCAAAAGTTGTTCAAAAATTATATTTTTAACACCCAAAAAAAACTTCTAAATAAAATAGGTTATAAACAATGGGGTACTGAGGTAACAAAGATTACTGAGGTAACGAAGAACGGAACACTTGAGAATCTCCTTTTTTGAAGTTTGTTAAATATTGTGTGAACTGTTTGCTAACGGTGAAGTATGTCTACCGATGTTAACGTTTTCTCAAAATCAATTATTATATTATTAAGGACTAGCTTTTACCCGCCGCTTCGCTTGCGTAGCATTTTTAGGACAAAATTAAAATTTTTAATAAAAAAAATTATACAAAATTGTTCACGTCATATTTATCTTTGGTAATTAAATTTTGGAACATAAAATAGCCTTTGTGTTATTCCTAGGTCCACATCTATACCTAGGCAAAATTTCATCTTAATCCGTTGGGTAGGTTTTGCGTGAAGAGGTAACAAACCTCCATACATCCATACAAACAAAGTTTCTGATTTATAATATTAGTGAGATAATGTAAACTACCTCAGATGTTGAGGTATGTTGTGGTCTGTGGTGAAGCGCTGAAGGCTGTAAATATGTTTTTATACTAAGAAGTTATACTAATAAACTTTAATAAGTAAAGATTATATTATTGCGTTTACCTCCTCTAGAAATCTGAATAGAAGTATCTGGTGAAGCACTGAAGGCTGAAAATGTGTTTTTGTACTAAGAAGTTACATTAATAAACTTTAATAAGTAAAGATTATTTTATTGCATTTACCTCCTCTAGAAATTAACAGAAAACATTCCTCCCTGGGCAATAATGATGCGTTTTCAATGTGAATAAAAGGTCAAAAATAGTTTTGCTGAATCTATTGTCAGTTTTAGTTGATTGTTGATAAACACAATTGCTAGCTCCCTCTATTAGGTTCAGTAAGAAATATGTTTTTTGGCTCAATATTTTTTTATTAATCTTGTGTTTTCTCATTCATAAAGTAGTGTGGTATCGTGCGGTAAATACATTACATTAGTACAAAATTACCTTTTAGGTCAAGTTCTGGCCAATTGTAAAAGAATTTGGCTAAGTTTAGGTTTAAATCATAATTGAAATAAGTTCTTTTTTTACACTACTAAATTTGCAATGTCAATTCACTAAGCACATGATCAACGCTGCACTGCAATGCGCCCGTCACCCTGAGACAGAGTTGTAAGGTCTCATGTGTTGTGTACGCACATAGTTGCATATCTAGTAAGTAGGTACCTATAGGAATAGATCTGCAATGCTTTATAATCTCTGTGTGAACCCCGAATAAACCAGTTAGCTGTCAGCCACCGCGTTGTTATTTACTCCCTATAATACACGACATTTGGCGAAGAGGAGGTCAAAAATGGCGGACCCAACGCGTGCCATCGGAAATATTAAAGAGTTTATTCCTAGTTCTGATACTTGGAGTAGTTACATAAAACGAGTGCGAGCATTCTTTTTAGTGAACGAAATTAAAATCAGTGTTCAAAATGCATACCTTATCACATTGGTTGGAAATGAAACGTACGAGCTCATGACAATTTTGTGCAGCCCCAAAGAACCAGAAAGCTTATCCTTTGAACAACTGGTTACCATTGTCGAGGATCATTTGAACCCAAAATCAAGCGTCATGGCGGAGAGAATGAAGTTACGAGCATGTTTACAGAATCAAGAGGAAACCGTCAATGAATACTTGCTACGATTAAAGAAATTAGCCATGACGTGTAAATTCAAAGGGCAAGAATCTTTAGAAGAAAACTTGAGGGATCAATTTACATACGGATTGAAAAGTGAAAAATATAGGCAACGATTATTAACGGAGCGGGAACTCAGTTTCAACAGAGCGGTGTCATTAGCCACGTCGCTGGAGGCGGCGGAAATTGAGGCTAAGCTGGGCGGCGGTAACGGGAACGCTGGAGGAACATCTCACGGCGGAGTATTTGCAGTAGGGTCCGGCAGCGGCAGCGTCGGCAGCGCGCGCGGCGGCCGAGCGAGCCAGCAGCGCGGAGGTAGGGGCGGCAGCCGCTACGGAGGCGCCAGCGGCAGCGGAGGCGAGCGGTGTTATCGGTGCGGATCGCGGCAGCATTCGTCAGAGAAATGCCCGCATAAAAGTGCGAGCTGTTATACGTGCAATAAAGTGGGCCACATAAGCCATATGTGCCGTAATAAAAAAAATAGCGCGAAGCTTTTTCAAGTGGAGTGTAGTGATTCGGAAGGAGATACAGGTTCGCCAACCCTGTATCGCTTGGAGGCCACGGAGGAATCCGACGGCCCGTGGTACTGTAAGTTGGAAGTGGAAGGTGTTAGTCTAGACATGCAAGTCGACAGCGGTTCCTCGGTAAGCGCTATTTCTAAGAAAACTTACGACAAATTATATCAAGGTAGACCGTTGATTCAGTCAGACAAAGTTTTAACCGTGTATAGCGGTGAAAAAATTAAACCTGTGGGCACTATGCCAGTCAATGTGATCAATAACGGTCAGCTGTTTACCTCAAAACTGTATGTCATTGATAACGGTGATTGTCCTCCCATACTAGGCAGAAAATGGATGCGCGAACTTAAAATATCGTTGCCTATCGTAGCACATGTTTCATGTAGTGATAACCAGACAGTGCTAAATGACATTATGAGAAAGTATTAAGATGTATTCGAGCCGGGTATGGGGACGTTCAACCGCGGTACCATTAGCTTGCAAGTGTGTGAGGGCGCGGTCCCTGTGTGGCGGCGCGCGCGCGTGGTGCCGCACGCGCTGCGGCCGGCCGTCGACGCGGAGCTCCAGCGGCTGCAGGCTGAAGGGATCATTAGTCCAGTGGAGGACGTGGGCGGCTGGGGGACGCCCATTGTGCCGGTAAAAATGCAATCGGGCTCTATTAGAATCTGTGGCGATTTCAAGGTTACCGTGAATCCCGTTTTAAACGATGACAAATATCCTCTTCCGCGGATAGAAGATGTTTTTGCGGCCCTAAGAGGGGGAAAAACTTTTAGCAAGATAGATTTAAAAAGCGCCTATCAACAATTTATTTTAGACGATGATTCAAAAAAGTTATGTACCATTGTAACGCATAAGGGGAACTTTGTCTATAATAGGTTACCTTTTGGAATTAAAACCGCTGCGAATAAATTCCAAAGAATCATGGATTCATTATTTAAATTGGATCACGTAACTGTGTTTGTCGATGATTTAATAATTACAGGGGAGAATAGGGAAAAACATATCGAAAACTTAAATAAAGTTTTTCAAATATTAAATGATTGTGGGTTAAGAATTAGTGGGGAGAAGTGTTGCTTTTTCCAGAACCGTGTATTATATTTAGGCCACGTGATAGATGCTGAAGGGTTACATACAGAGACAAAAAAAGTAGATGCTGTCCTCATGGCAGAACGCCCTAGTGATGTCAGCGAGTTAAGGGCTTTCCTGGGTCTCATAAATTATTATTCAAAGTTTGTCAATAATTTCAGCACAATAATTGCACCTCTATATGCACTATTAAAAAAGAATGCGGCATGGCTATGGACTGACGAATGTGAGAATGCATTTTTAAATGTTAAAGAAACCCTTAAAAGTTCAGAGGTATTAATACATTTTAACCCCGATCTCCCCTTGGTGTTATCTTGCGACGCCTCCCCGCGCGGGGTGGGCGCGTGGCTCGGCCACGAGATGCCTGATGGGCAAGTACGGGCAGTCATGCATGCGAGTCGCATACTATCAACGGCTGAACAAAATTATAGTCAAATATGTAGGGAAGGTTTAGCTATAATTTTCGGTGTACAACGTTTTCATGAATATGTTTATGGTCGAAACTTCATTTTAGTTAGCGATTGTAAACCTTTATGTTCAATATTCGGCCCGAAAACAGGAATTCCATTAATGATGGCAGGCAGGTTACAGCGCTAGTCAATAATTTTGAGTGAGTACAATTACACAATTAAATGCATTAAATCAAAAGACAACAGTCTTGCGGATTGTTTGTCAAGGTCTGCGAAAATAACATGCGATAAAAAAGTAAAACAAATGAGTCATAGAAGCGGAGAGAATTTAAGTGAAGAATTAAATATTAACTTCATTGATGCGATAAAACCTGTAAATTATAAAGAAGTTGTTGAAGCAACAAAAAAAGACACAGTTTTAAGCAAAGTGTTTGGTTATGTTTTACATGGTTGGCCAGAAACTTTAGACACGTCTAATGAATGCATAGATTTTTATAATAGAAGGAATTTTATTACTTCCGAGCACGGTTGTCTATTGTTCGGGTATCGGGTAATTATACCGAAATGCTTACGAGGCTCGATCTTATTTCAGTTGCATAGTAGTCATTTAGGTATAGTTAAAACGAAGTCATTAGCGCGTACTTACATTTATTGGCCGAACATAGATAAAGATATTGAGTTGATGTGTAAATCGTGTGAGGTATGTGCAAAAGTGAGAGACGATCCTGTAAAAAGCACTTTAATACCATGGCCGTGGCCTACCAAACCATGGTATAGATTACATATGGATCATTTGGGTCCACTCGCTAATAGTTATTACCTAATCATAATTGATGCACATTCTAAATGGATAGAAGCATGCAAGGTAAATTCAATAAACGCGGAGACAACTATTAAACATCTACGAGAAATATTTGCCCGATTCGGGATTCCAAATGAAATCGTTACAGATAATGGACCTGCATTCGTTAGTGAAAAATTTTCGGAATTTGTAATAAAAAATGGTATTTGTCACAGATTAATCGCGCCTAGGCATGCTAGAAGCAATGGTGCCGCGGAAAAAGCCGTAGGGTTAGTCAAAAAATGTTTACATAAAGCTGCGCATGAGAGGATCGCTGTCGACATAGCATTAAGCAGGTTTTTATTGCATTATCGCAATTCAATACAAAGTACCACACAGAAATCACCGAGTGAAATGTTACTTGGGTATAGATTAAAATCATGTTTAGATTTATTAAGACCTTGCACCCAAACAATTGTAAGAAATAATCAGACAAAACAAGTAGAAATGTTTGGTGGCAAACCAAGAAATGTTGCTATAGGAGACTTAGTTATGTTTAAAAAATGGAGAAACAATAAAGAAGTGTGGGAAAAAGGCATAGTGTTACGTAAAATAGGCAATATTATGTATGAAATTAGATTTAAAGATGAGAAGCACAGGCGTCATGTTGATCAGGTATTTAAAATACCAAATGATGACATCAATGAAATGATAGCTGATCATCATGAACCAATATTTAATGGCTGTAACGTAGAAAATTCAGATGTTGAGGAGATGTTGACGTCCAATACTAACCCTAGTAATACATCGCAGAGGTCATTGAGTCAAACCTCGCCACCTACACCTCCGCGCGATGTGTCGGCTCCATCTTCCCCTTTGTTCGAGGAGGCGGAGAACATGGGCGATAGGAGTCAGGAGATGGTGCTAGTTCCTGATAACTATTTAGAGGACAATTCGCCACCTAGTTATGTAACCACACGCCGTGGAAACCGGCGTTACGCTCCTGATTCAGACTAAAATGTATACATACTTGCACTCATCTAAATATAATTGTAAAATTTAAATAATTGTTACTGTTACTTATCTAGTATATTAATTTTTATATATTCTTTGTACTTAGGTATAAGGGACAAAGATTGGTGGAGGGTAGAAGTAAGAATAGTACTTATATAAATAGGTTCATGTCCTAGTTTTATTAGTTTAATTACATAAGGGGGGATAGTGTTGTGTACGCACATAGTTGCATATCTAGTAAGTAGGTACCTATAGGAATAGATCTGCAATGCTTTATAATCTCTGTGTGAACCCCGAATAAACCAGTTAGCTGTCAGCCACCGCGTTGTTATTTACTCCCTATAATACACGACATCATGTACCCGTACTTTCACCGGCCCCCTTGCCCTTGCCTAAACTGGAACACAGCAATGAAGACATTACTGCTTGGCGACAGAAATATATACATATATGGTGGTAGTTTTTCCCCGGATGAACTTTTCACAAAAAGTTCTACTACTACTAATCTGAAGCGAACGAATTCAACTATGTGCTTTATTTAAATGTGTTTTGTTCTTTTGTAAATTGACTATTCTATGTAGAATCAAGAATCAAAAAATACTTTATTCAGTGCGGCCGCATGGACCTTATTGACGCGTCACAAATTACAAAATAAAACAACACAAATAAATAGAATAAAGCACATAATTGAATCTGTTCACTTCAGATGACACGCGAGTTAGGAAAAGAAGTGAACAGAAGAACCTAACTCGGTCGTTATAGTCATCATTTAACAATTTTATTTTGTCTTATGTTACGTTTGACGGAGTTGGAGCAGATTCCGTCCCAAGTGGTTTTGTCCTCTAGGTAATCTGATATTTTATAATAAGCTTTATTGCACAGATTGCGTTTAATAATGTTTTTGAATTTATTCAATGATAACTTCTGCAACTCACTTGGGAGTTTGTTGTAGAAGCGTATACATTGCCCTTTAAAAGATATTTTCACCTTATGGAGCCTAGTAGTGGGCACAGCGAGTTTATTCTTATTTCTTGTATTTACATTGTGATTGTCGCTGTTTTTTTTAAACGAAGCAATATTTTTATGGGTGTACAACAGGTTCTCATAAATATATTGACAAGCTACTCGCCGTTATACCACAGATTACAGAAACTAACAGATACATCACTCCAATACAAAAGCGAAAATACCTACGCTATAATAGCCTACAAAATCGTTGAGATTGCTTTGCTCACCCGCCTCACCTACTTGCAAGTAATCTGTGACGCGGCATCGATTAAGTGGCTAGGGTTGCTTCTACGATGAGATTTTTATAATAAAACGAATATGGTGATAAAAAACAGCTATTTTTATTGGTTGCTCAAATATGATTTAGTTTTTTAAAATGATGGATACCTTTCGATGGCCGAAACGTCAGGATAATATTAAAGGTAATTACGCGATAAATACCCGTTAATCCAATATAGTCATAATCAGTTCATAAACGACAGAGTTCTCAAACAAATAAAAAAATCAGATGGCCTGAGAACCTCCTCTTTTTTAAGTCGGTTAAGAAAAGCAGCGACCTTTGTACAGGGAGGTAAGTAAGTACCTACCTACTCTCCGTACGCAGTAGTAATAGGTATACTATGGTAGTAGTTATAATCTTTGACATAACAATAGGTGTGTAAAGTGTGGTGTGTACTTAACTACACCACACTTTACACACCTATACTATTATTGCTCATTTACCTAGGTATTTAGATACTTCGCCAACAAAGATTTGAATCTTTGTTCGCCGGTGGGTACCTAATACTTGATTTTAGGACTGTGTTGTTTTCAAAGCCATAATCGATTTGAAGGAACGCTGATCTGACCTATGTTGTGTGTACAAAATACTATAATTTAAATACAAAAATACTTATCTATCTGTCTAATAGCTGAACTTCTTTATTTACGAATATTTACATAGTACCTTCCTACGTTCATTTTTAGAGGAAAGGGAAAAATAATTCTAAAAACTTAATATATAAAATATCTTTTACTTTACCTTTTTTCGTCTCTAGGCAAAGAAAAAAATGTCAATTTTTCATTAGATCTTTGGTTTCGGCATCCATCCAATGCACAATAGTACGACGCGCTTTCGACATCTAAATGAACGCATTTAACGTGCGTCCGCTCAAGCGGGCTTGTGGCAGCCTACTGCCTTGCATTGCAGCTCCGGCGATGTACAGAGCGGTAGGCATTTAACGCGTGGCCTTGAGCGAGTGACGGACGCCTGGTTATACTGCGAAAACCAATTAACAGCCAAAAAGTTCAAAATGAGATATCGCGTTTGTAAAGTTTAATGTATTGAAATGATAATTTGTAATCTCTATTGTTACTATTACTATATTAACAACAGTACAATAGCTCATGTTCTATTAGTATGCAACCATAGATCTATAAAAAAACTTAATGCTTTTAATGAAATTTGACGGTATCTGTCACTAGGTCTCCTATATAATTGTTTTTCCCAGTAGATTGTCAAATCTCTCTATTTTCTAAATTTGTAGGAATATAGCAAAACCTGAGAAATCAGTTATTTCATTTAGATAATCTACGCTTACTATGATAAAAAAATACCTACACAGCTGCCCCTTTTGAAGTTACAAGAGAAAATGTATCAAGATAATTGGTTTTCCCTGTAGAAAATTTTAAGAACCAATGAAATACCCATACAATTTTTTATGGTTTCTGTACTTTTAGATATTATTATAATTTTGACCTCAGAAAATTATATAAACACATAGTACCTTAATAATTTAATTATCAATAATATCAAGCTTCAATAATCATTTATCAGTGCCAACCAATTTATTTTATTAAATGGAGAAACCTGGAAAAACACTGAATAAACGACTGACATTTATACAATTCAAATTAAAGTCGAAATATTTTAGAGTGAAGCTTGGTAGATGTCCTAAATTATGCATAGATGTTACCTTTGATAATTCCGTGTAGAAAATTTCCCGAATATCGTGGGACAATTTAAATACCTATAGGAAGTTGGTCACTCCAGGTTCTAAACAAAAAAAATATTATCTTACTTGCTTCTTCCCGCGACTTTGCTTACTGTTGATGATTATTAAAAGTAGCCTATGTGTTAATACAGGGTATCAGCTACCTTAATACCAAATTTCAACAAAAAATTTCCAGCCATTTGAGCGTGAAGAAGTAACAAACATGACACACAATTACTAACTTTCACCCTAATAATAATAGAGTGAGTGAGTAAGCGAGAAAAATTAAATGAAACACCAATCCTTACGAAATTTTAATCGAAATAAAGACAAGTACAAATTTTATAACTTTAAATTAACCCCCGACATATGAACCATCTCGATTACCATCACCTTTATTAGAGCTTAATATCCTACAACAAATCCTTTTATTAAGTAGGATATAAAGCTGTAGTAAAGCTGATGATGTGTTTGTTTATCGACAGCGTGTCGAGCAGGGTTGCATCTAAGCGATATTCGCTGAAGGTCGTTCAGGTATATGCGTCGACCTCGTCACACCCAGATGAAGAAGTAGAGTCTATGTATGAGGACATCAGCAGAGCCATACAAACGAACAAAACTCACTTTACTGTTGTTATGGGGGACTTCAATGCAAGGCTAGGCATGAAAAGCGATGATGAGTTACTGTTGAGAGTAAGGCAATTTGTATATGCGCAACGGAACCACAGGGGACAGAGGCTGGCCGATTTTCTGGAGAAAGAAGGACTCTTTATGATAAATTCTTTTTTTCAGAAAATCGGCCAGCCTCTGACCCCTGTGGTTCCGTTGCCCATATCCAAATTGCCTTACTCTCAACAGTAACTCATCATCTCTTTTCATGCTTATTCGGTATGCTTGTTCCAGAAGCCGCCTCACAAAAAATAGACCTAGATGTTTCCCAACGGTTCCACGAGAAATTAGATTGATTTCATCTTGACCAACAAGAAACGAACATTCAATGATGTCTCTGTGATTCACAGGGTGAAAACCGGCAGTGATCACCGAATTGTTAGAGGCACATTGAATATAAACGTTAAACTTGAAAGGTCCCGTTTGATGAAGTCTACGCTCCGACCCACTCGCACACATATCCAAAACCTCGAGAGCTTTCAACTCGAACTTGCAAATCGCTTTGACTGTCTAGAAGTAGATGCATCAGTGGACGAGATCAATAACAGGTTCGTAGAAACCGTCCATAAGGTGGGGTCCCAGTTCTTTAAGACCCCCCCGTACCAATAGACCTCACAAACTCTCTGACAATCCCCTTAACTTCATGGCTGAACGACGTTCTTTGGGACTGCAGTCTCCCGATGATGCTCAGTCACACAGGCAGCTCAATAGAAAAATTTGGAAATCCTTGCGGCACGGTAATCGTACCTTTAATACATCTCGTATTAAAGATACGATAGAGTGGAATAAAGGCTTCAAAGTGTTCGCGGGAGATAATTCTATGGAGCAGAGCCAGATGACGAAGCTGAATAGGGAAGATGGCAGCATAACGTCAAGTAAAGCGGAAATGTTAGGGCAAGTCGAAAGGTTCTATGGACAGCTCTACAACTCGGTCACTAAACCTGTTTGCAGTGCGGCCAATGATCCAAGAGTCAAACTGACCCGACATTATACCGACGATATCCCGGACATCAGCCTGTATGAGATCAGGGTGGCATTGAAGCAGCTTAAGAACAACAAGGCGCCGGGTGAGGACGGAATCACTTCAGAGCTTCTGAAAGTGGGTGGATCACCGGTACTTAAAGTCCTTCAGAAGCTCTTTGATTCTGCCTTGCTTCAAGGTACGACGCCAAAACCATGGAACGAGGGCGTGGTGGTTCTGTTTTTCAAGAAAGGTGACAACACCTTGTTTAAGAATTATAGACCCATCTCGCTTTTGAGCCATGTTTATAAGCTGTTTTCAAGGATCATCGTGAACCGTCTCGAACGAAGGTTTGATGACTTCCAGCCTCCCGAACAAGCCGGGTTCCAAAAAGGCTACAGAACCATAGACCACATACTTACGCTGCGGCAAGTGATACAGAAGATCGAAGAGTATAAATTGCCGCTATATCTCGCATTTGTGGACTATGAGAAAGCCTTCGATTCGATCGAAACATGGGCAGTGCTTGAGTCTCTCCAACGGTGCCGAATTGACTATCGGTACATCGAAGTGTGATGAACAAAATTTATAGCAAACATAACCCCACCCGGCATTTTTTTCACTTGCAAATAGAATCACTGTAATTAATCACTCATCTCCTTCTTTTTCATCTTTTCTACGATCAATTCGGGCACAATTATCTAGATAGGTATACCATTTTTCTTAGACGATAAATTGTATTAAGACATGTTAAATTCTTCAGGTAAAACCAATTATCTGGATATAGCATTTTATCTTAGACGATTGTTGTATTGATATGTATGAAATATGTCAGGTAAAACGAACTAAAACGCTAAAGTAGTTTTTATTTGAAGACTTTATTCATGTACTAAGACTTAAATCTTTAAAAATGGTTTTCCCTGAAGAAAAATAAAGTACCTATTTTAAGAGGTCTCTTGGGGATAAAACAAATTTTATCAATTTAACTGATATTCATTGGAGACGATTACGGTGGCAGTCAAGTTAAATCGGCTTAATGTTTTGTATTTGACAACAAATCGTAATATGCTTGAATTAATTGATTATCACATTAGCTAGCAGCGAAACTAAAATACATAGCGGTTAATGGGTTTTCCCAGACGAAAGAGCACAAAATTTTGAGTACTTTGGCATTATTAGTTCATTTTCGACAAAATGTCGGGTTAATTGGTTATCGCAGTATAACGGCGTACTGTCATAATATTTATTTCTTTAAATTTAGTGCGAAGTGATTCTCTGGGACCCATATTGTAGATAGAACGAATAGCCCTCTTCTGCAGCACAAATACGGTGTCTATATCTGCAGCACATCCCCACAGTAGTAAGCCATAAGACATTAATAGTATAGTGTATAGTGAAGTATGTCTACCGATGTTATCGTTTTCTCAGAATCAATTATTATATTATTAAGGACTAGCTTTTACCCGCCGCATCGCTTGCTTAGCATTTTTAGGGCAAAATTTAAATTTTTATTTAAAATTTTCATACAAAATTCTTTACGTCATATTTTTATCTTTGGGAATTCAATTTTGAAACAAAATATAGCCCATGTGTTATTCCTAGGTCCATTAGGTCCACATCTATACATATGCAAAATTTCATCTTAATCCGTTGGGTAGGTTTTGCGTGAAGAGGTAACAAACCTCCATACATCCATACAAACAAAGTTTCTGATTTATAATATTAGTGAGATAATGTAAACTACCTCAGATGTTGAGGTATGTTGTGGTCTGTGGTGAAGCGCTGAAGGCTGAAAATGTGTTTATAAACTAAGAAGTTATACTAATAAACTTTAATAAGTAAAGATTATATTATTGCATTTACCTCCTCTAGAAATCTGAATAGAAGTCTGTGGTGAAGCGCTGAAGGCTGCAAATGTGTTTTTATACTAAGAAGTTATATTAATAAACTTTATTTAGTAAAGATTATTTTATTGCATTTACCTCCTCTAGAAATTAACAGCAAACATTCCTTCCTGGGCAATAAAATAAATAAAAAATAAAAATTGTTTATTTCAAGTTAGTACGCAATAATGATGCGTTTTCAATGTGAATAAAAGGTCAAAAATAGTTTTGCTGAATCTATTGTCAGTTTTGACGAGCTCTGTGGCGCAGCGGGCGAAGGTCCGCCTGCGACGCAAGGGGTTGCGGGTTCGATTCCCGCCTCGGGACAAATGTCTGTACGATCTGCAGATATTTGTTCAGGGTGTTCTGGGTGTTTTTCTATATATAATAAAAATATCTATCTATGTAGTATAATGCCTTTTTTTTGCCTCTCGGCCACTGAACCGAGCGGACGTGTGTTGTTTGTCGCTTTGTGCATATTTTGGAAAGTGGAACTTCGCCCCCGTGTCACTTGGAGTACCCGTTTGCATTGGTGCTGCGCCCGTTGTCCTCTGGTGCCCCTGCCCAACTTTGCTGCTCGCCGACGATTGTTACGTGAGAAACGACTTTTTGCTTAAGGGAGATTCGAGTCAGAGGCTTACGCGTCCCGGTCGGGTCGTATACCAACCGAGCCACCAAGACAGTGTGCGGCCCACTCGAAATTAGCGTACTATATAAAAGTCTGCGAGTGCTACGAGCTAAGTCGTGCTACGAGACTGGCCTACGCGCGTGCTACGAAACCTGGACGAATCGGCTACGACTTACTCTGCTACGAAGCCCGCCTGTAGCAAACATTTGTGTTACTAAAGTGTTGTTTAGTATTGTTAGGTCGTCATTAACCATTCTATTGGACTTACACTACATTTATGCTGTTTTCAAGTTTAGTTTGGGGTTGAACCATACATGATAGACAAATTCAGCAATGCTTTGTCACGGTTGCCACACAGAGATTACCAAAGAGGATTCTTTAAAATGCAACAACTGCGCTTCTGCATATTGCTACAGCTGTCTCAACTTAACGTCTGAATCTTCTAAAAAATTAAGCGCTGCTAAATTGGCGTCGCTTAGCTGTCCCTTTTGTCAGAATGTAACTCGTCGCAGGGTTAAAGATGATGATACACCAGTTAAGCGCAATGTCAATGAATCCATGGATTCCTCATTCGGTCAAATATCAACTGTCACGCAAGATATTGCTTTAAACACTTCATCAGGTGCTCATTTGCATAGTCAGCCTGTTACCATGGAAAGTATTAGCAAGTTATTGGATTTAAAACTTTCACCTGAATCTACATTCATGACCAACTTGTGTCTCACTCTAAAAAAGGACATGGAGAAGATGGTATCGGCGGAAGTTAATCGGGCTGTCGAACTGGTGAAGTCCGATCTGGCAGTCACCACGGATTACATAACTGCAGAACAGAAGGACATCAAGACTGAAATAAGTGAGAAAGCTGTTCGGATACAACAGCTGGAATTAGAACTCACCAAGTCACAGACAGCCCTTTCAAAGCTTCAAACCCGTGTAACTGTGATTGAAAAAATTTCTCGCGATTTGAACATCGAAATACATGAAGTTCCTGAAAACAAAGGTGAAAACCTTGTGGCTTTGTTCAAGATACTATGTGAGAGCCTGCAGGTTACCGTCACTGATAGCGATATTGGTATTTGTCGTCGCGTCGCCAAGATGAATGCAGATTCTAAGAGACCGAGAAATGTTCTTATTTCTCTCTCATCCCAACGTCTTCGTGACGTCTTCCTGTCAGCGGTCACGCGATTCAATAAGTCTAACCCTAAAGACATGCTCTGTGCAACTCACATGGGTATTAATGCTACGACAAGAATTTATGTAGCGGAGCATTTGTCTGCTGAATCAAAGGAAATACACAGTGCTGCTAGACAATTTTGTAAAATTCATGGTTATAAGTTTTGTTGGGTGCGCTTTGGTAAAATCTACATTAGAAGGGACGAGAAGAGTCCTGCTATTCTTATAAAAAGTGTTGAGTTTTTAAATAGTTTACGTCGTGAGTAATCGCATTATAAGTTTAAGTAATACTATAATAAACATACTTTGTTGTATTTTATTGTAGGTAATATTATAAGTAACATATATTATAATAGGTGTTAGTTAACTATGATAGTAGTATATTACCAAAATGTTAATAGAATGCGAAGCAAATTGTTGCAATTTCATTTAAATTTATTAAACTCTAACTTCGATATTATATGCCTAACGGAAACCAACTTAAACAACAGTATTTTTGATGGTGAAATAGTAGATTCCCGTTACAATCTTTTCAGAAGAGATCGCGAAGATACTAGTTCTTTGAAAGGTGAGGGGGGAGGTGTCTTATTGGCGATTTTGCGCAAATATAATGTTATTCGGCAGGCATCATGGGACAGTGATATGGAGGATATCTGGGTATCTATTATGCCAGAAACGCAACACGCTCCGCGATTAAATATTTGCGTTTGCTATTTACCACCTGACTTAAGTTCTGAAAAGTTCGATTATTTTTATACACACTGTCAAAAATTAATGCTGACAGATTTTCCCGATGATGACTTCTTGCTGGTTGGAGATTTTAACACACCTGATTATGTCTGTAATTATATAAGATCTGCTCCTATTCCTGACGATCTGATTTCAACCCCAAAAGCTACTAGCAAAAAACTTTGTCTACTAAATGAAATGATAAATTTGTGTAACCTAAAACAATTCAATAATATAAAAAATACTATGGGCCGCTTATTAGATTTAGTCCTCTCAAGTCTTGACAATATTTCAGTCATTGAAACACCGGCACTTTGTAGATTAGACAAACCTCACCCTGCCATTAGTATTAGTATTTCTTCATTTAAGGTATCTTCAGGATTAAAAAAACTCAACGCAAAACGTCTTAACTTTTCAAAATGCAATTATGACAAAATTAAATGTGAATTGGCAGCCGTAAATTGGCACGATGTTTTATCTTCCCCTGATGTTGATGGTTCAATTGATATATTCTATGAAAAATTGTTCTCTATTATCAAAAAACACACCCCATTGACCACTTCAAAAGCTTCATCATATCCAATTTGGTACAGTAAACCCTTAATTCGATGTATTGAGGAAAAGAATAAATTTCATAAGCAGTACAAAAAGTATGAAAATCCTCGTGACTATGACACGTTTTCATTACTCCGTCAGAGGTGCAAGGTTCTTGCAGACGAGTGCTACAAACATTTTATAACGACTACGGAAGATTCAATTCAGTACAATATCAAATCTTTCTGGCGATTTGTCAATAACCGAAAGGGTCAATCTTCTATACCTCAAACAATGACATCTGATAATTCTTCTTCGTCTAGTGGCGAGGGAATATGTGAGCTATTTTCACATTATTTCGGTTCTGTTTTTGTGAAAGATACCAGTCAAAAACCTATCAGTGATACCTTTTCAGACTATTTTGTTAATAGCACGAACACACTGTCACAAGTCTTTATTAATGAAAAACATATCTCCTCAAAAATTAGGAAATTAGACAAAAACAAAGGACCTGGTCCTGATCTTCTCCCACCGTCATTTGTTAAGATATGTGCCAATGAACTATCAACTCCACTTTGCATTATATTTAACAAATCGCTCTCTTCGGGAGTTTTTCCAAAGCGATGGAAGACGGCCCATATCGTTCCCATTTTTAAATCTGGAGATAAATCCCGATGTGATAATTATCGTCCGATAAGTATTTTATCCTGCCTTGCCAAATTATTTGAATCCGTAGTGTACGACGTATTATATAATCACTTCAAACCAATTATCTCTGATAAGCAACACGGATTCGTTAAGAATAGGTCCACTGTTAGTAACTTGTTGGCATATAAAAACTACTTGTGTCAAGTGTTTGCAATGAGCGGTCAAGTTGACTCAATCTATACCGATTTTTCAAAAGCTTTTGATAGGGTAAGTCACAATTTGCTCTGCCGTAAACTACTGCTATACGGTGTCCATGGCAGTTTATATCGATGGATATGCTCATATTTAGACAAGAGAAGTCAATTAGTGGCTATTAAAGGTTATGTGTCAGCACCCATTGTTGTCACTTCGGGGGTTCCACAAGGTTCCCATTTGGGACCGCTTCTATTTGTCATCTTTATCAATGATCTGATTCAGCGTCTATCTTGCAACTGTCTTCTCTATGCAGATGACCTTAAAATTTTTAACGCTATATCCGGGATCGATGATTGTTTAATTCTCCAAAATGACTTAAAAACTATTGCTGCGTGGTGTACAGAAAATCAGATGTCCTTAAATATTGAGAAATGTTTCGTGATAACTTTTACAAATAAAATCTATAAAATTACTAACAACTATACAATTAACGGTCAAATGTTGAACAGATCAATTATAGCAAAAGACTTGGGGGTTTTGTTTGATGAAAAGCTATCCTTCCGCGCGCACATCCAACACATTACCTCTAAGGCCAACCGACTTCTGGGATACATTCTCAGATCATCCAAGGGTTTTAAAAAGCCGCAAAGCTTGATATACCTTTTTAATTCTTTGGTGAGAAGTCTTTTAGAATATGGTAGCCCCATATGGTCACCCAACTATAACATTCATAATAATACTGTGGAAAGGATTCAGAAGAAATGTCTTCGCATGTTGTGCTATCGTCATCAGCCTGGTCGCTCAGATTTAACATATGAAAAAAGGCTTAAAATATTTTATGTTACTCCCCTTGAAACACGTCGCGTATATTTCGATCTTGTATATCTTTATAAATTGATTCATTCCTTAATAGATTCGCCGGAATTACTGTCACAAATTTCATTTAATATTAAATTCAGTGCTAGAAGGTCAAATAGGAGCAATCTGTTTGCGTTACGAACATATAAGAATAATATCTCTTATTTTAATCCACTTACAAGAATGGCACGTCGGTATAATGAATTGGCTATTGAACAGAACGAACTCGATATCTTTCACCCTAGGCTAAGCTACTTTAAAAATAAACTTAAGAATATCCTCCATTTTAATTTCCCTCATAAATATGATGCTCCGCAGGGCATCCAGAACATTATTAACATATAACTAGATAGTAAATTAATTCAAATTCAAATTCAAATTCAAAAAATACTTTATTCAGTGCGGCCGCATGGACCTTATTGACGCGTCACAACTTACAAAATAAAACAACACAAATAAATAGAATAAAGCACATAATTGAACCTGTTCACTTCAGATGACACGCGAGTTAGGAAAAGAAGTGAACAGAAGAACCTAACTCGGTCGTTATAGTCATCATTTAACAATTTGATTTTGTCTTATGCTACGTTTGACGGAGTTGGAGCAGATTCCGTCCCAAGTGGTTTTGTCCTCTAGGTAATCAGATATTTTATAATAAGCTTTATCGCACAGATTGCGTTTAATAATGTTTTTGAATTTATTTAATGATAACTTCTGCAACTCACTTGGGAGTTTGTTGTAGAAGCGTATACATTGCCCTTTAAAAGATTTTTTTACCTTATGGAGCCTAGTAGTGGGCACAGCGAGTTTATTCTTATTTCTTGTATTTACATTGTGATTGTCGCTGTTTTTCTTAAACGAAGCAATATTTTTATGGGTGTACAACAGGTTCTCATAAATATATTGACAAGCTACTGTCATTATATTTATTTCTTTAAATTTAGTGCGAAGTGATTCTCTGGGACCCATATTGTAGATAGAACGAATAGCCCTCTTCTGCAGCACAAATACGGTGTCTATATCTGCAGCACATCCCCACAGCAGTAAGCCATAAGACATAATGCTGTGGAAATAGCTGAAGTAAACAAGTCTAGCGGTATCTACGTCTGTAAGAAGGCGGATTTTTTTGACTGCATATGCTGCAGAACTAAGCCTACCCGATAGTTGTTCTATATGCGGGCCCCATTGAAGCTTATTGTCCAAAGTTATGCCTAAAAATACAGTTTTTTCTACAAGGTTTAAACTTTCACCTTTCAATTTAATGTTGGCATCAGCCTGTTTTACATTCGGGAGAGTAAATCTAATGCATTTTGTTTTATTTTCATTAAGTAATAGGTTATTGACATTAAACCAATTAACAACTTCTGAGATTGCATTATTCACCTCGTCATAATCGGTGGTACGTCGTTTCATTTTGAACAAAAGTGAAGTGTCATCAGCAAACAATACAATCTCATGATTGTTTTTGACAAGATGAGGTAGATCATTAATGTAAATTAAAAATAGAAAAGGCCCAAGAATTGATCCCTGCGGTACACCCATTGTAACTACAGATCCCGAAGAACGTTTTCCATTAACATCAACTCTTTGTATCCTGTTACTGAGATAAGAATTAAGTAGATCTAAAGAGATATCTCTAACACCATAGTGGCGCAATTTCCCGATCAATGTTTCATGGTGTACACAGTCAAATGCTTTTGAAAGGTCGCAAAAAACACCTATAGCGTCTTGCGACTTCTCCCAAGCATCATAGATATGCGAGATTAACTCTATACCGGCATCAGTAGTGGAACGACCGCGTGTAAAGCCAAATTGCTTGCAGTGAAGCAACTTGTTGTCGTTAAAGTGCTTAGATAGCTGATTTAAAATAAGCTTTTCAAAAATTTTACTAAATGTCGGCAGTACTGATATCGGCCTAAAGTTAGTGGGATCCGACTTAGAACCTGATTTGAATAAAGGTATTATTTTACTGTGTTTCATTAGATCAGGAAATACGCCACAGTCAATGCATTCATTAAATATAAAAGCCAGTTCAGGTGCGATTGTGTCTACTAATGGTTTTACAATGTTTACAGAAATACCCCAGAGATCTGCAGTTTTCTTGACATTTAACATTTTAAAGGCTTTAACTATATCGCCGCTGTCCACATATTGGAATTTAAAATTACTATCACATTTAGGTACATTTTCGCTAAGTAAGGACTCGGCGATCAGGTGAGAAGAGTTTAAAGACTTTGTGGTAGAAATTGGAATGTCAGTAAAAAATGTTTCAAATGCTTGGGCTACATCTTCATCACTTTTGTAGGTGGTATTATTATAATTTAATTTGAATTGGTTGTTAAAGTTACTCACATTTCCAGTTTCTTTGTTTATTATTTTCCAAGTAGCTTTAATTTTATTATCACTATTTTTAATTTTTGAACTTATATAATTAGACTTAGCAATATGGCAGACTTTTCTAAAATTTTTTGAGTAATTTTTAACCTTTTCTTTAAATTCTTCACTAAAATTATAATGTTTTTCACTATAAAGATCATATAATTTTTGTCTACTTCTATGTATACCCACTGTTGCCCACTCATTAAAGTTATGTTTATCTGTGACCATCCATTATCGACTTTGATGTAAATATTGAATTAAACATATTGCTAAATGCATTGAAAAAATTGCAATATGACTCATTAGGGTTGTTATTTGAGTAGTAAGGTGGAAATTTTGTATTCAATTTACATTTCAGTTGTTCAGATCGATGCATGGTCACAGGTATAAAAGTAATTTTTCTTTTTACATTTTGTTTTTGTTGCTGTTTAATTTGAATGTGCTGGCCTAAATGGTCTGACTTTATATTGCTAATCAAGCCCTTATGGAGAATTTTTGTATTAGAATTTACAAAGATATTGTCAATACATTTAGCTGATGTTTCAGTTATTCTAGTAGGCTCCATAAACAATGGTTTTAGGTTATATGAATTAAAAAGGCATGTTAATCTAGTACTAAAAGAGTAATTATCTAAGAGATTAACATTGAAATCTCCACATGTAATTATGTTCTTATTTGACTTTGATGCTTTGAATAAGATTTCATCCATGACTTTTTCAAATGTCTCAAACGAAGCTGATGGTGGGCTGTATACACTTATGATAATAACTTGCTCCAACTCCGCACATGCTATTTCAATTTGGCTCTCAACAGACAGACAGACAATGTCTTTACGTTCTTTGTACTTAAGATGTTTATTAAGTAGCACTAAAGAACCTCCACGAATAGCATGTGATCTACAAAAGGAGCTACCAACAAGATGGTTGTTGAAACTGAACATAACCTCATGACTTTTCAGCCAATGTTCAGTAATACATAAAATATCAATATTATACAAGTTTATGTATAGTTCCAACTCTAACAATTTACTGCTTATTCCTTGAATATTTTGGTGCACCAAGTTGGTAACCTTTGTATTTATTTTAAATGTTTTATTTATTGCTTTTTCATTTTGACACAAGATATTATTTGACTTGTTCTGGCTAGAGATTTCCTCTGTTGTCTTATGATCTAATTTAAATGACTTGGAATAATTTCCAGAGTCTTAATTAATTGGTTTTGAGAATGCTCAAAAGAAGCATTCTGTTTAGCCAAATTTTTGGCTGTCATGCAAAAATAATATGATAGCGACATAGCTATCTGTCGTTTGTAATAATTAGAAAGGTAATAATTACCTTTAGTCAAATAATATTTTTTACTAACAATAGAGTTAGTGTCAATCACATGAATAGGATTATTGCACGATATTGTATGCAAAAGCATATTTAGCTTAAATCTAGTATTATTTTCTGACTGTGGCAAACTATTACTATAGGGGAATGTATACATTACAATTTCTTTAAATTTCAATGAACAAAGTTTATCAATATATTTTATCAAATCAGACTTGTTAACATTACCCCTATTTCCAAGACAGATTATTAAATTAGTATTCTCATTAGATGAGTTTTTAGAAATTTTTTGCATTATATCATGCAAACTACAGTTTGGTAAGCAATTATTTAAAACTGAATGTTCCATATGCAAACTCAAAAGTTGGCCCATATTTTTTCCAATTTCATCGCAGTACATTATTGATTTTTCTTGTGAGAATGATGAGTTTACATCCAGACTGCGCATGGCCGTTGTAATACTCACTGAATCAGTGTTATCATGATCCAGTCCAGCATCACACCGGCATCTTGCTAAGTGGGACTGGAGCTCTCTTTCATTCTCCCAAGATCCCTGGAGCACTTGGTCCATGGCCAGGTTGTATTCCCTTACCTCAATTCTGGACTTATCATATAGGCTTGTAATATGTTTTAGGGAATGTTCCAACCGGCCAAGTTCACAATTCAACTCCAAGATTTCAGCCTCATACTTAATTTTATTACTTTTTAGCTGTAGAGTACATAGATCAAGTTTGTCAAATATTTTTCTACAGGTGTATTGTCTAGTTACTACATTTTTTTGATATGTATATATATATATATAGGTATATTTTTTTATTTTTCATTGGTACTTGTTTATTACATATATTTTGTTTATTTTTGCTATTTTCTAAGACGGTACTTAATTATCTTAGTTTATGTCCGCTTAGTATTTATATTATGTTTAGCTGAGCACACATATGTTTATGTTGCAACGTAGATCGTATTTTTAGTTCTTAAACTTATTTTTATTGGCGTTGTAATGTGTTTTGTGTGTCTAATAAAATAAAATAAAATAAAATAATGTATTAAGTATATCAGTCATCTAGTACCCATAACACAAGCTCTGCTTACCTTGGGGCTAGATGATGCTGTGTGATTTGTCCATCATTATTATTATTATTATATAGTTTTAGTTGATTGTTGATAAACACAATTGCTAGCTCCCTCTATTAGGTTCAGTAAGAAATATGTTTTTTGGCTCAATATTTTTTTATTAATCTTGTGTTTTCTCATTCATAAAGTAGTGTGGTATCGTGCGGTAAATACATTACATTAGTACAAAATTACCTTTTAGGTCAAGTTCTGGCCAATTGTAAAAGAATTTGGCTAAGTTTAGGTTTAAATCATAATTGAAATAAGTTCTTTTTTTACACTACTAAATTTGCAATGTCAATTCACTAAGCACATGATCAACGCTGCACTGCAATGCGCCCGTCACCCTGAGACAGAGTTGTAAGGTCTCATGTACCCGTACTTTCACCGGCCCCCTTGCCCTTGCCTAAACTGGAACACAGCAATGAAGACATTACTGCTTGGCGACAGAAATATATATATGGTGGTAGTTTTTCCCCGGATGAACTTTTCACAAAAAGTTCTACTACTACTAATCTGAAGCGAACGAATTCAACTATGTGCTTTATTTAAATGTGTTTTGTTCTTCTTTTGTAAATTGACTATTCTATGTAGCATTTTACTATTGAATAAACACTTATTGACTTTATTTATTTATTTAATACTTTGTGCACAAAAACAATGTACAGAGGAGGACTTAATGCTAATAGCATTTTCTACCAGTCAACCTGGGCGTGCAAGAAAAAATGAGAAGGCACTAACAACAGAAGTAAGGAAAATTTCTACATAAATATTAATTAACATAAAAATATATACTTATAGTTAACATAAAATATACCAACACATTATAAATTATAAATAAATAAATATATATTTTTTATTGTTTCCGGGACCAATTAAACAAACTTCAACATTGCATAGGTGTTTTATTAACGAACTTGACTGGTACTTAAGTTAAAAATATCACGTAATAACCATTTTGACACTGCCTTCGATTCTCTCGCACATAACCTTCAAGTCGTGCTGCGACCACCGGTGGTGGGTCGTCGGCTTCTTGTGCTTGACCGGAGCTTGCTTCGGAGGCGGCGGTATGGACGGCTTGAACGCCATTTTGGAACCGTCGTACATGTTGTAAACTTGAATTGGTGATCTGGAAAACATTGTTTCACTTTCAAAATAAACGTGAGATTTATTATTTATTTAAAAAAACGGGGATTACCCACGTAGTATTGTAGAGTCGAAGATATTCCGACAGCGCCGCCAGCTCGTGCAGCTGGCGGCGTGCGCGTTGCATCATGTACTAGCACTAGACAGTAGTACTTACAGCTTCATCAGCTCCTGCGGCAGGCGCCCGCCGCGCGCACCGTGGGGTGGCAGTGCCGCGCCAGCGCCGCCAGCTCGTGCAGCTGGCGGCGTGCGCGTTGCATCATGTACTAGCACTAGACAGTAGTACTTACAGCTTCATCAGCTCCTGCGGCAGGCGGCCGCCGCGCGCACCGTGGGGTGGCAGTGCCGCGCCAGCGCCGCCAGCTCGTGCAGCTGGCGGCGTGCGCGTTGCATCATGTACTAGCACTAGACAGTAGTACTTACAGCTTCATCAGCTCCTGCGGCAGGCGCCCGCCGGCGACGGCCGCGGCCGCCGCGCGCACCGTGGGGTGGCAGTGCCGCGCCAGCGCCGCCAGCTCGTGCAGCTGGCGGCGTGCGCGTTGCATCATGTACTAGCACTAGACAGTAGTACTTACAGCTTCATCAGCTCCTGCGGCAGGCGGCCGCCGCGCGCACCGTGGGGTGGCAGTGCCGCGCCAGCGCCGCCAGCTCGTGCAGCTGGCGGCGTGCGCGTTGCATCATGTACTAGCACTAGACAGTAGTACTTACAGCTTCATCAGCTCCTGCGGCAGGCGGCCGCCGCGCGCACCGTGGGGTGGCAGTGCCGCGCCAGCGCCGCCAGCTCGTGCAGCTGGGCGGCGTGCGCGTTGCATCATGTACTAGCACTAGACAGTAGTACTTACAGCTTCATCAGCTCCTGCGGCAGGCGCCCGCCGGCGACGGCCGCGGCCGCCGCGCGCACCGTGGGGTGGCAGTGCCGCGCCAGCGCCGCCAGCTCGTGCAGCTGGCGGCGTGCGCGTTGCATCATGTACTAGCACTAGACAGTAGTACTTACAGCTTCATCAGCTCCTGCGGCAGGCGCCCGCCGGCGACGGCCGCGGCCGCCGCGCGCACCGTGGGGTGGCAGTGCCGCGCCAGCGCCGCCAGCTCGTGCAGCTGGCGGCGTGCGCGTTGCATCATGTACTAGCACTAGACAGTAGTACTTACAGCTTCATCAGCTCCTGCGGCAGGCGCCCGCCGGCGACGGCCGCGGCCGCCGCGCGCACCGTGGGGTGGCAGTGCCGCGCCAGCGCCGCCAGCTCGTGCAGCTGGCGGCGTGCGCGTTGCATCATGTACTAGCACTAGACAGTAGTACTTACAGCTTCATCAGCTCCTGCGGCAGGCGCCCGCCGGCGACGGCCGCGGCCGCCGCGCGCACCGTGGGGTGGCAGTGCCGCGCCAGCGCCGCCAGCTCGTGCAGCTGGCGGCGTGCGCGTTGCATCATGTACTAGCACTAGACAGTAGTACTTACAGCTTCATCAGCTCCTGCGGCAGGCGCCCGCCGGCGACGGCCGCGGCCGCCGCGCGCACCGTGGGGTGGCAGTGCCGCGCCAGCGCCGCCAGCTCGTGCAGCTGGCGGCGTGCGCGTTGCATCATGTACTAGCACTAGACAGTAGTACTTACAGCTTCATCAGCTCCTGCGGCAGGCGCCCGCCGGCGACGGCCGCGGCCGCCGCGCGCACCGTGGGGTGGCAGTGCCGCGCCAGCGCCGCCAGCTCGTGCAGCTGGGCGGCGTGCGCGTTGCTGTGCTCCGGGGAGGGCGAGGACGGGTCGTAGCGCCCCGACCCGATGGTCTCCTCGTTGTCGAGCAGCATTGATACCGCTTTGCTTTGCTGCGGACAGATATTATTTTTAGTATACAGGGTGTATAACATGTGTACTAACTTGAATGAGGAGGACTTTTTCTGGCCATGAAAACAAGTCGTATTCTATTTTACGTGTATTTAGATTTTTTATTAAATTAAAAAAAAGAACACCTATCTGTGGTTTAGGTATTTTTTGTACTGCTGGCCAAACCTCAGCAGCGACTTTCCGTGTTTCAACGTCCCGTGCCTACTGCGCTCGCCAACCCGCCTGCCAAGCGTGGTGAGTATGCCAACAACCCCCTCAAGGTCAGTACTTGGAGATCCATGAGGTAGGCCATATGCCATTCTAATTCTAGTGGGGGTTACCAGGTCTGCACTGACGTCCCGCATTTTATTATCATATTGTGCGTTGTCCCCGTGATGCTAATCCGACCCTAGCCAGCCCCACTCCTTAAAGTACCGGAGAAGGACTGGGCCGCTGGCCATCCTTGAGATTTGCCATATCCAGCAGTGGACATCGCACGACTGTGATGATGATCAATCGGTTTCTGTCCTACCTGCGCCAACTGGTGCAGCAGCACGAGGCACGCCAGGGCTCCGTGGTGGGACAGCTGCAGCGCCAGCGAGCACAGGCGCTTGGCGAAGGACTGCAGCACGGCCGCGGACACGCGGCGTGCGCGCGCGCAGATCTGCGTGATCGCCTCCAGGATGATCTTCGCGTCGTCTGCGGAGTTACCTGCGAATGTTCAATTGAAAATACGATTTGTAACTATTGATGTAGGTACGTCCGACGAAGGAAACACATAAATCTATATCTATAATACTATAAAGAGGAAAGATTTGTATTTTTGTATGTTTGAACGGGAACTACGCGGGTGTAACTGCGGAGTGTGGCTAGTATAGGATACATTTCAGAGAGTGTTCTCAAGAACTTTACAACCTGATACCACAATATATCCATTCCACTCCTGCAGAAGCAGACGCGCAGCGCAGTACCATTCTTATCTTTTCACATTCCACCCACTCGTACCAAGCGATTCTTCTCCAGCTTCATCGTAGCACTGCTAAGGTCTGCAACACATTGCCGGCTTCTGTTAAACTACAAGACTCTTCAAGTCAGGAGTGAATAGTTGTCTTCTAGACTTTTGTGATCGATAATCAACCATATCATCGCTTCCCATCAGGTAAGATTGTGGCCAGAGGATGTTGATGGAAGGAAAAGACCAGAAAGACCCCACCATCAGATGGAAGTATTAAAGACCAAAAAGAGAGTATCCAGGGCATACCAGCATGCGCCGTCAGCATATTCGCGTACAGATGATGGGGTACTCCGCAGGGTCTACGTTCAAGGCGTCTCCCGCGCCCGCCAGGACGCCCACCGTCCTGACGCAGAGCACCTACTCGCGGGAGCCGAAGACTAGCAATCTACATCTAAGGACGTCCACCGCTGGCCAGAGATAGCTTCCCACATGGATCTTCAAATACCGATCGTGAAGGGGTACAAGGGCAAGAGAGGAGGGCCAAGATTCTAAGGCCAGCACCCCACGTCAGAAGATCACCACCAGGTAACAATGAGTGTCCAGGACATACCAGCATGCGCCGCCAGCATGTTCGCGTACAGGTGATGGTGGAACTTCGCGGGGTCCACGTTGAGCGCGTCTCCCGCGCCCGCCAGGATGCACAGCACGGTCCTGACGCAGAGCAGCTTCTCGCGGGAGCCGATGCCCTCGTCCCGCAGAAGCCGGCCCAGGATTGCCACCAGGTCGGAGTAGTATTCCAGGTTTATCACGTGCGTGAATCTAGGGTTTACATGAGGAACATCTTTAAATTGAAATATTACGGTGATTGTTGGATATGCCGGAAAAATCAAGCCGACTGAAAGGTATCATCGAAAACGCTACTTAATTGAGATACAAAAAAGCAATGTAGGTACTGTGGAATTCTCTTCGAGACTACAGAAAAGTCAGGCGTAGCTTAATATGTTTATCTTTTAAGGATAGCTTACGATTTTCTTTAGCTATGTTTTTCAAATAAATTATATGAAAAAGCGGCTGTTATACAAGGCAGCCATGGTAAAATGGTGCAAACTGTTGAAGTGAAGGCCTATATCCTACAGTGGGGTTCTCTATTTTGTCTCCGAAATTTTATTTCCCTAAAATCTATCTATAATCCATAAAATTTATTTTCATAATCATCGGTGCGCGTCACCTCCGCCAGCGCGGCGCTCTCCTGCGCCGCCGTCTCCAGCAGCTCGCGCTCCAGCTCCTTGAGCTTCACATCTAGATGTAATTACTTGGCGAGTCCGTTGAGCGCGGCGGCCAGCAGGCCGGAGCGCGGCGCCTGCTTCAGCAGCCGGAAGTAGATGTGGAAGACGGTGCGCGTCACCTCCGCCAGCGCGGCGCGCCGGGCCGCGGCGCTCTCCTGCGCCGCCGTCTCCAGCAGCTCGCGCTCCAGCTCCTTGAGCTTCACATCTAGATGTAATTACTTGGCGAGTCCGTTGAGCGCGGCGGCCAGCAGGCCGGAGCGCGGCGCCTGCTTCAGCAGCCGGAAGTAGATGTGGAAGACGGTGCGCGTCACCTCCGCCAGCGCGGCGCGCCGGGCCGCGGCGCTCTCCTGCGCCGCCGTCTCCAGCAGCTCGCGCTCCAGCTCCTTGAGCTTCACATCTAGATGTAATTACTTGGCGAGTCCGTTGAGCGCGGCGGCCAGCAGGCCGGAGCGCGGCGCCTGCTTCAGCAGCCGGAAGTAGATGTGGAAGACGGTGCGCGTCACCTCCGCCAGCGCGGCGCGCCGGGCCGCGGCGCTCTCCTGCGCCGCCGTCTCCAGCAGCTCGCGCTCCAGCTCCTTGAGCTTCACATCTAGATGTAATTACTTGGCGAGTCCGTTGAGCGCGGCGGCCAGCAGGCCGGAGCGCGGCGCCTGCTTCAGCAGCCGGAAGTAGATGTGGAAGACGGTGCGCGTCACCTCCGCCAGCGCGGCGCGCCGGGCCGCGGCGCTCTCCTGCGCCGCCGTCTCCAGCAGCTCGCGCTCCAGCTCCTTGAGCTTCACATCTAGATGTAATTACTTGGCGAGTCCGTTGAGCGCGGCGGCCAGCAGGCCGGAGCGCGGCGCCTGCTTCAGCAGCCGGAAGTAGATGTGGAAGACGGTGCGCGTCACCTCCGCCAGCGCGGCGCGCCGGGCCGCGGCGCTCTCCTGCGCCGCCGTCTCCAGCAGCTCGCGCTCCAGCTCCTTGAGCTTCACATCTAGATGTAATTACTTGGCGAGTCCGTTGAGCGCGGCGGCCAGCAGGCCGGAGCGCGGCGCCTGCTTCAGCAGCCGGAAGTAGATGTGGAAGACGGTGCGCGTCACCTCCGCCAGCGCGGCGCGCCGGGCCGCGGCGCTCTCCTGCGCCGCCGTCTCCAGCAGCTCGCGCTCCAGCTCCTTGAGCTTCACATCTAGATGTAATTACTTGGCGAGTCCGTTGAGCGCGGCGGCCAGCAGGCCGGAGCGCGGCGCCTGCTTCAGCAGCCGGAAGTAGATGTGGAAGACGGTGCGCGTCACCTCCGCCAGCGCGGCGCGCCGGGCCGCGGCGCTCTCCTGCGCCGCCGTCTCCAGCAGCTCGCGCTCCAGCTCCTTGAGCTTCACATCTAGATGTAATTACTTGGCGAGTCCGTTGAGCGCGGCGGCCAGCAGGCCGGAGCGCGGCGCCTGCTTCAGCAGCCGGAAGTAGATGTGGAAGACGGTGCGCGTCACCTCCGCCAGCGCGGCGCGCCGGGCCGCGGCGCTCTCCTGCGCCGCCGTCTCCAGCAGCTCGCGCTCCACCTCCTTGAGCTTCTTGCTGCGCTGTTGACAATAATGTCATATAAGACGTCATTTATAATATACTAGCTTTTGCCCGCGACTTCGTCCGCGTGGCAGTCATAAAACGTAAAATCCCCTTTTTCACGCAGAGCCACTGATTCGAAAATATAAATCCCATTTATTCCCTATACCGTGGGAATTTCGAAAAATCCGTTCTTATTGCACCTCTAGGATACTCAAGGTATAATGTGTGCCAAATTTCAAGTCTTTAGGTCCAGTGGTTTAGGCTGTGCGTTGATATATCAGTCAGTCAGTCAGACTTGAATTATATATATATATGTAAAAGTCCTTAAGATATAAGTGAGGCATAAAGCTAAATCCTACCTTCTTCTCCTTCTTGGACAGGTTCACGATCCTCTTCTTGCGCTTCTCGTCCTGCTTCTTCTTGGCCTTGATGTCCGCCTCCAGGTCCATGTCCACGTCGCGGATCCGCAGCGTCAGCAGGCAGTCCAGCGCGCTCGGCACCAGCCGCTCGCCGCGACGCTTCACCAGCTGGTTTATCAGGCGGACTATCTGTGGGATGATATACAAATTATACAATATGTTAGGTTAAACGAGGGACTAATTGAAGGAGGGTATTCAGTATTCGATTCTCGTCCCAAATATGTATAAAATTTATAACCTTAATATGTGACGTAATTGTCCTATAAAATACATTACTCATAAACACTAAGCGCGCAAGAAGCGAACTTGTAAACCGTAGGTACTTAAAGTAGGTAAACACGCGCCGATCCTACCGAAAAAGAAGCTCGTACGCAAACCCCGCCCCTTTCCTTTGTGTTGTCGCCGACGCACCGACAGGACACACCCCCGCGTCCCGCGCGCTACCCGCAGTCTATGTGAGTGCGCCGCTACTTCCGCATGTTTAATCTTGCGCTTCCGCGTGTCGCAAAAACAACCCCGCTTACTTCGAGATAAGAGTGTTCTGTCTAAATAGCCAATCAAGTTAATCGTTGTAAATAGTCAATCAAGTTAATCGATGTAAATAGGTGTGATTACATTTTTTAAATACGCCAAAAATACTAAGTGCATAATTTATTGATGAGACAAAGTTTGTCTCATCATAAATTATCGTTGTCTTAAATTATTGTAGATCACAATTTACATTGAAGATTTTTAATGTTGTTTAGTACCTAGATATTTTTGCCTGTCCTAAGCCAGGTTTATAGTATGAAGGGAAAATGGATTCAAACTAAAGGTCATTGACCCGCGCATATGTTCTCTCGATAATATTAAATCCCTAGCGCAAGGGTGTATACACGTTGCGAGACTTTTGCGAAAATTTTGGTATGGTTCTGTCTGTTATTTATCAGTGTTTTTTTTGTTTATATTTTTATTAGTATCATGTAAGCAACAGTATTGTGGGTTTTAATATGTCCCTCGTTTAAACTAACATACTGTATTATATTTTTAGGAATAAATCCTTGAAATTAGGTATTTAATATGTTTAAACATTTTATTGATTTAAAATTATAAGTATGTTTGTGTGTTAGATAGATAGTAGATTCTAATAATATTACTTAAAAATTGGTTCACATCTGCCACTAGCATGTTTCTAGAGGTGAAAACCTCTAATTGGCCTTCTGTAATTTAGACTAATGTATAGTAACATATTATTGCTGTTGGTTTTCCTACTAATAAATAAATAAAAAAAGATACATGTAAATGCCTTATTATGTGTTTTTAGGGTTCCGTACCCAAAGGGTAAAAACGGGACCCTATTAATAAGACTCCGCTGTCTGTCTGTCTGTTTGTCTGTCACCAGGCTGTATCTCTTGTCAAATATTGTAAGCTCAGCCAAGTAGTCACCTACGGAGTACCGCAGGGCAGCATCCTAGATCCGACTCTATTTTTAATATTTATTAACAAATTGTGTCAATACAAACCGTGTAATGATAGAGTCATCACATTTGCTGATGATACGGCCATGGTCTTTGAGGGTGATACTTGGAAGAAACTCTTACGAGACGCTGAGCGTGGTCTTTATAACACTACTCTTCGCAACAATTTGCTTTCTCTGAATTTTGATAAAAACAAAGTAAGGTATATATGTTTTAGTATTATGAATCATACAGCCCCCTTAAATAGCACTTAGAATCCAACCTCATACCTGTAATCCTTTTATTAATGCCATTTGTAAATGCCCTGTTATTCAACGAGTAGATGTAATCAAATATTTAGCTATTATCATTGACAATAAACTATCCTGGAAGCCACATATAAATGCATTAGCAAACCGCGTTCGTAAACTTATCTGGGTTTTTAAGAATTTAGGGAATTCCGCCACGCTGGACTTGCTCCGAATAGTTACTACTTTATGTCAGTCGATATTAAGCTATTGCATATCCATTTGGGGAGGAGCTTGCAAAACTATGATTATAACCCTGGAGAAAGCGCAGCGCTCGGTACTAAAGGTTATGTTATCAAAGCCTTTTAAATATCCCACAGACTCACTGTATACCGAATGCCAGATTCTCTCTACTCGCCAGTTATTTATTCTTCACCTAGTCCTTAGCCACCACAAGAAGATCCCTGTTAATCTGGACCAATTAGACAAGCGCAAAGGAAAAAGATTATGTGAAGTGCCTAGATGCCGAACTGCTTTTGGAGCATCTACAACAAACTTAATGTATTCCTACAATTTTATACAGCACCTAGTAAAGCATGTAAAATAGTAATAAAAAATTGGTTACTAAATTTAAACTATTTGCAAACTGAAACTATTCTTACTATACTGAAGTAATATGAATAAATTGTTCAATACTCAACTAAATAAAGAACTACACACGCTGCTATTTACCCGAATTTATAAAGTAGTCTTTTAAATTTATGTCTCATTGTTTTAAATTTTAATGTGTTATATTTTTATTTGTACCATCATCTATGTAATGTAATCTCCCCCTCCTACTGCACTATGTTGGTGCTGCAGTTGAAGTGGGGTCAGGTTGCACACGCACTGGTACTCACAGTGAGCGTGACGTCCCCCTTGTGGTCCTCAGCGAACACGCTGACGCAGGCCTGCGTGACGAGGGCGCGCGCGCGCGGCTGGCGGCAGTCGAGGAAGGGCACCACGCTCTGCGCTATGTTGGTGCTGCAGTTGAAGTGGGGTCAGGTTGCACACGCACTGGTACTCACAGTGAGCGTGACGTCCCCCTTGTGGTCCTCAGCGAACACGCTGACGCAGGCCTGCGTGACGAGGGCGCGCGCGCGCGGCTGGCGGCAGTCGAGGAAGGGCACCACGCTCTGCGCTATGTTGGTGCTGCAGTTGAAGTGGGGTCAGGTTGCACACGCACTGGTACTCACAGTGAGCGTGACGTCCCCCTTGTGGTCCTCAGCGAACACGCTGACGCAGGCCTGCGTGACGAGGGCGCGCGCGCGCGGCTGGCGGCAGTCGAGGAAGGGCACCACGCTCTGCGCTATGTTGGTGCTGCAGTTGAAGTGGGGTCAGGTTGCACACGCACTGGTACTCACAGTGAGCGTGACGTCCCCCTTGTGGTCCTCAGCGAACACGCTGACGCAGGCCTGCGTGACGAGGGCGCGCGCGCGCGGCTGGCGGCAGTCGAGGAAGGGCACCACGCTCTGCGCTATGTTGGTGCTGCAGTTGAAGTGGGGTCAGGTTGCACACGCACTGGTACTCACAGTGAGCGTGACGTCCCCCTTGTGGTCCTCAGCGAACACGCTGACGCAGGCCTGCGTGACGAGGGCGCGCGCGCGCGGCTGGCGGCAGTCGAGGAAGGGCACCACGCTCTGCGCTATGTTGGTGCTGTAGTTGAAGTGGGGCCGCGCCACCAGCAGGCTGCACATGCACTGGATGGACACGAGGGCCAGGCTGATGCTGGACTCGTCGGGCTTTCTGCAAGAAACAGCTTCGTTAATATCTAAATGAACAACAAAGCTATATGCATCCCCCGCTCGGTCAGATAAGGTATCGCCTTTTATGGTATCGACAACGGTGTCACGCGTTGTTAAAATTTGTGCTTCGTTCTCTGCGTTGTCGTTGTTTCTAGTGGATTTCAAGGTGCCTTGTGTCGAGGCGAAACACGTGTCGAATTCTATTTGAGTGTTTTTCAAGCGCTCAGCAGATATAGGTTAGCGGATTTGTTACTAAATATTTGTTGTTCATTTCGATATTATAATGGATTTCGGCAGTCACGCCTTGAAAGACCTACTGGTGATGGTGGTTATCACGGCACAATGCGATCTTGAACATCGTCTCCAAGACTAAAGCACATAATTTCGGTTGCGTCAGAAAACAGTTTTTCTAAGCGAGCGAAAGAAGCGAAAAGAAACCTCTGTCTCGTGTCTATTATTTTATGAAGTATTTTTGAGACTTCTACGATCACGAAACATTAGGTTTACCGAGAATGAACTCGGCGACTCCAGCTAACGAAGACTGGGTTTATGAATAAGTATCAGGTATTAGTAACTCCATAAAAAGAAAATAAAATGGTAGAAAATGCTATTAGCATTATGTCCTCCTCAGTACATTAGAGTACATTATACAGTTTAGTTTTGTAATTGTAAAACCTTTATACCTGTGCTTATGCAAATAAAGATTATTGAATTTAATTCCATCAAACTCACCTGGTGTCTCCCTTCTTGCGTCGTAGAACGCCGCTCGCCTTTTCGAGCCTCTGCAGATATCGTTTGTAGAACTCCAGTAATTCCTTCTCGTATTTGTACAGCGATAACGTATCCTTTTTCACTGAAATAGAAAATAGTGTGAGCCACTAAATATGTTTTGTTTCGCCTTAGATTAGTGACAAATCACATGAGAAAACCATTTTGTCTCTGAAATTTTGAATCTGAGACTTCAAACTGGGATGCCCATTGATTCGCATATTTTTTGTTCCTCATTCAATTTGACCATTGAAAATGTTTGGCATAATGTTGCATAATCATAATTTGGCATAATTATGATTATTGGCATATATTTTTAGATTTAATAATAAATAAATAATGCTGGACAATCCACACAGCATCATCTAGCCCCAAGCTAAGCAGAGCTTGTGTTATGAGTACGAGATGACTGATATACTTATACATTATACTACATAGATATACCCAAAACTCATCGGTTTTCTCACAACACGTATTAGAAAGGTCATAGGTATTATGAAAAACCTCCGTTATGTGGCATGCTTTGATACCCTTAAGTTAGTATACTTCGCTCTCTGTCAATCACTTATAACCTACTGTATCTCTTGTTGGGGTAGTGCAGCTAAGTCCTTTATCATTCAAGCAGAGAGAGCGCAGCGCTCTGTTTTGAAAGTGATGCTCCGTAAGCCATATAGATATCCTACATCGGACCTCTATAAAGAAGCTAGTGTTCTTACTGTTCGCCAACTCTATGTACTGAAAATTGCCCTATCGGTACACAAATCCTTCAGTTCCTCTTCTGATTTTGAGTTCGTGTCAAATCGTAGAGTTTTCAGGTTGATTACTCCCAGACTCCCTCCATTAAAAATTCGCGTGTATAACAATGTAGCTAAAGACTGTAATATCAAAAACTTAAGTTTTACTGAAGCTAAACACACCATACAAATGTGGCTAGCTACTTTGTCATTTAACAAAACAGAAGAAATTCTACAAGCTGTAACCTAATTGCACTCAATAGTTTTACCCAATTTACCATAGTTAATTTAGTTTAATTTTATTTTAAGTCTTTTTGTATTTTATGTTAATTTAGGTATTAATTACCTATGTTATAAGATTTTACACTAAAAAACTCAAATTTCATTTCATTTTATTTATAATCAGTATTTTCTGAATTTGCGTATTCTTGGAACTGTCGTACATAGGTTTCCTCGATACAGGCCCAGCCTAGAGAAGAAACCATCAGAAATTACCTATCACTGAGATACGTCTCGGCAACAACCAAATGTAGGTACAAACTGCACTGCTACACTTAGAAATAAGAAGTTAATATTGTTTTAGTATCATGTATTTGTTTTTGCTGTAAATAAATGTATTTTTATATTTTTTAATCTTAATACATAGATAATCCGCATGCGCATGAATTATTATGGTTAAATATTGTTATGCGTTTAAAATCTATGTAACTTATGCCAAATTATCACTATGCTACCAACTTTTTTGCGTATACAATGCATGCATATTAATGTTATGCCAACCTATCATTATGCTACCAATTGTTAGGGGGGAAAAAATTATGCCTAATAAGTTATGCGTACTGCGATTTTGCATATTGATGCGTAGTGCAAACAATGGTGTGCCATTGCAATTTACGTCTTAAAGACCTCACAAGCTGCTATCAAAATTGTCTCAAAGTAGTTTGCTCCAAGTGGCTCTCACACATTAGGCCTATGCCTCGAATCTTGCGGGCAGCGGGGCGGCGGCGGCGCGGGAGCGGCCGGTGTTTTCATGCCCCCGCGCCGCCGTTTTCGAGGGCCGGTACATTTGATTTTACGCATAAGATCGTGCCGCTCCCGCGCGGCCGCCGCCGCCGCCCCGCTGCCCGCAAGATTCGAGGCAGAGGCCTCACTCACACTTGACTTCGGAGTAGTCCTGGTGCCGCAGCATGTAGTCGGGCAGGATATCGCGGAACACCTCGCAGGCCGACAGCGACGCCAGCTTCCGGACGGAGTGCAGGTTGAGGGCGCCGTCCTTGAGACGTTCCTCCATCAGGTAGAGGATCGGGTACAGGTTCTTGAGCTGGAAGGAGATTGAAGAATGTCAACGATCATCATCTCTTTTTTGTCTTCCCGGGACCACGATGGGTGCAATCCCGTCGAAACGTCGGTCAATAATAAAGGTAAATAACGCGATAAAAGCCCGGTAAAATATGTGTTAATAATGATCATCATCTCACTCTCGCCTTATGATGTCCAAAGATAAAGATAAAGACATTTATTTGCAAAAACATGTGTTTACATTTTCATGCGAGTTGATTAATTTTTCATAAGGTCACAACATGCTTTACCGAATTTATAGAATGAATACCGGTATGCAAAGTTTTTAAGAGAGAGGCATACCAATATTACAATGGCCATGTACGACCAGCTATAATAATAGAACTTAGAATTAGGATTTTATTTATTTTTACCATTTTTTTATTTTTATTAAAATTTTACTGTTATTAAGAAGTGACATTTATATTAGATTCTGTGACATAGCCAAGTGTACTATATGTTCCTATGGTGAAATAAATGAGTATGAGTATAACAAAAAAATCAAATACTACAACTTAAATTATTAATATTATTGTGAAAATATATTAAAAACAATTAAAGTTTATCATTTAGAAATTCGTCAACATTATAATAGCATTTTTCATATCCACTGCTGGACACAGGCCTGCCTCATGGATCTCCAAACTAATCATGTGGTGATTGTTGCGAAACTCGCCACGCTTGGCCAGCGGGTAGCGAGAGCCGTACGGGATGTTGATAGATGAAAAGACGCTGCTGCCCATCTTCCGGAGGTATCCCTTAGCAGGCTCTTACTGCATCCACGGGCGTGAGAGGAGGGGTAACATTATACTGCCCCACCAAGATTGCCATCTTGGTGCTTAATGAGAGTTTAAATACTAAAGCGACTGGACGCTAGCTAAGTTACCTTCTCTCCAGCAGAGAATCTAGTGCTAGCTGATGGTGTCTGGGGCGGAGTCATTTCCACATTAGGCTCTAGTAAGAAATCTAACTACTTGCGAACTTGTGTGCAGGCTTGGTGGTTATGGGAGTGTTATCTACCAAGATTTTAGGTCAGAAATTATCATTTCAAGCATGACTGGGACATGGATAAGGTTTCCCAGCACCTGTACCATCTTCTCACAGCCGGCCCCATTAAGATCAAGATCAATAAATACCTATGGAACTGACACAAGATTCCTCAAGCTGTCTTTCATCTATACTATGATAATAATATAAAGAGGAAAGATTTGTATGTTTGTAACATATAAACTCAAAAACTACTGGACCGATTTTCATAATTCACTCACCATTAGAATGCGATATTATCCCTGAGTAACTGAGGCTATTATTTAACCCCGTATTCCTACGGGAGCGGGAGCTACGCGGGTGAAACCGCAGAGTACGGCTAGTTTAAAATAATGTAGTGTTACCTTCTTCTCCGGACTCTCCAGCAGGGAGGAGCACAGGGCTCCGATCCTCAGCTTCTCGTGCGCCAGCCGGTCCCTCCGCGCGGCCAGCAGCTGCACCGAGCTGACGATGTCGTTATCAGGAGCCTCCTCATCAGGCGTGGCCTCCATGCCGGAGTCGGAGTCTTGTTCCTCCGGTTCTGGTACAGGCTTAGTCTTTTTGGGAGGAGGCTGTTCTTCCTCTTCAGATTCTGATTCTGTAATGATATGAGTACAATGAACTCATCATCATCTCAGCTCAGCAGAGATCAGCAACACTGTTAGTGTCTCCTTCACTTCATCTCCTGATAAGACAGAAGTCCTAGACCAGTCTAACTTTGACCAGATTCGCAGGCCAATTACTCGTCTCGCGACAGGTTTGCAACAGGCGCAAATCTAGCGATCATCGTTGAACGTCAATTCGTGAACTTTTTCACGAATATACAACATCTAACAACTAAATCAAAATTGACGCTTGAATGCGATGATCACGAGATCCCGCGCCTGTTGCAAACCTGTCGCTAGTTGCGTAATACGGGGTCGCATTTTCTGGCAACGACACTACCAGCCGCGCTACCAGTAGTGTCGTTGCCAAATGAACGACACTACCGCGCCTATTTTGGTCAACAACGACACTACCAGCCGTTAAAGTTTAGTAATAGTTAAGTAAAATAAGTAATTTTATTATAGTAATTATACCATACGCATAGAGATCTCATTATGTCTTTCGTTAATACTGAGACCAAAGAGATTAACTTAAAAGTTCTAACTTATGATCAACCTCGGTCTACGGGTTTCTGTTCGCTAGTTTGGGATAATGTGAGACAAAAGATATCTTTGCATACTTTGCTGTCTGAGAGGAGCTAGAAGACCAAGAATGCCTTTGATCAGCCGTCAGATCCTATGGGCTGTGAGGATTAGATTAGTTAGTTGGACCAGTAGAGCCACCATACCTTCCATCTCTTCGTTCCTCTCCATCACGCCTGCCTTCGTCTTGATAGGCAGCAGAGGTTTCAGCTTCTTGACCGGCTTCTCAGCCTGGTCCTTCTCGTATCTTCCTTCCAAGTCGGCGTCTGAGAATTCCGCGCCACTGTCCTCGTTTAACTCTGCTGGTTTATTCCGGCTGCGCTTGCGTTTTGGCGCTCTAGGGGTGAATGAATAAATGATAATAACTTTATTGCACACCAACTTAAAAATAACACAAATACAGGTAAAATAATAACAAATTAATGTACAATGGGCGGCCTTATCGCTAAGAACTATCTCTTCCAGGCAACCTTTGGATGGACAGGAGATGACAAAGTATATGGCAGTAGCGTACTAATAAGATAGAATAGGAAATAGGGAACATAATATTATCAATAATAAATGCAAAAATATAATATGGGGTGGTAGATAGATAGATAGATAAACTCTTTATTGTGAAAATCATACAGAAAAAACAAAAATAACTAAAATTAACTTAAACTACAAAAACAACAGAAATACACAATGGGTAGGTTATGTTTTCATTTTAAAAATCCATTTATAGTGCATTTAAATGAATAGAAGGTAAAGAGTGAGGTTTCTTGTTCACTTCTTTCCCTCACTTGGAAATAAAAAAGTTTTTCAAAGCGAACTATTTCAATTATGTGCTATATTCAATTTAAATGTGTTTTGTTCTTATTTCGTAAACTGACTATTATAAGTAGCGTTTTGCTCTATTGAATGACAACTTATTGACTTTGACTTATGAAAAAATTAAAGCTGCTATTTTTAGGGTTCGGTACGCAAGGGGTAAAAACGGGACTCCGTCTCGCTTCTATCGACAACTCTGTTACCGCCTTGGGTCCATCGATTGTCGTCCCGCCTAGCCACACGTCCTGCCTACCCATCGACACTAACTGCTGGCTGGCGTATGTTGTCGTTGGGTGCGTGATCGAGGAGGGAGATGCAGAGAATGGCGCGCTCCATTGCCCTTTGTGCTACTTATATCATCATTTCAGCCGTAAAACGTCCACTACTGAACGCAGGCCTCCCTCATGGATCTCCATGAGGGGTAGTTGCCATACTCACCACGCTTGGCAGGCGGATTGGCGAGCGCAGTATGGGATGTTGATACAAAGAAGGATGCTGCTGCCCATCTTCCGGAGGTATCCCTTAGCTGGCTCTTACTGCTTCCATGGGTATGAGAGGAGGGGTAACATTCTACTGCCGGCACTCCACAGCAACTTATATAGTGTGCATATATTCCTTTGATAGCGGCCATGTCTCGGAGCGGTTTGTGACAATGCTGGACACATTGCCTATATACCTTGGTTTCCAGGCTTTTGGAAATAATGTACTTTAGTTTGTCCTCCAATTTACCGGAGACGGTACATATGTTGTGTGTCCTTAATTATAGAACTAAACTTGTAAATTAAGATGCAAATCTTTTTTTTTTTTGTTTCATATCTTGCAATCAGTTGTTTAGTTTAGACTATAAGCAGATTAGTTATGTGCTGTTAAGCGTTTATGGCACAGCTCCCACTGAAGCAGACCCTTTATTATTCCTGGTCAAAGATGTCCCTTCGCTTTTTGAGCCGGCATATAGTTTCTGGTATGGGAGTTGTCCCGCCAGTTGATTTGGGCGTTTCTCAAGCCTCAACTTGTAGTTGTCTCTGTGTGTTTGAATTTCTTCTGTTATCATGGGCACATTTAGAATTTCATGAACCTCTGTTGTTTTGATAAACCATAGTGTTTGTTTTTTTTTTTTTATTAAAAAATCTTTATTTAGAACATTTAAATGGTTGCCACACGAGCCGTGGAGTGCCAGCAGAAGAATGTTGCCCCTGGATACAGCAAGAATCTGACAAGGGATACCTCTGGAAGACTGGCAGCAACAATTTTCAGTGTATCAACATCCCATACTGTGCGCGCCAACCCGCCTTCCAGTGGCGAGTATGGCAACAAACCCCTCGTGATCTTGGAGATCCATGAGGGACGCCTGTCTCCAGCAGTGGGCATGGACAGAGCAGTCCTAAGGCAGAGATGATGATGAAACAATTTCTTTTTCTATTACATGTGAAGACTTAATTAACTCACTTTCTTTCCTCCTTAACATTCTCATCAGGGACATTAGACAGAAGTTGAGGCTGCTTCGCCAGTCGGCTCATGATGTACTTCTGTTCATCCTCATCCAACATGTCCGCCCACTCATCACCTGATGCAGAGTCACTATCGCTGTACTCTATCTGCAACAGTAAAAATGTTTTCATTATAGGCCAGCAGTCATTGGTCCCTGGGGTGCTAGATGCCTCTCCTCTCCTGCCCGTTGATGCAGAAAGAATCTGGGAAGAGATTTGCCTGGAAGATGGGCAGCAGCATCTTTCCATGTTTCAACATCCCATACTGCACTTGCCAACCTGCCAAGTGTGGTAAGTATAATGAATAATAAACTGGTGCAATACAGACAGAATATTAGGTTGGTAATGGGACCTGGATGCTAGTTTTAAGGAGACTAACAGAGAGTTATTCTAGTAACTAGATGTAGGCCTGCTTAATAGTTTATTTGACAATTTTATTTGAAAATATATCAAAAACTGCAGATACTGGGTTGATTAATTTGTTTAACATTTATAAGTTAGGGATGAGCTATGCTCGGGGTTTCACTATGTGATTGAATCAGAAATAGGGATATACATAGAAGAATTCGGGTCACCAACATAGCCAAAAAGATTAGCATGTTGAAGTAGCAATGGGCAGGCCATATAGCGCGCAGAACAGATGACCAATGGGGCCGCGAAGTTCTCGAATGGAGGCCACCGACCGGCAAGCGCAGCGTAGGACGTCCACCCACAAGATGAGCAGTTGACTTGGTGAGAACTGCTGGTCAGCGGTGGATGCAGACGGCTTCCAACTGCAGTACTTGGAGTTCAATGAGGGAGGCCTTCGTCCAGCAGTGGACATCCTACGGCTGATATGATAACATAGTATATAATTCATGAATTAGAAATCATTGTTTACCTGCTGTTGCTGGTTTGCTGGTTGTTTTTGCTTCTGAATCTTGTGCTTGTGCCTTTGTAGCCTTAATGATCCTGACTTTTTCATCTTGTTGGTTGTATGATTGTTCCTCTTGACCTTACTAATCTTCATTTTGCCTTTTTTCTATAAAAAAAATACAGCGTTTTGTATGGTTATGTTTTGGTTTACAAATAATATTGATGTTTTAGTATTAAACTAAAACAGTGTGTGCTCACCGTCATATTGAGAGCTGAGGAATTTTCTTATTATTAATAATTTATCGCTTCTTTCTTACAAATAAAACTCCAGCCAGAAACTATTCTTTCAAAATGAAAACAAACCAACGTGGGCCACTAAGCAGCTATGTTTCCAACTTTTCTGTTAAGTCAATGTCAAAAACTTTTCTAGGTAAAATATATTATTATACATATTATATAGTTCCCTCACTTTAATTGGAACTATAAACTTCAAGAACTGGAATTTTATTTTAGTAGATCTATAAAATATTGGTTGTACACTTTCTCACTTGTACTCTGTTTTAGATTTTATACAATCCAAAATTAATCAAAGTTATTTTCTCCGATATTTTTATATAATACACTAAGATTAGTTATCTCAATTCTAAAATGAGAGAAAATTTTGAGCTTGATATTTAACAAAATTTTCTCATCTCTCACTTCTAAATCTTACACTACGCTGTAGAAGAGAATAAACTTGTATTTACTTTCTACAATCAAAGATTTTGTATTTTTATAGAACAGTGGATTCCCGGCCTGAAAATGCGTTGCTAGATTCAGCTAGGAAGTTGATAAGCTGGCATCACTAAAATGATGATAGTTAAGGTGACATTGACACTGACAACTCCATAATAAACGTTCCTTTCTCTTTCTTTTTAAATGTTGATTTTGATTGTTGATGTTGATGTTGATTTAACGCTAGTTTTTGGCGAATATATATTTTTTTTAGTACAATTGTTCTTCAGTATTATTAGTTAGTTACTTTTACATCACAATAGAATTTTAGCTAATCAATTTTTTGGAGAAAAGTACTAATTTCGAGTTCAATATTAAACATTACAGGATTGGAACGGAACGCATCAATAAAACTTTCTATAAACGTCAGTTAGGTAGTTAGAAACTTTCGTAAAGTTCAAGTTTTTCCAGTTTTCTGTGCGGAAGTTCTATCACAACGTAAAACTTTCGCTAGTCCACCGAATCCTCCACCGACTATAATTAATCAGTACAGTAAAATATGTCGCGTCCGTTAAAAAAACCAGTTCTGTGAAGTGTTCGCTATGGTCCCTCAACAGCAGAGGAGAAGACGTCGCAGGGCTGCGATCCCTAGGGCTTCGGAGCGGCGGCTGGTGGTAGCTAGAGGTGTGGGCGGTTTCGGCTTTACTATTGCGGGTCAGAGGCCGTGCGTGGTGTCGGCAGTGGCAGTAGGCGGGCCGGCCGAGCGAGCCGGGCTGCGGGCCGGGGATGCCTTGCTAGCGGTGGATGGAGCGAGCGTAGCGCGGGCGCCCCACGCCTCCGTGGCCAGGCTGGTGGCAGGCGCGCCGGGGGCCATAGCGCTGAGCGTGTCACCGCGGGACGCGCCGCCCACGGACACGGAGGATACGGAGCCTGATGAGCGGTCTCGCACACGGCGGAGGCACCCGCTGCCGAGGCGCAGGCCGCAGCCGAACATGCATCATCCAGGTAAAATAATTGTTACTTCTTTCCTATAAACATTAACAGAAGCTGCTGATAAAGCTTTGGTCAGACATTGTCATTTAATGTGTTTCTTATTTGTTAAAGATATACTGATAGCTCTTCAATAATAACTAACTTTTATGATTGTTCTGTTGACAATTTGTCAGGGTTAAAATGGTTCCTTCCTGTTTTTATCTGCCAAGGGATACATTCAGAAAATGGGCAGCAGCATCATTACATGTATCAACATCCCATACTGTGCTTGTTGACTTGCCTGCGAAGTTTGGCCAGTATGGCATCATCCTAATTGGAGATCCATGAGGGAGGCCTATGTCCAGCAGTTGATATGGACAGCAGTCCTAGTGGCTGAGATGATGATAATGATTCAGTTCCTCAGGCATGTAATCGGTCTGTGAAAAAAACACAATTTTTTTCTATATTAGTCCCACTACTGGACAAAAGCCTCCCCTGTTTGTAAATTTAAGTTATTAGTTGATAAATTAAGAACTTTGTCTAACACAACATGTAATGAATACATGAGTTTGATACCACTGAATACTGAATGTATTGAACAGATACACTCAATACCTTGTATGTAATGATACAGCTATAATTTTTATTTTTTTAAATTTTTTATTTTAGAACTGTTGCAGATAATGCATGTAAACTAAGTTCAGCTAAGCACTAAAGCTATTTAAAGCTAATATTATCAAAAGAATAAATATAACATCAGCTGGTCCTCATAGTGAAAGTGATCACACAACTGTCTAATTTACTATTCATTGTGCTACACTTTTCGGAATTCAAGAATACATAATCTTATTTGATAATTTGCATGAATAGAATAATTCCCATAATCTTGTAAGATAAGTTTTGTCTGTCAATTATGTAATAGTATTAGAATTTGCATTTTGTAAATTCGTTGCTTATGTAGAACAACTCTTTAAACATAGATTTTTGGTGTTGGTAAATAAAATAACAAACATAGAAAATTAATAACAAATATATTGTTTTTCTGTTTGGCCTCTTTGACCACCAAACAGAGAGTACTTTTTGTTTGGGGTTGATGAGGCAACACATCCATCTTCATTGTTCCTTGTGTATTCCATGATGACTGGGGAAGCAGAATTTATTTATTTATTTGCACAGTAGATAAGAAACATAACAGGATATACACCCAAAGATGTTAAAAGTCTTTATGTTGGTTAGCATTTTTTTACTATATATTTATTGTTAATTTAGATATTATGATGAATTAAAAAAAATCACACCTGACTTGATTAATAACAAACAAAAACAGACTAGTTTAGTTTAACCATAATTCATTTCTTTCTTTCAGATGGCTAAGGGCATACTTACCTAGGTATGGGAAGCATATTATGCTAATTCTGTACTAAATTCACTTAATACATTGTGTTTTGTGTTCACCGCCTTTTATCTGTTCACTAACTGTAATAACTTAGGCTAACAGACTGCTTTTTCATCTCATTTTATTGTTTCCTTACCAAATTGCATGTTTTTAGGGTTCCGGACCAAAATGGTAAAAAGGAACCCTTATACTGTCACTTTGTGTGTCTGTCTGTTACAAATGGATATCTTGAGAACTACATGGGTATTTTCAGCAACAAGTCAAGGACTTTATTAAAGAAGTCGTTCTTTTTGTCGAAAAATTGATGAATAGGCTAGATGACTAAATTTTAATTGTTAAGTAGTCCATTATGAAGATTTACAAAATACATTGGACACGTATTTTTTTAACGTTATCTATAGATAACGTTGAATACTACGATACCGCGATACATTATATTGGAATGTCGCGTGACGTCACACGCTGGTACGCGACGACCTGCCTCGGTACAGCATTATGACGTCACGAGCCCCCACTCCTAAGCTTCAACTCGCTTTATCTAAGTATTGTTTAATTAATTTCTAAAAGCAAAAAATGCGTGTCTATTAATTTGGTATTATCTAACTGACGGACTAAATAGAATTCTGATTTTCATATCCTGATCCTATGGCTTTTAAAAATTACTTTTTATTAATTAACCAAACACTTTAACACGAAAACCATTGTATTTTTTTTAAGTTGTTGTGTTTTTATTTGGTGTACAATAGAGAGTTTTCATTAATTCATTCAATTTATTATTCCAGCATGTCTTGCCGCCCCCAGCACATCGGGCGTCAACGAGATCCTTCAAAACCTGAGCCGAGCTCAGCTGACCCCGAGCCACGCCGCCCGGCTAGAATGCCGCGCCGTCGTCGGCTACCTCGGAACCATAGAGACCCCTCAAGCAGCCGCCAACAATGCCCCCGCGAACGTTCGCAACGCCGTCCGCAAACTCAGACAAGAACGACGCACAGCTATACCGGTCCTACTCTCTGTTCTACCCAACTCATTGCTACTAAGGCGACCGTCCGGCCAAATACTCGCTCAGTATCAGAGGGAGAGGATCATCTACGCGGGCTGCGGTTCCGAGGCAGACAGGCGATACTTCGGACTTGTGACGTCAGCGGAAACGGCGGACGCTGACTCGTCACAATGCTGCCATGTGTTCGCAGTGGACCCGAGAATGGCGGAACACGAAGCTCATATCCCAAGGGCAAGAGAGTTCCAAATCGAGTGCACTTGTGATCCTGTCGCCGAAAGGTGCCTGGAGTTCCCGCCGTCAGCAGAATATGTAGTGGGGGTGATCAGAGGAATGTTTTCTCTGCCTTCAGAGGAGTGCGCGAGTCCGAACTTGCAGCAGATGTCGAAGCTAGCTATCAAAGGCGACAGTCCTGCTTTGGGTAGCTTCGCGCGGTGCAACGCTGTATTCCGACCGCGCGACAGGCGCCCCTGCCGGAACGAAGACGTCAGAGACGGGCCTGACTTCGTCGCTAACTCACCCCAGCCGAGCAACCACAGCGAGATCACAACGACTTCCAGCAACAGCGACTCAGGCATCGGCTTCCACAATGACGGCAGGAACATAGCTGACAGAATCCTGGTCGTGGACTTTGCGGGGGTACAGCCTCCGCCTAACCGGTTCAGACCAGATATGCCCAGGCGGCCGATAGGGCTCGTCGGCTGCAGTAGTTTCGAAGCTGACGGTTCGTTTCTCTCCAACACGACTCCGGTGGTCGACGGCTTCGGCGGTCAAGGCCGCCCGTTGAACCTCGACGACGTGATCCTCAACGCGAACGACCTACAGACAGTCAGACACGTCAGCCCGCGGAACGACGACGATAACTACAACTACAACAATGACTACGGCAACATCCCGTCCAGTTCTCGTAGCTACCAAAACGGAGTGGTCTACGACCAGGTGTACACGGAGAACGAGGGGCAATACGAATTTATACCGCAGCAAATGGGCATGGACCTAGAACTGGACCATGTTGTTGAAACCTTTAACTCTGTAGAGATATACGAGGAGTCGAGGTCCAAGCGACCTGATTGGCAGTCCAATGAGTCTGTAGAGAATGTGACGGTCATCTCCAGAGGAAGTAAAGCTAGTATGGACTCTGTATCTATGTACTCGTCGAGGAGTCATGAGGAGGCTAGGCCGGTGCTGAGAAGGCATATGCAAGCCTCCTTGGACGACATGCTAGTGTTGGGACTGAGGGACCTACCGAAGGAGAATGATGATGATAATTTCGTTCATCCGGCGGCTGTTAAATGCAAGGTGCGTAAATATACATTAATAATGCTGGACAGTATTTTTTAGCCGTACCGGCGTTACAATGTTGCTACTCCTCTCATGTCCGTGAACGCAGTAAGAATTTGATAAGGGATACCTCTGGAAGATGAGCAGTAGCGTCTTTCGGTGTATCAACATCCTCGCCGACTGGCTTATGGCAATAACCCCCCCTCATGATTAGAACTTGGAGATTCATATGGGAGGCCTTTGTCCAGCAGTGGTCATCCTACGGCTGAGATGAGAAATGCTGGAACAATTCACACAGTATTCATTCTATCACCGGACGATTGATAGAATACTTATATACTTTTTTTCGTAAATATCATACATGGAAATCACACCCAGACCTGAGACAAATATCTGCAGAAAAAAAACGTTGGCAGGAATCGAACCCGCAACCTATCCCAGTTCATCATCATCATTTCAGCCGTTAAATGTCCACTACTGAACACTGGCCTCCCTCATGGATCTCCATGAGGGGTAGTTGCCATACTCACCACGCTTGGCAGGCGGGTTGGCGAGCGCAGTACTGGTTGTCGGTATGTTGATACACAGAAAGATGCTGCTGCCCATCTTCCGGAGGTATCCCTTAGCAGGCTCATAATGCATCCACGGACAAGAGAGGAGGGGCAACATTCTACTGCCGGTGCCCCACGGCTATCCCAGTTGAAAAATATAAAATATATAATAAAGGAAACCTTTGCCCAGCACTCTGCTGAATACGGAAAAAGCGAAATAGGCCAAAAAAATGCGCAATTATACTCGTACCTTTTTTAGTACTTAGATGACTGTACAATTCCGCTGTCCGCTTTTACTTGACTGCCTCCGTGGTTCAGTTAGTCTAGTAGACGACAGCTATGCAGGAGGTAGTTTTTGTAATTTTTCTGCAAATATTGTCGGTCTCGGTATTTTTTATATGATAAATATTTAAGTATTCTGTCAATCGTCCGGCACCTATTACACAGGCTCTGCTTAATTTGGGGCTAGGTAGTGCTGTGTGAAATATCCTGCATTATTTATGAATATATATATGGTATTCAACTTTGGGGTTGTACCAAAAAGAGCAATGTTGATATCATACAGAGATTTCAAAATAAAGTACTCAAAGCGATAGTAAATGCGCCGTGGTACATAAGAAACGATGACCTCCATCGGGACCTCAATATAGAGGTCGTCGACAAAGTTATAAAGAAATACGCAGAGTGTCATGAACGCAGACTTCATCATCACGTAAACGTCGAGGCAATCCAGCTCCTCGACCATACGAACCTAGTAAGAAGGCTAAAGAGGACAAAACCTTTTGAGCTAGCATAGTGCAATTTGTGTCAGTGCAAGTAGTTAGTTACTAAGTGATATTTTTAACTTTACAAAGAACACAAGAACAAAGTGTCTTCCCCTTAATAAAATTAGAGTCAATAAGAAAAGTGCTGATGAACACTATCTTACAGTTTATTTTTATAAAACTAGGTTAGCATAAAATTACTCATTAGCCGGTTTGGCTAGATTGTAATGTATTTTAGTGTAGGTCATGTTAACTTATACTAAATAAATAATAAAAAAAAAAAAAAAAAAAAAAAATTATGAATACACTGCACACCCGTCCGTTAAATATTCCATGAAATACAAGTGTACAAAAATTGCCAAAACTAGAGCTTCAATCCAATTTTCATCCCAGCAAATGTCCGTAATTAAACAGCAGAGTCAATTACCTCTGCCTTCCTAATTTACGCGTGCGAATGCCTAAATCCCTGATTCAGTTAGTTGTTAGCCATGCTCTCTTTCGGAGGTGCAGTCAGAGTTGTTATTTGCGTTGTTGTGGTGAGCTGAACAATTCATAACAATAACTACAGCAAAGTTTTCTAGACATGCACCTAAAAATTTAAGAATAGAATAGAAGGTTCTCCAGAACCACTCGCTTTTCGCGCTCTTTTTTGCCGCGGACGATCAAGCTGTGGAACGAACTCCCATCTGCGGTGTTCCCTCGGAGCTATGGTATGGGGTCCTTTAAAAGGCGGGTATTCTCCCTCCACAAAAGCTGGCAGCGCATCAGCTTCGCCTCTGGCGTTGCAGATGTCAATGGGCGACGGTGACCACTTCCCATCAAGTGGCCCGTCTGCTCGTCTCCCTGCTTGTAATGTAAAAAAAGCAAGCAAGAAGACTAGGCTGCTTTTGGTTTGCTTTTCAAGTAGCTCTCATCTAAAAGGTGGTCTTTTGACATGTTGGATTAGTAATTGAAATTGTTTTATTAAAAAACATTTACTATTTTAGTAAATAATAGATTCAGACGAGACAGCGGAAATCCGTAGTATTTAAACGAACAACAAAACTTGTAAGAAATCTGCTAATTTACATAACTACATATATGAGTATCTAATGAGTGCTCAAAAACACTCAACAAGAATCTACGCACGTATCGCGCCTCTACGAAGCATCTCAGTAAAATTGGCTCTCCTTTAGTCACGGAATACACTAGTCGCAACCAAAAATGCTGTGATAGTGGCCCTCTAACGAACTGCTTGGACGTGTTGTTTCTCCGACCGCCAATACGAAAGTACATTATTTCATTCGGCGGTCGACGAGGCAACTATAAGTTGTACCTGGGTATTGTGTTTATTCAGGCTGTTCGTGCTATTCTGAAATATTAAAATAAAATATTTGACTCTTTTCATTGTTTTAGGTCCGAAAATCGATGAAACCGCTCAACCTACTATCGAAGACAAAGAACATGATCATCCGCAAAGACCGGGAAAGGAAGGAGGCTCGCAGGCGCGCCATCAGCGCGAGCGCAGGCGACGTGACGGCGGCGGGGGCGGCGGGCGCGGGGGCGGACGGGCTGGCGGCCGCGGCGAGCGAGCCCGATCTCCGGGACACACAGGTCAGTGTAGCTTGCAAACTGTTACCGCCGCGCGTCGATAGATGGCGTGGATATTAATGTTTAGAAGTGTCGCTATTAGAGCGAGCAAGCCCGACCTCATTGTAGTTTGCAGATTGTTACCGCCGCGCGTCGATAGATGGCGTCGATATTAATGTTTAGAAGTGTCGCTATTAGAGCGAGCAAGCCCGACCTCAGTGTAGTTTGCAGATTGTTACCGCCGCGCGTCGGTAGATGGCGTGGATATTAATGTTTAGAAGTGTCGCTATTAGAGCGAGCAAGCCCGACCTCAGTGTAGTTTGCAGATTGTTACCGCCGCGCGTCGGTAGATGGCGTGGATATTAATGTTTAGAAGTGTCGCTATTAGAGCGAGCAAGCCCGACCTCAGTGTAGTTTGCAGATTGTCACCGCCGCGCGTCGGTAGATGGCGTGGATATTAATGTTTAGAAGTGTCGCTATTAGAGCGAGCAAGCCCGACCTCATTGTAGTTTGCAGATTGTTACCGCCGCGCGTCGATAGATGGCGTCGATATTAATGTTTAGAAGTGTCGCTATTAGAGCGAGCAAGCCCTACCTCATTGTAGTTTGCAGATTGTTACCGCCGCGCGTCGGTAGATGGCGTGGATATTAATGTTTAGAAATGTCGTGCGAGTCTGGAGTAATTTTCATCTTGTAACATTGTTACAAGATTTTAGTGGTTCAAGATGGTAACAAGCTCTAAACAGGGATAAGTAGGAGGCCTTTGCCCTGTGGGAAACATCAGGCTTGTAAATAAATAATAAATATGATGGTAACACAGGTCATACACAAGTGCGTTATACCAGGCGTCCGTCACTCGCTCAAGGCCACGCGTTAAATGCCTACCGCTCTGTACATCGCAGGAGTTGCAAGTAGAGATGTTCCGATACCATCAAAGTATCGATACCTACTCATATCAGTAGTACTCATATCGTTTTACGATACTACTCATATAATATAAGGTATCGATACCTAGTTATAACGATAGGTTTTAGTATTTTTTTAGGAATAATGAAAAAATAGTTTTTCTTTTTTATTATTATTGACGTACATATGACAACCGTCTTTTTATTTGTTTGAGAACTCTATCGTTTATGAACTGATTATTACTATATTGGATTAACGGGTATTTATCGCGTAATTACCTTTATTATTATCCTGACGTTTCGAACATCGAAAGGTATCCATCATTTTAAAAAACTAAATCATATTTGAGCAACCAATAAAAATAGCTGTTTTTTTCACCACATTCGTTTTATTATAAAAATCTCATCATAGAAGCGCAACCCTAGCCCTAGCGTAGCCGCGTCACAGATTACTTGCAAGTAGGTGAGGCGGGTGAGCAAAGCAATCTCAACGATTTTGTAGGCTATTATATATAGCGTAGGTATTTTCGCTTTTGTATTGGAGTGATGTATCTGTTAGTTTCTGTAATCTGTGGTTATACACAGGTCAGTGTACCATAGCAGAGGTCTCCAAACTACGGCCCGCGGGCCAAATCCGGCCCGCCACTGCCATCAATCCGGCCCGTTACGTGTCACAATACACAATCAATAGTAATTAAAATGCAATAAAAGCCATGTTTGCTTAGGTGGGCAGAAAAATTAAAATTGTTATGGCCCTTGCAACATACCGAAAAAAATATTATGGCCCGGCTTCAAAGTTTGGAGACCTCTGAACTATAGAAATACGATTAAACTCAACTAGATTGCACCCATTGCGGAAAAACAAGTCTAGTCTTTGTATTATAATTTATAAGTTATAAGGAATGCTGCCGCCGCGCGCCGATAAATGGCGTGGATATGAATCTTCGATTGTCCCTGTGCCATTGACATACAACACTTTTGTGTTTGTTGTTGGTAGGTCGGTGGTATGTTATACTTTGTACTACCCACATGTTGTGTAATGGTTGTCGCCGCGTGCAGGATTGTTGTAAGAAGAATTCAGAAGCGCAAAAAGGACTACGCAGTAGTCTCTCTTTTTCGCTCATTGATTTTTAAATTATTCTATCCTGCTGTCATATCACTCGTCTTTCTCTCGAATATTCCTTCTTCGTGAAAAAGACGATGGTGCAGTCACAGAACACAGGTTATTCTCCAGCTCTGTGAGTGCAGCTAACAAAGTATACCTACTAGCCAATGAATGTCGCGAAAAGACTAGAGTTTAGTATCTAAGTCGCGTTTATTTGACATATTTGTATTCAAAACATTAAAAAAATAGTCACTCAATTTATTACGAATCAACGCTTACATCGCCGAAGCGAAAATCTCGGAGACATCAGTATGAAAACCCTTTCGATATCTGAGGTTTCAGTCTAAGGCGATGAGCGTCGCGTTGTCTGTGAAATAGCGACCAAATACCGAAGTGTGTAGATTTCACTGCGAGGTGTATAAATAAGTAAATAATACCTACTTGACCATAATACATATGTACATATGTACCGATTCAACTATAATCTTATATTGTATAGTGCCGTGGGTTCGGCAGTAGAATGTTGCCTCTCCTCCGTGGTACGCTGTAAGGTTCTGTCAAGGGATAACTCCGGCAGCGTCTTTCCGTGTACCAGCAGCCCGTACTGCGCGCGCCAACACGAATATGGCAACATCTCCCTCATGGATTTCAAGATCATGAGGGAGATGTTGCCATATAATAGGCCTCTGTCATGGATCTCCATGAGAGGCAGTTCCCATACTCATCACGCTTGGCAGACGGGTTGGCGAGCGCAGTACGGGATCAATATCCCGTACTGCGCTCGCAAACCCTGCCACGGATAGACGCTGCTGCCCACCTTCCGAAGGTATCCCTTAGCAGGCTCTTACTGCATCCGCGGGCATGAGAGGAGGGGTAACATTCTACTGCCGCCACTCCACGGCGGGAAAATAATAAATAAAACCGGACAAGTGCAAGCGGGACTCGCCGTCCGAGGGTTCCTAAAGTAGCTAATCGGGTTTTAAAAATTCACAAAAAGATTCGTCACCCATCCGATTTAAGGCCGCGCGAATGGTTGCTTAACCTTGATAATTGATTTCGTACATTTTTATGATTCCATTGCAAATGTGTAGTTTTGGATTTTCTCTATATCTAATACAGTATAAGACGATATATGTATGTACATTGCCAAATTTCATAGTTCTAGATCTACGGGAAGTACCCTATGAGTTTTGATTTCTTTGAGCATGTCGAAACATGCGTTTTTGTGGCATAAACGGTCGTATATTTTATTCAGGTTAACTTGGGATATTGATTTTTTCACAGCTTAAAGAGGAGGCTGTAAATGGTGTTAATATCAACTCGATACCTCTACACGTTCTCGAGATAAAGGTCTTGACAGACCGACCGACGGACAGACAGACAGATGGATGGACAACTAAGTGATCCTATAAGTGTCGTGTATTATAGGGAGTAAATAACAACGCGGTGGCTGACAGCTAACTGATTTATTCGGGGTTCACACAGAGATTATAAGGCATTGCAGATCTATTCCTATAGGTACCTACTTACTAGATATGCAACTATGTGCGTACACAACACTATCCCCCCCTTATGTAATATGAACTAATAAAACTAAGACATGAACCTATTTATTTAAGTACTATTCTTACTCCTACCCTCCACCAATCTTTGTCCCTTATACTTAAGTACAAAGAATATATAAAAATTATTACACTAGATAAGTAACAGTAACAATTATTTAAATTTTACGACTATATTTAGATGAATGCAAGTATGTATACATTTTAGTCTGAATCAGGAGCGTAACGCCTGTTTCCACGGCGTGTGGTTACATAACTAGGTGGCGAATTGTCCTCTAAATAGTTATCAGGAACTAGCACCATCTCCTGACTCCTATCGCCCATGTTTTCCGCCTCCTCGAACAAAGGGGAAGATGGAGGCGACACATCGCGCGGAGGTGTAGGTGGCGAGGTTTGACTTAATGACCTCTGCGATGTGTTACTAGGGTTAGTATTGGACGTCAACATCTCCTCAACATCTGAATTTTCTACGTTACAGCCATTAAATATTGGATCATGATGATCAGTTATCTTTTCATTGATGTCATCATTTGGTATTTTAAATACCAGATCAACATGACGCCTGTGCTTCTCATCTTTAAATCTAATTTCATACATAATATTGCCTATCTTACGTAACACTATGCCTTTTTCCCACACTTCTTTATTGTTTCTCCATTTTTTAAACATAACTAAGTCTCCTATAGCAACATTTCTTGGTTTGCCACCAAACATTTCTACTTGTTTTGTCTGATTGAATCAACGGTCTACCTTGATATAATTTGTCGTAAGTATTCTTAGAAATAGCGCTTACCGAGGAACCGCTGTCGACTTGCATGTTTAGACTAACACCTTCCACTTCCAACTTACAGTACCACGGGCCGTCGGATTCCTCCGTGGCCTCTAAGCGATACAGGGTTGGCGAACCTGTATCTCCTTCCGAATCACTACACTCCACTTGAAAAAGCTTCGCGCTATTTTTTTTATTACGGCACATATGGCTTATGTGGCCCACTTTATCGCACGTATAACAGCTCGCACTTTTATACGGGCATTTCTCTGACGAATGCTGCCGCGATCCGCACCGATAACATCGCTCGCCTCCGCTGCCGCTGGCGCCTCCGTAGCGGCTGCCGCCCCTACCCCCGCGCTGCTGGCCCGCTCGGCCGCCGCGCGCGCTGCCGACGCTGCCGCTGCCGGACCCTACTGCAAATACTCCGCCGTGAGATGTTCCTCCAGCGTTCCCGTTACCGCCGCCCAGCTTAGCCTCAATTTCCGCCGCCTCCAACGACGTGGCTAATGACACCGCTCTGTTGAAACTGAGTTCCCGCTCCGTTAATAATCGTTGTCTATATTTTTCACTTTTCAATCCGTATGTAAATTGATCCCTCAAGTTTTCTTCTAAAGATTCTTGCCCTTTGAATTTACACGTCATGGCTAATTTCTTTAATCGTAACAAGTATTCATTGACGGTTTCCTCTTGATTCTGTAAACATGCTCGTAACTTCATTCTCTCCGCCATGTCGCTTGATTTTGGGTTCAAATGATCCTCGACAATGGTAACCAGTTGTTCAAAGGATAAGCTTTCTGGTTCTTTGGGGCTGCACAAAATTGTCATGAGCTCGTACGTTTCATTTCCAACCAATGTGATAAGGTATGCATTTTGAACACTGATTTTAATTTCGTTCACTAAAAAGAATGCTCGCACTCGTTTTATGTAACTACTCCAAGTATCAGAACTAGGAATAAACTCTTTAATATTTCCGATAGCACGCGTTGGGTCCGCCATTTTTGACCTCCTCTTCGCCAAATGTCGTGTATTATAGGGAGTAAATAACAACGCGGTGGCTGACAGCTAACTGATTTATTCGGGGTTCACACAGAGATTATAAGGCATTGCAGATCTATTCCTATAGGTACCTACTTACTAGATATGCAACTATGTGCGTACACAACATAAGTACCTATAAGGGTTCCGTTTTTTTTCCTTTTGAGGTGCAGAACCCTAAAAAAGATAAAATCCTCTATTATACATATATAAAACTAATATGTTAAACCCTAGGTTTCATCTTAGCGACCAGTTCATTAAGATAATTCTCGCACACAACCGACATGTCGGTTGGACATTCTTAATTCCTAGACTAAACAAACATATCAATTACATTGAACAAACAAGCATTCGTGGGATTCTTCAGTGCGGTCTTACTAGTTCAAACCCGTTCATTTCCATGAACGGTATCATTCGGTACCATCACACGACATTTGCCGTGGCGTGCCGGCTGTAGAATGTTACCCCCCCCCCTCTCATGCCCGTTGATGCAGTAAGAGCCTGCTAAGGGATACCTCCGGAAGGTGGGCAGCAGCGTCTTTCCTGCGTATCAACATCCCGTACTGCGCTCACTAACCCGCCTGCCAAGCGTGGTATGGCGACAACCCCTATATAATAAATGTACCCCAAAACTGGTGGTTACACAATACAAAAAAATAGGATAAAATAAATTAGACAACCTCCGACTTCCGAGAATAGGTAAAGTGGCGAGGGTTACTTAAAATGTTATATACAGAAGTGCAAATCCGTATGCCCATTTTAATTAAAGTAAAAGTGTAGAAGACTCAAATCATGGTAAATATTGCATAAAATGTTAACAACCGTAAAAATTTCAAAAGTTATAAAAGTGTAGACTTGATTCCCCGAACCAGCATGTGAAACTGCGCTTACCCGCCCAGTAGCAGTAAAAGCAGAGCTAATCGCGCTAAGCGGAACTGATTATACTAATCTTAAGCGTGAGCCGGAATTGGTTCAACGCAACAAGTCGTAAAGCTTTAGCGAGTTTAATGCGACTAACTTCGGCTAATCATCAACTAATCATTTAATTGCGAGAATTTAAGTACATAAAAAAATGTTAAACTAGGGTAGTTACCGTATTCCGCCCGCATGCAGGCGTGCAAATACCTAAAAGTCATGTAATAATAATATTAGTGAAACACATTTAATTAAATTTATATATTTATTAATATAAAAACAATTATCAGGTAACCAAATATGTAACCAACTATTTAACTTTCTCTTAAATCTAATCTAAACAGCCTGCTGGATCCCACTACTGGGCAAAGGGAGGCCTTTGCCCAGTAGTGGGATCCAGCAGGCCTTCTTTTCCACTCATCCCGGTCTAGGGCTTCTGTCCGCCAATCTGTGCAATACGCATACAGTTCGTCCCGCCATCTCCGCGGGAGAAACTACTTACTCTTCTCTTAAATACCATTTAAAAAAAATCTTGTGGTAATTTATTATAAATAACGATGCACATGTTATAAACATTTATTTTATGGCAAGAGGGTTTGTAGATTAAATTGTTAAATTTGGTCCTTTTTTTTAACTTTCTTATTTTTTTCTTTCTATGTTTGTGTCTTTAAATATAATTTGGGTGAGATATAACAAATAAACGAATTTCCCTTATACATGGGAGGGGCAGAACACAACACAAACAGTTCAGTAGGTCTACCATGAGTTTTTACAATCTATACTAGCTAGCGACTAGTTAAAAAATGTATGGAAACTCGTACAGCGCCTCTAGCGGATAGTTTGGTACATTAAACTATACTACAGCGAACGTAGTTTGGGCTTTATTTGCTTAGAATTTGGTACCGTGAGTTACAAATCTGACAGATGTCATAAGTAAAGCACAATTACTACTGTACTAACGGCAGGCGATCTAACAGTGACAACTCATAGTATACACACAGAGCTATTATACAAAACAGAAGTTGAAATGCCGCGCCTTATCAATTCTATAAATAGCTAATAAGTCAGTTACCAACACAGTTGCCCTTGCATTAGTCACGAGAACTATATTTGGCCCTTGTGGCCGTGTTAAGGAGATAACTAAATCTCGATAGGCAACGGCAAACGGTTGGAGATAAGCGCGCGTCCGGAACTGCGTTAAGATCTTTTAAGCTTGCTTATTTAGTCAGATATTTTATCAGTTCAGCGGTAGGACTGTTGTCCACCTCCCCATGGATCTCGAAACACTGATGAGGGTATTGTTGCCATACTCAACACGCTTGGCAGGCGCAGGTGGGTTGGCGAGCGCAGCACGGGATGTTGATACACGGAAAGACGCCGCTGCCCATCATCCGGAGGTATCCCTTGGCTATCCCCAGATTTTTCTGCATCCACGGGCAAGAGAGGAGTGGCAACATTCTACTGCCGGCACCCCACGGCAATATATTATATAAAAAATACAAGTAGTATGCTTAGTATACAGAAAATAATTAAAACAAATAAATGCTTAAGTGAGATTCTTCGTTTTCTTTGTTACTGAAGGTCACCTTACACGAAAACCTAGAAACGAAGAACAGTCTTGATATGCCTTCACAGAGGTCTTCTCTCAATTGGGGTGCCGGCTGCAGAATGTTACCCCTCCTCTAATGCTCGTGGATGCAGTAAGAGCCTGCTAAGGGATCCCTCCGGAATATGGGTAGCAGCGTCTTTCCGTGTATCAACACGTCGTACTGCGCTTGCCAATCCGCCTGCCAAGCGTGATGAGTATGGCAACTACCCCCCATAGAGATCCATGAGGGAGTCCTGTGTTCAGTAGTGGACGTTTTACGTCTGAAATTATGATAATGATAATATACCACCTACATATATGTACAATTAAGTCAATCAGTGTCTGAGCAAGTATTCCCATTTGCTATCTGTAGGGGTTAAGATCTATATTATTACACAATGGCTCGACAATGCCCTTGTTTTTATACATATTTTAACCTACTCCGAACTCACCGATCTTACACACATGAAATATTCATCATTCCCGCCCTTTTGGCTCACATGACAGTTCTCATTGTGACAGTGACAGTTCGCTAACCAATACCCGTCAATACATAGGACACACGAGACAGCGTATGTATGCAATAGTATCGCATACACTACACTATCTTTCGACATTCCATAGTAGTCAGTCGTTTCGGTTTTGTTACGCGCAGTCTAAATACCCATACCAACTATACTCACATAACTAAACACATCCATATTGTAAAACCAACCAAAACCATCGGTAAATATCAAACCAGCCATTAGGATAAATAATGTAATACCAACATTCCCATATCGCGAATAGTTTTTCTGAGTGATAACAGGTTTTAGGGTTTTTTAAACAAATAGTTTGTCAAACTATTTTTTGTTAACGGCTCGTAACTAGGTATCCGTATCGTAACTCACTAAAAGCGTTTTTATATAAATAATGTGTATCATTATTACCCGTCGAAGTAAAGTTAAGAAATTACCTGTGTATGCCTAAATTTATTTTGATATTGTATTAGTTTGTAATATTAGCTATAGTACGTATTCTATTGAATATAGTTTAAGTAGCTAAACTCTGTATAAGTCTTCTCCTTTCAAGGGATTTCAGTCTACTGCCTTCTTTGCTCTATTCTCTCTCATAAGCGCTGGGCTGCCTGGAAGAGATTGCTTCCACCGATAAGGCCGCCTGTTCAATTACCAACTGTTTTTATTATAAGTACTTTTGTGGTGATGAATAAAAAGTTGTCTATAAATATTTTTAAACATCCATCTATCTAAAAGGTGCCCTCCTACATGTCGTCTACATGTAGGAGGGCACCTTTTAGATAGATGCCCTCCTCCATCAATCTATCTCCTCAATGGACGTCACATTACAATCCTCAGCTCCTCCTGCCAATGGACGTCACATTACAATTTGAAATACAAAGTCAATGATAACAAAGTTTTAACCACAGAACCACGATTTAGATAACATTTACTACTATGAGCAGCGTGTCATGGCACGTGAAGATTTACTGGTCGCTACAGTTGTTGGGTATTATCGCGACATTTTTTAATGAACTATTTATTGGATTAAGTAAAATTACTTAATCCAATAAATAGTTCATTAAAAAAACCGACTTCAATGTCCCTGATGATGGTGATTTATTTATTTATTTTATTAATTAATTAGCACGACTTACATAAATCAAATACACTAATTAACTAGAATAGAATAAAAAATAGAATAAATTAGTGAAATTCCGAAATAATAAAACAAGTGATGATTGTGATGTCTAAGTAGGAAGGTCCAATCATGAATTTACAGGAATACTTATATATCATCGGTATATTTCGTTTACGCCAGCCGTGAAATTTTAACATTGAAGAGTTTCGGTTCACCAAAACATACTTTCGAAATGCAAATATTGACTTGGTTCTGAAAATATCAAAATGGCTGTAACATTTGAGGAGTTTCCTCGATTCTTCATGTATCCCATCGTCAGAACTGAGTTATTTTTAAATGTCACCAATGTGAAAGTGTATCTAGGCAAATCCAAAAAGAATCCAAATCGCTGCATAAACGACGGAGTACTGAGGTAACAAAGATTATTTCTTGAAGTCGGTTGAAAAGAAGGTAGATTAACAATTTGATACATCTTCATTATACTTATCTAATTTTTCTCTACGTGTAATTATTATTAATTATTACATGTTAATTTTTTTTGTGTTTATTTTCTAGGGAAGCTCGCTCCATCGTCGATCTCATGCTTGCGATAGCAAGGATGAAATCAAGAGCTAACCTATCTAACATAAAAAAAGTGTGTTTGTCACATAACTCCTCCAAAACTGCTGGACCGATTTGAATAAAATTTTGTGTGTTGGTTCTTGTATATTATGAAAAGGCAACTGGACCCGGTAGGTGGCGTTGATACGTCACCAAATTAGCGGGCAGAACGACGTTTGCCTGGTCCGCTTGTTTGTATTTAATATTATTTGAATTGCTATATATGTATGATAACGTTCGTTCCCTTACTGGCATCACAGATGTCGGTAAGAAGGCTGCAACGCTGAAGTGGGACTGGGCGGGCCACGTGAGCCGAATGCCAGCAGAACCAGAAATGGGCTCAGAGTGTAACACCTTGGCTCCCTGATGAGGGAACGCGGTGTCGGGGTCGACCGAGGAAGCGTTGGCGGGATGAACTTGTTACCTTTGACAGAGGATGGTGGGAGTCTGCAAAGGATCGGGATGGTTGGAAGACTTTAGGGGAGACCTTTGCCCAGCAGTGGGACAACATAGGTTAAATAAAAAAATATATATATATGATAACGGCCATAAACATGGGCGCATGGGGGAGGGCAGCTGCCCTTGTATGCTCAGTGTACATAAACCCTCGGTGCGCAAATTCGACTCGCACTTTACCGGTTTTTTTTAACTTCAGTCGCTAGCGAGTATAGATTGTGAAAACTCATGGACTCACACCTTACTGAATAAAAGTAGTGACAGTTCGTGACAACCTAGTTAGAGCATTGGGACGAGCTTGCAAATAGTTTACTGTAATACGCGGCTAGGACACTTTGTATTTGTCAATATCGTACGAATCAATTACTGACCGGTGACAATTATTGCTTGCCAGGATACTTAGTTTTATGAAGATCGTATTATTTTTGTTTTATTTTCGATACTTAGTTTTATGAAGATCGTATTATTTTTGTTATATTTTCTGTATGATTTACACAATAAAGATTTTAAGTGCCGGGTAGGTTCGGATCAGGGGTAAGAACGGATAAATCTAATAACTCCGTAATTTAAGGTGATTTTTAATATTTGGTAGCATAGTCGGCAACGCCATTTTGTTGATCCCCTTTCATAGATTGACCTTAATCACTAGGTCCAAACGAACTTGTGATATTTTGTGGAAAAAGCAGAAGATATTTGCGTTTTGTCTGGGTTAAGACCGGATAATTTTATCTAATAGCGCTTGCTAGTTGCGTAGGTATTTTGTTGTTTAGCATTGGTATTCCGCGAAAGTGTTATTAGGTTATTCATTTAATTATAATTATTTTAATTTGTGACGCGTCAATAAGGTCCATGCGGCCGCACTGAATAAAGTATTTTTTGATTCTTGATTCTTTAGTATAGATAATAAGGTAACTATTTTTTACCCCGGTCAAGAATTGTAGATCATAAAATTATCTATTAAATATGTATCAATACATTTTTTCCTAAGAGCCACCGTTCTTGAGATATACCGATTAAAAAAGTTGTAATCGTCATAATATGCATGAGTCATTAACATCATCAGTAGAGGACGTCATTAACAGTAGAGGATTCGTTTGATGCCAGCGAGGTGACATGCGATAAATCGCTATTGACGCAATTTACTTACACCCTGAATGAAGATGAAGAATAAGAAGAACAAGAAGAAGATCAAGAAGAAATTCTCACCTTCATCTTCATTCAGGGTGTAAGTAAATTGCGTCAATAGCGATGTATCGCATGTCACCACGCTAGCATCAAACGTATCCTCTACTGTTAATGATTCAACATTAGATAGTTATTTAACTTAAAAACAATTCAATTTCCGGTGAAGGTATCGTTTGTGGTAACAATTAATAAAGCCCAGGGGCAAACATTTAAGCACGCAGGAATAGGTTTACGACAAGAGTGTTTTTCGCACGGGCAACTATTATGTTGCCATATCGAGATCTGGTTCTGATGAAAGTCAATATCTACTTCTGCCGGAAGAAAACAAAACTATTAAAAATATGTTTACCTTCTACGTAAACGAAGTCGCGGGTTAAAGTTTAAAGCGTTAGCCCAAAGTTACTATTCCACGCGGACGAAGTCGCGGGCAGAAGCTAGTAATTAAATACATTAGAAAGTATCCCCACCGGAGAACATTCACGAGACCACCCATAAAACGATCGCAAACGTAAAACTTTCAAAAACACTAAACATTACCTCGTAGACTCAGTCCGAAGACCGTTAAACTGCCTGTAAACATGTTACTGCGGCCGTAATTTGAGACATTATGCGCAAACCGTGGTTTTGTGCCGTGGGGTGCCGGCAGTAGGAAGTTGCCCCTACTCTCATGCCCATGGATGCAGTAAGAATGTACGAAGGTATACCTCTGGAAGATGGGTAACAGCGTCTTTCCGTGTATCAACATCCCATACAATACAATACAAATACTCTTTATTGCACACCAAACAAATAATAAAAAGAAAACATTACATATATGAGGCACAATGGGCGGCCTTATCGCGATCTCTTCCAGGCTTGTATGGACATAAAATAAAGAAGAAGAGTAGACTGCGCTCACCCACCCGCCTGCCAAGCGTGGTGAGTATGGCAACGACCGCTCAAGATCTGTACTTGGCGATTCATGAGGGTTTAAATTTAGGAAATAAAACTATACCTCGAGGGACCATTAGACACTGTTACTATTATTCCATTTAAATGAATCCCTGATGATGATGATGATGATGACGTGTGCAGGTAAGTATGATGATTAAAGGATAGGGTTACATTAACTTAACATCTTGATGTTTTCATCCGTGATTTTTGTAATATTATGATAGATAGATAGATTTTTGTATGGATGTTTGTTACCTCTTCACGCATAAACTAGAATAGAATAGAAAACTCTATAATGCACACCGTATAAAAAATAGAACATTAAAACAAAACGAAAAAAACTAGCATAACCATGACTAGCCTACGGATTGAGCATAAATTTTGCACACGCATAGATGTTGACCAGGATTAACACATAGGCTACTTTTTTATCCGGGTACAACGCATGCGAAGCGGCGGGCACAAGCTAGTCTCTATATATAGAGTTTCCATAACCGTGTGGTCATCAGTTCCACTTCACCAAATCCTTTTTTTCCTTTCTATGTAAATGCTTGATCTAAAGCTAATCAAGGGAAATATTGTAAGGTGATAAATGAGCATACATCATACATACTGTTTGGGGATTTTCAGCAACATTTTAGATTAGTAGTTTTTTTATTGAAATATTAAAGAATGATTGTAGGTAACAAAGGCAAAAAAAAATACATGTCTTCCCGGGACCACGTTGGGTGCAATCCTGTCGAAACGTCGGCCAATAATAAAGGTAAATAACGCGATAAATACCCGGTTATATATGTGTTAATAAAAACAAAAGTCGGCCAAGTGCGTGTCTGACTCAGGCACGAAGGGTTCCGTACCATTAGTCTGTGAATATTTCAAGCGACTACCGGTTGCCGTTATTAATATAGAGCAAAAAACGGCATAAAAATTAAGTTCGTTGTATGGGAGCCCCCCTTAAATATATATTTTATTCTGTTTTACGAGATACAGCCTGGCGACAGACAGACAGACTGACTGAGAATCTTAGTAATAGGGTACCGTTTTTACCCTTTGAGTACGGAAGCCTAAAAAGTACATGTCTTCCCGGGACCACGATGTGTGCAATCCTGTCGAAACATCGGGCAATAATAAAGGTAAATAACGCGATAAATACCCGGTTATATATGTGTTAAAGAAATACAGACGATTTGGCCACCTCCTCGTTTTCAGCAGTCGATTAAAAATAGAAGCAAGTAATGAAATGAAAATGAAAAATATATTTATTGCTACTTCATCGACATATTGCTTACATCTAATATTGACACATTTATTTGACAAAGTAGAGAGGTTCTACAGAATAAAACATTATCAATGATTCCCACACTAGGCAGTGCCTGTATCGTGGGAATCAAATTGAGCTTCCCGGATCGATTAACATTTTTGACTCATTCCTCGAATTAGTAATTATTGTAATATCGATTATCGCTAATTGTGGAATTGATTGAGCCGGGTTAACATAACCACTGCCGTAACTGACTGCACCCGATCTGCCGTAACAGTTACCCGACAAGGCAGAACTGCGGTAACATAACATCACGCAATGTGTTACTTAATGCTTACCTTTAATTCATTAAAAAACGGTGTGTCAAAAGTCTTATGAAGTGAAGAAAGATTAAATACAGGTTTTGGTAACTAGCTTTTATTAGGCTACTTACGAAGCCTGGTAGCTAAGTCATCATCATTGCAGCCGTAATATAGGACATTGATTCTATTATTTAATCAATTATCTATATATATGTATGTATAAAATTCAAAGTCCTGACTGACTCACTGACTGACTGATTGATATATCAACGCACAGCCTAAACCACTGGACCTAAAGACTTAAAATTTGGCATACATATACCATGAGTATCCTAGAGGTGCGCTAAGAAGGGATTTTTTTGAAATTCCCACGGGATAGGGAATAAATGGGATTTATATTTTCGTATCAAAGTGACTCTGCGTGAAAAAGGGGATTTTACGTTTTATGACTTCCACGCGGACGAAGTCGCGGGCAAAAGCTAGTAATTATATATAACAGTATCCTCTTTTATATTAGAGCCTACACGTTCAAAGTTGCGAGCGGCAGTTAGGCTTACAGCAGAAGCCCTTCCATTATGAGCCTAACTGCCGCTCATAAGTAATTCCTTACTGCGTGACTTCCATAATTATAGAATAGAAATAGCTTTATATAGTATCATCATCAACATTCCAGCCGTAAAAAGTCCACTACTGAACAGGCCTCGCTCATGGATCTCCATGAGGGGTAGTTGCCATACTCACCACGCTTGGCAAGCGGGTTGGCGAGCGCAGTACGGGATGTTGGTACACGAAAAGACGCTGCTGCCCATCTTCCGGAGGTATCCCTTAGCAGGCTCTTACTGCATCCATGGGTATGAGAGGAGGGGTAACATTCAACTGCCGGCACCCCACGGCAGCTGATTAGTGATTAGATTAGATGAGTATATGTCATTGAGAAACCCTATAATTAATGTGATAAGTCTAATAATGTTTGTCACAGATTTCTAGCCGAGAATTGCAATTTATCGTCATTACATACGTGAGTGGATGTAGGCCTCATTCCCAGGCAACTCGTGATCCGTTGCAATACTCAATCGTGTTTTTTTACACAAAACTAGTTGGTTGTACTAGTTATCTGACTTAACTGAGAGACTCGCTGTCAGTTTTTACTCCATAATCTACATTGTATCACTCTTGTAGGATAAATTGTCTGTATATGCAGACGACTTACGGCAACAATAACAATAATTAATCAGAATAATCGTGAAATTTTCGGACGTAAAATTAATTTAATATTTGCAAGTTTAGTTTCGGATGCAATTTAATTGAAAAATCTCGTTTCAAAGAAAAACTAGATTGATTGATAAACTCTTAATTGTGTAAATTATACAGAAAATAAAACAAAAAAAACTAAAATTTACTTCTAACTACAAAAACAACAGAAATATACAATGGGCGGTCTTATCGCTTAAAGCGATTTCTTCCAGACACTAAACAACTGTTTCGGTTTGAAGTGCTACACAGGAGAGGAGGAGGTACTTTAACATGTAATCATGTTGAGCCGACCTTAGAAATAAAGCAAACCTAGTACTTTGTAAACTTTCGCGATCTGTAGACATAATTTTAAACTGATTAACGGGACTTTATAGCGTAAAAATAAAATAAGATAATTACGCGATACAGTCCTGTTAATCAGTTTAAAAAAGGAAACCTTCTTGAAGGGTAACCTTGATTTATGTATATAATGTATTCTATAAATGGTTTTCAAAGAAATTAATAACCTTATCAAAAATTATGATTGATAGAATAGTTTACTTAATGCATTTTTTGTAAAAAAATTGATAAGGTTATTCATTTCTTTGAAAATTTTCTACTTAGGTAGGTTAGGTTAGTGGTTAAACACTATAAAAATAACAAACTATAAATAGTTGTTAGATAATAATAGTTTATTAAAAAGGTTATTTTATGCAAACAGTCTAATCTAAAATAATAAGAACATTTTATATGTTATAACTTGAGTAGGTACTCCTCAAGTAACGAGCCAAACGTAGGATTATAATAAATATATAATTTTTAATATTAAGCAAATAAGTGTACGGGTAAATTTGAACAATAAAAAATAATAATAACGATGGTGTGACCAAGTGTGAGAAAACCTGGAAATGCCGATGAATGTCGCACTTTACCAGGTCAAAGATAAAGAGAGGTGGAAGAAATGATAGCTAGAATACTAGAACTCGAATTCGGTCCGAAAAGTGTCATCTGTAGTGAACCGACTCAATTATGGGCTATTATATTTTTTAACTTGACGCATAAAAAGTCAATGCGGCCGCACTAAATATTAAACCGTCACTTTTGCTGTCGAGTCAGCTCCGTTTCAATGACGGAGACAAGAGACGGCTTTGGAAAGCTCCAATATCGACACGGCACGACACTGATTGCCAGTTACAGTAAGGTTGATAGCGTTATTGTACGTACAGTCGACTTCGGTAAAATAATAATACTTACACACAGCACCGTCTCGTCCCAAACTAAGCAAACCTCGTGCTATCGAAGCTAAATGATTGATAGAATAGTATTTTTTTTTTGTAAATACATACTTATCTATCATGCATAGAAAACACAGAGTCCAGATTCTAGATTATATATCTAGGTTATATGATCAAAATTAAGATTTGTTACACATATACTTTGCAATTTGATATAAGCGTAATAATATAAAATATATATTTTTAGGTAGGTCTTTTATAATAATGACTAGTTTAACTAGTCTAGTTATGCAATACAATACTGACATATTTTTTCAAAATTTTATTTAATCTGTTTGTGTTATAGTTTACGCTCATACTGCTCTTTAATGTAATCATGTTGTGTATGTTATGGGAGTACAATCTAGTCTATAAAATGTCATAACTTGTGTATTGTCATGTATGCCAGATAAATAAATAAGCTTTTAAAAAATATCAAACATAATAATTGAGATATTTGTTACACAAATTCTTTACAATAAGCGCAAATAGAACTCACATATAGTTCTTTCGTCATCATCACAAAACGCATACCGTCATAATGTACTTACAATCATCAGCAAACATATCACAGTGGAATAAACTTGCTGGCGACTGTCCCAACCTACTGCGCCGATGCCCTGGTTCCAGCGACACTGAGACAATACCGCAAACGCTATCTAAGGTTTTCTATTATGCTTCTCTAACGGACAGACAAGATAAAAACTTTGCTGACAGCTGTATAGCTTCTGTAGAGATACGATTGTTATGCTGACGCAGGACAGGAGAGGTCGATGGAACTGTAGTTAAATGATTTTATCAGAGCAGCACAACAAGCTGTGGTTCTGTAGATTGAGGAACTTGTAATACAATGCTTTTTTATAGTTCAAGTTATCTTTCTCCCTAATATAGGACTCCAAAAAGTAAAGTAAGTATTGATGGGAAACTGTGCGCGTGTTAGATTTATGGATAATTTTGATAAAAGAAATCATAAACTTATGCTTATGCTTCTGAAATCTATGGTTTAACACTTGAATAATGTAATATTTTTACGAGTAAGGCTGGTTTTACATTTAATGTTAGTTTTCTGTTTTACACAAGTAATCAATGTATATAGAACTTGTTATATACATATTTTCATTGTATTTATTATGTTAAACACATACTTTGCAGTATTTTTGTATAATTACAACTAGATAACAAGTTGTTCGACTCGACAACGTGGTAGTTGTTTACTTGCTTCTATAAAAAGGCCGTCGCTAGAGCGACGGGGGCCACTTTAGTTTCAACTGTCGGACAGAACGGAGCTCTGCAAATATCACGGAGTCAAAGCTAAGTTAAATTACTTAACGATTTACGGTATTTATTAAACATGTAAAACTATGTAATTACTTATTAGAAGTTTTGGTTTAGAGTCATATAGTTAGTAAATGTGGTAACGTAACTGAATAACGTAGTATGATGATGATGATGACGATAATGATGATGATGATGATGGTAACGGCGAATAAAATACAACGTTTAAATAAGTGTTGTTTTAATAAGTATCCAAAAGTTAGTTATATTCCTGGCCACAGCATATATACCCTTTATATTTATTTTTAAAATCATACAATAAGGCTAAATCTCTTACGCGCTTCTATAAAAAAGCTTCCCTCTAAGGCGACCGAACTATACCTCTATATTCGTAAGTTTAAGCTTTTTATAAAACAAAGTCTCATATTAAAAGATTATTACTCCATGGATGATTATATGAATGCATCGAGCATATAATAAATAATAATAATAAATTCTTTATTCAGTTAGGTTTACAATGTAGTTTTCTTATATCTAATTACAGGGGGTGCATGTACTTCTGAACGTTAACTACTTTGAAGTAAACCTATGTGTACTTTGACATAATACTCCTCGCTCTAAGTAAATACTTGTATGTAGACACGAAGCGGCTCTGCCTCAGCTAGCATGGGTTTTGTAGTTTTAGTGTTTATTATTGAGTAATTGTCCCATTAAGGAATAGGGATAAGCATATACAATTTATATTCATAATCCACTTAAATGTAAGCAGAAATATGTAAAAAAAAGTAAACAAAAAGAAATTAATTAAAAACAAAAAATATCAGAAGGACCTCTCGAGAAGGATCTTTACTTAACTAATATAAAAAATAATAAAATCTATTTCTATTGCAGCCAGACAAATAACACTAACGGAATCATACTTCCCACAAAAGCACGAGTTGCAGTCTTAAGTGTCCTGAAAAACGTCTTGAATTTTCAGTATACTAGTGGAGTTATACATGTATAACCCCTATATTCTATATTTTGACAAGTTGTGTAAAAGTTGGAGATTATTATTGGGAGATTTTTAAAAATATCTCATATCAATATCAATATTAGTTTTATATATCCAATGTATATGGGAATAAGGTCATAAGAATTCTAAAACACATCAGTGCTTTGCACTAATGCAATGACAACTGTCTCTCCCTTTGACAGTACAGCGCCAACAACCGACCTGTGTACTTTTCCGTACAATTATGAAATATTGTTGGCGGAATTGTTGTTTAGACAAAATAAATGACATTTCCTTTCTATGGGTATGTCCTCGATGTATGAATGATATTGACTCTTGTCAAGTGGCATTTGTGTCCAAGTGATAAAACATAAATTTAGTTTTTGACGATATTTAACATTCTAAAAGGATTCTTTTAACAATATTTAACTTACAGAAAGTGTACAGAAGATGCGAAGGAAAGATGGAATGAAAGATCTTTTCGCACCGAGCACTGTGCGTTCTGAAGAACAATATAGACTATTTGGGCAAAGATCATCCCCAACGCGCAACGGTAAAATTATTGAATATGAGGAAAAAAAAATAAGATATCCATATCCAAGAGCCTCTGTCTCCTCTCAGATCTCAGACGACATAAATCAGCAGTCAGCTTCTATCAAGCAATTAGACTAAATTGGACCTCGCTGCGAATAGGGGCGAATGCGGCATGATTGATTCATTATGTTCCGTCTACGGATTATTGAGGGCGGGGTGAACTTGTGAAAAAACTATACTATAGTGGCTTTCTCTCGTGAGTTCGCACGAGTCATCATTATCATTCATGTCAGCCTGTTGACACCCACTGCTGGGTATAGGCCTCCTCTTCAGCACGCCAACGTAAACGGTCCTGTGCAAGTCTTATCCACTGTCGTCCGGCAACCCTGGCCAGATCGTCCGCCCATCATTAATTTAATTAATTAGTGCCGTGGGGTGCTCGCAGTAGAATGTTGCCTCTTGAATCTTGCCCGTGGATGCAGGAAGTCTTTCCGTGCATCAACATCCTGTACTGCGCTCACCAGCCCGCCTGCTAAGAATGGTGATTATGGCAACAGCAATACACGATACTCCCTCATGATACACAGAAATACGCTGCTGCCCATTTTATATATGTATATATATATTATATAGTCCTCCTCATCGGTTTCGATGACGGCGACTCTAAACTAATTATTACCGAATATTTCTTAAATGAGCTCTGATATGGCTCGCTAGACCAAACATGGTTTTAAATACCCTACGACACGTATGGCAGTAGAGTTGGCCCGCAGAGTTAAACGTGTATACGTACGAGGGCTATTTTACAGATGATATCAGTCGTAAAAACATGTTCACCTAATAAAAAAAAATTGTATGATTAGTAAATAGGTACGACTTAACATTAAAAACTAACGAATACATTGTAAATACAGTACAATAACATTATCGCTTCCAATTTTACAACCAGTAGAACTCAAAAACGAATTCATCAGTTAGAACTACACGGAATGCAAACTGCTCTTATCAGTCGATCAGCTGCTTTTATCAGAATCTGTTATAATTAGAAGGAGTTAATGACGTGATGGAAATACGGCCGCATTTCCTAACTCGGTGGTTTAGGATCCACCGTGTCTATTTATTATTATATATATATTTATAACGTCGGTTTATTTTTCGTTATAAAAACTTATTTCAAGCATTACATGTTATCGACGTGCAATCGAAACACAATCAAGATTTTTGCACATCAACTTTCTATACTTTAAAACAGATAAATCCATTTTGTGTCTTTAGTTTATTGGCAAATAGTTTATTTTCCGTTCTCTCGGCGGTAAACACACTATACTGTTTCTAATTGCTCGCCCACATTACGATCACTGACCCTATGACCTTGCATCTGTGGAAAACCTTACTTCCTCAAGCCAACGGGCTTTCGTCGTAACCATAGCCTAGTCTAGCTTATTAATATTTCTGAAAGGAGGTGGAATATTGTTCCAACATTTCGTGGCAACGTTCCTAAAGCTGCCGTTATTTATTTTATTTATTTTTATACTACTAAATAACGAGACAAGCCGAGAGCCCACCTGATGTTAAGCGGTAACCTCTACCTATAACAATTGATATATTTCAGGCATTGCCAACATGCAGTCGACACCAACAAAAGTTTTTCCACCTTGTCAACTCTCTTCTACTTTAAAACAGATAAACAAACCCATTTTAAGCCTGCAGGTAATCATTGGCTCTTCGCTTATTTTCCGGTCTCCCGGCGGTAAACACACGGTTTCTAATGGCTTGACCACATTACGATCAGTGACCCTATGACTTTGCATTGTAGAAATTTAACTTCCTCAAGCCTACGAGCATTGTTTATGACATATGTCTATGGCCTAGTTACTCACCCTACTAAAATAATTAAAACATTACTCGGAGAAATGACAAATAGAAGTACAGAATATAAAGATAGAAGCCTATGACAGACAGATACCCAAATATCTGTATTACATACGCGTGAACTAGCCATATGGTACATATTGGGAACACACTGATTGAACATAGTTCAGTTGTCTATGGTTACTGTAGGAGAACTGTCAACATTAGAATAACAATAAGAAAATACTTAGGTACACGTATTTGTTCTACATATAATACAATATTTTTAGTTTTAAAATTACAGGATTTTATCGCGTACCTTTTTTATTATTTTCCCGACGTTTCGAACACCTTTCAGCGTTCCTCGCCGCCAAGCTGAAGACGAATTGAGGGTAGTCGTGGATTCTGCCATCAATTCGCGGCGGTAGCTCCTAGCACATCAGTCCTCCCGCGACCAAGAACGCTGAAAGGTGTTCGAAACGTCGGGAAAATAATAAAAAAGGTACGCGATAAAATCCTGTAATTTTAAAACTAAAAATATGTTAACAAATCGCGAAAGTTTAACAAGTTATATATAATACAATGTTAATAAGTTAGGTACGTGGTGAAAGCCGTATTATATTTATTAAATAATACGATGTGTTTAATTGAATAACTTAACCTTTACTTCTATTTTATACAGACAGATTTCTTATTAGGCCCCGAAGTTAGCACACTTTGGGTACGAAACTGTAATTAAGATGGAACGACTTGTACCTCCCTATTCCTTGTAAGTTGTAATTAAAAGAAACCAAACATGTAATTTCAATCAGTGGACGTTTTATGGCTGAAATGATGAATTAAGACACCCAAGATTATCACTTATTCTCAGAAATGTACCTAGTCACTAACGAAAGTTAACGAAACATTTTATAACGGAAGTCGGATGTATTACGACAACGGAACTAATTTACAATAGTTATCTTGACTCGGTAATCTTGTGGTTAAGACTTCCTTCGAATTTATAAAGAAAGCCTGTCCTTATTTTGTAAACAAGTAAATACATGCAAGTTTTTTTTTGGACAACATTATAATTATTTGATTACAGTCTCACCTGATATTGGGTGATGGTAACCGACGATGTGGCCTATGATAGGTAACAAAAACCTAGAAGACACCTAATTTAACGATGTATACATGCAAGTTTTTCTACGCTGGTAGTTAAAAATTCTACATAAGTTACGCTATCAGACAAGATATGGCGCTGTCAAGGTTCTGAATATATATATTTGTTATATAAACCGCCTTAATCATACATTATATTGTATGATAGCACGGAACCCTCGGGGCCCGGTTTTATTTTCATTTAAAAGCAGGTTTGCCGGCGGTGGTTCTTAAACATGTTTTATCAAAATCGGTTAAGAAGTTTACAAGATATGAAAGAGGGGATGCATAATAAATATAAATAAATAATGCTGGACAAATCACACAGCATCATCCAGCCCCAAGCTAAGCAGAGCTTGTGTTATGGATACTAGATGACTGATTTACTTAATACATTATACTACATAGATAGATATTTTTATTATGTATAGAAAAACACCCAGAACACCCTGAACAAATATCTGCAGATCGTACAGACATTTGTCCCGAGGCGGGAATAGAACCAGCAACCCCTTGCGTCGCAGGCGGACCTTCGCCCGCTGCGCCACAGAGGTCGTCAGTAATATAATAATCGAATGTTTCCAAATAAACCCGAGTTTGGTATCAAATGAATATAAATAATGTGTAGAATGCAATACTGAAAGTTATATATGTATATCGGTCGAGCCATTCGTGAAATATGGGGCTTGAAAGTAGGGGTGAACGATCGAATGTTTTCAAATATACACGAGTGTGGTATCAAATAAAAGGGCATGATGTGTTTCCAAAACTAAGGCTACAGAAAAATGGTAACCTCCGAGACTACGTAAAATGTCGGGGGTTACTTCATCATTTCAGCCATAAAACGTCCACTGATGAACACAGGCCTCCCTCATGAATCTCCATGCGGGGTAGTTGCCATTCTCACCACGCTTGGCAGGCGGGTTGGCGAGCGCAGTACGGGATGTTGATACACGGATAGACGCTGCTGCCCATCTTCCGGAGGTATCCCTTAGCAGGCTCTTACTGCATCCACGGGCATGAGAGGAGGGGTATCATTCTACTGCCGGCACCCCACGGCGGACATCGTGGTTACTTAATCTTTTTATTTTATAAACCTGTATGCACAAAAGTTCGTGCAATATGATTGCTTAATAAATAGTATTTGTTTGTTCCACCTGCCGTCACCTAGCCTTACAATGTGTCCCGTGTGTGTTCACGTTAACTATAAGTAATAATTATAAGAAACCGAGTAATAACTATATAGTAATAATTATAAGAAGCCGAGCAATATAATAAAAGGCTGAGTACACACTAACTTTTATGGACGTGTTGTTTTACGACTACGGAACTAATTTGCTGCAATTGTTATGCAATTGTCATGAAACCCGATGGTAGTCCCGTTTAGTAGCCTTAACAACCAATTAGCGGTTAGGAATTTCTCCAGGTTAATGAAGAAGCTCTGTCTGATTTATGATAATTAGATTTTGAAACAAAAAAATTGAGCCTTCACGGGACGCCTGGCAGATGTGTAACAATTTAAATTTTGCGATAACTCCTAAAATATGAATTGGATTAGCTGCTGTAGCCCCAGTCGCCACATGCACTACGATCGCTACAGTCGCCATAGTCGCCCCAGTGACCCCCAGTCGTCTCGCCCTAGTAGCTACACATTGCTAACTTAGACGAGATATATATATCTCGTATCACTTATAAATTCATAAACTTTCGCGTTCATAATATTAGTAGGATTGACGCGGTGACACGTACGCATACTGTTTACGGTCCGCGGTTCCATTCAGTATCATATCACCCGACACTACAAGAATAAGAATTATAATATTTATATCAACTTGCTTAAAAACATTTGTATTGTACTTTAAATAACTAATATATTATTTTAATAATAACGTATGTATATCTAATATTTTTTTTAATCATAATCATTTTTATCATAATTACCAGCTTACGGAAAATGAAGGTAACTTATACAGTTTAAATTTTTTTATCTGCCGTGCTAGTTCATAACTTGAGTTACGGCAGGATAATGATTCACAAATATGAATACCATACTCCTATGTATGACTGTTGAAACGATGACTTCATCATAATTCATTTATTGTTTGTGAATACTGGATTCCCTCGCTTCGCCGTGCGGTGCCGGCAGAAGAATGTTGCCCCTCCTCTCTTACCCGTGGATACAGTAAGAGTCTGCCAAGGGATACTCCGGTCATCAGCGTAAAGACGGCAGCGTCGATCGAAGGGGGAGGGATAATGCAAAGCCATGTATTAACATTTAATTCTTTTATTATAAATTTAGATATAACATCCCGTACTGCGCTCGCCAACCCGCCTGCCAAGCGTGGTGAGTATGGCAATAACCCCTCATGATCAGTACTCGGCCATGAGGGGGAGGCCTTTGTCTAGCTCTGGACGTACTACAACTGTACAACTGTACGATAATGATGATGATGATGACTGGAATTATTTATTGCAACCACGTTGTAGAAGAGATGTTACAAAATGTTTCAAACATGGACCCTGTTTGGGCGCGACAATAATAGATATATAACAATAACGTATCTAATAAAATAATTATGCTAAGTGTCAAAGCTAAGCTATTATGCTTAAAGCTATTATGCAAGTGGGGGGTAAGCGGCGGCATTACACCTCGCCGCCAAGTCATCCTAATGTAGTAGCATGATGTAGATAACACATCTTGCTACTTTGTCCTGGTAAAACGCGCACCGGACAGAAGTTATAGTTATGTTCAGACTTCACTTTCAGATTAAGGTCACTCATGGGCACTCAATATCAATTACAACATGCATACATCCCGGGAGCTTGGGTGCCCACCGCCAATCAGTCACTCAGCAACCGCGGGCAACGACTGACGTTACTTAATACGTGCTTCCTCACCGCGTTATGTCGACCGCATAAGGTTGATTATCTACTTACCGGTTGTTTTTACGCTCAGAGATGTTTTAATCTTACGACAATAGCTTAGGGTTGGCAACATCGGAGTAATTAAAGGGCTGCGTCACGGTCTTTGGATTTTGCGACTTGTGCGGTGGTGATAAGTGTTGCATTCGAGTGTTTTTTTAACTGTGACATGTGATTGGATGCAGTTGCGATGGCTAATCGTGTTATGGGATATGTGATATGCGGGTATAACTCTGTGGATAATCTTATGGTGAGTGACAGTAGTTAATGTTTCATAATCATCATTTCAGCCGTAAAACGTCCACTACCGAACACAGGCCACAGACATAGGGCTCGCTTTATCTGCAAGATTATGGAGGCTGTTGCCAAAATCGCCACGCTTGGCAGGCGGGTTGATGAGCGCAGTTCGGAGTGTTGATACACGAAACGACGCTGCTGCTCATCTTCCAGAGGTAAGCAGGCTCTTACTGTATCCCATAGGTATGAGAGGAGGGGTAACATTCTACTGCCGGGACCCCGCTGCATCTACTACTACCTACATAAATAAGCCAAAAACTATAAACAGCTTAGAATTTAGTCACAAAACAAACTTTCTGAACGCGCCTTGAAATATTTGAGAACCGAAAAATGTCATATCGTCTTAAAGAAAATGAATTTACGTTAGAATTATTTCTAAGTAAACTTTTACAAAGTTTAAATAGCCTATGTTTTAATATGCCGTGGGGTGCCAGTAGAATGTTGCCCCTCTGTCTAATAAGACCTTTTTAGGGTACCGTACACAAAGGGTAAAAACGGGACCCTATTACAAAGACTGCTGTCTGTATATCCGGCTGTCTGTCTGTCACCTGGCTGTATGTCATGAACTGTGATAGCTAGACAGTTGAAATGTTTACCGATGATGTATTTCTGTTGCCGCTATAATAATCAAAATAAAACAGAATAACATAAATATTTCAGGGAAGCTCGCATACGACAAACGTATATTTTTGCTTCCCCGTGAGGTACCTAGTACCTACACCATAAAAAATCCATGTTAAACTTCATTATGATCCGCTCAGCCGCCTAGCCGTGAAAGCGGAACCAACCAAACTACAATCAAATAAAACCGGCCAAGAGCGAGTCGACTCGCGCACCGAGGGTTCCGTTCCATCATACAAAATATTGTTTGTTAAAGGCTGTTTTAATTAGTTGGAGAACCTTAAGAGCGCCATCTATTATCTGTTAGCGAATTTTATGTAGATTTTTGAAACTTTCAATGTGTTGTAAAAAATTATGCTAGTTATCACCCAGAACACCCTGAACAAATATCTGCAGATCGTACAGGCATTTGTCCCGAGGTGGGAATCGAACCCGCAACCCCTTGCGTCGCAGGCGGACCTTCGTCCGCTGCGCCACAGAGCTCGTCTAAATAATGTATTACAGTATTGTACACCTTAAAAAGTGCTACAAAAAAGTACGCGATGGTATATTCTGTAGTATATTTAGTATCAGCATTGCACCCGTGCGAAGCCGGGGCGGGTCGCTAGTTAATTATAAATTGTATTGTTTCTATTGCATGAACGCGATTGCAGTGAACAGGAAAACATGAGGAGGAAATCCTGGTAAATTAACCTAACATTAAAATTTGCAGACATACATACCTATTGACAGATATACTTATTAACCTACCTATTCCTTGATAGGGTGCCTGTATTTAGCATCATTTCAGGAGTAAAACGTCCACAACTGAACACAGGCCTCCCTCATGGATCTCCATGAGGGGTAGTTGCCATACTCAACACGCTTGGCAGGCGGTTTGGCGAGCGCAGTACGGGATGTTAATACACGGAAAGACGCTGCTGCCCATCTTCCGGAGGTATCCCTTAGCAGGCTCTTATTGCATCCACGGGCATGAGAGGAGTATTTATTTGACGATCTCCGTAAAGCATTGGAGAAAGCAAGTTTGTGATTAATTACAATGAGGCGTTTTCATTAAAAAGTAAAAACTTCAAAATAATTCCCTCGAAACTTATAGATGGCGTTACTTTTCTTTTACTGGTAGGAAACACAATTTGACAATGACAGCATTTGTGATTCATGCTTTCCCGCTGGCCAGCTCCATCTGTTAGGTTCAGTAGAAAACACTTTTTTATTTTTTACTGAAAACGGGTCATTGTTGTCATTGTCAAATTGTATTTCCTACCAGTAAAAGGAAGTACCAACATACCACACGGCGCCCACCAACCCGCCTGCCAAGCGTGGCGATCTTGGCAACAGCCTCCTCATAATCTTGAAGATAGCGAGCCTTATGTCCAGCAGTGGACGCGGTCGGTCCTGATGATGACCTCGCACACTAATAAGCTGCAAAATCCATGTGTGTTTACATTTTTTCTACTACAACCGGCAAACGTTTTATGGGCTGATTTTATTCCCATTCATTCATCTGTTTGTCTGTCCCGAAATAGAAGTGACGGAGTGAACCGAGGTATTTTTGTAGCGGCTTTATATTATCCTTGTGGCTCTGATGATGGATTTGTTGTTTCGGACTTTGGTTTTTATGTTTAAACTATGTGATGGCCGTTCGTAGATGTTTCTTCAAGGGTAGTCAAATTCTAATTATGATTCTGGGGGATACCAGATCTGCACTGACGTCCCGCATCGGAGAGTATTCTCCATTGTCCCCCGTCATTCTACCCTGACCCTAGCCAGCCTTAGAAAACCAATGATGGTAAATGTATTATGATTCTGGGGGATACCAGATCTGCACTGACGTCCCGCATCGGAGAGTATTCTCCATTGTCCCCCGTCATTCTACCCTGACCCTAGCCAGCCTTATAAAACCAATGATGGTAAATGTATTATGATTCTGGGGGATACCAGATCTGCACTGACGTCCCGCATCGGAGAGTATTCTCCATTGTCCCCCGTCATTCTACCCTGACCCTAGCCAGCCTTAGAAAACCAATGATGGTAAATGTATTATGATTCTGGGGGATACCAGATCTGCACTGACGTCCCGCATCGGAGAGTATTCTCCATTGTCTCCCGTCATTCTACCCTGACCCTAGCCAGCCTTAGAAAACCAATGATGGTAAATGTATACGTTAATTTGTAAACCTTTTCGCTTGTGTACAATCAATCGACAGTTAATAATCTGACTAGTAAGTTTGTAAACTAAAGGTTTGTATGTTCTTACGGTGACATGCATTTACAAAACTAAATCTATTTCAATGTTATTAATTGATGATGTAGTGTATGTATGTATGTATATGTACTATACGCTGTCTCGTGTGGCCTGTGTACTGACGGGTATTGGTTAGCGAACTGTCACTGTCACAATGGGAACTGTCATGTGAGCCGTAAGGGCGGGAGGACAGTAGCTTTTGATGTGTAAGATCTGAGTGCTGGGTGAGTTAAAACCGAAAATACCAGGGCATTGTCGAGCCAGTGTGTGATATAGATCTTTACAACCCCTACAGATGATTATATAGAAGTAGCTCTGCTTAGTTTGGGACTAGACTGTTCATCAACATCATATCAGCCGTAGGACGTCCACTGCTGGACAAAGGCCTCATTGATCTCCAAGTACTGCGGTTGGAAGCGGCCTGCATCCACCGCTGTCCTGTGGTTCCTACCAATTCGTCCGCTCATCTTGTAGATGGACGTCCTACGCTGCGCTTGTCCTACGTGGCCTCGATTCGAGAACTTTGCGGCCCCATCGGCAATCATTACCTTGTTAGTAACGGGCTATTCCTGCAAATTACGAGACTTGTGTAGCCCTTGTCAATCACAAGTCTTATATCTTGCCACAACAATGGTCTTGCCAGGTAATTAAGTTGAACAGTAAATAATGCCTCTAATTTATAGTAGCCCTCTGAAAGTCAAGATTGTTCTCCGTCAATTATGGTAGATGCCCGTCAGTCTCAGTAATAGTCGTGTCAGTCAAAAGATGGCCTATTTAATCGGGAGTATTCCAATATTAAGCACCAACCAACTCTAAAGGTGCGTACTGACCGGTAAAACAAGGTGTAATGTAACACGTTACACGGCGACCATTCATGCAGTCATCACAAAAAAATATTAAATAAGTGCTTTTTACACAAAAAAGTGAACCGACGCGACGAATGTTAACAAAGGATTTGTTAAATAACTGTACCCTTGAGTCGGATTTGGTATAAAACATAATCATACCAAGTAGAAATCTTAAACTCGACTCAAAAGTACAACAAATTTTTAGTTAATATTCGTCGGTTTACGTTTTTTTTGTAAAAAGCATTTATTAATTCCCATTAAACTACTATTAAACCTCCAATGAAGTGTCTAGCGATGGGGTTCTGATATATCTAGCTGTAACCAACTGACTAGCTGCAACGAATTCTAAGTATGTGTCTATGAAGTGAAGTTAAACGCATAAAATCACTTTAAATCCATAAAATCAGTTTTGAAATGAGCGACTTAGTCGCCCAAAAACTGCCGTGGAATGCCGGATGTAGAATTTTACCCCTTCTATCTTACTTGTATTTACTTTTATTTTATTTTTTATTTATATAATTCAAATACAACTATCATTACAGGAATTAATTCCTTATTCAAACTTCAGTCTACTCAGGGCTAGTTTTCAGTCTATCCTGGGTTTCGCATGTAGATGAGAGTCGATGCTTATGATTGTAAGTTATCGTCATCGAAACAACCAACAGGCATCGTACAATATGGCTATTCAAGTGGCTTCATTCAAACACGAGTAGTTAACTCACGCACACAACGACAGGCAACGTCCTAATTTCAATTTTAATTTATCTCATCAAGACCCGCGTCGAATCACCGAATCATTCCGCCGGGTCAAGGAATCGAGACCTGTGGCACACGACATCTCATTGATAGTGTTCAAGAACCAATAGAGACACGTTACGAAGAATTTGCTATCGATATAAATTACTAGCCGAGAATATTTGTGAAGCTGACTGTTCTTGCCTCCCGCGCCCCCTCGCGGCCGCAGCGTACTCAATTATTTATTTAGGTAAATTAAAAATATCCATTTATATACCATTTATACAGATGTGTGATAAGTAGAGATCGGAATATATGCACTACCTATCTAAATGTCAAAATATGCATGAAACTGTGCACTAATCTGTCTGAGTTTACCATTCATAATGTGTTCATAACCTCTCCGAAGATGTAGTTACCTTGACGGTTTACAGCTATGTGGAGAAATAGGCTATTGCGGTTCTTCTCATTTTCATCATACGGCACCGGAAAGCTAACATCATCGTGTGTCTTGTTTGTACACGTGGTTTTAGGGGGGGCTTTTTAGGTGACAATTTGACTAAGGAATTGGCTGTTGAGAGATTACATATAATTACTTTACTTATTGGTCAGCTGCATAAAGGGTTTTTTGATTTGATTAACGATTAGAAGATGGTTTCCGCAGAATACCAGCGTCCGCTGCTAACACGGGGTATTCATATCAGTATTATGACCAATTTGGTCAAAAAAAGGGAATTCATTAAATCATTTATTTAGTTTGAGGAAATGACAAAAAATGTGTTTTAGCGTCTTTGGGGTGCTACTGCAGCTCAACACACCCAAGGAACCGCAACTGACGTTCACGGGGTTTCTTGATAAAACTCTCTAAACCATTTTACAAGTTACCGTCCGGGAGGAAATAGTTCATCCAAATCTGTTCCTGGCGGGCTAAAACTATAGTCTTTCTCAGTCCAGGTCCACTGCTGAAGATAAACCTCCATCATAGATATCCAAGCTCATGAAGGGGTTGTTGCCTGTACTCGCCACGCTTGGCAGGCGGATTGGCGAGCGCAATACGGGATGTTGATACGTTGCTTTCGGAGGTATCCCTTGGCAGATTCTTACTGCGTCAACGGGCAAGAGAGGAAAGACATTTACTGCCGGCACCACACGGCATTGTACTGAAACAAGCAGTGGTAGGGGGGTACCAGAAAAGGGCGCGAAGGCCTCAAAAGGTCACCAAAGGTCAAAAATGTCATTTTTGGGTTTCTGGACGTTTTCGGCCATTTGAAGACTTATTTTTTTGGTGACCTTTTGAGATCACGACTCCGGTCCCTGTGACCCTAGGTTCACCAAAATCAATCAGTCCCCTTCCCTCAACAAGACAGTGCTAACAAAAAAGGTTTCATGCAAAGCATTCGGTTGTACCTAATCGTCAAATACACAGACGGACAGCGCTAGCTTATTTCTATTGCAACAGTTGTTGTATAATTTCTCTAGACAAGCGGAATGTCAATAACAGACCATCAATATCTTGTAACAAAAATACCACTACACTCGCTGGTATTTTCCCAAACATTGTTCAATAGAAAACCTTCGATAATTAGCAATAACGTGAGATGCTTCTAGCGCTAGTCTGATTGCATTGATTGTTTCGAATAGGGAGGGGATACAACGTTTCACTGTTCCGAAATCGCTGCTATTTCGAAAGAATGACCGTTGTTTTTCGTGCGGATTCTGTAAATCATAAATGTCGTGGATTTCGTAAGAATACTGCACTTTATTAGACAAAATTTAGCATCGACAAAAAAAATGTCAATTACTAAAAAACAAAGTGTAAGTCTAACGATTAGTATTTGTAGAACTGAAAAATGCAATCAAAATTTTGTCTCCGACGGGACTCGTACCCGTAATGTTCAGACGAATGATAATGATACCTTAGCTGATAAGTATTTGGTTTATTAGGCTAAACGTCCATAATACCTAATATATTGTATCCTATATTGTATGTGAATAATATTGTATCCTATCAGCGAATAGTTTTGTTTACTTAATGGTTAAGGTTTTGACGTTTCTTACATACATATTGGAGTCTATTCTGTTTTACATTTCCTAAAACTAATTATAATTAGAGATTTGACGTTTCTGCATTTAGAACTGTCAGCGTAAAATTGGGTGTATTGGTTCCGTTTTAATTTTTGAACGGCACTAACCGAATAGTTTTATGCCATTTTAGTCAGTTTAAGTCAATTTAATTAGCTTTAGCTAGTTAGTGCATAAACAGAATCGCCACCAATATGTTAAAATTCAAGCATGATGATGGGATCCATGATAAGTTGAGGGAAATTCTCAAATGTACCAAGCAAACATACTTAATAGGAGTTTGTGTATTTTCAGCAACATTTTATCATGCAAGTAGGGTTTTTTGTTGTTGAAATATTAAAGAATTATTAAACTATCGTGGCTTGACATCATTTAATAAATATAATACGGCTTTCAACAGGTACCTAACTTATTGTCATCTTGTTGACGTTCCGTAGACCATTAAGAGGGGCCAATCTAACTTACTTTTCATACAACCGCTCGTACGTGGGTGTGGCGTCGTAATATATATTTCTATGAAACTTTTGATCTAATAGGTATTTTGTGCACTATATCTAGGTTTATATCCAAACAAAAAATCAAAATTTGGAGAAACTAATCTAATAAATAAACTCCAAATTTTGATCAAAAGTTTCATAGAAAGATCTATTACGATGCCACACCCACGTACGAGCGGTTGTATGAAAAGTAAGTTGGATTGGCCCCTCTTAAGAGGCCTTTCTTCATAAGCATCGTTCGTGGTCCGAATGGTCTAAAACTTAGACCATACGGACTTTCGGTTTAGACTCTAAATGGTATACGAACCGTCAGCAAGATGATAATAAGTTAGGTACGTGGTGGAAGCCTTATATTCATTACATTATTAAACATCAACTTGTACAAGGAAATACTTTCGGAAATGCATTCGGATTCTCCCATCCCTAGTCCTAACGATCATGGGACCATTACCATTGTCATTCAACGGGTATGTTGAATCGTTTGGTTTCCGCGATGTTCTTCTGAATACATCATTGTCTTCTAATCATAGATCGGCTTGTCCACTGGCATTTATAAGAGACAGAGTGCTGATGACGAATGAATGAAAGATAATAACTTTATTGCACACTGACTTAAAAATAACACAAATACTGGTGAAATAAAAACAAATTAATTAACAAACATTGGTACGGAGGTACCAGAAGGTTTCCGAAAAAATCAATTTTTGACCTTTGGTGACCTTTTGAGTTCACAATAACTCCGGTCCCTGCGTCACCAAAATAAATCAGTAACCTTCTCTCATTAAGACAGTGCTAACAAAAAAGGTTTCATGGAAATCGGTCAACGCGTTCGGTTGTAATCGTGTCATGCCCAGACAGACAGACAGACAGCGCTATGCAAAATAGGGGGCTTCGCCCCCTAACAACGAGCGGCCTCGCTAAGAGCGATCTCAAAGATGGTCAAAACTTACGCAAGCCAAATATGAATCAAATGTATAAATTTTGAAGACGCTCAAGCTTGTGGCGTAATCTACAATAGGATGCAACAAGGACTGTGTTAGTGCAATTTTGGTCCAAAACAAAAGTATTTTACCCTAGGTACCGGAATCGTACATTTCTGATAAGGTTTTTCATTAATTTGAAATAGGTACAGAATGTTTGTTATTTACTTTTGACGGGTTGTATTCCCGGCTCTGGTATGTGACTTATAACAAAACTTTTCTAAAAGTAAAACTTTCTATTTTCAATATTAAGAGTACTATCGCTCCAGGGGGCATTGATTTGACTTGCCTTGTATATAGACGACTGGGAACCTCCTCCTTCTGTATAAAAGTCGGTTAAAAAGTGAGATATGTGTCTAGAATTGGAAGCCAACGGGCCATAAGGCTATAAGACATCTGCTAAATATGTAGCTCACGTATAAAGTCATTACACATCGCACGCGCACCGGTCAGCTTCCTTTGGTAATACTCACGTAAACGCATTGAGTAATAGGTATCGGTAACAACATCCTGCCGTCAAGTGGCTTAAGTCATCCATACCATACGAAAGTGCGCAGATTTCCGGTCATACGTAGCTAAGATGCCGTGGGGCTGTAGAATGTTGCGTCTCCGCTTTTACCCGTGGATGCAGTAAGAAACGCAAGATGGGCAGCAGCGTGTTTCCGTGTATCAATATCCTGTACTGCGCTCGCCAACCCGCTTGCCAAGCGTGGAGAGTATGGCAACGACCCCCTCATGATGATATTGGGGATCCATGAGGCGGGCCTATGTCCAGCAGTGGACGGTACCTACTAGAAAACTCATCTTAGGTACATCATCTTAATCTTAGATGAGATTTCTCTCAGTATGTAGGTTTTAATTGTATTTCTTGGCAATTTGTTTTAAGCAGGTATTATTAGTATTCTAAGTTCGGGACTAGATGCTGCTGTGTAATGCCCAGTATTATTTATTAATCTCGAAGCAAATTTCCTTAGACACTCGCTTTACTCGTAATAAATTAAAAGTAAAAAAAAAACTTTATAATAAACAAGCTTTTATTTAAACGTACCTGCTAAAAATAACAAAACAAACTTTTTCTTTTAAAGTTTAATGTTCAAATTTAATCTAAAATTTATGTAATGACAAAGCTTGTCGCGAGATTAACCTGTGTACCTGTAACTTGATCTAATTGATTTTATTTTTTTTCAAACAATGGAAATAAGAGTACGTGCTTAAATCTCGCGACAAGCTTTTTTATCACATAAATTGTGTAAAGACGTTTTAAGTTGACATTAAACTTAAATGGAAAATGTTTATTTTATTATTTTTAGTAGGTACGTTTAAATAAAAGCTTGTTTGTTAAAAATATTTTTTTGCTTTAATTTATCTTTACGAAAGTTCGTCCAACATGATTGCACGACAAATGGTACCAATGACAGTTTGGTTTATTGGCAAAACCGGTGTCAGTGCGTCTGCATTATATTACACACATATAAAGACAATGCCACAGATTTCGGTGTCTAGGCATATTTAAATCTTAAGGTCCAACTAGTCGCGGAGGCAAAGTCGTCAGTGAGCGCGGCCTAAATGTATGCTATCTCACCTGACATGTGTGTACCCGCGCGCTAGAATGAAATGCACAATGATTAATTCCTAAAACGACCGCGCAAAAATATGTTAATAAGAAAAACTTGAGTGTAATCTTTTTAAAATATATTTCAACTTTTGAATAGTTAAACTATGTCGTAACGGCGTTTATTTTTTAGTTTTCTTTCTCCTTATATTATTTAGTTTCGTCCAAAGTTGGGCTAAAATCAGTGTTGAAATACGAAAGGTTAGAAGCTTATATTTATGTAATAAATACATTTTTAACTGTTTGGGGTGTGTACAAACATAGATTATGACGAGATAAATTGATATAATCCTTAGCGTTGGATGGTTAACGTCAAACAGTGGAGTAGTTACCCTTCCACGTTTGTATGGAAAGATGAGCGACTCGTTCATCCTTAAGACTGTAGCGTCCCGTACAACATAAATACCAGTTGCCGACGCTGAATAAATCATGTAACAATAGATGTGAATGACCAATACATCTGCGAAAAGTTCTCCTTAAATTGTCTAAAGACATTTAGCTTCTTGATCCAATTAACGTAGTAATTGACTTCACCATTCGTCACACATCTTGAGTCCTCAGTACGCGTGGCTATGATACCTACCATTGTGGTTTTCCATTACTATGTCAAGTTGATTCATTTATTCGCCCTGGGGCCATCGTAGGCAAGCACTGGTTGGTCCATTACGAATACTGTTCCCTTGGCCTAATTACCGACGGTGCCTTGAATTAATGAAACATAAGATGGGAGTTCTTTGAATGCGTTACCTATTTATAAGCCTGATCTGATGCATAATCGTATTATTATGCTGGGAATAAACGCAAATCCATACACAGTACTATAAGTATTAAGTTTGACGAGCTCTGTGGCGCAGCGGGCGAAGGGGTCGTCCTGCGACGCAAGGGGTTGCGGGTTCGATTCCCGCCTCGGGACAAATGTCTGTACGATCTGCAGATATTTGTTCAGGGTGTTCTGGGTGTTTTTCTATATATAATAAAAATATCAATCTATGTAGTATAATGTATTAAGTATATCAAGTACCCATAACACAAGCTCTGCTTAGCTTGGGGCTAGATGATGCTGTGTGATTGGTCCAGCATTATTTATTTATAAGTTAAATCTTGTATGGGTGAAATCGGGTTTAGTATTAGCCATCACTGCGCTCGGTAACCCGCCTGCCAAGCGTGGTGAGTGTAGCAACTACCCCTTATGGAGATCCAGGCCTGTGTTCAGTAGAGGAAGTTTTAAGGCTGAAATGATAACATTAAAAGCGAGTGTGAGTACCAATACAAACCAATTACGGTTTCGTGGTACAATAATAAGGTGGTACAATCTAATCTAAACTGTCTGAACTTAAGAATGTTAACTATAATATCCAAGCAGTTTGTATGTACCCAGATTGATACTGATTGATATTTTTTTTTGTTTTAGGTATGTAACAAATATCTACAGATCACACGCGGGTCCCGCGAACGGAAATCGACCCGCCAGTCCTGCAACCTCCTGCTCCTAAGACAGTTTATCCCCTGAATGTCACTGTATGTATTTGAACATAAAAAGATACCGTGGGGTGGGGCGTAAAAGGGTACCGCGTAACATAAAAAGGTGCCGTAGAATGTTGCCCCATCCTTTCTTGTTCGTGGATGCAGTAAGAATCTGCCAAGGGATACTTCCGCAAGGGCAGCAGCGGCTTTCCGTGTATCAGCATCCCGTACCGCGCTCGCCAAACCTCCTGCCAAGCAAGTATGGCACCTAACGCTTGACCTCCCTCAAGATCAGTTCTTGGAGATCCATGAGGTCCAGCAGCAGACCTCTTACGGCTGAGATGGTGATGATGATGAAGTTCCTAGGTCACTCGCAAGGTGATCTAAAGTTCGAGCACTAACCTGAAAGTCAAAGCTACAACTTTACTCTGAACAGCGTTTTATCATCGAACGCATAAATAATTCAGACGAGCTGCTTTAAATAATTCGCATAACAAAACACACCGGTTTTAATCTACTCCCGTTTTTCATAACAGCTGGTTGCTTTTCAAAACATTGCCCTAGGGTTGCGCGTGATTCATTTGCGGTGTTTTGTGAATTAGTCATTCTGTCGTCTGTATCTATACTTCTTTACTAATAAATAATATAAAGAGGAAAGACTTGTGTTATGTATGTATGTTTGTAAAGAATAAACGGTTTCTTACCCGCGGTCCACCTCACAAGTTCATCTGGGTGGACTACAGAAACTTGTTATGATCCATGGTACACCTGGGTGAACTATAAACTCTGGGACGTCCACTGCTGCACATAGGCCTCGCTCATGATCTCCAAGTACTCTGGTTATTGTCTGGGGGTTGATGCCGTTGTAACGCTTGGCGGGTTGACGAGCTTAGTACAACATACTACTGGACCGATTTCCAAAATTCTTTCACCATTAGAATGCTACCATTATCCCTGAGTAACACAGGTTCTGCCGTGGGGTGCCGGCAGTAGAATGTTATCCCTCCTCTCCTACCCGTGGATGCAGTAAGAGCCTGCTAAGGGACACCTGCGGAAGATAGGCAGCAGCGTCTATCCGTGTATCAACATCCCATACTGCGCTCACCAACCCGCCTGCCAAGCGTGGCGAGTATGGCAACAACCGCCTGCTGAGCTTGGAGATCCATGAGCGAGGCCATGTCCAGCGGTGGACGTGGACAAGTCTTAGGACTCAGATGCAAAAATTTAATATTTATCACAATTTTACCACATATTTCTTCATCCTACGCATAGCACTCCTGCCACGAACCACAGGTTAAGAAACCCTGGTCTATTGTTTATTTTTGGTAAGTATTACTCGTAAGCGGGCTCGATGCAGCGTGTTTAACATTGGCACGTCATCAATGGCTGACAGTCATCTGTTTTATATATTTGTACAGATTTGTCATCGTTGAGTCAGCCAGCTATATCGGTGGAAGGTATCCTGTGGCGTTGGAGTCTCGTAATTTCTTATTCCCTTGTTTAAAAGCATTATCCACCATTTCTGGGAAACCCTGTATATTTACTTAGACTTGTCATCATTGAGTCAGCCAGCTATATCGGTGGAAGGTATCCTGTGGCTTTGGCATCTAGTAATGTCTTAGTCGTTCATCACACTGCCACGCACCACGCTGCAGGTTGCGTGTCGACGCACCTACGCGCGTACTTGCGGGAGTGCAGATCTGCATCATCGTGCGGGTTTTTCACGCCCCCCGCGCGTAGCCGCGTTTAGGGATTCACGGCGGCTCTGACTCATTTCATCCAAAGCTGTTCGCTAGACTGCGGGACTCGGTGTGCGATACCTTGCGGCTCGCCTCGCACCTACGCGTGGGGATGCATGTTTCACCGCGCTTAAGCGCGTGATCTGTATGAACGCGCGTAGATGCATTTTCTGTGTGTTGGACTGTGCGTGTTTTCTATACAAACGGAGATACTTACAAGCAACGTTAGAAGACGCATTCACGCAACATACAGCGTGATGTGTGGCAATGTGTGAACAGCCTTATTCTCATGTTTAAAAAAGTATATTTTTAAAGAAACGCTTTAAAAGAGTGGTTCTTTAACACAGTAGTAACAAAAAGCCGTGCTGACCGAGTGGTATGCACCCCCGACTTTCAATCCGATGGTCGTGGGTTTGATACCGACCATGCACCAATGGATTTTTCTTTCTTGAAAAATGTATGTGCACACTTAACACCTGCTTTAGCGGTGAAGGAAACATCGTGAGGAAACCCGCGGCTAGCTTCAGACGTATTGACCTGTTATATCCTAAGCTAAGAGGATGGTTTAGGTGCTGAGCAAGCCATAAGCTAACAATGTCCCAGGCACGGCAGCGTCTCGTATGATTACCAGTTGCTGTCGCTGTATAAATCATCTACAATAGATGCAAAGGCCTTACTTAACAGTAGTGCCCAACCGGTTGCACGTGGCCTGTTTTCAGGCGCTTGCGAATAAAATCGTATAAGAAATACACGCATTTACTAAATTTAATATTAAATCATTCACAGTAGTGTTGATATGACTGAGGCGACTCTATTCCCGTACAAATGAGGCTACGCTATTCCAAACTTGAAATTGTAAGATCGGCTCTATGCCTAAGAAAGTACGGATACCCAACACTAATCCACTGCTAAGGCAGTACGCGGTTGGTCATAAGTTTTTTCAATACGTACTGAATATGTCGTGAGCCTGTTGAGAATTGGAGAATGTAGGCAATGCATTCATAAACAGTTATTTTTGAATGTAATTGTTTAATTCACAGTGGTAAAACGAGGATTGAGGGAGGCCGCCTGCGGCCGACGCGAAAAGCTAGCTCGAAATGAAAGGTCGTAAGCACCAAAACATTCTTTCTCATTTTAAGGTAAAAAATATATTGGCAATAATGTAAAATCCAACCACCATTTTGAAAAGGTCGTTTATACATTTATTTCAAGAAAATTGAGAGGCATATAATATCGGTTTAGTTCACCTGAAAAGTCTAAATCCATGATTTCATAACGAATGTTTCGTAACTGCTGAAAAAATGTGGTTTCTGACGCCAATATTGTCAATAATAAATAATAACGCCTATAAACTTCTCATGAGCAAACATGTCCACGATCGCTCATCCACAATCGGCGCCGTCGATGTTACGAATTCATTGTCTGTGCGCGCGCGCATTTGTCGCTATGTTGATCGCGGCTGACAGAACCGGCGCTTCAGAACTGTGTACACTGTACAGCTTGCAAAATAAGATTTAACTGTGGCAATGGAAGACAATGAAGACAATGTCATCATTATACAATTTCGTGTACCTAAGTCACTTCTAAGACAAAGATTTAAATCGTACGATACGCCCTAACCGTAATTAGACTCCTCCGCGTTGTTTCCACACGAAATGAGATAACTCGCTCGTTTGGTTTATTGACAAAACCAGTGTGCGTGCGTCGGCGTTATTGTTAACACACATTTAAAGACAATGCCACAGTTTTTGGTTAGGGCACATCTAATATTTTTTTTTATATTAAGATTGCCACAAGAGTTGACTTAAATTCCTGGGGTCACGGATTGCATTCTAAAATTAGAATGCATCTTTCAATTAACAGCGAAATGCCAAAAATCAGAACAAGAAATTCATGATACGCAATTATTTGTATGTTTCGAGTGAAGCGTTTGACAAGCCAAAGTTCCATTATTCTCATAGAATTATACGATTATCGCATAGAGCGCATGCGATACGACACAATTAAATGTCTTCAGTATAACATGAGCAAACGTGTCGTTCTCCCACAGCGCCGGCGCCATTGATGTTACGAATTCATTGTCTATGCGCGCGCATTCATCGCTATGTCGATCGCAGATGACAACGGCTATGGCGGCGCCTCAGAGCTGTGTACACGGTACAGCTCGCAAAATAAGACTGTAAGAAATGTTTATTTACTGCGGTAATAGAATGAAGATGATATTTTCGATTTTTTCATGTTCATTATATTTATTTTGCTTGCTACAAATAAAACATTTTTCTTTCAAAAATAGTATTAAGTATCGTATCAGCTATCTGGTACTCCCTAACACAAGGCGCAGTATTGTTTATTTATTTATCAAGCCATTAATGTCAAAGGGCTGCCTGCACTCTCAAACCCCAATAATCCATTTGGCAAAACGACTCAAACATTCTGTAAATATTTCAAGCGTCTATCTGTTGCCATCATTAATATCGAGCAAAAAACGCTAAAATATCACTTTAGTTGTATGTATGTAAAAGTGAATATACAACTCAATTATCTGTGTATATTTCAAGCGTCTACCTATTGCCGGTATTAATATCGAGCAAAAAACGGCAAAATATCACGTTTGTTGTATAGGAGCCCCCCTTAAATATTTATTTTATTCTGTTTTTAGTATTTGTTGTTATAGCGGCAACAGAAATACATTATCTGTGAAAATTTCAACTGTCTAGCTATCGCGATTTCTGGTGACAGACAGACGGACAGCGAAGTCTTAGTAATAGGGTCCTGTTTTTAACCTTTTCAGTACGGAACCCTAAAAACAGAAAAAGTGAATTTATAAAGTTATTCTCATAATCAAAATCGTCACCTTGTTCAACTTATACAATCTCAATTTTATTGAAGAGAACTTCAATACTCGTCAATGATCGTGGTATCTTGTCGAAGTACTGAACAGCAAACTCTTACTCTTGTCTAAAGGGCGCTCCACATTCTCAAGAGAATCTCGCGAGAACGCGAGAAACATGCGAGAAACGTGAATGATTCATTCACGTTTCTTTAAGTTATTCTCATAATCAAAATCGTCACCTTGTTCAACTTATAAAATCTCAATTTTATTGAAGAGAACTTCAATACTCGTCAATGATCGTGGTATCTCGTCGAAGTACTGAACAGCAAACTCTTACTCTTGTCCAGAAAGTAGAATTTCTCTGCGCTAATTAATTCATCCACGCCTGAAATTGTAACATCATAAGAAGCAAAGACGATGAAGTACCCAACAAAAAAGTCCCCAAAACAATCAGTGCACTAAGCCGGAAGCAATCACAGTCCACGCAAAAAGACAATGTCAAACGAGACTGTTCCAAAAAAACAAATCGTCGTGTTGACCGGAAGGGGGCACTTTACGAAGCGCAGCCCGCGCGTGACGGCACCCTCAATGAGAGGAATTATTGAGGAATGCTCCGTCACTCATTAGATCAATTTGGCCAATTTATTTTTAGATGTGATCTGTCCATGCCTTTCCCAGACATACGATTTCGTTAAGATCATGCAATGTCACTTGACAATGCAGCTGATTGTCTTGTATGCTGTCTGGTTATCATCTAAATGGCTCCTGAAATTCAGTATCACGTATCTATTCAATTATTAGACATAGACATTTATTTTCTACAGAGTACACAGTCGTAGTTATTGCGCACATCGTTGTTATGTTGAAAGAAGTTAATATGCATAACGCTGTCTGCCTGTCCGTTTGTCTGTGTATTTGACGATTACAACCGAACGCGTTAACCGATTTAGATGAAACCTTTTTTGTTAGCACCATTTTTATGAGAGAAGGTGATTGATTGATTTTGGTGACCCTAGGGTCACAGGGACCGGAGTTATTCTGACCTCAAAAGGTAAAAAAAATAAGTCTTCAAATGGCCGAACACGTCCAAAAACCCAAAAATGCCATTTTTGACCTTAGATGACCTTATGAGGCCTTCGCCCCCTATTCTGGTACCCCCGTACCAATGCTTGTATTTATACAGGCGCAAAGGAACTTCCATGCATTCAAATTAGTTTTTTTTTGCACGGCAACTTTGTTTTCCAAAAGCTGTGTCTCACATGAGACATCTAAAACAAACCAACAACACATCTGTATCTCCAAGAACATGTTGCCTACTCGGCTCGCTTGGACAGCGGGTTGGCGAGTTCAGTATGGAATGTTGATAAACGCAACGACGCTGCTAGCTATCTTCCGGCACCACACGGCTATTGATCCGTGGTTTTCATGTAGTATTTTTTTTACTTTGCCTATTTCGTCTCACGGCTGGGCAAAAGCCTCCTCCAATTCCGTCCAGTCATCCCTGGTTACATTATATTTTTTTATAGATCTAACCCGGAATTTATCGCGTTTAGTAGGTACCTAATTAATCCGATACGAAGTCTTGGCTATGTTAAAACAGTGAACAGTGGACCAGGGAAGAAGTCTGAGCGTACGTGAAAGTTTTAAAAGGACTACAGTTACATTATCTTCTTTTGGTGACAACACGTTCCCTTCCCTTTACCGTAGTCCCAATAGGAGACCATTATCTGCCTCGGTCGGTTATTGATGACACGTTCTTCCCGTCATTGCAAAGGGAGAAAGTGCTTGACCTCCGTCTGACCTCCGCTTTAGGAAGTGTTGATTCACCGACCGCTTCTCACGAGCTGACTGACTACCCGGGAATTGTTTAATGGAGCATTTGTGCTGCACTCACTCAATTGTTTCTAAATTACGGCGACCGATCGAGAGAGGCTGAGACACATCGTGGGGAGTCGCCTTAAGATGCAGGAGAATTGATGCACGAAATTAATGGCAGTAGAAATCTGTAATTTGTACTCGTATAGTGTTAAATCACTCTTGTGCAAAACCATTACGTTACTAGGCCGTGGTGTGCCAGAAGTAGAATGTTACACCTCTCATACCCGTGGATGCAGTAAGAGCCTGCTAAGGGATACCTCCAGAAGGTAGGCAGCAACGTCTTTCCGTGTATCAACATCCCGTACTGCGCTCGCCAACTGGCCTGCCAAGCGAGGCCTGTGTTCAGTAGTGGACGTTTTACAGCTGAATTGATGATAAATGAAAACCATTACACAGATACATATGGTTCTACCATATGAAAAGTTTTCGATTACGGTGGGGTACAATGCGAACCCACGGCGATCAAATCGATGCTTGACGCCTCCTAAAGCCGGAAGTGCTTTAACCACAACCCTGACGACTGAGTCGAAATATACATACATATATAAAACTCTTCCGTTACTGACTGAGTGACTGACAGACAACGCACAGCCTAAATAAACCACTGGACCTAGAGACTTGAAATTTGGCACACATATACCTTGAGTATCCTAGAGGTGCACTAAGGAGGGATTTTGCGAAATTCCCACGGGAACGGAAACTACGCGGGTGAAACTGCGGGGTGCGGCTAGTTCTTAATAAGATCATATCGGTTAAACAACGATTAAGCATCATCTACAGCAATTTTCGATTCTGATGTGGATCTTAGGTTTAGTGGCGGAGAAACGCTATGATCAGTATTTCAATTAACATCAAGGGATAAGGACAGGAAGATGATGATCTGTAGGAAACAGCGTAAATAAACAAATAACGTACACCATAGATTAACCACCGGACATCGAGATGGAGTCTGTTTATATGCCCCTACTATGATCGCAACGGATAGTTCAAATTCAGATCGAGATACTAGCGAGTTAGAAAATATATATCACAGTTAATATACATATAACTAAAGAAACAGGCGAGTTTTTATTAAGGCCCAAGATGGTTAAACTATAAAAACAAATATGCTGTAGAAAGCTTTCTGAGTTTTATCTCTGTCAGCATTGTCATTTGAGTACATGAGGTGGTTCCACCAACAGTAAAGGCAAAGCTTCTCTGGCCGGAGTATTATCCAAATAATCTTTATAAGTTGCTGTTTAGGAGCCACTATACTATGTAAATTATTGTTGGCGCAGTTGAACACTTAACCGTGACATTATAATAAACAAAAAAAGATCTACCGGCAGGAATTTGAAGTTCTCAGTTTGAAATGTGGTTCATAGATGCTGCAGTTCCTATGTTAATCGATACTATGAGCTTAGAATGTAAGGTACAGAGTGGCAATCAGCACGCAACGAGGCGAAAGCATTAGAAATCATCTTCATTTATTCAGGATAAGTTACAAAGGCACTTAAATTCAAATGAAACGATGCCACTACTGAAGCTTTACTACTACGTGCGGCCGCAAGGGCCTTTTGACGCTTCTATAAAACAATACAAATTAATAATCAATTAGCCATCAGAAGCCGCTTCAGTATGTAAATAAATAATGGTAGGCATTGCACACAGCACCTTCTAGCCCCCAAGCTAAGCATAGCTTGTGTAATAGGTACTAGATCACTGATACACTTAATACATTATAGATTTTTTTAAAATATATATAATAACAATATATATATTTTAAAAAAATAACAAACATCTGCAGATTGAACGGACATTTGTCCCGAGGCGGGAATCGATTTCGCAACCTCTTGCGTCGCAGGCGGACCTTCGCTCGCTGCGCCACAGATGTCGTCTAATGTCTACTGATTCTGCGGTTCATTTTCACCGAACGCATTCGAAGGAGTTACTCATGGTAGCGCTTTTAGAGAGCAGCATTTAATTGACTGCTATTAAAGTTTATTACTTGCCCTAATTGGCTGATGGCCGGGCACGAAGGGAATTGCTGGCAACACAGAAATGTCGCCAATGCGTTTAATAGGAAAAGTGATGCCATTACGGCTGCTACACGGGAATTAATACTTAACCGGGCATCTATGAATTGAACGTAATCCTACTTTTTTAACTTTCGCTATCACGACACATTATTAACGCATAATATTTAACCAGGTATTTATTTATTTATTTAACACCTTAACACATAATAATTGTGTAAGGAGGACTTAATGCTAAAGCATTCTATGCCAGTCATCCTGGGAGTGCAGAAATATGGTGTGGCGTGTTTTACTTTGCTTTGATTGCACCCATCGTGGTCCCGGGAAGTCTTCTCGGACCAATAATAAAGGTAAATACCGCGATAAATCCCTAGTTAAATGCGTGTTAATAAAGTAATTCTACTTTTTCAAAGTAAAAAATCACAAGTATCGGCGGATGCATTGTATTATATTTAGACTATGGTCACCGTTATATTTAACAATCCTCATCTAATCAGTCTGTGGGATCCCACTGCTAAGCAAAGGCCTCCCTTCCCTCTCTCCATACTTAATTAATTTACAATTGCTTGTTTAATATAATTGTCAAGTGCACTCCAGATATTTTGTACCGGGTCTGGTCATACGAGTATTTTGTGTACGATAAGTACTACTTTAAACCATCTGGTACCCATAACACAAGCTCTGCTTAGTCTGCGGCTGAATGGTGATGTGTGAATTGTCTATTTTTTATTGTTTATATGTCGGGCGACCGGTGGCGAGGTGGGTCGACGTCTTAGTTCACCACAGGACCGCGGTGGGTGGCACAAACTAGGCCTATACCCGGCAGTGGGTGAAGGCAGGCTGTGGATGATGATGATGATGATTCATTTGTACACTGGGATGCAGATGCAGTCACGTAGCCACTAATACCTAGAAGCCTTGCTAGGTTTCCTCGTTCTCTAAATATAGAACAGTTGTTTTAGAATCTGAAACGAATTCAGTTCAAATAGGTTTTCTGTTGTTTTTTTCCTTAATCGCGCTTGGAATATTTAAGTACCTGGATGCATTACAAGGCTAAAGAAAATACGGTCGAATTGAAAAACCTCCTCTTTTTTCGTTGGTTATAAAGAGTAGGTAAGGTGTGACGACTTCCGTGCCTCGTTGGTCTAATAGCCGGTTGATACATAGAGGTTGCGGGTTTGAGCCTCCAGGTCGAGTCTCGGTATCTAAGGGTTTTCTATGTATGATAAATATGTAAGTTCTCGTATTTACCATAGAAATTATAGGTATTCTATCAATATCATCATAAATCATTTATTGCAAGAAATATGGTTACAATAACATCTAAAATTTAGGGATGGTTTCACATATTTCACCTTAGTACATGGCATGCAAAATTTCACAAAATAAATTAAATTATTAAATGTCACTAGATAACGATAGTGATTCGATACGTCAATTAAATTAATTATTTAATACTTATTTAATGTCCATAAATTCCTTAACACTATAAACCGCTTTCTCAATGAGCGACAATTTTAACTTTTTAATAAATAATCTCATAGGTAAATCTTTAATGTAATTTGGAATTTTATTAAATACAGAACCACACATGGCATGACAGTTTTTTCTGAATGGGGTGGTCTTAGCTGTTCTAGTTAAAACAATTCTGTTCGGGTTTCGTACACATCCAGGGTATATATCGCTAGCTTTTATAAATAAATTCGAATGCTCCTTGACAAATTTAGCAGCCTCTAGGATATACATACATACTGGGCAATGTCAAAAGTTTTAGGTTAGTAAAAACAGGTTTGCACGATTCCCATGGTGGTATGCCGACAATTGCGCGTACACATTTTTTTGTCCAATGAAAGCAATATCTATGTTTGTTGAATTACCCCATAAAATAAGTCCGTAATTTAAGTTAGAGGTAACGAATCCATGATACGCAGTCAGAACGGTCTGAAGGCTAGAAGTTTTGCGAAGTCTGTAAAGGACATAAACAAATTTATTTATTTTTTTCCGAATAAAATCTACATGAGCTTTCCAGTTACATTTATTGTCAAGTTTTATACCTAAAAACTTCGTCTCTTTCACAGCTTATATCTTATAGTCATTATAATTAATATTAAGTCCTTCGATAGGTTGAGATGGCTCAAGGCAAATAACTTACAGGTGAACCTGACAAAGACAGAACAGAAAGACAGAAAGAATTTTATGCGTTTTTCCAATTCTTCAAAATATATCAAATATATCTAATAATTGATTCAATTGTATTATTTATGTCAGAATTGTAATTATTAATGTCAGAGTTCGATGCAAATAAAATAGAAATGTCATCCGCGAATATGTACATTGATTATGGGTTACTGTCGGTAAGTCATTTATATACAGCAGGAACAAAAGAGGACCTAGGACGCTGCCCTGCGGTACGCCTTATCTATTAACTCTTTATGTTGATCGAAAAGATTAAAGCTCATTTTTCGCATTAATGTTCGCAATTTCGACACACTGTAGTCTATTGGACAAATATGATTCCAGCCATCTAAGAGCCGGGCCTCTTATACCGTACTTTTCTAGTTTGTCTAATAGTAATAGGTGGGAAACGAAGTCAAAAGCTTTTGACATGTCAAAGAAATCGGCTGTCACTTTTTTACCCGAATCTAGAGCCTCAATAACATTTTTCATTAAATGAAAGCATGCTAAAGTTGTTGATTTGCCTCTTTGAAACCCAAATTGTTCATGTATTAAGATTTTATGTTTTTTAATGAATCATAAAAAGTGATTTTGCATGGCACGTTCAAATATTTTTGATCTGATTTGATCATCCCACAAGTGGTAGCCCCAAAGTAAGCAGAACTTGTGGAATGTGAATTACTTACACTTTTTTAAAGTAAATACGTACCTACGATCGTGCTGTGTGAAAAGTCCAGCGTTATAACTTTTTATAAGGCTTATTTACAACAGTCTTTACTTTTAAACTATATACTTAGAGAGATAGAAAACGCTTTATTGCACACCTTAAAACATTAATGATTTATAAAGCGTCAGCAACTGGTATTTATGCTGGTCAGGACGCTGCAGTACCTGGGACATTGTTAGATGGATTAGGCTTGCCCAGCACCTATACCACCCTCCCAGCTTTGTCGGCTATTAGTCAGAGAAAAGAACAGGTCAATACCTTACAACAAATACAAATTTAACAACATAAAGATACATAGTATGTCGCCTACTCCACAAGGAGAGTCGCATATGGCGTAATTGTATCAAACCGAGACACGGCCATAGGTTAGGCAATGCAGTAGGCCAAGTTCAGTTTCAAATTGATTTATTTATTTATTCTTGGAAAACAAACAGCTTAAGAAATTTAAATCTAGTAGAAAAATATCATAGAAAATAACTGGCCTTGAGTAGTTTTCACTTGTAGCAAGGTTGTACACAGTCCAGTTTTACACTAACATAGCGATTAAAAACACTTTTCTCAATTTATTGACACAATTACAATATTTGCATTATGTAAATGTAAATATATTATGTTGCGAATCATCTTACTAAATTATAAACGGAAATGCAGAATGTGAAAATACATTAGATGTTAAAGTCAAAGTATGTAAAAAACAGACATGCAGGTTGTTAAAGTCAAAATAAAAAATATGCGTCTGCTAATTGGCTACTTAATACTTATTTTAATTCGTCGTGTAGATATTAACAAAACCATTGGACACGTATTTTTATCTTATTTAACGTAATTCAAAAATAACGGCGATATATTATTTCGAAATGTAGCGTGATGTCACGCGCCGACGACGTGTTTCGGTACAGTTTACTACTATGCTCTGACGTCACAAGCCCCTCTCCAAGCCAAGCCCAACTCCTAAACTGCAATGTGCTTTATCTAAAATCGTCTCATTGATTTGAAAACATTTATATTTTTGCTAACTTGGTGTCTTGGGATGATACAGGCTAACAGTAACCTAGTGTCGTCCCACTTCTGGGCAGTCTCCCCCAATTCTCCCCCAAATTCCTCTAACCATGTCGATCCTTCTCAGACTTCAGCTTTACTTTCGCAGAGTCTATTATTTTTGTATTATCTAATTGACGAACTAAATAGAGTTTTGTTTTTCATATCTTGTCAAGTAATCTATTTCGAACTTACCAGTTTGGCAAACACCTATGTAGTTAAGAACTTTGGCTTTGTATCTAGACAGTGTACTGCCGGCAAAGCAACGCACAGTTTTTAGTTTTGGATAATTCAGTTCTAATTCTGACTTGGTTAATCAAAATATTTAGCGCTCATCCATCAGTCTTGTTTAATAAAGTGACATTATTATCTTGGCGGTTTCCTATGCAAGGCATTATGGTCACAGTAAACATAAAAGTAGTAAGTCTAATACAATACAGTGCACATACAGTGCTAAATTTTATTTGGCATTGTTTGTTTTCAACGTGTGACCGAAAGCAATGCGCTGTGGATACCTGCAAGTTGCACATTGCAGCTATCACCGCGCGTTGTTTTCATATAAACAAACATTGGTACGGGGGTACCAGAAAAGGATGCGAAGGCCTCAAAAGGTCACCAAAGGTCAAAAATGACATTTTTGGGTTTTTGAACGTTTTCGGCCATTTGAAGAGAAGTCAATATCAATAATATATATTCACGAAAAACTCTTGCCACGGTGTTTGTGGTCGCACTCCTCTGCAACAGATCGACAGATTTTCATGATTTTTTTGGTATGAGAATAGGCCGTAAAGTAGACATAGACATTCATTAATTTACTAAAGAGAATTACATTTTAAAACAGAAAGCAATTTATACATAAAAAGAAAAACAGCAATTGAGTTACAGTCAAATAAATTTATGCGATTGAATTAAAGTTAATTAGTGTGTGCCACAGTAGCAAATTGGTCCCGGCTCAGCATTATGCCCACTGTGTTAGCAGTGGTATTCTGCCAAAACCACCTCTTCCTAGATCGGAAGTACCTATATTTCATAACGCCTAGCTGGGTAATTAGGGTGTCCATATTTTTTTCCGAGAGTTTTATTATTATTTTTTTCCCCGTGGGACAGCTCATACAGATCCATAGCGCATAAAATCTATAGGCCAACTTTATACATCATAATCAGGCCGCGATTCCGCCTAACTGTTAAGCAAAAAATGTCCAATTCATTTAATCTAATTGTAACGTAGCATCACAATTAATCGGGAAACAAAACACATCCTGCATTTCATTCCACCGTGACTCACAACAATCACACATCGTGCACCGTGAACTCGCGCGAACTGTTATGTCAGTTGGTCCGTGACACGTGAGTTGCCCTACCGTCTGCTCGCTCGACTGTGTCAAAGGGGAACCGCAGGGCTCCGAAAATAGTGTGGAGGGGAATGCCCGACCAGTTCGAACCAAGACTTCGACCGGGGAAGTTAATTTATCGAAAGAAGTCGCCGGTTTACGAAAAGTTTATGCGAAATTCGAATTAAGAATTGCCGTGTTGATGTTTGTTTGTGATGTTGTGCGGAACCAATGGTGCAGTGGCGGCGATGGATCGGGCTTACATGTCGCTGCGCGCGCGCAAGCCGGCTACAAAGAAAACGGTTGGTTGTGATTTATGTTTTGCCATTTTTGGCTGGAATGGTTATGATGATTAATTTGCCGTGACTTAACTTCTAATCACCAACACAATGGAAGTAATAAAATGGTCTTGAATGATGCTCGTGTTGAGTGTTAGAGATGATTGATGGGTTATAATTGTAGCTGATTCGGACTAAAATGGTGTTTATTTTATGCATAACTAGCTTGTGCCTGCCGCTTTGCGTGCGTTATACCCGGATAAAAAGTAGCCTATGTGTAAATCCTAGTCATACGTGTGCAAAACTTCAGCTCTTTCCGTAGGGTAATTTTTGCGTGAAGAGGTAACAAACATCCATACATTTATTTAATTTAATTATTTCATTAAGATACAATGTTATACACTTGGAACATCTAAACATGTTTGTATAGAACAAACAAAATTTCGGCTTTACACTATTAGTGTATTAGTGAAATTTTGACAATATTTTAAGTAGCTTTTAAATTGCGTTATTATTTATTATCATACCAACATCTACAGAATAAGAGACGATGACCGTTTGATAAATAGCCAGGTACGAGTATGGTTGTACTAAGAACTCGGCACGGTGACTCAATATACAAAATATGTAAATGTAGGTACGTGGGATGGGTTTAGGCCCCGCTCATGACACGAATGTCTTCAGCAATAGAAGCTCTATTCACATGGTGTCACAGACCTTGAAACTGCTTTAAAATATCTCATAACCAAAGTTAGCTAGCTATCCATCATCATCATGGAAACTGTGTTACTCTTGTCATATTGGGTTATTCGCAGTGTCACAGATCATCGTCATCATAATATTAGCTCGTTGTTTCGATAGATAGATAATTTATTAATTTTGTCACCCACTGTTGGGTATAACACGCCAAATCCTTCGTCTCTTCCAGCCGTAGAACCTCCACTGCTGTACAAATGCCTCCTTGATCACTAAGTATGTACTGATTCTGAGAGGATGTTGCCTGCCATAGTCATCACGCTTGGCTAGCGGATTAGATAATACTGCTGCCCATCTTCCGAAATAACCCTACGCAGATTCTTACTGCATCCACGGGCAAGAGGAGAGGGCATCATTCTAATGCCGGCACCCCACGGAACCCTGTGCTAGTCTAATTCACTGTCATTCCAATCATCACCGTCGCCCTCAACCGACCTCGCGGTCGGCGCAATTCACTGTCTCCCGATACATACGTCATTAATATTGCAATACTACTCGTACATAACCATACATCAGCTTTTAATTGAAGCCGAGTTTCGCGGTAATCTCGTCCAGTTTTTTCCGAACGCTTCCGAAAGTTTACGATAAATTTACGAGGAATCGAACACCATGTTTCTCGTGTCCGGTACACTTCACGCGCAAACAGACTTCGATTTTTAAATTACCACGAATCGATCGTTACTCATGAAAGATTAATAATCAGTGTTTTTATCTCGATGTAGAACGATCTTCGTAGACCAGAAAATTGGCAGCGGCTTTTGGTATTGTGTATTTGCCTACGCTTTCCATGTCTGGTTATGACTAAACTTTCCAGTTTTGGAAGGCGCATGTGCAACAGTAGACAATTCCGTTATTTAACAGCGACAATTGTTCTGCGGCAACCCGATATAGCATTCCTAATTGTTGAGAGATGGACACCGTGTTTAAAATTTTTCAACCGTAGAACGAGTCTTGCAAATTAAGCATAATATTTAGATAAACATTGTAATTATTATCAGAAATGAAAGAGTTTTTTTTCCGAATGAGGGAACCTCTTTAAAAAAAGTTTATTTAATTTAAATTGAAAATATATTTAGTCAGACATTGCAATCCATTTTTTTAGTTAAATGTGTTTTCTTTTGTAAATTGACATTTCTATGGGGCCTTTGGATCAAAATGAATAAACACAGTTTTGACTTTAATAAATAAATAATAAATAATGCTGGACAAATCATCTAGCCCCAAGCTAAGCAGAGCTTGTTTTATGGGTACTAGATGACTGATGTACTTAATACATTATACTACATAGATATATATTTTTATTATAATATAGAAAAACACCCAGAACACCCCGAACAAATATCTGCAGATCATAAAGACATTTGTCCCGAGGCGGGAATCGTACCCGCAACCCCTTGCGTCGCAGGCGGACCTTCGCCCGCTGCGCCACAGAGCTCGTCAAACTTTGACTTCACACCAAAGCGGAAGTTGTAAAGACCAATGACATGATTTAGCGAACTAAAAACTGTTTATTAATGTGCTTATGATACCCCACATAACCTAGTAACTCCACTTAATTTTATTGAGTTTCGCCCCCTTTGAAATCATATTAAGAACATTTTTCAGCATTCAAGTTGATAGCATGACCTGTAAATTGTTTGCCATTGATAAAAAGCATAGATGAGCCCTCACATCAAAAACTCTGGCATTGTGTTTACAATACTGCCGACGAATGCGCAACACGCCACGCGTACCGAAAAAATAGCGTTATCTTTTTTTCTCCCACATTATTTGCAAACACTACTTTCTCTTTCTTGCATGAGTGTACTCATATCGTTTGGAAACATAACGGCGCGGTCTCAGTACAGTGAGGCCTCATCTATGCTTTTATATCAATGTTGTTTACCAATGAAATGACTATCTGACAGAACTCCAGTGCCAAGTTTTGCAATAAACCCAGTACGTTTCCGATCTGCAATGATCTTCAAATATCTGGAACAAGGATCAGTATGTTTACGACGCCAGCGGATATCGGAATGACATCCGATCACGATTTACAATCTTACGATTGCTGGCTGCGCCCGCGCCGCAGCATGTTTATTTGTTTTGCGTAAATGACCCCGAGATTTCGGATGCAGTGATCTGCCTTTGATTTATTGTTATTTAGGGCGTTGTTGTTTGTGTTTATTCAGATTACCCAGATACCTATATCATCAAATAGTATGTCAATCATGCCATTATTAGAGGCATAAAAATACACAAGTCTTCTGCCTGGACGCATGCACGCGTAAGCGGAAAAAGGAGACTACTTTATTATGGAGGTGGTAATTACTCGTAGATTCTAACTTTTATAAATAAATAATGCTGGACAATTCACACAGCATCATCTAGCCTCAAGCTAAGCAGAGCTTGTGTTATGGCTACTATATGACTGATATAGTAGTATAGATATTTTTTATTATATACAGATAAACATCCAGAACACCCTGAACCAATATCTGCAGATCATACAGACATTTGTTCCGAGGCGGGAATCGAACCCGCAACCTCTTGCGTCGCAGGCTGCGCCACAGAGGTCGTCGGTATGCGTGACCATGGACCGAGATAGACTGCAAAGGTTTTAATTTGGCAGTAATCATCGATTTAATCTCCTTTTCGGTAAAAGTGGGAAATTGCATCTCTTGGACGTTAATCTTATCTTTCTGATTAAACCAGTCATCAGCATCATAATTTCAGCTCGTTTGCACCCACTGTAAGGTACGATCCCTTGCGATTCTTGTCCCCAAGAGAACTTCATCATCTCAGCCGTAGGATGTCCACATAGGCACGTAGGCCTCCCGCAAGGATCTCCATCCAAGTGATCATGAGGGGGTTGTTGTCATACGGCAGACGTGTTGGCGGTACGGTATTTTGATACACACAAAGACGATGCTGCCCATCTTCCGGAGGTATCCCATGGCAGATTCTTACTGCATCCACCGACAAGAGAGAATGGGCAACATTCTTCTACCCCACGGCATCACAAAAGAGAATAATGTCACTAAACAGTCGGGCGGAGGTCTGCTTCTTGGTCGCACCGCGTCTCTTGCTTGCGGCTTTAGTCCAACGATCAGACAAGTATGAGGGCATAAGTATTTAAAACTTATATCCCTGTTGTTTTTCGCAAAATGTCTAGACAGTAAATCAAATCGCCTGGTCATGTTTCATTCACATGATCGATAAGCGTTCTGTTTCCTATTTTCAGATTTCACGAGTAGATCCAAGAGATAACATCTCGCGAATCTGAACCGCCATTGTCGGTCACAATAATAATATTAAAAACCTTTATTAAGACTCGATATTTTTTATCTTAATCTAATGATACAGACACGATATTTTTAACTTAACCTTAACAACTCCGGCGAGTCTGTGACACTATTACGCGATATTGAGCATAATATTAAGACATAAATTGTAACTATGAATAGAAGAGAACGAGTGAGGTTTCTTGTTCGCTTCTTTCCCTCGCTACGAAAAAAAATATCTTTAGCGAACGAATTCAATTATGTGCTTTATTGAATTTAAATGTATCTTGTTCTCCTTTTATAAATTAACAATTCTATGTAGCGTTTTGCTCTATTGAATAAACACAACTTTGACTTGACATGACTTTGACTTTATTGACACCAACCAACCGCCTATTTGCCCAATTTTGGCAACTCCTCCATTTTTTTCCAATCTGTCCTATGTATCGCCTAGTTCATGTTTTCCCTGCTGTGAACTTGTCGTCTTCGTCTTCTTACAAAGGATTTTTTTTATCGGTCACAATGGAAAGATTTTAATCAGCAACATCAATCATTCGGACGCGGATTCAAACAAAGTCGTTAAACTTTATGGCTATTATAAACTTTATTATCAGATTTGCTGGCTGCAGTGCGGTTTGTTTTATAAAACCTTGTAACACGGTAATACTGTGTTTATTTATAAGTCAGTGATTAAGGGTAATATGTTGCATAATTTGTTAACGATGTCGATATATTATCCCTACTCCATGTTATCAACAAAGTGTCAATGAACACATCTTTGACGTTCTGTATATATGTCGTAGGACGATCTAATACGAATAATTAGACAATTGTGATTACGTAACCATCCGAAGACACTGCCTGTGACAGAACCGAGATGGATAGACATGAGGTTATTGGGGTTAAATGTATGTATGTAAATGTAATTTTCGCAAAATCTCTAGAATTTTCTCGATAATTCGAATTATCAAATCATCCTACGATATGTACATAATACCACAATACCCTTAATCACTGACGAATATTCACAGCATAACGGACATAAGGTTTTAAAAATAAACCGCACTGCATTGATAAGTCTACAACGTTTAAAGTAAATCTGATCGCGTAGTGGGTAAAATCGAGCCCCAACGAGTCAGTTACAAACAAGCAAACATACAGGTGAAACTAATAAAAGCGTGTTCAAAACTGTGAAGACCGGTAAAAATAAAATCCAGGAAATTGGAGAAACCTTACGAAATGTGTTTCCTGGCACAAACCGAGCACCTTAAGGCCTTAATATTTATTATTGTTGGCCCATCTGCCCGTCTCCGTGCTTATATATTAAAAAAAATATAAGACTGTCCGTCTTTCTGACTGACTGTGGTTTCTCCAGTTTCCTGGAATTTATTTTTACCAGTCTTCACAGTTTTGAACACGCTTTTATTAGTTTCACCTGTATGTTTGCTTGTTTGTAACTGACTCGTTGGGGCTCGATTTTGCCCCACTAAGCGATCAGATTTACTTTAAACGTTGTAGACTTATCAACTACCACCAACAATACAATATTTTGATAAGCTTATCTCATTATCCTGATTAGGATTGCCAGGATTAGTTATTTTATTGATGTGAAACATCATAGCCGCACGTAAAACCGATTTCTGGCGTGGCACCGCATGCCGTTTTCTGGCGACGCATGCCGTGGCGACAGTCACAGTCATATAAAATAAATAAATAATGCTGGACAAATCACACAGCATCATCTAGCCCCAAGCTAAGCAGACCTTGTGTTATGGGTACCAGATGACTGATATACTTAATACATTATACTACATAGATAAATATTTTTATTATATATAGAAAAACACCCAGAACACCCTGAACAAATATCGGCAGATCGTGCAGACATTTGTCCCGAGGCGGGAATCGAACCCGCAACCCCTTGCGTCGCAGGCGGACCTTCGCCCGCTGCGCCACAGAGCTCGTCAAATATGTATACAGTCTATATGTTGTAGTACTGTACTGTACTGCACTGTTCTGTACTTTACTGTACTAAGTACAGTACAAAAGACGGTTTTATATGAATTTGAACTAAAAAGTGAAAAATAAAATATAGTTTAAAAAACAAAAAAAAACACTCTTTAATAGTAAATCGAACTAAAAATCAGAAAATAACTTAATTTCAATTTTATTCAACTGTTATAAAAAGTATACTAACTCAATATGTTTCAATAATTTTCAAAAATTCTGAAATTAAAATAAATTTGTGAAAAGAAAACTAATTTCATTGCAGAAAAGCGTGGGGTGCTCGATATTAATTGTTGTAAATATATAATTATTTGTAAACGTAGAGTTAGTAATATAATAAAAAGCACCCCTCACTTTTTTTACAATGAAAATAATTTTCTTTTCTTTTTCTGAAAATTATTTTATTTCAGAATTTTTAAAATTATTGAAACTTTCTTCTCCCTGCCCTTATCCCACTTAATTATGCAGGGTCGGCACATTTTTTTTCTCTTCCACTCTCCTCGCTCAGTCGCTATCTCAACACTCACTGCTTTTTTCGGATATCTTCTTTTACGCACCCCATCCATCGCTTCTTTGGCCTACCTTTCGCACCATCTCCATCCACATTCATTCCTAACATTCTTCTTCCTAAATTCGATTCATCCCTCCTCATCAGGGGGCCATACTATGCTAATCTATTACTCATCTTTTCTACCACTGGCGCTACTTTCACGATTCCTCATATGTACTCATTTCTAATCCTGTCCGTTCTCGTCACTCCATTTTTAAAAGTAAACCTACTTACTAAAAAACGTACTTATTAAACGTACTTAAACGTACTTATTAAAAGTAAATATACTTACAATATCTCGTTTGTATTTAGCACTGATTAATCACATCATTTTTAGTAATTTTCTGTTTTTCCACTATTTTTACTCAATATCTCATGATCTGTACGGATCCTTTTATTTATTTATTTAATACTTTGTGCACAAAAAACAATGTACAGAGGATGACTTAATGCTAATAATATTTTCTACCAGTCAACCTGGGCGTTTTACAATGCGTAACTACCCCCACTCCCTGCTATTTTTATCTGAATGTCCATTTTACAACTTGATTGATTTTGAAATGTTAACGAGAACAAATAAACAGTGACATTTCAACAAAGACCTTTAGCAATTTAGATAAACCAGAAAATCATCGAAGTCGCTTTTAGAGAAAAAAAAGTGAAGAGAGAAAAATCAAAATTTGGAGAAACAAATTTTATACTGAATTTGTTTCTCCAAATTTTGATTTTTTGTTTGGATAGAAACCTAGATATAGTGCACAAGATACCTATTAGATCAAAAGTTTCATAGAAAGATCTATTACGACGCCACACCCACGTACGAGCGGTTGTATGAAAAGTAAGTTGGATTGGCCCCTCTTAACAGACCATAATTAAAGCAGGTTATTTTATGTAGCGGTAGGATTCCGTTAAAAGCTCAGCAAGCCACAGGTGCGACCCCACCTGCCGACGTCACGGCATGTGGCCACCCCTCGCGTACAGCCTTCAATTCCGGGCCCGTAATGGTGATGTAGGGGAGAAGGCCAGTAATGTACTAGTGTAGCATTCTTTACGGGGACTCTAAAGGTTTTGCTTGAACTTAGCATTTATATCGTGTACTTAATTGATATTTGTTCCGTGTTTGCGTTTTTTTTTATGTAAAAAATAAACGTATTTAAGTATTGTATCAATCATCTGGTTTCGATAGTACAAGATGGTGTTGTGGGTAGTGTCCAGCATTATTCATTATTTATTTATATGAACAATACATATACAAACCCGAAAGGGGATTTCAGCCCATGAAAACAAGTTTGGTTGGAAAAAAATCGAGATGTGTATTTTTCTTAGTCTTTTTATATATGTATAAATAGTCTTTAAACAAATAAAATAGTAGAGCACTAGAAAAGCGAAATAATTAATTAATGATGATTTTAAATTCTGTATCTATTTCATACTAGTTTTTATACTGTAGAAAAGACGCAGGTTCTAAAATATGCCTTATAGTCGCTGTGCAATTAAAGCCGGGTCCGCAGCGCCGTGTTTTCGTGTTTTCTAACATCATAACATGTTTACAAAACAGAATAGGGGCGTGGCTTAACAGTTTTGTTAGCAAAAACACAAAAACATGTTTGCCGAGACAAATGGATAACATCACCCGCGTTCGCCTGCGGGGAGGGGAAGCGTTGCATTTTATGTTCGCGCTCATTGAAGCAAGACGTCATTCGTTCGTTCACTCGTTGAGGTTATGTTTTGAATAATTAAGAATAATTCTCTATATCTGGTGAAATTAATGATACCAGCTCTTCAAAATCACTCTCCGAAAATCAAAAAAAATGTTTTTATTCCGAATCTATTATCGATTTTCAGTTCTTGATATATATTGAAGGAACGAGGTAGCAGGTAGGGTCGGACCCGGAATCTATTTCGGTTACGTCTTTGTAGAACTAAATCCACTATAGCTATTACAGCTTCTACGTCCTCTTCGTCGGACGGAACTCATTTTTGAAATGAATTGGAATGAAACAAAAACAATAAACAAAACAGAACACACCAGACGGGCTGTTTTAAAAACATGTTAACATGTTTTGTTAGAAAATTGGCGCTGCGGACCCGGCTTTAACAGTTTTGTTAGCAAAAACACAAAAACATGTTTGCCAAAACAAATGGATAACATCACCCGCGTTCGCCTGCGGGGAGGGGAAGCGTCGCATTTTATGTTCGCGCTCATTGAAGCAAGACGTCATTCGTTCGTTCACTCGTTGAGGTTATGTTATTTTTTCAAATCAAAATAGTTTATTTGCCAGAATACAATTTTACAATAAGGTCTTATATAATAGTGCAGTGCCTGTATTCAGCTTGTGTGCAAGCATGCAAAATATTATTTAATATGTTATTTAATCGTAGGTATTAAATTATTAACAGTTCAGAAAGTCATTTAAATCATAAAAACATTTTTCCAGTAACCATAGATTAAGTTTTTTCTTAAACAATACTCCTTTTAAGGCCTTCAGTTCTTCCGGAAGCTTATTTTTGAATAATTTTGAGTATTTAAATCTTTTCTTCGTCGGAACTCATTTTTGAAATGAATTGGAATGAAACAAAAACAATAAACAAAACAGAACACACCAGACGGGCTGTTTTAAAAACATGTTTTGCTTAACATGTTATGTTAACATGTTTTGTTAGAAAATTGGCGCTGCGGACCCGGCTTTAACCTTTCCAAAAACATGACAGCTACAACGTTGACGTCATCCAGCTCTGGGAGAACTGTGTCATGTGGTTGACGCAAAATACAAAAATAAAAATAATCAAAAATATTTTGAATATTTTGTTCTTTATTGTCATCATTATAACAGCCCGTGGCGCCCATTGTTGGGTATAGTATAATGCCTCTTGTACACGCCAAAGTAAACGGTCCTGTGCTAGCCTCAACCACTCTTGTCCGGCAACCTTTACTATTGGCGGTGTTCACAAAAATTATACATATAGTAGCATAGTGGCTATACCTAAAATAAATCTTAAACAATCAATTTTACTCGTAGACAGCTCGCATTCGTGATAAACCACTTTGCACATCTTACACATTGCAGGACACGTGCAGTGCAGTTTTTGTTAAATTATCCTTTCCATCATCTATTCCACCTTCAACACTATAATAGTGAGAGGATTGCAGTTGCCGGGCAAGCCTAATCTTTATTTATTTATTTATTTAACACTTTAACACATAACAATTGTGTAAGGAGGACTTAAAGGCCTCCACTTCATTTCTCCATGCATCTCGATCCGTCGTCAATTTGAGCTATGCGCTATTGTATTGGTTCGTCACGCCTCCGTTTCTTTGGTTTGCCGCGGCGCCTTTCTGACAAGGTGGCGGTTTATCGTCCCGTACGCGATGGTCAGTCTTCAGCGTCTAACGCTGTATAAATCAACTCTAGCTAGATAGCCTTTAATAATAAGTAGTAGTACCTATGTTTGCCGTAGTAGTAGGTCATGTTTGCCGCATGCCCGAAAACCTGGGAGCCAAGATCACACTTAGTGGAGCCCCAACTCGGTGAGGCGCCGCGGCAAACGGAAGAAACGATGGCGTGACGAGTTAAGACCAATATACGAGTACATGCGCATGGCTCAAATTGACGGTAGATCGAGATGCATGGAGAAATGAAGTGGAGGCCTTTGCCCACCAGTGGGACACTGACAAATGAAAGGGCTTACTGAGAATAATTCGAAAATGAAATGACGATACTCTGAATCCAACATGGCGGAACATCCAAGATGGCGGACTAGTTATTCTTAATGCACTTTTACAATATGGGTATCAAATTTAAGGCTTTACTGAGAGTTACTCGAAAAATTAAATGGCATCACTTGAAATCCAACATGGCGGTATACCCATCATCAGGTGAGATGCTGAGGTGATCAGTCAACACCTCAGCGTCTCACCTGACGATGCCTCGCGGAGAGGAGAAACACGTGTCGTCGTATAGGTTTGTGTATGCATGCTGCACTGAGAACCTAGTTCTCCCTGCATGTGCATGATTAGCGGGCGGGAGGGCGGTGCTCCTGCATCTCAGCATAAGCGGAATTAAAACTAAATATTTTTATTGCATGTTTTTAGTACGTTTAAATAAAAGCTTGTTTGTTAAAAAGTTTTTTTACTTATAATTTTTCTACTTATCTCGCTTTCTTTTTGTGTTTTTTTGTCATTCTGTTCTTTTCAATCTTGTCTTCGTTTGTGTTTTTTTCTACCTTGCTTTAAGTAGATGTTCAAGGAGTTATGGCTGTACGCTTTATATTTTATCTATGAGATTCAATACCACTTCCATTAAGTAATCCAATCCTATTGAAAACCCTTTGTATTTGACCCTTTGTAAACAAGCATTGTTCAAAGTGGTATTGAAAATTGGATGAATAGCTGGCCTTTTTTATCGCCCCTTCTCTTAAAACTAGGTTAGATTTAAATTGGAATCCAGTTTGATTTTTTTGTATTTAAGATAATATCACGTAAATTAACGTCAGAAAAACCAAGCTGGACTTTTCACAGAGCACCATCTAGCCTCTATGTAAGCACAGCTTGTGTTATGGGTACCAGACAGTTGAGAGAATGCTTTAATATTTTTTTTCTAAACGCTTACATAGAATATACGAAGACCCCAAACAAATATCTGCAGAAAAGCATTTTCACTTATAAAACATTCGGATTTTATATTTTATGTTATACATTTTTCTTGTTTTCTACTTCAAATTTGTTAACATGATTGGTTAACTTTTACAATAGAAAAACAATCCCAAAGTTGCTCATAGCATATCTATTCGGTTAGGCTGTTCTAAGATTAAAAGCGAAAAATTATGTTGACAGCTCTAAAACTCCATTATCTCTAATTATAGCTTTAGGAATGAGGCGTTTTCATTAAAAAGTCAAAACTTCAAAAATAGTTCCTTCGCACCTTATAGATTTTTTTTTTTCGTATCTGCGATCAGTCTTCGTGACTATGAGCAGGTGAGTTGAGAGCGCTGGTGATTTGTAGGATGACTGGCCCATTGACCACTTCTTTCCTTCTTTTTATTTATCGTGCTCGATGATGTGGTGCCGTTTGAGCCTCTTGGGGTAGTTGATTGTTATTAACTCGGCGGCCAGGCGGTTTGGATACCGACCAAGTCTGTCCTTGTATGCTGTCGAGAATCGTTTAATTTCTTCCACGACTGTGTTGATTTGCACGTGCTCATGTACTTCACAATTCCTTATAAACCATGGAGCGTTGGCTAAGTTTCGCAGTATGCCATTTTGAGCCCTCTGTATGATGGCTATGTTAGAGTTGGATGCTGACCCCCACAACTGGATGCCGTATGTCCAGATCGGTTTTAAGACAACTTTGTATATAAGTAGTTTGTTATCAGTGCTAAGGACGGAATTACGTCCTAGTAGCCAGTGTAGGCCGCGATATCGCAGATTTAGTTGTTCTCTTTTCTTTTGGAGGTGTTTTTTCCATGTGAGTCGCCTATCCAAGTGCAAACCCAGATATTTCACATATCCATTGTGCGGTAATATGGTATCACCCAATCGCACTGGGGGGCACCTTATAGATGGCGTTAGTTTTCTTTCACTCGTAGGAAACACATGTTGACAGATTCTCAATTCTGCGCTTGCCAGCTCCATCTGTTTGGTTTAGTAGAAAAAACTTTTTTCCTCATTCTCTGTAAACGGCTCACTACTTACATTCAAATAATTGTTTATCAAAGCTTATTCTTAGAGGCTTAGCTTATTTTTCTGATTAGTAGACTTACCGTCTGATTACTATTCCATGACCATGTAGAGGACCATGAAGCACGCTGTGAAACTTGAGCCTTAAAAACTAGGCATAGTTCCCAAACAAGCGAATACTGGTCTTATTTTCCGCATGCCAGCGTAATGGACAAAAACTGACCAAGTGCGAGTTTGATTCTAGCAACGTGGGTTCCGTACACATGTTTTATTTTATTTATTTTTCTTATTTCACTTTATTTGGGAAACAAACAGTTATAATTAAATACATAAACACCTCACACTAAAACCAGTGAAGTTTCCACTATTACATGTCACAGTTTATTAAAAGTGGACACATTTTTTTCTGTTGATTGAAATTGAATTTGATTCGCAATAAGAATATATTAGTCCATTCAGGTCACTTTGAAGCTATTGACAGTAGTTAGATATAGATGTTATTTTTAGAAAGATTTTGGTGTCATCAGCATAAATTAAATATTTAGAATAAAGAAAACATCGAATAACATCATTGATAAATATAAGAAAGAGCAGGGGACCTAGATCTGTGCTCTGTGATGAAGCTGAAGCTCTGTCTGAAGCTCTGTGGTACTCCTGAGGGTATAGGCACAAAGGTAGAACAATATTCTTTTATAGTACCTAACCGCTTGACTTCGGGCCTTGAGGTAAGATTCAAGCCATCTCAATAAATTACCATGAATTCCTAAACTTTTAATTTTCCTTATTAGTAGCGAGTGAGATACTTTGTCGAAGGCTTTCGAATAATCAGTATAAATTGTATCCACCTCTTACCCTCGATCCATTTCGTCAGCTATAAAATATTTCCTTTTATAGCAACAACTTGTCCTGCCACATTTAACTAAAGGTACTCCCCAAGATTGTTTTTCGCAATTGTCAAATTTAAATTTATAATTTAGATGCGATGATTTGATAACATATTTAAATGAACAACAAATATATAGTAACAAATCCGCTAACCTATGCCTAATGAGCGAACACTCAAAAAGAAAATAATTTTCTCCTGAAGCTGTCTTGTAGAGGCTAAACACGTGTCGAATTATTATATCTGTGCTTCATTTAGATGTTACAGTCACGTCTGAATAAATGAATTTGGTATATGTATATGTAACATAATGTACCTTTAAAATAAGGTTTCTCATTTTCTATTGAAGTACGGAACCCAAATAATGATCGCCACATGCCAACAGGCGTTATGGCATGGCTACGAGGATGGCATCTCTAAAGTGTCTTAACGGTTTCATTGCATCAGAGACCGCAAGAAACACGAGTGCCCATCCATGCAGAAAATGGAAGCGCTTGTGTGTGGGAACGTGATCTTTAGTTTTTTGTCATTACGGTAGTAGGCGGTAGTGAATAGTAAAAAGTTGTTGAGGTATCGTACAAAGGAGGAAATAAATAAATAATGCTAGATAATTCACACAGCATCATCTAGCCCCAAGCTAAGCAGAGTTTCTGTTATGGGTACTAGATGAGTTTTATACTTAATACATTATACTACATAGATAGATGTGTTTTATTATAATTATATAGAAAAACATCCAGAACACTATAAAGAAATTAATACAGATCGTACAGACATTTGTCCCGAGGCGGGAATCGAACTCTGTTCCCTACGGCCGCTAAAATCAGTAAAGGTTTTAAGTCGGTGAGTAGAGGGATCTGCAAGAGCCTAAATTGTTAGAGATGATGAATACAGCTTCGCCTACTAGTTAATGCTGTAAGGGATGCTGCAGTGACTCGATATTGTTTCCTTCCAGTCTAGTCGGCTACTAGTTAAAGGAAGTAAATCTCGCGATCACCGCTGTCAAACGACCTCTGTGGCGCAGCGGGCGAAGGTCCGCCTGCGACGCAAGAGGTTGCGGGTTCGATTCTCGCCTCGGGACAAATATCTGTACGATCTGCAGATATTTGTTCAGGGTGTTCTGGGTGTTTTTCTATATACATATGTATAATAAAAATATCTATCTATGTAGTATAATGTATTAAGTATATCAGTCATCTAGTACCCATAACACAAGCTCTGCTTAGCTTGGGGCTAGATAATGCTGTGCGATTTGAAAAAAAAAAAAAAAAAAAACGTCAATTCCTTGCTGTTGCTATACAAAAATTAACGTTTGACAACGATGATGGCGAGATTGACGCCTGTTGCAAACCTGTCGCTAGATACGTAGTCCTGTTCAACACGTCTGAAGATAACTAACCCACGGGTTTCCTCAAGAGGTTATCCTTCACAGTTAAACCACGTGTCATATGCACATAATTTTTTCAAGAAAGAAAATTCCATTGGTCCACGGCAAGTATCAAACCACGACCTTCGTATTGAAAGTAGGGGGTTTCTACCACTCAGGTGTACGTCATTAACTCAGCCGTAGGACTAATGTCCGCGTCCACTGCTGGACATAACCCTCCCTCGTGGACCTCGCAAGGTCATCATGAGGGGGTTCGTTACGATACTCGGGCTGGCGAGCGCAGTACAGGATGTCACTGCTGCCCATCTTCCGGAAGTATTCCATGACAGATTCTTGCTGCATCCGCGGCCAAAGAAGAGGCAACATTCTACTGCCGGCACCCCGGGTATGGACCTGGCTCACTTGTGATTCGCCGCACATCGGCAGGAGCGTCATTAGCATGCATCGTGCCGCCGCCGCCGCCGTGCCGCACGCGCCACGCACCTACGCAATGCGTGATACTTTCGATATTATGATGATAGCACTCAATTTCATTAATTCATTCATTTCAGCCATAAAACATCCACTACTGAACACAGGCCTCCCTCATGGACATCCATGAGGGGTAGTTGCCATACTCACCACGCTTGGCAAGCGGGTTGGCGAGCGCAGTACGAGATATTGTTACACGGAAAGACGCTGCTGCCCATCTTCCGAAGGTATCCCTTAGCAGGCTCTTACTGCATCCACGGGAGGGGTGACATTCTAGTGCCGGCACCCCACAGCACTCAATTTACTGTTGTATAAATCTGATTTATGCACACCAGCTTTTCTGTATAGGAATCTACGAAATATGTATGTTCTACCACCTGTGCAGTGACGTTAAATTAAGCATAACCCAAATATTGTAACAATGAATAGAAGTGAGCGTGTCCGCTTCTTTACCTCCGTTCCTATCACCTATATCGCAATGGATAATAGTCCTAGTGTTATCCACTGTTATGGAAGTAGGAATGAAGGTGTCAGGAAGGGAGGTATTTGCCATGCAGTGAGATAGTACAGGCTCTTAAAAAATGTTTATTGACAAAGTGAGGATACTTGTTCATACAATCCATTTTTGTATTCATTACAGTAGAATCTAAATCAATTTATGTTCCATCACCTATAGCGCGGTGGATTACACTACTCCAGTAGTCGTATGGAAGTAGTATTCAGATTCTCGCTGTATCCTTTATACACCTCTTATAACGCAAAGCAGGTTGAGGGGTAGATATAATGTGTGAGTATAAAAAGAAAAAAAATATCCGTTCACGAATAAAATAAACCCGACGGACGGCACTAAACGTGTTGTTAAATTAACTTTTTACTGTGTAACAGTCAGTTTACACTGAAGTTAATTACAATTAATCCGTGGGCCACTGCCAGTTTGCTTTGTAATGAATACCTTTTACAGAAATTGCTTTCTAAATGGCCCTTTGTAAAGCATTGCGAAAATAGATTTTAATCGCATCTCGTGACTATTAATGGATTTTTCAGTTTTTGCAATGCGTTTTCCTTCAACGTGACGGCAATTTGTCATTCTCGTGGGAACCAATCGGATTATTGTGTTTAGTCGCTTCAGGAGGCAGTTCCAGCTATTGCTGTTGGTGTGGCGTGAAGAGGCGTGGTTTTTACTTTCTTGGTAATATCCTCGATGGTTAAGACAGATGTCCTTGTTGAGATTCCTTGAAATTAATGCTGGACCTTCCACACTGTTCTGTTGGCTTCTGGAGGCAGTTCCAGGCAGTTACTGTTGTTGGTGTGGCGTGAATAGGCGTGGTCACTACTTTCTTGGTAATATCTTCGATGGATAGGATGGATGTTCTTGTTCGGATTCCGTGAAATTAATGCTGGACATTCTACAGTGTTAATTTGGCTTCAGGAGGTAGCTTCAGCTACTGCTGGTTTTGCGTGAAGAGGCGTGGTTATTACTTTCTTGGTATCCTCGATGTATGTTATTTATTTATATTTCTCAAATGTTGGGGATTTTGACCACTCTCTTAAATATTAATTACTAATAACTCGGTAACAAAACCAACCCTTAGGATGCAATTCAATTTTGAGTGTGACAGTTTGCTTACAAACATTCTACATCGAATTTGGCTGAAGTATAAATAAAAGTATTTGATATCTTTGGATTGTAAAACATTATTAATAAATGCCGTGGGGTGCCGGCAGAAGAATGTTACCCCTCCTCTCATGCCCGTGGATGCAGTAAGAGCCTGCTAAGGGATACCTCCGGAAGATGGGCAGCAGCGTCTATCCGTGTATCAACATCCCATACTGCGCTCACCAACCCGCCTGCCAAGCGTGGTGAGAATGCCAACTACCCCTCATGGAGATCCATGACGGAGGCCTGTGTTCATCAGTGGACGTTTTATGGCTGAAATGATGATTATGATGATGATTAATAAATAGGCGATAGATGCATGTGGTACAACTGTTCATAATTTCAAGGAAATGAAAAACTTATTAAAAATGTTCGAAGCCCACGGGGAGCGTACTACGTACGCACGTTGGTGAAATTGGTCTACCAAAGTGTGCTTTAAACACTACAAAAGTTACAAACATGCTATTCATAATTAGTCTTTCTTTATAATCATCATCTTGATTTGATAGTAATTTATGTTTTACTAGTATAAATCCTATTTTTAGATTTAATTGCCTTCAAGCGTGTTACCTGCAGCTGCAGTTAAATCCTGTTATCCACGTCATTGATAATAGTCTAAGATGATAGACGTAATGTTTGACGCGTGTAATTTTTTACTTCATTCTTCCACGTTTTCAACGCAGACACTTACGTTAATGCGTCACGAGACTCTTAATTAAGTTCAATATAAATACATAGAAATACAAAGAAGAAAAAATACATTTATTAGACATACACACTAAAAAAATAACTATAGTAAAAAAACTGACTTGCTTGGCAGGCGGGTTGGCGAGCGCAGTACGGGATGTTGATACACGGAAAGACGCTGCTGCCCATCGTCCGTAGGTATCCCATGGCAGATTCTTACTGCATCCACGGGCAAGGCGAGAGCAAGGGTACCATTCCACTGCCGGCATCCCACGGCAACGTTCAGATCCATATCCCGGGAATGTATCTCAGGGCTTACAAATGACTAATTCAGTTATACGTTTATTTTATAATAACACAGACACAAATGACTTATTCAGTTATGCGCTTATAACACAGACCCAAATGCGTCGCTCTGCTCCTATTATCATTTCATTTTAGCAGCAATGACCAAGAGTACCAATTCCACCAGTATTCAACAATGAAATGGTGGCTGTGTATGGGCATCGGCGTATTTGGTTGGCGAGTAGGTTCTCGTTTCTAGCTAGCTGCTGCCTGCGACATTGCACGTGTTTTTATTTTTTATTGTTTCATAACTTAAAAAAAAAATATTTTTGCCATAGTAGTTAATAGTAGTAGTTGATATTAGTAGCAGTAGTTAGGAGTAGAGTCAAATTCCATAGTTTTCAATTACGTACTGGTAGAGTAGTAGCAGATAGTAGCTGTGGTAGTAGGTAATTGATTCTGAGGCGGTACCTATGTACGTCACCGGGACAGCGAACAATATTAGTAAGGGTTTGTGAGTGAGTAAGGGCTTTGCATCTATTATAGATGATTTATACGGCGTCAGCGACTGGTGATCATACGGGACGCTGCAGTGCCTGGGACATTGTTAGCCATCCTCTCAGCTTAGTCAGCTGTTAGTCAGAGGAAAGAACAGGTCAATACGCCTCAAGCTAACTATTGGTTAGACATTATGCTGAGCCGTGACCGATTGGCTACTGTAGCACATAAACACAATACCTTTTTTGTGTAATATATATATATATAATATATATATTCATTTGTTTAGTATGAAATTATTATCTACTAGGTACTTATAAATTGTTCTTTCACTGTGTCATTATTGTATACGTATGTGTACAAGCAAATAAACGAATTTCTACATCTAAGCCGCGGTTCCTCACGATGTTTCCTTCACCGTTAAAGCACGTGTTATGTGCACATACATTTTTCAAGAAATAAAAGGGTTTGTAAATCGCTGTTGTTTCGGCATTACAAACAGATACATCAATTTTGATTACATACATGTATCCTCGTAGATAGTGAACGGATACAAAGCTGAGGACGTCACAGTGACAATGCCTCGTTAGTGACGGATTTGGACGTCTCCCGGACGCCTGAGAGGGGTCACGTAGGCCCTGTTGTAGGTGTCTGTTGAAACATAGTTTAAACTGTCCATGAGGTAGGTCTATGTGCAGCAGTGGACGTTATTTGGTCCACTGGACGTGCGTTGCGAGCGGAACTAAATCTTAGTTACAAGCGTGAGTATAACAGTGTCAGACCTTACTCAAACTGGCGCTGTGGTCGTGCAGGCAGAGGCCCTGCTCGAAGGTGTGCAGCTGGCGCATGAAGTGGAAGTTATGAGATATGTCCGTCTTAGGACCAGGCTGAGTCATTTGTGTTGCGATAATGACGATGAAGTATAGATACTATAATGTAGAACTGTAGGTGACTGATATTTTGTCGAGTACATATACCTGTATACGGGGGCCTAAGTAGTCTTCATAAATCAAGTCCTTCTTTGTGCCAACAGATGGCGCTAAACAGTTCGCCCTGCTCTGCAATATTTGCACGCGTTCAAAATACAAAAGCACTCTAATTCGTAAGCCAAAGTGGATCTTACGTAGCGTAAACACTCGTGCTTCGCAACTTAACCGATTCTAAATCTAACTGCGAAATACGCAAAACTCCGCACCAAGTTAAACGAACGTATTATAACGTAAATGAATTAAATTACATATTGTTGCCGTGAGGTGCCGGCTCTAGAACGTTGACCCTCCTCCCTTACCCGTAGATGCAGTGGGAATCCGCCAAGGGTTACCTCCGGAAGATGGGCAGCAGCGTCTTTCTGTGTTTCCATCACACATCCTGTACTGTGCTCGCCAACCCGCCTGCCAAGTGTGGTGTGTATAGTACCCTTGATGATTAGTACTTGGAGAATCAAAAGGGAGGCCTATGTCCATGCCAATGGACGTCGTACGCCTGAAATAATGATGAAAATTCTAGTTATCTATTATCTAGTTATCTATTCAAATATGAATTTAACATAACAAAGTAGGTACATTTCCAGTGTAAGGATTCCTGGAAATAGTGAACCATAATATTTTGTACGTTGTTAACAAGGTTGTTTATTAAAACAAACTAAAATTAATTTATTTAAAGATGATGAAAACAGAATAGTGCTTTTTTCTTTATTAATTTATTTGGAAGACCAACAGCTATATATTATTAGTATAGTTATGCATAGTTTTAACTTATATAAGCCTTCGACACCGTCTCCATACTCATCCTTACAAACAAACTGGAATTTTTGGGAACATGCGAAAAGGCCTTAAACTTATTGACAGACTACTTAACGAATAGAGTCCAAAAAACAAAGATTGGCTCGGTTGAAGTAACCCCGAATACACTGAATATGGAGTCCCACAGGGAATTGTTTTGGGCCCCACACTCTTTCTGGCATACGTAAATGACCTATGTAACCTTCAGTTACCACATGGAAACATTTTCTCGTTTGCTAGAGTTCTTGGGATTCTGTGCAGGATATTTTTTGCAAATATTTTGTACATATTTGCCATGGGGCTTATAGGCCTATAGTTACCTAGGTCTGTACGGTCTCCCTTCTTGTGTATTAGAGTAATTATTGATTTGGACCATTGTTTTGGAGTTTGTTTATTTTTTTAAATGTTGTTGTAAAGTAGTTGTAGGAGTTTCAGTAGTGGCACACAAAATGCCTTTAGTATTTCATTGGCAATGTTGTCATCCCCTGAAGGTTTACCATCTTTTTGGGTTTTTATCGCTTGTTCGATTTCAGAGGTTAGAATGCTTTGTGGTTCTGGTTCCGTTGGGTATCTTGAAAATAGTTGTCTGTTGGCACAGGTGGAATGTGTCTTATTGCTGTTCGCTGAAGTATATAGTTCTTTGTAGAAACATGTTGCTTCCTTTATTATATCGGGTCGTTTATAAAGGGTCCTACCATGTTTGTTCTTAATATTAGTTGCCCACTCAGACTTGTCATTCAGGTATTCGAATTAAGTATTCGTCTAACAATAAATGGATAATAACAATAGGTAGTACAGTTATTATTGAATAAAAAAATCTCTGCTCAACAACTGGCTAGCCGATACAACGCATGTGCAGTATAAATCAGTCTAGGCGCTTACTGACTACATTGAAACGATTACTTGCCCGTTTTAAATAAGAATTATGTCTGTAATTTGTGCTGACTACGTTGTATAAATATTCTTAGTGTATGTTACGATCATCAATAGCGCTCAGTAACAGACTCATATAGCTATGTTTTATTAGACCTAGGCTATTTGATACGTTCCAGTAATTAACCGCAAAATACTAAGTACCAGTTTTCCTTGTAACGGAAATAGGAAACCTATGAGAAACTGGCTGCTACTTTTTCATTCCTTATTCGGAGGTGGCGCCATGGTTGCACCGCTCTAGCACCGCGCCTTTCTCGTACTAATAACTGCTCGTTAATTTTTATCATCATCATCATTTCAGCCGTAAAACGTCCACTACTGAACATAGGCATCCCTCGTGGATATCCATGAGAGTAGTTGCCATACTCACCACGTTTGCCAGGCGGGTTGGCGAGCGCAGTATGGGATGTTGTTACACGGAAAGACGCTGCTGCCCATCTTCCGGAGGTATCCCTTAGCAGGCTCTTACTGCATCCACGGGCATGAGAGGAGGGATAACATTCTACTGCCGGCACCCCACGGCAAATGTGAATTTTTATAGAGGTAGATAACACATTTTTAATTCGTACAGTAGCATCATTTATAAGACGCTAGATATATCTAAAAAACATGTCTAACGGTGAACCATTACCGCCTGTTGATGGTGATCTGAATTATTATCCTCAACAACCTAGTGCTGGCCAAATGCCTATTTCATCATCATCATCCACAGTCCGATTTCACCTACTGCTGCGCACAGGCCTCTAAGTTGTGTGCCATCCACTACGATCCTGTGCCAGTCGCATCGCTAACGCCCCGTGACGTGAACTACGTCGACCCACTTCGCCTCCGATCGCCACTTCTATGCCACATCCTCGGCCACCAGTTCAGTCCATTCTGGCGATTCAGTTGTGGCCTTTCTCCACCTGTCATCACCTTGAACCACAGTTCAAGGCGTGGTGATGACAGGTTGGCAGGACACATCCTGCCCAACTCAATTTCAGTTTCATTATCTCTTGATTCCGGCATCTTGGACTTTTCTCCGTTGTCGGATAGCGATATTCGGAACTCAGCCGATTAGTTTGATGCCAAGCATGACGCGCTTCATGGCTCTCGGCGCAACTCGCAGCCTGTACATAGTCTCCTGCGTGAACGTCTCATCCTTTAAAATAATAAATAATGCTGTACATTTAACACAGAACTAGATAGAGCTTAATAATAATACGAGAACAGTTCTCCTCTCGCGGCCCTCGGAGGTGGCCACGAACGCTCATGAAACGGTCTACGAAAATCGCAAGATGATAATAGGTTAGTTGCGTAGTGAATGCCGTATTATTATAGTTATTATATGATGTCAAACCACGATAACTCTAAATTAGGTAGAGCTTACTTATATTAAAGCTTACTTTGGAACTAAGAGGGCGTGTTATGGGATCCAGATGGTTGATAGTAAACTCTTGTCATACCTACATAGAAAACACCCAGACACAAGACTAATCAAAGCAAACATTTTGTGCCCCGGCGGGGATTGAACCCGGCTTTAGTGTGATCGTCGATCGGTTCCAGCTTGAATTGTATCGAAAACCATGATTGCATTTTAAATTTCCTAAAATAACGTTGTTTACACCCAAACCACGATTCGACACGACACCTCAAGTAACATCTCCCAACTCCATGCTCCAGAAGCACGGTGTCACAAACAAATCAATTTTCACCAGCTCCGCTAATCACCGATCGGTCGTGACTCGGAACCCGTCAGTAATGTGTTTAGCAGTCGCGTCCTAATTTGGAGATCTGCAGGTACTGCTCCCAAAACTTCCATCTGACTTTATAAGTTTCCGTAATCACAAATAAATATTTTTGTGTGTGAAGCTTCCGTGGTTTTCAAGGCGTCTAAGGCTCAATATTAAGTACTGGTAATTAGTATCTATCTTCAAAAATGTCCATGCTTTTGAAGTTTTCTGAAGATTCTGGTTCAAATACCAATATTGGAAACATTTCCACGTCAGCACATTTGTTTAATTTTTATATTGACAATAGGCAAGCGTTTGGCCACCATCTAACTTGGAGACAAGTAAAGATGTGGTCTAAGATGGAGTACGCTAGTCTTAACAGAACCTGCACTCTGGCCTTGAAGACTCCAACGTTATACTGATCTGGGATAACAGACGGCCGGCAGCGTCCGCTCCTTACCAGTACTACTGATAAAAGAGGACAAGTGTCATATCTTGAAATACTTCCATTGATCCTTCACAATCATCCGCAACAGTCTGAGACAATTTTTTTATAGCAAGCCTTAAGATGAATTGGGCAACATTGTGGCGGATAAAGGTGCCTCGATTGAGGCTGCTCAAAATAACACTTTGTTGTACTTCTTTCTTTCAAATGCATGTACTTTCGTTTTGAGGCTTTTTCTATTCTAGCCGTTTATAAGTGTACCAAGTCTTAAAACGTGACTATCATTTTCATTATGCTCTACGTTGGAATTAAAATAGCCCTTTATAAAACAACAAATAGGAACATTAAAGCTAACGCATTAGTTACAAATACAGATGTCACATAAGCAGTAAAGGATAATGTAATCTGTATGCATCGAGCATGGTGTCGTAAGAGATCAGAGCGGCGAGAATATGTCAAAACAGAACATAAGTAATCAAGACTGAGGCTATTATCGTATATTCGTTCGATAATATAAATATATGATCCAAATCATTGTACTCGTAACATGTGTATGCGTCATAATAAGCTCTTGTGACACTGCTGTAATACTGAGGTGAAGTGTCAAGGAACTTTTGATGACGTAACTGATGGAGATTTAGATTAAATTTAAATTCAAAGATATTACAGTTTTTATAACTGTGTCAAGTAGTTTGTTTTGGGACCTATCTGAACACAAGCTAGCTAATACAATGAATATGCTGAGGCAGTTTTTAAGTAAGACATTCGGGAGAACGCGTTTACGTGAAGACGCAGACGATCACGCAGCGTTCTGCCGTCGCCTTCTGGTCAAGATCTAAAACAATAAGATACGCGACGAAGTCCACTCTTCTTCTTCTCATTTCAGAATTCCACTCTTGTCGGTCAAACTGGTGCAACCCTTTCCATTTATTACTTTCCAGGGCAGCCTCCTTAACCTCAAGTCCGACATGACAATAATGAAGTTCACTATAGTAACTCTAACTTCATAGTTACAGCGGTGTTGCAAACGAAATACTCATCGTTATCCGAACAATGATAGCAAAATCGTCGATCTCATTTTTGCGATAGCAAGGATGAAATCAAAAGCTAACCTATCTAATATAAAAAAAATAAAAAAAAACTAGCAGTGAAACAGCCCCGGCTCATGAATCGACCTTCACCATTATTGCTCCATGATAACGCGAGACCTCATACAGCACGAGAAACCGTTTCAACTCTACAGGAAATGCAATTAGAAACCATTCGTCACCCTCCGTATTCGCCAGACCTTGCTCCAACGGACTACCATTTTTTTCGTGATTTGGACAATTTTCTACGTGATAAAAAGTTTTCTTCTTAGGAGGCAGTATAAAATGCTTTCACAAAGTTTGTCGAATCTAGATCACCAGAGTTCTATCGCAAAGGCATAAATAACCTTCCTATTAGATGGCAACAATGATAGATAGTAATGGGAATTATTTTGATTAAATAAATATGTTAAATTAAAAAAAAAAACTAATATAAATTTTTCAGTACAAATCGGCAATTTCTTACTCTAACCCCTAATATTCTAGTTATAATTTTAAACTATCTGTTTACCTCCTTGCCTTGTCACATTTGCGTGATGCATTATGTTGCCTGATGCGGTATGTGCAAAGAGTGAGATTCACTTACGTAAAAGTATGATCGTTTGAAGTGCATTGATTGTTGCTTAATACCTTTTGCAACTGGAAACAATTACTGATTTATGAGTCAAAAGCATCAAGATGATTTATACAGCGACAGAAACTGACGTACCGGGCTGCAGTGCCTGAAACAATGTTGGATGACTAGGCTTGCATCCTCTCAGCTTAGTCGACCGTTTCCAAAGAAAACAACAAGTCAATATTTCTTATTTCAAATGAACCACATGGGCCGTTTTCATGAACTTGTGTTTGTCAATGTTAATCTTGATAGTTTTCTTTTGTATTTTGACAGCATTACTGACATTACATGGCAATTTCGTAAATATTTATTTCTTATTTTACGAGTAGGTCTCGACATGCACTTGGCCTAATTTATTATATCAATGCCATATCTGAATGTATGGATAAACTCTTCTTTATAGCTTGACCATCTTTACTCTGTATGCATATCGTTTGCAAAACTGCTGCTATTTCGTCGTGATTGCATATAGTCTTCGCGTGGAAATGCAAATTCTTTGTTTTTTGGTTAGTGCATAGTTTATTTTACGATTCTGTATTAAAGTTGATGTTATCTCGATTTTTCGAGGCTTCAGACTGTATGGATTATAGAATTCTTTTGGATTAGATTGCTGCTGACGTGTACCCAAATGGTTATTTCCATAAATTGTTATGGAAACAGTAAAGTTACATAACAGAAAGTGTGTTTGTTTACCTACAGGAAAGTATAAAAGCAAGGACTAGGAACTAAACCTACAGGTTTAGTTTCTTGTAGGCTTTACAATAGAAAGATCGGAGTCAGAGGGTCTCTACGTTTTATGACAGTTATTTAACATGACGTAATAATAAGATATAGAAATGGTTCTTGATATCTCGAGACCATTGTGTATGAGTAGGTATATAGCGATGCAAAATTAACATCGTCTATAACAATCCAACAATAACAACCACTTTTGAAAAAACAGCTTTGAATTAGCTGCGCGTGCGTGCTAACAACGAATGGACCGTAGATTATCCACGGAATATTGTCTATTACGAAATTGCATAACAGTAATGTATGAATTCATAGGCATGCCTCTGCTCGTAAAACGTGCGTTGAACGCGGACGGCGTTATTTCGATCTGCGCATGCACGGATATTCGGAATTAGCTGGCGAACATCCTGCCAGCATTACTGTTGCCTGGTTATACATTGTCCTTTGAAACAGTAGGCTTTTTACGTGTTCGCATTACGCCTTAGTCCGCTTCAGACGTATTGACATGTTCTTTCCTCTGACTAATAGCTGACTAAGCTGAGAGGATGGTATAGTTGCTGGCCTTTCCAAGTCAAGTCCATCTAACAACTCCCAGGTAATGAAGCGTTCTATAGACGCTGAGGCGTATGTACCTCTATAATAGATGTATAAGTTATTAACATACATATAACCGGGTATTTATCGCGTAAATTACCTTTATTATACCCGGTTATATGTATGTTAATAATGTGTTGTGATCGCGAAAGTTTAAAATATATGTATAAGGCCTTACTTATAGGTTATTTATACATGTTTTGCATTTCCCATGATACGTTGAAGGGAGACGCAATCACACTATGGTGAAATAAAGGTCAAATTATGTATGAAACGATGCAGTGCTTAGAGCAATGAACGACCGAGTTCGCTTCTTTTCCTCGCGTGTCATCTGAAGTGAACAGGTTCACTTTGCGCTTTATTCTATTAATTGTGGTGTTTTATTTTTAGTTATTCGTGACGCGTCAACATAGTCCATGCGGCCGCAATGATACAAGTATTTTTTGAATTTTGAATGTTTGTTAAATTAGGTTTCCTCAGTTTGGTCAGTTTTTATCAGTTCCCTGGTTCCACTTTTACAAACATTGTTGAATTTAGTGTCTCATGGTGCTGTGTGAAATGTCCACCATTATCTTCATAACCTTGAGTCTTCAATGCCAGAGTGCGTAGTTAGATGGTGGCCAAACGCTTGACTTATTGTCAATAAAAAAAAACTGGTCAGTGATTGTGTCATTGTTACAATTGACTTCTATAAGTATTGTCCAGATTTAGCGGTAGTAGCATCACATGTGCAGATACCGTCAGTTAACAATGCCCACTTTTCTCAATAACAGTTCAATTGGAGTTATCAAACACGTGACAGGTCTTAAAGTTGTCCGGGTCGCTTATCCTGAGGCCGTTATCATTGTTGTGGTGATTATCGGCAGTTGGATGGTGATTATGATTTTGTTTTGCCCAAAACATCTGTCTAATGTGGGTTTACGGTTGCGACAGAATTAGAATCCGATGCGGGTTCTACTTTTTCGCAAATACCGAAAATGTTGATAAGAACTTTCGTTTAAACGCCAATCTTACGTGAACTCTTAAATATTATGCTATCTGCTATGCCATTTATCTTATTGGAAACATCATTAATATTTTCATTGCATTTTATTGTCATGGATTTCCGCAAAGTAACGCCTGATTCCATTAATTATATTTCTGTAAATATAAGGTATTTAAACACCAAAAAAGATGCATACGTGCCATGTTTCACCTTAAAGTAGTGGATTCATGCAAACATTATTTTGTAGAGCACAACATCCTAACGATTCCCTCGTTGTATATTTTGGAAACAGCAATGCTGGTGAAAAACCATCCTAACTTGTCTTGTCGGCAGTCTGATGTCGTTGAAAGAAATAGAAGAGACAACAATCGAATCTATTTGGACAGCTCTAAAACCTCCTTCTTGCGCAAAAGCATATTTCGTATGGCTCCCTCTATATATAATAGACTTCCGGAGTCGCTTCGAATTCTCCCCTGTTCGCTGTTTCAACGGAGTCTGAGGTTGTTCTTAATAGGCGCATGCTACTACAATGTTAAAGAATATATGAATGACAAAAATGTAGCAAATATTATGACTAAATAATTTTACATATTTCACACTGACTTGTTTCTTTTATTTATAATTAATATTATTAAATTTTATTTTGTTTTCGCTCCTTCATTTTTGGCATGCATTCTACCTATATTTTAAAATAATCTGTATGTTATTAACATGTTTTATTTTTAATTTTAATGTAACTGACATTCTTTTTATTTTGTATTCTATTCTTTACTTACTTTTTCTTGTATTAACTTGTACATTTTAATTGATTATTTTTTGAATATGAACTTATTGTAAAAATTATAAAATTGCACGCCTATATAGGTAAAATACATATGATCTAAAATTTTAAATTAACATCCTATTGTAACATGTATTTATGCAATAAATGAACTTTGACTTTGACTTTGTAATGATCAAATTATGTCAAGCCAAGATAATTTCAATTCATTTCTGTAATGTCTTGTGTTCCTTTAACTTGAATGCATTATTATCACTTTTAATAGGATCTTTGTACATACTTATTGTTGTAGCTGATCTTTTACTAAATAACTATACTTAATTTACGTTGTCTTGTTTCAGGTATGTACTGCTGAAATGACAAGATGGTGTAACACAACTTAAAAGTTTCAAGCTAGATCTTGCTCCAATATTTGCTCCAATGTGCGATACGTTAAATGTAGTACATCTACAAGGTTTTTACCCGTAAGTATCCCTATTATCTGCCCATGCTGTGTACTTTTAGTGAACAGTTTGTTATTCAAACAGTTATTGTAAGTCAATGAACACAGGATAATTTAGAACCGAAAAAACAAGTCATTTTGCCTGGTCTAATTCAAATTGAATAAACAGAAAAGTCAACTTGCGGATGTTATTATGTTTCCCAAAATAAAGTCTAAATTCATAGGTCACAGTGGCAAATCCAACCCAACCCGTCGCCAATTCCCGACAATTAACTCATCACGACTTGCTTATCTCCTCATTGAATTCGCCTCACGACAGCGCGACAGTTGATCGGCTACCGGCGACGGTATTGCACGCGTCCGGTCTTTAATACACTTCCTTGCACTTTCACGTTGGAACTTGAAACTGGAGCGGGAATAGTAAACACAGTTTCGGAAACAGTTTTCTTGGACCTTCAACGGAATTTGGAGATTGGTGTGTTAACAAAGGGAAGGACTCTCAGGAGGAATCTAGTGCGCGTTTTGACAATATATTTGTGGTGGTGGAGGTGGTCATTTTCCGGATCGAATTGGACTATTGTGTGATTAAGAGATTTGTGCCCGAAGGGACAGTGTCGTGAGGGATACCAGGAATCTCGGGAGATCCTCTTTTGAAAACAACTTTTGGAACAGTTTTAGTACGATGTGCTGTGTCTAAACAGAAGATAAAACCGGCACGTCAAAGTGGAATGACAGTTGGGGATTAGGGTTATCGGCTACCTTGTGATTGTGTCGAGATGGCGCGCCTCGCGTCCAGCGCGGCGCACTTCTGCCAGCGGCTGCAGGAGCTGTATCCGCAGAAGCTGCAGATTGCTGCTAAGCAACAGGTGCGTTCGCCACAATTTCTCAACTTTAATCTCTCTTTATCAAAGCCAAAGTTAACAAGTTTATAAAATGAAAAATTTTCATTAACCGCCGACACTTTACCTAGTCTCTGAGGTAACCTAATTTTTACCCTCAGCTTTCATTTGATACCAGACTTTGGTATATTTGAAAAAAAAAGAGCTGTTGATCTTCAAACGGCTGAACAGATTCTCATTAAATATGGCTAAGAATACTCAGGATGAAATTATCTATGACACAAAAAAAACTAAACGAAAATCGGTTCATCCGTTTGGAAGTTTCGATACCACAGACAGATAAACAGACAGACACGTTAAACTTTTAACACCCCTCTCTTTTTGCGTCGGCGGTTAAAAAGTGTTTATTCAGTCGTACCCAAAGGTCACACAGAATTGTCAATTTACAAAGAAAAACAAAACACTTTCATCACGTTTTTAGGGTTCCGGACCAAAATGGTAAAAAAGGAACCCTTATAGAATCACTCTGTCTGTTTGTCTGTCTGTCTGTCACAAATGGATATCTCAAGAACCACTGATGCTATCGACTTGAAATTTGAAATGGTAAAAGACAACACTTTTTTACTAATATAGCATATATGAAAATGTAAAAAAATATTCTTGTTTTGATTGCAGGGGGGCGGATAGGGGATCTCAAATTTTTTAAGTAAAGTTACTAGGCCGTGTGGGGTATCATATGAAAGGTATTAATTTGCACATTAATAAACAGTTTTTAGTTTTCCTTTAAACCGTATCATTTTTGAGTTATTTACAAAAATGTTGAAAAAACGACCGTTCCCCCCCCCTTATCTCCGAAGTTTGCAGAGATAAACCCGTGATACTCTTATAGCTAATAGAAGTGTACGTAAACTTTATAGGAAAATTATAGCGAACTCTCTAATTTGCATAGTTTTTTAGACAAGGGGGGTGGAAGGGGCGTTTTCAAAATTTTTGAAAAGTTACTAGGTGATGTGGGGTATCATATGAAAGGTATTCATTTGCAAATTATTAAACAGTTTTTTTTTTCCTTTAAGTCGTATAGTTTTTGAGTTATTCACAAAAATGTTGAAAAAAATAGCGTTCCCCCCCCCCCCCCCCCCCCCCCCTTATCTCCGAAGTTTGCGGGGATAAACCTCTGAAACTTTTATTGCTATTAGAAGTGTATGTAAAGATTAGAGGAAATTCATTACAATCTCTCTACATAGCACACTTTTTTAGAAATCATCGAAAGTGTAAAAAGTCTACATAAGTTCCGCTATCAGACAAGAGATGGCGCTGTCAAGGTTCTCCAACAAATATAAAACCGCCTTTGTCATATATTATATTGTATGATGGCACGGAACCCTCGGTGCGCGAGTCCGACTCGCTCTTGCCCGGTTTTATTATTCATCAAGCAGGAATTGAACCGCAACGGGCTGGTCTGTTTTGAAATGTATTCTTACATGAACCTATTCTCTACGGGACGCTGCACTGACCATTTGGCTTGCCCAGGTCTTAGCTTAGTCGGGTATTTTCAGAGGATCGAACCGGTCAATAAGTCTGAAGCTGACGGCCGCGGGCTTCCTCTCGATGTTTGCCTGTACGTACCTGCCGCGCCGTAGCATTTTCATGTACACCACTTTTTCATCATTATCCTTTATATAACATGATTGATTCTAAGCTTTGCCGAGTTTTTTTAAATCTACCTTCACGTCTCTTTACTAGTAATCTAAACTAAGCTTAGGAACATTTCTAATTTTCCTTATAGTAAGTACAACTTTGCCTATTGATCTAGTTTTTCTTGTTGGAATTAATAATAATAACTATTAGCGATAAGTTTAGTTTGATCATCATTATCATGGTCATCGAAATAGTTTTTTTTTAAAAAGCTTTTCTTTTACAACATGTGGATATTCTTCGAGGATATTCTTGGAATTCTGCCAGCGGCCAGAGTACTTCCCCGGTACTTCAAAGAGTTTGGTTGGTAAGGGTCGGGGTAGTAATCACGGGGCACAATGCACAATACACCCCAATGCGGGACTTCAGTGCAGATCTGGTAACCCCCAGATAGAATAGGTTCGTTCTCAACACATGTATAATCTTAATTGATTGTATTGCTGTCGGCTAGTTATAGCTTTGTTTAGTCACTGCCATTGTATTACAAAATAAAACTCGACATTGGCTGCATTGTTCTGTCTCTTCATTTTAGTGTCGCCATGTGCCCTTTGGCCCATCAGATAAGTCAAGGGGACCCGGTGCGTTATGAATCTGGTATTACGGGTTGTGTGAACTACTGACATTCTATAAGTAGAAGACGTGTTGTGTGATGATGTTGCAAGCTGGCCTGCTGATCTTACTATCTAATTGAATGCGAAGATGTTGTGAAGGTGGATGTTAGTTACATGAACTCCTGAATTATTATGAATGCACATTTAACATGTGCTTTATGGGTGAAGGAAACATCGCGAAAAAACCCGCGGCAAGCTAACTAGTTTCAGATGTATTGACCTGTTCTTTCATCAGTCTAACAACAACAATACATCCTCCGACTATGCTGCGGGGATGGTATAGGTGCTGGACAAGCCTAATCTATCTAAATAAATAAATAAACAATGCTCCAGGCACAGCGTCCAATACAACATGAATACCATTTAATGACTCTACTTAAATCATCTATAACAGATGTTAAAGGGCTGTGAAGAGTTTTGTAAAATTACCCATACACGGCTATTTTTCGATTCTCTAAATACACAAATTGCCATAGTATGCCTTGCCAGAGCATACTCGTATGTCAGCGGCTACAGACAATACGTGTACATTTCACAAGAATTGCGAGATAATTATTAATATAAATAAATAATGCTGTACCTCACATACCATCTAGTCGCAAACTAAGCAAAGCTTGTACTGTGGAAACCAGATGATTGATAGGATGCATTTTACTTTGAAAAAACATACTTCCCCATACCTATTTAAGTACTACATCTAAGTACTACCACCATACCTATTTCTGCCGCCAAGCAGTAATGTCTGCATTGCTGTGTTCCGGTTTGAAGGGCAAGGGGGCCGGGGAAATTACGGGCACATGAGACCTTACAACTCGGTCTCAGGGTGACGGGTGCAATGCAATGCAGCGTAGGTTACGTACTTAGTGAACGTGACCACCGCGGTATTGCAGTTGTTATAGTAGAGTCTCGTCATTTACTAGTATTGAGAAAAAAAAAAACATAGAAAAACACCCGGAACCGGGACGAATATCTGCAGAACAATGAGTTTCTCTCCTCATCCATTGCAATCGCAACGCAGTCAAAAACATATCAACCGGTTGAAGAAAGCGCAATACCTAAAATACAATTAGAAAATAAATAAATTGTAAATTAACATGAGTAGTCCCCAAGTAAGGAGCTAAGCGTAAGATATAATATTATATATTTTTTTTAAATTAAGCAAATAAGGATACGGACGTCCTTTTGTCTATAGTTGTTAAATTAAAACCAAATAAAAAAAGTACCTAAAATCTAAAACGTCCGCCTACGACGTTGCCGGTCGTCGTATCTTGTTTTTCTGCCGACGTTTCACAGGCAAACACGTATCCCAAACACTAAACAGTAAGGTTTAAAGATATGTACACAAACATCGGCACTGCAGCTAAATATTTGAAGTTCATCCAATCATTTAACCGATACGACGAAAACGTCCCCTAAATCACCTAAATATTCTGAACTCTTCATTGACGACGTTACTGGTTTAGTTTGGCGTAATGTCATTTAATTTAGGCACGCAAATAATAATATACTATAATATAATAGACATAATCATGTCTTCAGTCACTATGTTTGTTTGGTTCATTGGTGTTTGTTTGGTTCATCATTAATAAGCATCCACAGCCAATATATGCCTGCCTTTGAGTACGCCACATAAGCCGGTCCTGTGCTGTGCTAAGCCAGGAATTTCCCCCGTAACTGGCGGATGTCCGATTACTTATTATAAATACAGTTCTTTCTACAACTCTCTCTCTTGCATTCATCTCTTCTGCAATATTTTACAATACATATGCAAAGCAACCGATCGCTTCGTGTAATTAAGGATGAACGAGTCGCCCATCTTTCCATACAAACGTGGAAGGGTAACCACTCCACTGTTTGACGTTAACCATCCAACATTAAGGATTATATCAATTTATCTCGTCATAATCTATGTTTGTTTAGGGTAGGTTTGGGGTGTACACCCCAAACCGTAAAAAAAGTATTTATTTAAAAAATACAAGCTTCTAAACTTTCGTATTTCAACACTGATTTTAGCCCAACTTTGGACGAAACTAAATAATATAAGGAGAAAGAAAACTCAAAAATAAACGCCGTTCCTACATAGTTTAATTATTCAAAAGTTGAAATAAATGTTATTTTGAATTTGATTACACTCAAGTTTTTCTATAATAACCCTTATGCTAAAAGTCTATTCACATATTTTTGCGCGGTCGGTTTACAGTGCATTTCATTCTAGCGCGCGGGTAAACACACTATGTCAGATGGGGAGATAGCATACATTTAGGCCGCGCCCACTGACGACTGCCTCCGCGACTAGTTGGACCTTAAGGCAAGGAATTGATAAACAATTATTTGAACGTAATTGTTTAAATTGCAATGGTCAATCGAGGACCGAGGGGGCCGCCTGCATATAAACTATGCTAATACTACTAATGCTAAAAGCTACCTTGATATAAAAAGACGTAAGCGCCCGAACAGTAACTCAACAGAAAATTTTGAGGCATGAATCGATTTCGTTCACCTACCCATTTCAAGTTAAAAATATAAAAAATTCAAAAAGTTCAATATTAATTCCGAGTGTTTTGTAATAGCTAAAAAACGTTGAATACCCTGACGCCAATATCGCCAACGCGTCGTGCTTAATCATTTTCGAGGCTTAGTAAATCTCTGACGAATGGATTATTATCTTTAATCCTCGAACAATTGCATTCCGGTCTTCATTATAGAGTACCGCGTACGTTGCCCTCAGCTGATTATTGTTCTCCCTAAGTACATACCTTTGAATTGTATTTCCGATGCAAATCTTCCTTAGTGCATCTTTGTATAGCCCATTTCACGGTTATCGGTTTCAGTTAGCACAGTCGGAATCAGTTTTATGTCTCTCATTAAACATTATTTATTTATTTCTTTATGTCTCTCCATTAAACATCATTATCTTAAACGGGTTTTCAACCGAGCGCGTGAGAGGTAAGTAGGTGCCGCGTAAAAGATCCGTTCCCCGAGGAAAGTTCCCCTGGGAGGAACTGAACCTATTTTCAACGAATAATTAACGTGAGTATAAAACACGTATAACATAACAATTATTTATTTTGTTATGTTAAATACATTTTCAGTCCTTGTGTATGATATAATATAGATTGGTAAAGCTATTCATGAATTTAAATTATGAATGTTGCGACAAATTCTCGTTATAGAACCGTATTCGTGAGACTCTCGGGTGCAATATTTCTCTTTTGTCCCTTAACAAAAGCGACTTTGCCGTGGGGTGCCGGCAGAAGAATTTTGCCCATCCTCTTGCCCGTGGATGCAGTAAGAATCTGCTAAGGTATACCTCCGGAAGCGTCCGTCCGTGTATCAACATCCCGTACTGCGCTCGCCAACCCGCCTGCCAAGCGTGGTGAGTATGGCAACAACCCCTCATGTTCAGTACTTGGATCTCGAAGTCCATGAGGGAGGCCTTTGTCCAGAGTGGATGTCCTATGGCTGTGATGATGACGATGGTGATGACAAAAATAGAACAAACTTATTTCAATTATTTTGCATTTCATCGCCTTCACTTATGGTTATGTATATGGATAATGTAGACAATGGTGAAAGAATTTTGAATATCGGTCCAGTAGTTTTTGAGTTTATTCGTTACAAACATACAACATACACATCTTTCCTCTTCATAATTGTGAGAGATAGAGATTTGTAACATTATTAAGGATAAGTACCTGAGGTTCATTGTAATGCTAATGTTGTAAAGTTTGATGTTCAGCATACGTTTGACCGTAACCCTGCATCCTCACATTTATCATTCTCTTTATAATATTGAGAGATAGAGATTTGTAACATTAGTAAGGATAAGTAGGTCTTACTTACGTGAGGTTCATTCTAATGCTAATGTTGTAAAGTTTGATGTTCAGCATACGTTTGACCGTAACCCTGCATCCTCACATTTATCATTCAATTCGCCGTTTCCTGCGGGCACTCCTGCTATTGGGTCAAGGCTGCATCTCCGCGTCAGCGCCAGTCGATCGAATATAGACACTGCTCATACATTCTGCGCGTGCGCAGCATTGTTCCTATTGATTGTACGGTTTTTATCGATGACAATGGATCTTCCGAAGTGTCGCTTTAGGCGTCAGGAAACAAAGGATCTGTGACCTTTATCTATAAAGGTATTCGATTAATGTAATATACAGGGTATATTATATATAACATGTGTTAGTACACATGTTATAATGTTGGTATAGCACCTTTGGGGTATAACAATAAATAATTTGATTTCGATCAATCATCTGGTATCCATCCACACATTTGCTTGAGCCTAGACGGTCTAATCCCAAACAAAGCTTATACTATGGAAGTAAGGCTTTAATAAAAAGTTCTAGGTTCCTAGAAGGAAATGCGTTCTCAGAAAAGCTACTTTCCAATGACATACCCCCAGCGTAAAGCGAGGAAGTTTTTATGTCACGGTCATAAAACTAGTGAGTAATCTAAAATGCTGTTTTATGTTACTCGTATGTTCGTATACTAAGAGCAATAGCGCACTAGCGACCTGGCTGTGCGGCCAGAACGCGCGGCCCGGCCGCAAGCGTTGCGATTTGCAATGCGGCCATAACCGCGGCTACAATCGTCAGTTGCAAATACAGCGCGCTTCAAAATGGACGTTGAGGAAATAACAGTGCTTGTATATTTTTTAAGTTATTTATTATTTTTATTTTCTTTATTTATAAGCCTGATGTTTCCCACTGCAGGGCAAAGGCCTCCCTTCCCTCCTTCCACTTATCTGTATCTTTTAAGTAATAAGCGAAAAAACAAAAGGAAAAAATATTGGGTTCACCCATTGCTACGTGAAAGGCGTACAAAGGGATTATTTCATACTTATTTCACCGACCTTCAGCAATATGATGACAAGTTCTTTAATTATTTGCGGATGAGCAAGTCTTCGTTTGGAGAATTGTTAAGAAAATTAAGTCCATCAATCACCGGCACTGTAACTAAATTTCGCCCCTGCATTTCTGCCAAGGAAAAACTTGTTGTAACTTTAAGGTAAGTAAGTACCTATGCCTATCTACTTTTATTTAGTTGTCAGCTTCGTCGATTCGGGTATTTTTTTAAAATCCTTTACTAAGGAGAGCATATTTGCCGTGGGGTGCCGGCAGTAGAATGTTGCCCCTCCTCTCCTACCCGTGGATGCAGAAAAAACCTGCTAAGGGACAGCTCCGGAAGATGGGCAGCAGCGTCTTTCCGTCTATCAACATCCCGTACTGCGCTCACCAACCCGCCTGCCAAGCGTGGTGAGTATGGCAACTACCCCTCATGGAGATCCATGAGGGAGGCCTTAGTTCAGTAGTGGACGTATTACGGCTGAAATGATGATGATGATGAAGGAGAGCATAAATAATCTGTCATTGTCGTCTTCTAGTTCTGATTCACGTTCAATTCTTGAATTTATGCTTTCTTTTAAAACTGCAAATCACAAATCACGCTGTAGTTCCACAACACGTCCGGCCGCCGCGGCTTGTGCGCGCACACAGGTGTTTTACCTTCATAAAATTGATCTCAGTGGCCGCAGCGGCCAGCGACTGAGCAAGGGCCGCAAATGCGTCGCTTCGATCTCGCTGGCCGCCGCGGCTCGGTGGAGCCGCTAGCCGCGTGCGGCCAGGTGCGCGTGCTCCATAGCGATTTCATACCAATGTATTATCTCGCTGGCCGCTGCGACCTGGCCGCTGCGACCTGGCCGCTGCGGCCTAGCCGCTAGTGCGCTATTGCTCTAAGTGAGAGCCGAGATATAATTAGTACATTCGAGTAGTCATCCGCGGCCTCCCCGCGGAATTCGACTCTAAGGTCATAAAGACCGACCTCTGCGATCAGGGCTTCCCCGTCAGGGAAGTCCACCGCATGTACAGCGGACGGGACAAGACCCCGTTCGATCTTGTACTAGTCATCCTTGACCTTTCGCCCGAAGGAAAGGCGATATTCGGCGTCAAAACCGTGTGTCGCCTTTCCGGCCTCTACGTAGAGGCTCCCTTCAGGAAGGGCCCCCCTGGACAGTGCCACAGGTGCCAGTTATATGGCCACTCTGCGCGCAACTGTTTTGCCCGCCCCCGCTGCGTCAAGTGCCTGGGTGACCACGGCACCGCTGACTGCAAGCGCGTCCCCAATGACCCCATGCCGCCTAGCTGCGTGCTCTGCGGGACCGAGGGGCACACCGCGAACTATTGCGGCTGCCCCAGAGCCCCAAAGGTAAACGCTAGGAGAGCGCATGCTAGGGCTCCGGAGCGCTTCCGCCCCGCCCCACCCCAACACGCAAGGACATCTCCGAAGGTGTCCTTGTTGCCCCCCGCCCCTCCTGCTGTGTCAGCTTGGGCGAGACCTTTGGGCTACACCAGCCGCGCCCTTCAGGCAACAACTGGTGTATCCCCTCCCCCGCGTTCCCAGGAGCTTCACTCCGCCCCTGCCCCCGCACCCCTCCCCCGCCCCACTAGGCCCTCTCAGCCAGATCCTGCTGCTGAGAACCCTAGCCTGGGGCTGCCGAACATCGATTTCGGATCGGTTAATGCGCTCCTGCGCAAACTTAGCCTTGCGAAATCCCCCATAGAGAAACTGATGATTATCTCTAATCATCAGGAAGTCATGGCGTCTCTCGACGCCCTCACTTTCAAGTCTTTTTAGTATGGCAGTGCAGAAAGAAAGACTGAAACCCCGCTCCCTCTCGTTAGCATTTTTTAATGCTAACGGCCTATCTCCTCAGAAAGAACTCGTGAAGCAATTCCTTGTCAATCACCAAATAGATATTCTGCTAGTGCAGGATACCTTCTTGAAACAGTGCCATCGTGATCCTAGGATCGCTAACTACCAGATGGTACGAAATGACAGAACGAACGCCCCTAGAGGCGGTACTGCCATTTATTTCAAGAGGTCGCTGCACTGCATTCCCATTGATCCCCCGCCCTTAACAGACTTAGAAGTCTCTGTCTGCAGACTTGCAATGACCGGTCATCAACCGGTTATTATTGCATCCTGCTATCTTAGCCCTAATAGGAAGCTTCTTAAAAGCGACCTAGAATCCCTTCTCAGTCTTGGAAGCTCAGTCATTCTGGCTGGCGACTTCAATAGCAAAAGCCCTATGTGGAATTGCTCGATACGTAATAGAAACGGTGCCCTCCTCTCAGGCTATCTAGATTCTTTAAATCTAGATCTTATTGCCCCCATGTGTCACACTCGATATTCCCCACGTATTGGTTTTTCCAACCAAACTCTAGACCTCGCACTGCTGCGGAACGTATCCCTCCGGATGAGCTCCATAGCAGTGATGCAGGAACTAGACTCTGACCACCGTCCCGTCATACTAAGACTTGGCCCTCTGCCGGACCCTACTCCCCCGACCAAGACTGTGGTGCAATGGTATAAACTTGAGAAAGCCCTCAAGGTTATCCATTCTCCCGACTTGGATAAAATCCCCGACGACATTAGGTCCCCTGACGACATTGCTATTGCGGTCGACTCTCTGACCAGTCATGTCCAATCCGCCGTTCGCGACTTGTCTAGACAGGTCCCAGCTACGCCTGATCGTAACTGTGTCCTGCCTGATGAGATAAAACGACTGATCACAGAGAAGAACGCAGCAACTCGTCGCTTTAGTTCTTGGCCCTCCGAACTAAATCGCTTCCGAATGAACTCGCTTCGCCGCAAGGTGAAGAGGGCCATTCAGGAGCACCGTAACACTTCTTGGGACAATCTGCTTTCTAATATCGAACCCGGGCATCTAGCTTACTGGAGCCTGGCTAGATCTATGAAATCAGATGGTATCTCAATCTTGCCTCCTCTGCTTCGCCCGAATCACCAAACGCCTGCGTTTGATGACAAGGAAAAAGCAGACGCGCTAGCTGAGAGTCTTGAATCCCAATGCTCTCCTAGTCTTGAACCCGTCGACCCTGATCACCTTAACATGGTGAACAGTGAAGTCGACCGCCTAGTTTCCCTTCCCCCCTCTGCTCCTCCTTTGGACCTCATTAGAGCAGCAGAGGTTGCCCAGATCATTAAAGATCTTCGCCCTAAGAAGTCCCCTGGCTCGGACGGCATCAGCAACAGAGTACTCAAGAAGTTCTCTGTTGCCCTCATACATCTCCTGGTCAGCATCTTCAATGCTGCCATGGCTAACTGCTCTTTCCCTGATGTCTGGAAGGAAGCCAATGTAATTGGCATCCACAAACCGGGCAAAAAGGCAAACGAGCCTTCCTCCTACCGTCCCATCAGTCTCCTCAGCTCCCTGGGGAAGATCTATGAGCGTCTCCTTCTGAGACGTCTCTGGCGTCACGTCAATGAGCATAGTCTCTTGCCTGACGAACAGTTTGGCTTCCGAGCCCATCACTCCTGTCCCCAGCAGGTGCTCCGCATCACGGAGCACATCCTGTCCAAGTGGCATCACACTTGGCCAGCAGATACGGGCGCTATCTTCCTCGATGTAGCTAAAGCCTTCGACAAAGTCTGGCACAACGGCTTGGTTTACAAGCTTTTCCTGCTTGGAGTGCCAGACAGACTCGTACTCATCTTACGAGACTACTTGTCGAACCGCTGCTTTCGCTACCGCGTGGAAGGCACGCTCTCAGACCCCAAACCCGTCCGAGCTGGAGTTCCTCAAGGCTCAGTCCTTGCTCCCCTTCTTTTCACGCTGTACACCAGCGATATTCCCCGACACCCGCAAGTCGAACTTGCCCTCTTCGCCGATGACACGGCTTTGTACGCGTCCGATAAGAACAGGAATCGCGTACGCATAAGGCTGCAGGCTGCACTAGACACCCTAGGTGCCTGGTTCAGAAAGTGGCGCATAGAGGTGAACCCGACGAAAAGTGCAGCAGTGTACTTCACTCGGAGTCCCTTCTTGCCCCAGCCTCTCCTCCTCTTCGATAAACCCATCCCTTGGGTTAGGTCAGCTCGCTACCTAGGAGTAATCCTAGATAGACGTCTCACCTTCTATCCCCACATAAGGTCTGTCACTAATCGTGCGAAGTTCGTGCTTAGCCGGTTAAACAGCCTTCTCAACTCGAAAAGTAAAATGTCCTTTAGAAATAAAGTGACACTTTACAAGACAGTTGTACGGCCAATAATGACATATTCCTCTGTCGTCTTTGGCCAGTCCCGTCATGTTAGATGCCTTCAGGTAGTCCAAAACAACTTCTTGCGCAGGGCCACGGGTTGCCCATGGTACATGCGCAATGTAGACCTCCACCGAGATCTCAAACTCGAGTCCATCGAACACTTTATTAAAACTGCTTCAAAGCGTTTTTTATGAAGTGGCGGCGGAACACTCCAATCCCCTAATCTCGGGATTACCCTCCGACTACCCGATAGAGCCATTGCCCACGAGTTCTTTCCTCCGTCGACCGAGACACGTTCTCGGCTTGCCCGTTGACGAGCTCACCGCCGCTAACCCGGAGGTGACGTCAACCCGTCCCACACTAGCTGTTAGACACATTTTCAAAAACCGGTCCCGCCGGCGGGGCCGAAGAATACATTCTTCCGTCTAAAGGTGCAGTTTTGCACCTAGACGCTATCCATCAGTAGATTCAAAAATTCTGGCAACAGTCCAAGCCGTGGTTCGAACCTAAGTGGTGCCCTTGAGCTTGTTGCCCCAACCTAACTTTTGCGGCTGGGCGCCTTCTGCGCTCGCCATAGTCCGGTAACGTTGTCATGGCCATCTGCGGTCAACAACATATATTGTCATTTCGAAAAAAAAAAAAAAAAAAAGTACATTCGAGTATATGTGCTTGTGCCAAGCCCCCTAATATGCATAGCGCTGTCTGTCTGTCTGTCTGTCTGTGTATTTGACGATTACAACCGAACGCGTTGACTGATTCACATGAAACCTTTTTTGTTAGCACCGTCTTAATGAGAGAAGGTTACTGATTGTTTCTGGTTCCGGTCGCAGGGACCGGAGTTATTGTGACCTCAAAAAGGTCACCAAAAAAAAACAAACATCTTCAAATGGCCGAAAACGTCCAAAAACCCAAAAATGCCATTTTTGACCTTTGGTGACCTTTTGAGGACTTCGCTCCCTTTTCTGTCCCCCGTACCAATGCTTGTTGGTATGAAAGGCGTGGTGCGCGTTGTAAGACCCGTTTCACACGGCCCGGCCATATGACCAGTGCCATAGATGAAAATATCTATTTTGCTCGTAGAAGGAGCATGATGTTTTCAAGGTTTTTGCGTTATCTCCAGTGCTAAAACTTTTCTTCCTGACTACTTGACCAGATGTCGTAAACACTTTCTCTCTCAGTATGAGAGAAGAAATATCTCCGATCTTTCCTACCACTTTGGCATAGCAAATGGCAAAGTGGACCGTCCTACTGGAACTGCTAGGATTGCGCTCTAGCAGGGCTGCTTTGAGGAACCCTTGTTCATTACACGTACCGCGCGTTACCACTAATTATAGACAATAAATGCGTTTATTATCAGAGCATGTAATTTTTCTTTTAATACCTTAACAAAGGCAAATGTAGACATAGACATTTTTACTACGTCAATAGCTGAATTGAGGCGAACACATTTTTTGTCTTGGACAGTGATGTACCTACCTTATATAATTTTATAGGCTGCCTACCTTTCTCGTTAGTATATATTTATCTTGTTTTGTATATCGTTTTATATATTTTAGTTGTTTTCTTTTTTATTTTATTGCCCAGGTTGATTGTCATATACTGACCCTTTCTCACTTTTAATTTAACTTTACACCTATCTGCGTAAACTTGTAGTTAGCTGTCAGAATGATGACATGATGCAATAATGTCATATTGTTTAGCACATGTACCTTTACTTAAGCATAGCTGTAAGTTTTCCTAAAATTGTTAAAATAAAATAAAATAAATAAATGTTGTATAAACCGACTACGCCGCCGTAAACTTTGCGTTACCAATAATTCTATAATTTTTCAACAAAAAAACCGACTTCAATGACTTGGTTTCTATGGGACCACCCCGGAAGTGCACACTTTGGAATAATAAAAAGAATTTTGAAAATCGGTTTACAAATTGAATTTACAATTTTTCTCCTTTTTGAAGTCGGCTAAAAAAATATTTTTCTGAATTCGAGGATACAGGCCTTGTTTAGTGTGGTGGCTGCTGAAAAAATTGTACTTGAATTGTTTTGCTTGCAAATAAATGTTTTTTCATTTTTAACATTATTTTTTTCACGAGAAATTTCTTGATTCTCGCGGCCCTCGGAGGTGGCCACGAATGGTGCTCATGAAGAAGCAGCCTCTTAAACGGTCTGCGACACATCATCAAGATGATCATAAGTGAGGTGCGCGGTAAGAGCCGTATTATATTTATTATATTATTACTTTTTATTTCAATCGGCTTCACTGTTCCGCGATCATTGCCCATAGTTGTACAGCCATGCTCCAGATTGCTTATCGATCTTGCTTCTGCATGTCTGTCTGTTGGCGACCTTGCCTGATATGATTTGTAGGTTGCTCTCAAGGCGGGCTATTTACAGAACCAGAACATACAGCATTTCTTTGATCATAAAACCATATGGTGTAAAACTCCCATGTAGGTGTGAACCAACATGGGTGTTTTGTTTGCAATATTTATGGGACATTTACCATGATTTGATTCAAACAAACAAACAAACAAAAATACATTTATTTATAATGTTAACTTTACAACATGTACATAATGGTTAAATAGGGAGTTCCTCCCTGAACATTTTAGAATAAACTAAACACTAAACACTTCAATATTGTAAATCTAACAAGATTCGTTTTGAGAGTCCAGATATTTAAATATCCCGTAAATATAGCATATATTTACAAAAGTTATATGGGTGTTCTGGTTTTATCACATGTGGTTATTAAAAAGCTATCTGATCATTGAACGTAAGTTATTTTTGCATCGGGTCTAACGAGTTAATTTGTACATATTTATGTCGAAATATTGCCAAACTTGCAGACAAACGCCTAAGACCGGGATATGTGGGCTAGTGCCTTTACCCAGCTGTGGTATCCATCGGGGTGTTTACATTATTTCAGTTTCGTATAACCATTTTGTTAGGTAACTTAAAGGTAAAGAAACGTTTATTTGTCACATTTTTAAAACAAAAAAAAATCATCAATTTGGTTTTAAAACTAGTGACAAAAATGGTCACTACTCAGCATGTGCTGTGGCAGAACGAGTCGTACCACAGCGCTGGTCTTCCGTAGTAGCCATGATGTGCGGTTGGTGCTACCGCAAAGCAAGGTAATTATATATTTATTTATCAGGTACACATTAAAATGGAATCGCCGTGGGGTGCCGGCAGTAGAATGATACCCCTCCTCTCATGCCCATGGTTGCAGTAAGAGCCTGCTAAGGGATACCTCCGGAAGATGGGCAGCAGCGTCTATCCGTGTATCAACATCCCATACTGCGCTCACCCACCCGCCTGCCAAGCGTGGTGAGAATGGCAACTACCCCTCATGGAGATCCATGAGGGAGGCCTGTGTTCATCAGTGGACGTTTTATGGCTGAAATGATGAAAATGGAATGAAAAAGAACAAAATAATTATTTATTGAATATAAATATAACATATAACTTCATATTATCATAGGAAATTGGGGGAATACAAGACGCTGAAACAATACCAAAATCTCATATTTAAGGTAAAACGAAAAGACCGTATAACTTGTGCAACAAGGACGATTATTAAGTGATTAACCATTAATTATCAGGTGGTCTTGTTAGTATCAGATAAGGTTTGCAATACAATGCAATGGTCTTAAATCTTTCCACGCCGAGGTTTGTTTTAGCACTAGCGTTCACTAGTTTCTAAATCAATATTATCATAATTAGATAATAATACGCTATGATTCAGCATAATTTAAGATGATGAAATTCTAAAATTGTAAAATAACAAAGACCACCCGGTATTTTGCAGAGCAGGAAAGGTGGATGTAAAAAAAGAGCCTGCATCCATTATAGATGATTTAGACAGCGTCAGCAACTGGTAATCACGCCGTACTGCAGTACCTACCTGGGACATTGTTTAATGAATTAGGCTTGCCCAGCATCTATACCATCCTCTCAGCTTAGTCTCAGCTATTAGTCAGAGGAAAGAACAGGTCCATATGTCTGAAGCTAACTAATCCGCGGGTTTTCTCACGATGTCTCCTTCACCATTAAAGCACATGTTAAGTGTGCACATACATTTTGCAAGAAAGAAAAATCCATTGGTCACGGCCGGTATCGAACCCACGACCTTTGGATTCATTGGGGTACATTCCACTCGGACAACCCAGCTCTACGCGGTGGATATATGAAGAGGAAATCTATTTATTTTCCAACCAAGAAGAATGGTGCTTCAGCAACACTCTTTTCTTTCTAATATCTTTCTCCACACTAGTCGTCTTTCGCTTCTTTGGCCTGCCTTTTGCACCCCATCCATCCACATAACTAAAGTCATGTTTTAGGATATATAATAAAGGATTTTCGCAAAGTCACGCCTCTGAATTAACAAATCCTGCTCAAGAACAAACATCCAACTATTTTCGCCAGGATTTCAACATCGGCAACTCGTTCCTCGTGCCATCGCGTGTAGCCGCAAGCAAAGCTAGATAATTATGACAGCGCTGGCGTTCTTCCAGGTAGCTTATCAGTAAACTACACCCACTGCAGTTTAGCATAGCTTACCGAACGCTATCTCGCAGTAATCGGATATTCGTGAGGTGCCCCACCATCTAGTCGTGATGTGGTCAATTTACTGCGCTGATTAGAATACTGATTGGCGGTAGATCTTCGAACGGGAACTGAATGCTCACAGTTCCCTGGATGATCGGAACTTGTGATTTTATAAAACAAGGCAAGCGGGCCTCGATCCTGGCCATGCAGTGGATTAAACGAGCTGGTGAGGAAATATCCAGCTTATGAGACGTGTCTCTCTCTGGATACGACAGATAATGGCTAAGGCTGATAAGGCTGAGAGGATAATACAATGTTGGGAAAATATTTAAGCTACTTTTTTCGTGACAAGACTATTGACTATTGCAACGTCTTCACAAAGGTTTTGTACTCAATGGGTCAGTACAGTTGGGTCTGACTTTACGCCATTTTTCTGTCTGTCTGGTACATCAGTTTTAGGACAGGTTTCCATCACTTTAACCTTAGCAAGGCAACCTTTCTGGAGCGACCAAAAATAAAAACAAAAACAGAAAACAAATCCGGTCTAAAAAGTGGTGTTGATACGAACCACTTGGTGCGAGAATCGAATTTGCACCTAAACAATCGTATGTATGGTTTAGATCAGTAGGATATCGAATTTTAATACTCAATACGTTCATTGTTTCCATAAAGTAGTTACAGATGGTAAAGTAAAAGCACAGCTCAAAAGGACCCTGATAGGCGCTAGACATACATCTCAGCCGTGGGACTGCTGTCCATGTCCACTGCTGGACAGAGGCCTCCAAACTCGCCATACCCGCCACGCTCGGCGGGTATGGCGAGCGCATTACGGGATGTTGATACATGGAAAGACTGCTGCCCATCTTCCGGAGGTACCCTTTTGTAGTTTTTTTACTGTGTCCACGGGTTAGAAAGGGGGGGGGGGGGGGCGACATTCTTTAATTTACTAAAAACACACTATAATAATGAGATGATATAATCTTGCTAGCAACACCATAAACCGTCCTCCATCAAAACACGTCCTGCGTCACATATTGGCGCACGTTAATTGGTGTAGCCGAGTCCTCTATGGTCGTCGTCTTGTTTGGTCAAGTGCTGCCATTGACGGGGTCACAGAACAATTGGTGTTGGAGTGGCGCGTGCGCAAATACATACAATACTTACATCTGTGCATATAAAAGCGTTGTTTTTATAGGTAGAGTTTTAAGTTTACTGTATCCCCATAAGTCTTCATCAACACGGGTAATTGATTGAGTGGTTAGTGAAGAAAAGATTGACAGGGTATTATGTCATTGTAAGGTTTTCTACTCATGTTAAAATATTTTAAAATTTAATTCACGTTAAAAAGGATTAGTTGAAAATTGGATTCCAACGTGTTCAGTTCCTCGCAGGGGAACTTTCATCAGGAAATGGAGTGCTACGCGGCACCTCTCGTTCCCTCTCACGCGCTCGCGGTTTATTGAAGTGAATAGTGTAACTCACGAGTGTTTCGAGTGTTTAAAAGCTATAACAACTTTATTATTTCCCGACGTTTCGCTTGGATTGCACCAAGCATGGTCCCGGAAGAACCGCCGGGAAATAATAAAGGTAATTTACGCGATAAATACACGGTTATATGTATGTTAATAATCAATTTCAATTTTTCAATAAAAATATTTATTATTATTATTTATTATTATTATTAATTACGAAGTACATAATAACCATATTTCTTTTAGTGTTTGGTATACAATCTATTTTAAGAGCTGTTCTCTTAGTTTCCTATATCTTTCAACCTTGCCCCTGTCTCTGTGACAGCGCGGAAAACATTCATCTGCAACGAAACATCTGTGCTCACATCAACACCACCGGGCCTGAAACGTCACCCTGAACAAGGCTAATTATTTTGGTTCACTGGAGTTTTACGGCCCTTTCGCTTGAACTTTCAGTGATGGTTTTCTATGATTTTCATTGAATTTAACTGACTACAAGAACTGTAGCAAATCACATCAAATCAAAATAGTTTATTTGCTAGAATACAATTTACAAATAATATACAATTTATACAAGCAGCAAGGGTAATCTTTTGCAATGATGAAAACTGAAATACCTTTCTTCGATTATACTCGTATAGGTCGCACTATCTAAGTTTCACTATCATCATCATCATTACAGCAGTAAGACTGTTGTCCTGTCCACGTCCACTGCTGGACATAGGCCTCCCTCTCCAAGATCGTAAGGGGACTGTTGCCATACTCGCCACGCTTAGCAGGCGGATTGGCGAGCGAATGGGATGTTCATACACGGAAAGACGCTACTGCCCATCTTTCTGATCAAACTAAGCCAAGCCAGTTTCACTAAAGTTTCATAAACTTTCTGTCATCAGTCTGAAAATAAAGATCATCAATTGATTTATGTCTAAGTTAATTTTGCTTTACTGGATCGATTGATGATGCCATCGAAAACATCGAAAACTGGCAAATATTTGTTCGGACCCGTTTTAGATGGTTTCTAGCGCTTGTACATCGATTTTTGTCTGCATTCCGTTTAGTTTTGAAGTGCAAAAAATATCGTACAACGTTTGTAATGATGTCGGTTTTTCGGTAGACGGGTACACATACATAAAGATAAAGCTAATAAAAGGTTTATCTTGTTTCACACATTTCAAATAAATAATACAACTTAAGGACAAATATAAAAAAAATCAAGCATGGAAACAAAAACGGAAATCGAACGTGCGCTGGTTTTCTGCGATATCTAGATTGTGTAAGGTAGTAGGTAAGATAGAGCTTCATTGTATTGATAGGTTCTTATTTTTAATAATAATATAATAATAATAATGCTGGAACATTCACACAGCATCATCTAGCCCCAAGCTAAGCAGAGCTTGTGCTATGTGTACTAGATGACTGATATACTTAATACCTTAATTATACTACATAGATAGATTATTTTTATTATATATATAAACATCCAAAATAACCCTGAACAAATATCTGCAGATCATACAGACATTTGTCCCGAGGCGGGAATCGAACCTGCAACCTCTTGCGTCGCAGGCGGACCTTCGCCTGCTGCGTCGTATTAGGTCGGGTAGAGACGGGTACAGCGATAGCGCTTCATTATATTGATATGTCTTTTTATAAGAGGGTTAAATGTGTGTTCAGTCGATGCACATAGTCATATTAGTCACATTAGGCCAGAGGTCTCCAAACTTTGAAGCCTTGGGGCCATAATATTTTTTTCGGTATGTTGCAAGGACCATAACAATTTTAATTTTTCTGCCCACCTAAGCAAACATAGGCTTTTATTGCATTTCATTTACTATTGATTGTGTATTGTGACACGTAACGAGCCGGATTGATGGCAGTGGCGGGCCGTAGTTTGGAGTAGCATTAGGCTATGGTCGTATTATGATGAGGAATATAACGAGATCACGCTCACACTCCAAGCTAGTTTAACTACGTTCACCTCAAACTTGACTTTCACGTGACCTTCACATCGCTTTAACCCCTAAACTTTGAATAATTAGGTTCGTATTCGAACAAAATGAACCACGAAACGGCTAAAATTAAGTTTTCTTTGTAACAAAGCCACTTTTCATTGGGCCTTATTTACGTCAATCGTTTATAAACAGTTTATTAAACGATATAGTCAGGGCAGTGAACCATGTTACTCGTAACTATGAATATTTCAGTTACAACTTTTGATATGATAATTATGTAACATAAATGTATGTTGTATAAAAAATTGTGAGTAATTTGTTTACCTTCGGCAGACAGTGGTGGGAGATTGCAAAGGGACAGTTGGATGACTCTATAGGGACTTTTGCCCAGCAGTGGGACAACAGCCTAAAAATAAATAATAATTAGGAATGCTGGCCAGTTCTGTACAATCAGTCTTAACTTATTTGTGACTGCCAAGTGTCAGATAGCACACAATATCTAAAGCTGCATCTAGGGTCCTAACTTAAAATTTCCATAAGCTCTACGAGAGTAGTTCATAGTTCAGCGATGTTGGCTAAACTCCAGCTTATCTAAGCTTCGTAAAGTTCCATAATAAGGAACCAACAATATAATGTTTACTTATCTAGCCCCATCAATGGTATTAGGAGTGCTATAAGCCGGCGATGATGCGTGTAAATAGATACGTTGTGTACGTCATATTATGATTGCGTAGGATGTTGATGTGGAGGCGAAATCAGGCTAGGGGGAGGTTGTGTTGTGCGGATGACGTTATTGTCTCTTAAGGGTGTAATCTCCGGTCTGCACCGTACCCTAGTGTACTGTGCGGAGCGTTTTGTTTAAAGGGATTGCAATATAGTTCTGAATGTTCCTTAACAGACTGCCTTGTAAACAACACCACGAGAATTTTCTTTGAGAAGTACTGGTATGAGTTGGCTTACGACTTATCTCCATCAGAGGAAATTCGAATTTTGACTTGCCTGTCTGCGTGTTGTTACTTTTCCTGAAAAGGGTGTGTTAAGCATTACTAGAGTGCCGATGCCGTTTACTTAATACTTGAATGGTCTCTGACACATAGCTCGGTAAACAGATGCCCATACATTGCCGGGCTACGCCTGGCCAAAGCTCGGATTGCTCGGGGCTGCTCAAGTGCTAATTTGAACCAACAGGTTTAGACTCACTATCTCTTGCTATAATTCATCTCTTGACGTTCTAGCACGCCCACCTGTACTGTACTCAATCAGGGCGTAATCTGGGTGTATGACTGCGATGACGTAGGCGACGACGTATTGTTATTATATGATCATTAACAGCCCGTAATACGAGCAGTTTACTGTAGGTTATGAGCCTCCTACAAGACTGAAAAGTTATACCATAATCCACGCTCGGCATACATGCAATTCTGGTGTACCCAAGCCTGTCTTATGTGTGATAGTCTACGGATGTCCTCCAAACGCAGCCTGCCATAAAATTATACAAAGGAATTGGTCGGTGGTAGTCTTCTAGAATAACACTAGACTGGGAACCATGCAAGGAGTGCCTAAACTGTGCGCGGATAAGTAAATTTAAGAAGGACTTGTTCTAGAATGTTCTCTGAAATTGTTAGATGGATTAAGCTTGCCCAGCGCCTATACCATCCTCTCGGCTAAGTCGGCGTTGGACTTCACGTGCCTGTAAAATCGAAGTTTTAATCACCAGTTCCCCTCTGCAGTTCTATTCCACGTTAGTTTCCAAGACACGCAAGACCGATCGCAACTTTACCCACAATTAAAACTATTTGTTTAATTGTTCCCTTATTGTCTCGTACAAAATTGTGTGGGAACACGCGGCTAGCTCCGCCGGCCCCGTCAGTGCGCTGTGGCTCGCCGGCAGAGACGGAAGCGAAGCCTTCCAGTTAATGCTTTCGAGAGTGTTGTTCGGTGAAAGTTCTCGCTTTGTTAAGTGACTGTGAACTAGCCAACTGATTTTGGACGAGCGCGTGCTCTTGTAAACAAAGGTTTGTGATTTGGAGAACGAAATCTATTGTTTTTGTTTGTTTTGTAGTCTATAATCGCCACTTTTATATGAGGCTAAGTAAAGATTTATTGGCTGTTCTGATTGAATATGCTAAGAAAATTTAATTAAAACATTTAAAAACTACAACCAAACCAGAAATACCTGATACCTTTCATACAAAAATATTAAATCTAAACCAGTCCAGCCGTTTTGGAGCTACAACGTTACAGACAGACTCACAGGCGTTTTTTACTTGTGATACACTTTTATTCTGTCGCAATCTCCTGATGGCCGACGATAGATCACAATGGTATAGAATATACCCATAATACCTATCCACACACTTGTTCTGTGTACACACTTGTCCATCAAACAGCACACCTCGCGTTGCGGGTTAAAAAAAATAAAAAATACACGTAAATAATATTAGAAAAGTAATCAAAATAGATATCTAACTTTACTATTGTACTTTGTGAGATCGTCAGCATTGAGTAACAATGGAAATGAGGTACTCATTCGTATTACTGTATACAATAACAGTCTTCAAATATAGTAGAGTTTCGTATCTAGGTTATTTCATGTTTTGTAAATGTTTATTTATAATATTTAAATTCGGTCAAGGCGTTACTGATATTCTGATATAATCCGATTCCGTATCACACTTATTTAGATGAGAATAACCGTGATACGGAATCAGCTCCAACATAAACGTAATATAAGACCAAAATAATTAAACCTGGTGGAGGTGGGTTCTTCTTTTCGCTTCTTTTCCTAACGCGCGTGTAATCTAAAGCGAAAAAATTAAATCATGTCCTTTATTCTTCATTCATTTGTAATGTTTTATTTTGTACTAGCCGCACTCCGTGGTTTCACCCGCGTAATTCCCGTTCCCATGGGAATACGTGAATAAAATATAGCCTACCTCATGGATAATGTAGCAGGTGTATAGAATGGTAAAAGATTTTTTCAAATCGGTCCAGTAGTTTCGGAGCCTATTCAACGCATACAAACAAACAATCAAATCTTCCCTATTTATTATATATTAGTGTTAGTTATTTGACGCATCAAATCGGTTTGATCAATGCATGCAGATGTCATTTATGTCTTATCGTCATCATCACAGCCTTCTGATGTCCACTGCTGGACAAAGATCTCCCTGATCAATCTCCAAAGTGCTAATCATGAGGGGTTTGTTGGCTTATTCGCCAGCTTGGCAGGTGAGTTGGCGAGCGCAGTAAATTTTATAATCATAGCTACTAATAAAGGGGAAAAGCTGATGTAATGATGACGATAGGGCGCAAATCATAAAGTTGCAATAACATTGTTTGTATGCCGTGGGGTGCCGGCAGTAGAATGTTACCCCTCCTCTCATACCTGTGGATGCAGTAAGAGCCTGCTAAGGGATACCTTCGGAAGATGGGCAGCAGCGTCTTTCCATGTATTAACATCCCGTACTGCGCTCGCCAACCCGCCTGCCAAGCGTGGTATGGCAACTACCCCTCATGGAGGTCCATGAGGGAGGCCTGTATTCAGTAGTGGACGTTTTACGACTGGAATGATGATGATGAACATTGTTTCTAATTTCTCAGGTCAGTAACAATTTAATAGCCTACTGGCGGTAAATTTGAAAATCCTCCACTGTTCAAAATGTTAATAAACATTTGTTAACAACAAATAATGTTAATGTTATAAACAGAACGAAAAAATTAAATTCTGTAGATTTGTAAACAGAGCAATGTACTCTAAAAATACAAGAAAACAGACTGACTGGCTTCTAAACGTCTTTAAACATGATGTGCTTGTACAGATTGCATTAAGCTAAAAAAGTAAAAAAAAATCATTGACGTTAGCAATCTAGCACGTGTTGCTATGTTTAACTCGTCATTTCAGCCGTAGGACTTTCACTACTGGACAGAGGCCTTTCTTACGGATCTAAAGATGATCAGGGTTGTTTCCATACTCACCACGCTTGGGTTGGCAAGCGCACAGTAAAGGATGTTGATACACGGAAAGGCGTTGCTGCCCATCTTCCGGAGGTATCCCTATTGCATCCACGGGCAAGAGAGGAGGAATCTTCCATTATCCTACTGCCGGTACCTCTTAGCAATATTTAACCCTGAAAGTGTAATATTTAACAAGCTACAGAATGCTTTATTAAATTAGGTACATTTTACTATCTAAATACTTTGTAAACACAAGTAAGGATGTTTAAATAAAGTGTATTCATATTCAAAAAAGTAACAGAATGATTTATTATAATCTAAAATTAGGTATATGTGAACTATCTAAATACATTGTAAACACAGGTTGGTATTTTATTGTTTGTTGCGATCGCAGCGTTCACGCCTCTGCTAATAAAGGACGCTTCATAAATAGAAAGGCATTTTCTGCGGTTATCTTTAATTTTGTTAGTGTCGGCGCCTATTTCTGTCAGCGCCTGTTTGAGATAGCTAACGCTGCAAGCCTGCGCCATCATGCTTGGACTGCATAAATCTGGAGAAGATCTTGAGAAGACAGATAGAAAACTTTTCATTTACTTACATTTTTTTTTTCAAATTTTATTGATTTCATTTCCATAGTTTGTAGTTATAAAACGTAGACACGTCACCAATAATAGAAAATTATTATAAAATATTTAATGTCAAGGTAGTAGGAAATAAGTCATATGAATGGATTTGTTTGCTAAGCGCTGTGTTAAGAAGCGATTAGAAAACACTGCTCTTATTAAAATATAGTTATTTAATTTTTTTTCGGAATTCGAGCCAACTTCAATTCAAGCATTTTTGTCTTCTAGATAACCAGATATTTTATGGAAAGCTTACTGTGAAGACATTTTATTGAACTCCATTCATAGAAAGTTGCAACATTTCTTTAGGAACTGAGTCCTTTACAGCAACTGCGTTCCGACTGTCGAACTCCTTGCCAGTGGTAGTCCGTAAAGCCTCTTATGGAAATCTTCAAATCCAAACTGTATTTATAAATAATATCCTTCAGAATGGTCAACAAAATTATTCTTATCTTACCTCTCACCTAAATTGAATCGCCAAGTAGAATTCGGTTCTGGCACTTTGCCGGTCGCTGCCGCGGCACGCTCGCTGTGCTCGCTCGGCTCGTGCGTTGTTGCAACACAGCCAGAATCTAAATCCGTCATCCTTAGTGGTTAAAGCACTTCCGGCTTTAGGAAGCGTCAAGGATAGATTTGACGGACGTGGGTTCGAACCCCACCGAAATCGTAAATTTAGAAAAAGGTCTCTAACTTAAGGCCTCTACTTGGTAAGACAACTTAGGTGACAGATCTACTATTTTAGAAACAATGGTGTTGGTAAATCTAGACTAAGGTGACTGAAAATATAGTTGCCCTTGCCCTTAGAAAATAATAACGGTTCAATTATTGATATTAAGTATATTATTAGTCATATTATTTATTTATTTCAGATCAGATACAAATCCATAACTTAAAAATTATCAATACAAAAATGAAACATTTAGAAAGAGTAATTATGCTCGTAAAAAAACCTCTGTGTGTTCAGATATGCTGTGTCAATTAACTGACACGTGATTAGATGACATCGCTATGATTACGTAATCATGTCCTGTTTTATGTTTGTTTAGCTTATTTCTTTTTTATTTATGATAAAACATATAATTTATCGATTCAGGCGTGACCTTGCGAAAGTCCGGTGTATTTAAATGCTAAACAATGCAGAAACGTAAACCTTACAACTCTATGTCTCAGGGTGACGAATGCAATGCAGCGTTGGTCACGTCCTTGGTGAACGTGATCACCGGGCGGCGGTATTGCAGTTGTAATGTGGGTAGAGGTTACCACTTCGGCTTGTCTCGTCATTTAGTCGTATAAAAAATCTCGCACTCCAGAAGTAAGGTTATCCCAAGAGACTAGTCTCTAATGAGTGACAACTCATTATAAAACCTAAAATAATAATAAAATGAAAGAAAATGATTTTTTTCTATGTAGATTAGGAAGAGACTAGCCTAGCCAATACTCAAGCATTGATTTTTCAAGTATGTATCTCCATCTCCGTAGAGTCCGCGCCACCACAAGTCTCACGGCAATAGCGTGTACTAAACTCTACATACAGTCTGTTGTCTGTATTTAGTTCTATGACAGCAGCGCCGCGTCTATCTGACTTCAGTGGTGGCGCGGACACTTACGGAACCATTCCTGAAAAAGACTATATAAAGAGATCTTTCGCGAGTTGAGAGTTAGTAGTCTGCTTCTGATTTAATCATAAGTTGCTTTGCCGTGGGATGCCGGCACTAGAATGTTGCCTCACATCTCTTGCAGTAAGAATCTGCCAAGGGATACTTATGGATTATGGGCAGCAGCGTCTTTCCGTGTATCGACATCCCGTACTGCGCTCGCCAACCCGCCTGCTAAGCATTGCGAGTATGCATGATCATTGAGATCCATGAGGGAGGCCTATGTCTAGCAGTCCTATGAGATGATGATGATGATAATGATGATGACTTGTACAAGGCCTGTAAGTACGTAAAGGGGTTGCTTTTCTGTGTCAGTAAACAACTAGAACAACCTACATTCCCTTCAAAGCTAGGCTTTACCTGAATACAGCAAAACTGCATTATCGCAGCAATAATGACGATTGCCGAAATAAAGCAATAAGGAATAAACGACATGTCGTAAATATCTCCACTGCGATAATAACATACTTAATCGCTCTGATCATACAAACACACTATTTGTTTTACACGTTACAAAAGCGTTTATGAAATTGAGAAATGGTTTGTATTCAACTTCGTTTAACGTGTCAGTGACATTGCGATTGTTTGTTCACCGCTTATGTCCAGACTGAGTATGTTGAATATAGTTTTAATTTTATTTAAAATGAGGACACTACACACAGGAAAATCTGTGGAAATCAAATGACTGATTTTATTTTGTTGTAATTCATAGTTAAGGATGAACGAGTCGCCCATCTTTCCATACAAACGTAGAAGGGTCCACTGTTTGACGTTGACCATCCAACACTAAGGATTATATCAATTTATCTCGTCATAATCTATGTATACACCCCAAACCGTAAAAAAGTATTTATTTCAAAAATACAAGCTTCTAAACTTTCGTATTTCAACACTGATTTTAGCCCAACTTTGGACGAAACTAAATAATATACGGAGAAAGAAAACTCAAAAATAAACACCGTTCCGACATAGTCTAATTATTTAAAAGTTGAAATAAATGTTATTTTGAAAAGATTACACTTAAGTTTTTCTTTAATAAACCTTGTGCTAAAAGTCTATTCACATATTTTTGCGCGGTCGTTTTAGGAATGAATCATTGTGCATTTCATCCTAGCGCGCGCTTTCGCACACTATGTCAGGTGAGATAGTATACATTTAGGCCGCGCCCACTGACGACTTTGCCTCCGCGACTTGTTGAACCTTAACATACACAAGCCGCACCCCGCAGTTTCAATGCAGTTAAAATGAGGACACTACACACAGGACAATCTGTGGAAATCAAATGACTGATTTTTTTTCTTGTATTTTAGTTAGCATACACAAGCCGCACTCCGCAGTTTCACCCGAGTAGTTCTCGTTTCCGTGGGAATACGGGATTTAAATATAGCCTATGTTACTCAGGTATAATGTAGCATTCTAATGGTAAAATAATTTTGAAAATCGCTCATGTAGTTTTTGAGTTTATTCGTTACAAACATACAAAGTACAACATACAAATCTTTCCTCTATATAATATTGAAAGAATACTCGTATATTAGTATAGATAAAGTTCTTCATAGTGGTTACAATATATCTTCAAACATACGCTTTCGCCTTTTTAATTAAAGCGGAAAATAGGATAGCATTTGATATTTAAATAATATAAAATGAACACTAACTAACAACTCTGACTAACATCAAATCATCTTCATTTTCTCTGTCCACTCTGTCTCAACTACGATGTGGAATATACTGCCCACCGTAGTGAAGGCACGCGGAGCGTTCACCTAGGAAGCCAATAAGCCAATGAATCATATCAACATGTGTTCCGAATCAGCGTAATAGACTATCCTTGCGGGTTGAACGCACATTTAATGAGCTTTAGTCGTAGCCTAGAGACGAGAACTAGATCAATCGTAATCTCAGCCGTACTACTGACGTCCGCGTCCGCTGCTAGTCAGTGGCCTCCCTCGTGGGTCTCCGAAAGCATGGGGCGGTTGTTGCTTTACGTAACATTATACAGCGAAGCTAAAAGGGAGGGAAAACTAACCCATTAGATTTAAATTTAACAGTAAACTCATTATACATGCCTAAACTACTCATCCGATATTGATGGATGACTAAGGTTCATGAATCGGGTAATGTGCCAACCCGTCCGCAATAAACTTGTCCGCAGCGGACGAGATGGTACATTTAAAAAATCTATTATTTTAGTTCGTCAACTCGTCCGCTCAGTTTTATTGTACCTAAAACTAGGGTGATTTGTACAGTTAGCGACAGTAGTGTTTTGGAGATTTGAGAAATATTAAATATTCGCTAGTTTCTTTTAAAAAATATATTTACTCGTATACATACATAGAATATACATAGATAAAAAACATGATATTAATTAAAAAACTAATTAAGGAAACTAAATTAAATATGATAAATGGTAACAGTTAACTGTAAGCCGGTAAATATATTTTTATTTAAAAGATGCTTCATCAGTTATGGTAAAAATCAGTCATATTATACAAAAAGAAATGGTTAAAACTAAAAAAAGGCATTATAAACCGATACATTTAATCAACAGAAAACAGGTACTGTTAAGTAAGTATGATTAAGATTGTTAAATCTTAATCATGATTATAGTAAAAAAAATATTTCCCAGTGAGTGTTGAAATCAATTCTTGCAATTACTATTTGATGAATTAAGAAAATCATGAATAAAAAATATTCCATTTAGATTGTACATAGTTTTACTTTCATAACCTTATTTCTTTAAATAACCAATAATTATTTATTTAGATCAGTCAGACATAGAAATATCAATGAAGTAACAACGACGCATTTACGTATTCATTTCAGTTTTAAAACAGTTGCGTCATTGTTCCGCCAATATAAGATAAACTCAATGTCATAATTACCTTTTCGACGTTTTTGCTCCAGAATGTTAGTGATTTTGTAATGTGACAGTAACGTCAACGCCACCTAGCCAAATCAGTAGGACATATAATTTTGTCGATTTTTCTCCGAACGTAATCAACCTCAACACAACTTTTGACACACTTAACTCAATTTTGACAAAAAGTGTAAATTCGTCGTTATTGCACCAAATGAGCGATATATGCCGACATCTATAGAAAATTCTCTTTTACAAAATCAATAATTATTGTATTCAAATGTTCGCCCAAGAATAGTTTATTGATTAATTTTTTGTACAACATTTTTATGGTTACTGTATAAACTGTATATACGAACTAGGAATCTATTGAATAAAGAATTATCTCCATATAATTTATGTATAAAACGAAAACTCACCTAGATTATGTTCGTTTTGATGTGAGTCAAGTCGTAGGTATCAGTGCGCCATTTTTTTATTCACATTATAAAATTCACGCAATGTTTTTAAAAGAATAAAAAAAGCAAAGTGCTCAAAAAATTGTTTTAAATTCCCTAGAAACAAATACCGATTATATATCGCATTGATGCCTTTATTAGACAATACTTAAAAACTGGTTATTCAGTTAAAATCAAGTACTGGTTTTGTAATAAACTTACCCTAAATCCCTTGTAATGACAAGGGATTTTGGGCTCACGTATAATACTGTATTTATATGACACTTAAGTGTTAATGTTAAATACTGCTTAAAAAAATATATACACCAGCTTTGCCTGGCTAAAACTAAAAACGGCAATATTCTAATTTTGCAAATAACTATCTATACTTTATGATCTAGTTATGTTATATAAATTGCCAAAATACAAAGGTTTTGCGTTAAAAACAATCTATACTAATATTATAAAGAGGAAATATTTGTATTTTGTATGTTTGTAACGAATAAACTGGAATATATAAATTTGCCCTAGTAAAGTTTAGACGGTAATAATTTGGTCAAAAGAATTAGCAAAATCGTAGCCACAATGTAAAAATCAAAATGAATACAATAACTTACGTGGATATTAAAAACAATGAAAAGAAAAAAAATAAACAATTTGTTTCATAGCTTCTATTTAGTACTACCACTTTAGAAAAACTGATCAAAAATATATTCATACATCACATTACACTTTTCTTGGTAACATTACTTTTCGTAATTTATAGCAAAAAACTTGTTATCAAAGTTGACCGGACGAGTTGACGAACGGAAATAATGTTTTTATTTTTTGTGCCATCTCGTCCGCTGCGGACAAGTTTATTGCGGACGGGTTGGCACATTACCCCATGAATCGATTTGTTTCATTTGACTTCAAAGAAGAAAGACTGACTAACCTACCCCCGATTTAAATATTTGTTATCAATTCTTCTGTTGTTCATCATTTCAGCCGTAAAACGCCCTCTACTGAACACAGGCTTCCCTCATGGATCTTCGTGAGGGGTAGTTGCCATACTCGTTTTAGCCACTTGGCAGGCGTGTTGGCGAGCGCAGTACGGGATGTTGATACACGGAAAGACGCTGCCCCATCTTCCGGAGGTATCCCTTAGCAAGAGCCTGCTAAGGGATACCTCCGGAAGATGATAAGGGATACCTGCATCCACGGGCATGAGAGGAGGGGTAACATTCTACTGCCGGCCCCCACGGCGACTGTTGTTAGGTCAACGTTATTTCCGTAGACGGTTTAGTTACAATTCTAAGTCCTACTTTAGAATTCAACCCAACTTATAAACACTTATAATGACTTAGCGTTTATAAGTTGGGTTGAATTAGCGTTTATAAGTTGGGTTTAATTCTACTCATTGTTATTGTCTCAGCCGCAGGACCTGTCCACTGCTGCACTAGCAGTGGACAGTTGTATAGGAAGACGTAACGCTGTTAACGCAAAATGGGGTAAGTCTATTATAATTAAGTATATTAACTGGGTTTTCGTGTTAATTGCGATGTTCTGTCTCTGACGCCATTTGTATTGTTTTAACCTTTTGGCATCGTTGCCTTGAAGTAGGTCACTTCCGATGGCTCTTTCATGAAAAATGTTTACTAATTTTATGAATAAGTTTGTAATATTTACAGTGTTTAAAACCACACGTAATCGATCCTCAACCTATATAATAATTATGATGATCATGAATTTCGACTCGGCCCGTCAGGGTTTCGTTGCTTAGCGGTTTTTTTATACTACAGTAGTAGACAAGCTAACAAAAGACGGTTACCGGAGCCTATAGTCCCTTGCAACACTTGAGGAGTCATATTCGCGCTGCCGAGATAGCGATTATAGCACTTCCGGCTCTAGGAAAGGTCATACTGTACCTTTACCTACCGATTTGACCAACGCGGTTTCGAACCCCGCCAAATACTTAAATTTTTGATAAGATCTTTCATTTCCTTAACATTTAACAAAGTCAACCAAGTCTTTAGGTGCTATATCACCACTTCGGCACAGTCTACGGCACAAATATCCTAGTGAATGAACGAAACGAATAATAGTAGTTCCTGCTCAAAAATGTAACAAAAATAATTGAAATTTGCTAAAATTTCACATTAATTGTGTTGGTTCTATCCTTTTTTATTTTTATTTCCTTCCTTAAAAACATTGTTTTTCTTAATATTATTGTATCCGACAAACCACAATTGGGTTTGTGTTGATACTTACACTCGATGAATTTTGTTTTCATTAAAGGAAAAGGAAACTGAATCAGGTAGTTATTTAAATAAAACAAAAACATGATATACAAAACAAGGGTTCAAATTACGAAACACTTCCATCGTATGCCTTGAACTTTGATTCGTACTAAAACCTTCACAAAACAAAGTCAACTCTATGCGGTTAGTAAAAAAAATGAGCTCAGTGCGAAGTGGTAATATCCCATCTTAATGACCTTTTGTGATCTATACTGTGTCCAATGCGACTCTACAATTCACTCATGTTCACCTCTCTATTTCCATCGGCATTTGCACGTGGGATCAAGTAAACTTGCGCCAACGCATCTGAACGTCTGTGGAATTATGATTCTGTCTGATCTATATGAATTGTAGTTTTTTTTTAATATAGTTAACGTCATCTTGATTACGTTATAACAATACATTTTAACAGTTCGGATGAAAAACAAAGTATCTGACGCTAGCTCTTTAAAGACTCTTTGGATATTACTCATATTATGAATTAACAATGGACGCTACCTTAAACAAGTGTTGTATATACATATTATGAGTATAATTCAATGTTTGCATCCTAAGTTATAGCGGGGCCGTCCACGGCACCGGCGCGTGCCTGATAGCAACTGATAACAGAACTAATTAGACACCTACGCTGCCTATGTATAACTTTCATACCTGTATGCTCACGAGATAGCCAGATACCGCAGGCGAATACGATCAGTTCATCCGCGACTTTCGCACCATGCGCACGGGTTAAGCGTTCCGCAAGACGATATTATTAAAACAGATTATTTTTGTGATTGTGAGTAACCGGCTAGGATCGCCGATGATTTAGCAATGCCGACGGACGCCCTCGAGAGATTCGTCACAAAGTTCGTGACACTGGTAAGTCGGATATTTGTTATGATCGATGATCATGCCAAGATTAGAAAGTAGATAGATATATAAACAATTTATTTGCGAATTCAATCACACACATACAGCGCAAAGATAAAAAGGTATCACACCAAAAACATGTTAATGTTTTTATTTTTTTTATTTACTATAAAAAATACATGTATAATTATAGGTTTAACCTAAAACAATAGAGTAGCATGTAAAATGTTGTCAAGACGAGACGATTTGGCTCACACTGTCAAAAAGTTATCTGATCTCATATAGAGACAAGCTTCTATCTCTACACGCCCTAACTCTACAGGCATAACTTCACAAACACTACACCTTAGTCAAAATCTAATATGTAGGTAGTTTCGCCATGGCCATTTCGTTAGGTACTATAAGAACTATTAAAAAAAATCCAGTGATTTAGTAAAATCCTTGTATATGTACCTATTAGTGTTATTATTATTACAAGAAATTCCTACATCAATTGTCGGACCAAAATATATTTTTTTAACAGAACTTGTGAATTTTAACACACCTAATATAGAAATTCCTAGAGTAGAATCTTGACCAAAATATTCCGGTTTGCTTTAAACGCAAGGCAGAAGCGAATAAACCACTGTTTATCTGTTTAGCATGCATTCTTCGGATGCCACTAAGGAGTGTAATCTATGTGTGCTACAGTGTATACAGTGATTGATTTTAACTTTTATCTCTTTGGCAACTTGATTCTTCCGCATAATATTTTTGTCGGTTCAAAGTTATAAGATTTAAATCTTGGAAAGCATTTTAGATGTCTATCATTTTATCTTGCTTGCTTTCTGTTTTTCCCGTCATGATCTGCTCTATACTATCTATACCATAATATTATAAAGAGGAGAGATTTGTATTTTGTATGTTTGTAACGAATTAACTCAAAAACTGCTGAACTGATTTCCAAAATACTTTCGCCATTAGGATGATACATTATCCCTGAGTAAAAGTATCCCTAAGTATTCTAACGGTAACATAGGTTATATTTTATCCTCGTATTCCCACGGGAACGGGAACTACGTGGGTGAAACCGCGGAGTGCGGCTAGTTATAATTATAGAACAAAAAGGCATTCGATTTCAATCTTAATCTGCAATGCAACATGTTAAAGATCTATACACCATATGAGAAGGAAAGGAAAGAGTCATGAAAAGTGGGAGAGGACAACATGTTGTGCTGACCCCGATTTTGAGAGTAGTAGAACTTTTTGTGAAGTGTTCACCTGGGGAAGTACTACCACTATTCCTATGTCTGCCGCCAAGCAGTGATGTCTGCGCTGCTGTGTTCCGGTTTGAAGGGTAAGGGGGCAGGGGGACTTACGGGCACATGAGACCTTACAACTCTATTTCAGGGTGAGATGAACTCTTCTCAAAAAGTTCTACTACCTACTACAAAATCTACTGTCCCAGGCACTGCAGTCTTGCACAGCATGAATACCTGTGCTAAAATAAATCATCTAGATACCTCTAAAATAGATGTGAAAGACCAATTTACTAGAGATAGCTCTAATTAAGATACAACAAACACATTGGGATAATACCTACTTGCGTAGGTGATTCTCGAGTGTTTACTGTCGCGTCGGTTGTATATATATCGCGATATACGTTGGGTTATACAGGGTGCATTATAACATGAGCCCTGACATGGCTCGCTGGACCAAACTTAAATTTTAACGCAATACAGCAAGAGCTACAGTAGAGCTGACCGACGCCATTGGAAGTAATGTGTAGGAGGGCTCATAACATGACAGGGAGTAAAAAAAGGTCGCCATCAGCGAAATCGATGAGGAGGACTATATGTTATAACATAACCGTGACTTCTTTAGGAAAGACTGGCTTTAACAAGCTCAAAACAGGGGTAAGTGGAGGGAAGGGAGCCCTTTGCCCTGCAGTGGGAAACATCAGGCTTATAAATAATAATATTACATGTGTAGGCCGACCCGAAAGGGGGGAGGGAGGGGTTGGAGGCTCCAACCCCTCCCTTCCCCCTTTCGGAACTTCCAACTTCTCTTCTGTTTCTTTCCAACTTGGAGCCCATGAAAACAAGTAGTTTTAAAGGGGTAATAATCGGAAACATTATTTTATATATGTTTTCTAGATTCTGATCTATTCTGATTCCTTAGTTCTACCAGAAACCATAAAATAAAACGCGGATATTACTTTTTTTTCACATTTTGAAAAATAAATTATTACCTTTTTGTGGTTTTAAGTTTTTTTCATATTTACCTTCCTCTACGGCAACCCTTGCAACCAAACAATCAGCTGACGTTAAGGCTGTTATCGAATAATCAGCTGTTGAACTCCATAAAGAAAGTCACACATAATTATACTGAACTACATATGTTGAGATGCCGTGGGTGGTATGTAAACTTTGGCGAGGTTTAATTACCAATTCATCTGATATTATCTTAATTGTAGTTGTGACGAAAGTAAGAATGCCTTAAAGCTAATCTTATTACTGAGTGTAAACCCACACAGATGTAATGTATGTCTTGTTCATCATCATCAAAGCCGTGGACGTCCACTGCTGGACAAAGGTCTCCCTGATGGATCCCAAAGTACCGATTACCGAGGTTGTTGCCTCACTCACCACGCTTGGCCGGCGGGTTGGCGAGCGCAATACGGGATTTTGATACACGGAAAGACGCTGCTAATCTTCTGGAGGTATGCATCGGCATATTCTTACTGCATCCACGGGCAAGAGAGCCAACATTCTACAGCCGGCACCCCACGGCGATGTATGTCTTGTTACTTGTTATGTCATATATGTAGGTATTTAAGTTGTCTATCAATCATCCGGTGCCCATAACAACAGCTCTGCTTAATTTTTGGCGAGATGGTGCTGCGTGAAATGCTCAGCATTATTTATTTATTAAATATGTCAATGACACAACACACAGTTGATGAATGAGTGACTCACATATATAATGCACTGAATGGAGAGTAATTTGTCACTAATAAATAACTCACAAGCTCAAACTCGTAACCACTACAAAATTAATAAGTAAATACACTTTGATAGCGGGATATATTTAGCGTGGGGTACCGGCAGTAGAATTGTCCTCTCCTGGCAAATGAAGAGAAGTAGATTACGTATCATCATTTCAGCCGTAAACCTAAACCGTAAACTAAGGTCATTCTTAATAAACACGTGTTATTATAATATTAAAGAGTTTATGGAAGATAAAAATGTCGCTAATTATAATCAGTAAATAATTGACATATATAATCTTTTGACTTGCATTTTATATTTTTTGTTAATTCATTTGTATGCTGTTTTATTTTTTATGTTGGTGTTAAATCAGTTGACATGTTCCTATTTTGACATTATATATTTGAGAAATTCATCACATTTTAGATTGTCTGGTAGTTTATTATATATTCTTATTGCCATACAGTATACATTCCGACTGTTTAATTGTAGCCGCTGAGGGACATATAGCCTCTTATCATTTCGGCAAGTTCTTTTGATAACGTCACATTGTTTTTTAAATAATGTAGGATTCTTCTTTACGAAAACACAAATTTCATATATGTGAAGTGTAGGAAAGGGCAAAATATTTAGCTTTTTAAACAGTGGTATCCCGCTTTACAAATAGAGCGTATACATACATAAAAAATGTAAATGTTGACGATATCGAAAAAATTTATGGACTCGGTTGAAACAAATTTAATCACGCAATTTACACAGAAATTAACGTAAATAGCAAGTACCTGTAAACCCTCGTCCAATCGAAGGACAGGTAAATGAACAAATAGGTATATTTGTTCATTTACCAATGTTACCATAACAAAGTAGCTAGGTACCTAGGTATACTAGTTCTGCGAAGTGCGCGGTCGATCTCAAGAAGTGATAAAATTGTCCTGTTACGCCGAGCCCATACCGCAAAAAGGTACTATGGGGAGCATAAGTGCAGTCATAGTTTGGAAGAAATCGGTGTATTTAGGTTAACGGTTCATAAGACGCCCCCCGGCGGGGAACGAACCCGTCACCTACTGCGACTCAGCCGGCAATTAGAATAACTGGGCCACGGAGGTCGTTAAGATTTAACATCAAGATGAATTTAATTTCAACTTTACCCCTTTATTTCTGTATCCTGTGCGTCGGTGTCGCAGCCAATACTCTCTAATCTGCAATAAATATCTTGTTACTTACTAGATCGATTTGTAGCAGATTAGACTATTGTAGTTTTGCTCTCGACTGTACGTGTAGTTCGACACTGTCTGTTTAGTTTCTACAGAGAAAGAGAAAAGCAAAAGCGAAAAATAGATACACGACATGCTATTGGTCTAATCCAATGATCCTTCGCATAGACCTGGGCTTTTAATACGCTACCACAATCGGCTCGGAATAGCTGCAACTACTTGACTTTGGTTGTGATGGGTTTTTTATGGCAAAACTATCAATCCAAACACTATCAGTCGCTACTTTATATGTCTTTTCGTTCAACTCTATCACCTAATATTGTCTCCCGCTAAATGCATATTTTCTTATTCTGCTTTAAAGATTTTATACAACCAAGTCAACGGTTTAACAGTTTTCTTGTCTAACTACATGAATTAATTCACGATCTTGCTAATTGTACAAAGGTGTGTCACAATCACAAGGTACCATTTTAGGACCTCTCTTATTCCTTATGTGTGTGAGTAATGGTGCTGTTTAAGATGCAGTTTTCTTTCAAACTCCTGTCAAAATACCTTCTAACACCTTCAAATACTAAAGTGCCTCGACATGCGACGCGATCCGGCGGAAATGGTTTTGTTTTGTGTGTACAGTATTTATTGTTATTGTAATTTCGCATTGTGTGTGTGACTGTGAGGTGATTACTGTGGTCGGACAAGGGGGATTCCTATCCAGTCGCACGACGAACACCGACCGACGCTATCCTGCCTGTGTGTCCTCGTTTATTTGATCGACACTGATTCATTCCTATGTTATACAGCCATATTCCAACAGTGAATTGTTTGTGCTGTGAACTTCGTTTCTTTAAATACTTACTGGCTTCAAATTGTGTATTGTGCAGTGAAAAACTGAACGGACTGTCATGTGCTTATGATTGTTAGTGAAAATGACCGTATGGTATATTGACTCTGATCAGTATAAGGTACTTGGCATACATTTTACTGTTAATTGATGAAGATTATTTAACGCACCGATTTTTTTCATCAAAAAAATGCGTTGAATATTTGATTATCGGAGATTTTGAAATCCATAAAATTGTATGCCTTCCAAAACGTAGTACGCCGTGTTTATCATCCTTGGAATGATTATAAAAAGGGAATGAATCGACAAACTAAAAATAATCCCCGATGTATCATTCATCAAACACAATACGTGGAAATACGTCTGTGTGCCGTTTTTCAATGAGGCTTGGAATTTTAACTAGAGACACACCCTTCGCCGCAGTGCCGATGCACTTCAGATCTACTGCATTATGATGTTTAACATCTACATTTCGACTACTTTCAAAACAACGCGACGCGACTTTGTTAGTTTTTAAGAAAATCTAATCTAATCAAATCTAAAACAATTATCTTCTTAATTTAGTGGGTAAATAAAATAATAAAGTGGCCTTTGCATCTATCGTAGATTATTTATACAGTCTCAGCGATTCGTACTCATGCTGTATAAGGCGCTGCAGTACATGGCACATTGTAAGATGGAGTAGGCTTGCCCAGCACCTATACCATCCTCTCAGCTAAATCGGCTATTTGTCAGAGGAAAGAACAGGTTTTCCTCACGATGTTTTCCTTTACTGTTTAAGCACATTTTAAATGTGCACTTACATTTTTCATTAAAGAATAATCCATTTGTACACGGCCGGTATCTCAATAATATCTAACGACCTTCGGATTGAAAGCCACTCGGCCAACACGGCTTTTGAAGTAAATAGTGTCTGTAATACCATGTCTTGTTTTAAATTATATACAAAAATTCAACATAGAAATGTTCCATTAAACTCTTGTGTGCGGGGTTTTCCGTTCACATAATGCTGTCCATCAGACGTTTCCGACCTGTGTCAACATGCAAACTCGTATCTGTTTGTGCAAACTTGAATGTGACTTCTTTGATTCGTTTTAGTATTAATAATAATGTTATCTTTCTATGTGTCTTAACATACCTCCGCTGTATTAATGGTTTTCATTATATTTATCCTCAATTTAAATAGGTTATATACACGTAAACGTTTATTGAACACAAATCATTCTTCTTTCTTTGTAATCCCGCATTGGTCATGAAACTCATGAAAGTGAATTCTTATTTACCGAGAAATTCCATTGTTTCAAATTACAAGTAGCACACTGATTCGAATAACAGCATACATCACTACGGCCTTAATTATTATTAATAACTTCTCAGAACTCGAAACATTATTATTTTTTGTGGCGACTACTATCAAAATTCAAAATATTTTTTTATTTATACACAATTTGTACACGAACAGTACCTACATAATTTGAACACGATACATAGTGAAACGAAGAGACCCCAAAAGTTATAAAAATAACTGTGAAGCCGCCTCTGCGCCCGTTTATCTTGGTAAACTCACGTAAACATTATTAAAATAATTACACATCTACTTTAGACGCGTACAGCGTCAGCAACTGGTAATCATGCTGTACGGGACACTGCAGCGTCTGGGACATTGTTAGATGGATTAAAGGCTTGCCCAGCACCTATACCATTCTCTCAGCAAAGTTGTCTAAAGCTTACTAAGCTGCGGGTTTCATCACGTTGCTTTCCTTCACCGTCAAAGCGCGTGTTATACATATGTGCACATACATTTTGCGGTATCGAGCCCACGACCTTCGGATTGAAAGTCAGGGGTACATACCACTCTGCCGACACGGCTGTACACCAGCCCGTAGCAGCCTAGCCACTCTATGGTTTATTCTTTTGGCAACAATCCATCGGGCCTTCCTTACTCAGTATTGTCCGCTGATATTCAACCACACATAAATAAACACGCATTGTTCCGTCTATGATGGCAAGTACGTCATGGCTCCTTGTATGGGGGTGTGTCCTTACATATTTTGCTGGTTTCCCTTCGTGGTTATACCAGTCGTAAGTTTTTTGAGTGCCTAGGTCATAATTTAATTCAAAGTACACATTGATTGGTTTCCTTGACGCAGTTGCTGGATTTTGTAGTTGTGTGGAGTTCGTAAGGGAATTTTGTGATTGGATTTTTGTCTTCAATACAATGAATCATTAAACTACGAGATTTCGAGTTGCCATACTCACTGCGCTTGGCAGGCGGGTTGGCGAACACAGTACGGATGTTGATACACGGAAAGACGCCGCTGCACATCTTCCCGAGGTATGCCTTAGCAGGCTCTAACTGAATCCACTGGCATGAGAGGAGGGGTAACATTCTACTGCACCCCATGGCAAAGGTATGCACTCAAATACCATCTAACGAGTGACTTGAATCTTGCCGCGGAGTGCTGACAGTAGATTTGGCCTCACCACACGGCAACAATTGTTAGTATGAAATAAATAAATGTCCTTAAATCGACGTATCTAATGTGTGTCTGTCTGTTTGTCCCCAGAGCGAGCAATCGTCTCCGTTCCGGCGGTGGACGACCGGCAGCGGCGCCGGCAGCTCCTACCGGCATCACGATCACCGCGACATGTACAACAAGGTACGCGCTCTCTTATTTATTTATTTATTTAACTAGAACGGATTAACCAATTACACTAATTAATATTAATTCACAAAACAATAACACATAATATTCATAGTAATGAGTACAGTAAAATAATAAATAAATAACAATATAATTAGGTCAAAGTACAGTCTACAAATTAATAAATTAAAGTTAACAAATATGAAATAAATCCAAATTCTAAAATAACAATATAATTACATAGGTCAATGATTAAATACATAATTACAAATCCGTCTCGCAAAAACTCAAACATACTGACATTAATACCTTCCATTCATCCACAAACATAGCCTTAAATATCTTCCAGGCATCCTACGTGTCCTCCTACGTGTTAATGTTAAAAACATATTTTCTAGTTTATTTATTGTTAAATTCAATACTGTTATTAATCTTCGATGTTTTGTTTTGGTCGGTGTTGCGTCCTGTGGGACAAATACGGCGCCACTGAAAATCAGTGTCGTGTTCTCACGGCGTGTGCTGAGTTGGCGACCGATTTATGTTTCTGTACCTTAATGTGTTATTTTTCATGTATGTGTCTTTGAGACATAAATAAACATTTTCTATTCTATTCTACGTCGTCCACTGGACGTCCGCTGCTGGACAAAGGTCTCCCACACTGATTCAATTCAATTCGTTTATTTATAAATTAGATAGGTACAACATAACTGATGAATCCGCCGTGGGGTGCCGGCAGTAGAATGATACCCCTCCTCTCATGCCCATGGATGCAGTAAGAGCCTGCTAAGGGATACCTCCGGAAGATGGGCAGCAGCGTCTATCCGTGTATCAACATCCCATACTGCGCTCACCAACCCGCCTGCCAAGCGTGGTGAGTATGGCAACTACCCCTCATGGAGATCCATGAGGGAGGCCTGTGTTCATCAGTGGACGTTTTATGGCTGAAATGATGAACTGATGAATGAATTAATGAATTAACACTACACACGACTTCTGTGGCGCAGCCGGCGAAGGTCCGCCTGCGAATAAAGAGGTTGCAGGTTCGATTCCCGCCTCGGTACATTAATATCTGTACGATCTGCAGATATTTATTTAGGGTGTTCTGGATGTTCTTCTATATATAATTTAAAATACCTATCCATGTAGTATACTACAATGTATTAAGTAGTTGCTTAGCTTGGGGCTAGCTAGATGAGGCTGTGTGAATTGTCTAGCATTATAATAAAAAAATGCACAAAGAAATACAAATAGTAGAAAAACAAAACGAAGACAAAGAGAAAACACATGTACATATTGGCGGCCTTATTGCTGAAAGCAATTTCTTCCGGGCAACCTACTAAAGGTGGTAAATATAATAATAATATAACTGATCACCAAGTACTGATCATGAGGGGTTGTTGCCATACTCAAGCGAGCGCAGTGCATACGGAAAGACACTGCTGCTCATCTTCTGGAGGTCTCCCTCGGCAGATTCTTACTGCATCCACGGGCAAGAGACGAGGAAACATCCTACAGCACCTTACGGCAAAGGTATGCACTCAAATACCATCTAACGAGTGACTGAATCGTGCCGCGGAGTGCTGACAGTAGATTCGGCCTCTCCTCTCTTGTCCATGGATGCAGTGAAAATTTACCAAAGGATCCGAAAGATGGTTGATGATTTATTTTCGTAAACTTAAATTCAGTATTGTATAGTTATAGTTGTCATTCTGTTCTCTTTTAGTTGTTTGCCCTGTAATTCGAACTCTGTAATGAGGTCTCCCGCGGTACAGGCTTGCCTCGTGCGGGGACCACTGTCAACGTGTATTGTAAAAATTTTAACTTTGGCTAATAAATTATTTTGTATTTGTATTTTGTATGGGCACTAGCATATTTCCGTGTATCTATATCCCGTACTGTGCTCGACCCGCCTTTCTTTGGTGAGGCAACAACCCTCCCATGATCAGTACTCGGAGATCCATGAGGGAGGCTTCTATCAGCAGTGGACGTTCTACAGCTGAGATGATGACTGAGGCGTGGGTTGACCAGTCCACACAGTACATATCCAGCTCATCCAACCACGCCTGGGCGGGCGCTGCCGCTGTACCGTACAAAATGAAGTGAATTTGACGTGGGATACCGGCAGTATCCGGATAATGTTATCCCTCCTCTCATGCCCGTGGATACAGTAAGAGCCTGGCGTTGGAAACCTATTTTCGACGTATAATTAACGTGTTCAGAAAAGCTGGCTAACATTACCATGGTGTTGATTCTGTTGGCACACTTTCTAACTAAAACTAATGAAAAAATTACATAGAGCTATTCCGTTAGTCATCATCATCATCAGCCTATATTAGTCCACTGCTGGACATAGGCCTCCCCATATCTGTGCCATTTCACCCTGTCTTCAGCATGCCGCATCAAGCATCCATTCCGTTAGTGCTGTTTTAAAATTAAATCGGACCAATTTGACCTATTTATAGCTTTATAGTTCTAAACTTAGAAACGTCAAATCTCTAATTATAATTAGCTTTTGGACGTGTAAAACAGAATCGACACCATTGTTGAGTGTTAAAGATAAAGATAAATTTATTCGCACACAAACGTTAACAATAATTTACATAATATTATATAACATGTCTTTAATAATAATTTGTCACTGATCTATGGGAAGGCATAGGTATCCAAACTAGGTTAGAACCTGTGCGATGGCATACCTAGAACTTCCGCCGGAATGTAGTGTTATGAAAGTGAAATATATAATCTGCATCGTTTCGTTTCAGCAAATAAGCGAGGGCTCGAGCCCGGTGTCTCACGGCGGCGGCGGCGCCAACGTGGCGCGCTGGTCGCTCGGCCTGGAGCACCTGCTGGCGGACCCGGCCGGGGCCGCCGCCTTCGAGCACTTCCTGGACAAAGAGTTCGCGACGGAGAACATACAGTTAGTACCTACCATTGACCAAGGGACCTCACATTGCTTATTTTCAACTCCTCTGTGTCTCTAATCTTCCAAACTATCTAAACTCAATATTTTACATTCTTACTTCCAGTTTCCAACTTTTGTAAACGATGGTGTTTGTTGTATCCCGCCCTTTAAATTTGTCCTTACTAAGTTCAACATTACTTCCAGTTTCTGGCTGGCATGCGAGCAGTACCGCACGTCCGAGGCGTCCGCGCGAGGCTCCCTCGCCGGCGCCATCTGGACGCGGCACCTCGCGGCCGGCGCCGACGAGGCAGTCAACGTGGATGCCGCGGCCATCAGGCACGCTGCCGTGCTGCTGTGCCAGGACAGCCCGCCCGCCGACCTCTTCGCACCGGTAAGAACAGGAGACAGACTTACAGATGGCGCTTAAAGATGTAATCGTGCATGAGGTTTTCGATGTGGACACTGTCGCCATAAGGCACGCTGATCTCTTCGCACCTGTAAAAAGAAGAAACAAATCTACAGGTGGTTGTCAGGGATGACATCGTGGACGTGCTGTCGATGTGGACACTGGCGCCATAAGGCCCGCTAAATAAAAATACTTATAACCACATTACATTCATATTAAATAGCGGTAATGTTCACGTACTTGTTATTGTTGGTGGAGGCACCACTGTTTCGACTCTCATCGAGGGCCTTCGTCAGGGTGAACTCGGTGCGGAGGCTCTTCGCTCTGGTAAGAGTCAAACCTTCAAAAGGTGTTCAAAGATGACATCGTGGACGCCGTGTAGTATGTGCATATGCAGATGTTATAAACTAAATGTGTGCTGCGTCGTCCCCAGGCCCAGAACCAGATCTTCAACCTCATGAAGCTGGACAGCTACCCGCGCTTCCTGCGCTCCGCCACGCACGCGGAGTGCGCGCGCGCCGGCCTGTGCGGCCTGCCGCCGCCCTACGCCGCGCAGCCGCCCTACGCCGCGCAGCCGCCCTACGCCGCGCAGCCGCCCTACGCCGCGCAGCCGCCCTACGCCGCGCAGCCGCCCTACGCCGCGCAGCCCGCCCACAAGCCCAACAACGTGAGTTAAACTTCGAATCGGCCGAGTGCGAGTCTGACGAGCGCACGAAGGGCTCCGTACCATTGTTTGGCAAAACAAATGAGCAAGTAAATATTCTGTAAATATTTCAAGTGTCTACCTGTTGCCGTTATTAATATCGAGCAAAAGACGGCAAAAAAATCACGTTTGTTGTTGACAATAAAGTTTTGAATACATCACGCTTAAGCCTTTTTATATTGGGATCAAAGACATCATGTGAGACAAGGTATGTAGCTGTTCGCTTGGTTTGGGTCTTGTTGTGTGATCACCGGCGCGGTTTATTATTCACTAGCCGCACTCCACGGTTTCACCCGCGTAGTTCCCCTTCCCGTGGAAATACGGGGATAAAATATAGGCTATATTACTCGGGAATAATGTAGCATTTGTTACATGATCCAACATTTATTCAATATGCAAGTAATTATTCTAAAATATTTAAACAAGCATGTCATGCAGCTAAATACCTGTTTTTAAAAAACAAAATAATGAGATCATCTGATAAAATAAAAGCAACGTGGAGACTTATCAACACTGAAAAAGGTAAATCGAAACCACGCAGTAAAGTACACTTAAAATTAATAATTCAATTCTTTATAAAAATAAGGATGATGCAAACGCTTTTGATACATTTTTTGCCTACATCCTCAAAATTGTAACCCAGTCACTAAACTCATTATATTACATACATAAAACTAGTGTGAGATAGATTTCATGAGAAATATTGTAATTAGTAACTAAATTCAAATCTAGATGTCGCGACTAAATTGGTTTAAATTGTAGATCGCGCTTGCGAAAACGAAGAGGAGGACTGTTATATAGCACTTGTGATTTTTAATAAATTGGTCTCATTTCCTCCGTCGACCGAGACCTTTCCTCCGTCGACCGAGACACGTTCTCGGCTTGCCCGTGCCACTAACCCGGAGGTGTCGTCAACCCGCCCCACATTAGCTGCTAGGCACACATTCAATAACCGGTCTCGCCGGCGAGGCCGAAGAATACACTGTTCTCTCTTAAGGTGTAGTTTTGCACCTGGACGTTGCCCCTCATGAAGATCCATGAAGGAGGCCTGTGTTCAGTAGTAGACGATTTACTGACTGAAATGAAGATGATAGATTGAATTCTGTGTCAACCTGTTTCTTTATTTCCAGCTAAAGAAGTCAGCGAGCAATGCATCGGAGCGGCGGAGAAGCGGCGGCGCCTCACTCTTGGCGAGGCTGCGGCCCGCCTCCCGGGAACGGCAGCAGCAGTCCGTCACGGATGTGAGTACCACCCAGGCCTTGCTGAGTGACACGTAAAGGTGAAGTGACGGGAATAGCTGAGGTAGCCATTTTTACCCCCGCACCGGCCCTGAATCCGGGGGTCGGGCGGCAGGGCGGACCTAATAGGATATTACGATATTATTTTGTTCTGCTGGTGAGAAACAGTATGCTGTTTGCCAATGACACACACACACTAGCTACAATCTGTATCGCAGGTATCGCTATGTTTTTGAAAGCTTGTTTAACCTCTGCTTAACCAATTTATGACAGATGTAAAAAATATACATGCAATATTATATAATATTATACTACATAATTGGAGGGGAAGGGAACCTGTTGTGTACACTGGATTCTACGCGCGAATTATTCGTATTTCCTCCTTACAGCTAAATAAAATGTTTTTAAATAAACGTAAGGTACAACAAATATCTGCAGATCGCACAGACATTTGTCCTGAGAGTAGAATCGAACACGCAACCTCTTGTGTCACAGGCGGACCTTCGCCCGCTGCGCCACAGAGTTCGTCAATAGAATTGGCCAACTGCTTGTCACTTTAAATGGGCCGAAGTTTTGAGTATTTTACAAATGTTGCCTAAAATAATCGTTTATTACAACACATATTATAATTATAGCTTATATTGTGGTTGTATATCTATTTTTCCATTAAAAAATAATGGGTTTATTTCCAAAGTCAAAAGCCTACACGTTTATTTGCGTAGATAGCGCTCGCAAAATCAAATAAATACAATTAGACGTGTTTGCACTCCCCGCCCCGGTGGAAACGCCACGTCACTGTTTGCGTTAGTTCACGCTACTTTTAGAACCTGTGCCGGTACGTTCAGACCAATATAAAAATGAACACTTGTTTATATATATCTTAAAAAATACTATAAACTTGATACCGACTAACCTAATATGACTAAACACCCTACCTACTTATCAAAGAAATGACGGGTTAGGCAGTCTCGCCTCGCCAACGCTTCTACCAAATGGGTCCATATCCAATTATTTACTAAAATCGTTCAAGATATTACTCGCTCTTATCATACCTTTAGGTATTTTGCCTGTCGTAAGTGTAAGCTACAGGGACTGGCAACGGAGTATTGTGTCCCAGTACTGTGACACACACATTTACATATGACACATTTTTACCTGGTTAAAACGCGTGCGAAGCCACGGACCGAAATTAGTAAACACATTACTAAATCAAACACAATAGTGGTGAAAGCAAATGAAGACTGAAATAGACGCAGCGTTGACTTTGTGATTAAAGTATTAAGCGTATTAGTGGAAAATATTCTTGGAACTGTCTTGTATCTCGCAACTACAGAGATTTGTTGTACCGAATGCAGTCATGTTTCGTTGAGCTGTTATTTTGAGATGTAGACTATAACAAATAGAATAGATATAAGTTAATGGGTTTTATGTTTTAATTCTAAGCAAGCTCGAGGGAGATTTTGTACATTATCCCAACGTTTGATTTTAAGGATTCCATGGCCATTGATGGCCACGGGACCCTATATATATACCCCGTTAACAAGCCCTATCTACTAATGTCTATTAGGCCCTCCTTGCTAACGATCATATGTTGCTTAAAGATTTGTCTTTGTGTTTTATATCATAACAATTTGTAACCAAAGTGAGATTTATAAAACTGTTAAGAAATGTTTTAGCCTAATAAGGCCTGCTAAATGTGGTCCTTATTTTTTGGTTTGATCGATTTTCTCTCTAAAATCCTATTTTGCGACACTTTTAACTTATATATAGGTCGCGCATACTTGAGACCTCCGCAATGGTACTGTTGTTAATGAAGTTAGTTAGTTGCATGAATATGATTTCGTTTATAGGGCATTTCTAGTAAAAATATTTTGATGCGTTTAAAACCACCTCGCGTACATTCGCAGATATCTGAAACACTACAGATTCATTCGCACTGACAAAGATGTATCACATCTGCATTAGTGCGATTTACATCAGATGTGAATGCGAATCTATCTGTAGTGTTTCAGATATCAGTTATTGTGGTGCATAAAATAAAATAAATAATTTATTGACAAAAACTTGAATGAATAGAGGTTCAAGATGAGGGACTCCAGAAGGCACAGTACTAGCAGTATATTGAAAGCCACGATCTCTCACTAATTGGAAACGAATTTGGAGACATTACTCACACAACCTAAGTTGTGACCTAGGAATCCCTGCACAACCAAGCTTTCTTATTAAAGTTCATGATTGACAACTTCAATGAGAAGTCAGTGAAATAGCATGCAATTACACTAATACTACTCTACATACTGCTCTAATTTATAATCATGTTGTGTATGCATGTTTTGGAGTACAATCTAGGTAGACATTTTATGTCATAACTTTTTTCTCTATCATGTATTGATTGTATTCTGTTATGTATGCCTAATAAATAAATAATACTATCTAGCTAGAAGATTTGAGGTAGCCGAACTTGTATATTAGTTAGCAGGGCATCACGAGCCGGGAGGTAGGGTAAAGATTTCGATCTTCCTTAACCATAGATACAATACAATACAAATACAAAATATGTTTATTTTCAAAAACAGGTTAACAAACTTCTAATTACTATGCACATATGATTGAGGAATATATTTGTAACTTAGAATGTAACTAGAAGATGGAAAAATAACCCTGTGGAGTAAAATATACTTATATGTACGTATATATATATAGATATATATACTTATATATATATAGATAACAATAAGTTGTTTCTGTAGGTGGTGAAGTCCTGCCAGCCGGGTCTCTGCCGGGTGCTCCTGCCAGACGGCGCCACCTCCGTCGTGAGCGTGGACGGCGGCGCCACGGTCGAGCAACTAGTGGGCCGGCTGCTGCAGAAACGGAACCTAGCCTGCTCCTCCTATGACGTCATGTGGCACGATCCTAAAGAGGTTGGTAACATTCCCGCGTCCAGTTCCATACCTACTCTTCCACTGTCTTTCAGTAACTCTGGCACTCTATTGCCATAGTTACTGATATACCGGATGCGGCGATTGAACTGTCTGTATGTGAAAATGAAATATTTCTGTTAATTTTCAATATTTATTATACACTTTTGCTATGTGAAAATAGAAAGTTCAAAGTTTTATTATCACTTATTCCGAAGGAATAAAACCGCCTTTAGGCTTTACTACAAGCTGAAGTCTCTTTCTGATAGAAGCGCATGCTGCTCGAATGACATCCTCACTCAAACAATTCCATTCTCGCGTAAGAGTAACTTTGAGCGCTTCCAGCGAAGTGTGTTTTTTAGCACAGGCCTTGGCTTGTAAAAGATAGATAGATAGATAGATAGATAAAACATTTATTTGTAACACTCTTAACAAAACACATCAAAAATAAAAGACACAACAGGAGAGACAAAACAACAAAATAACAAATTAAACTAAGAAAAAACAGTTACAAAAAGGCGTCTGACTCAGCCTAAGTTGAGCATAAGCACAACGCTGTTCTTCCGTCAGAACCGGTTTGATACGAGATGAAGACAACACTCAACTCATAGCTACTAACTAAAATCAATAAATATAACTACCTACTAACAAAAAAAAACTAAAGAAACAGCATACCATAAATCTAATAGACAAGGTGCAAAAGAATTTAAAACTATCATTTAAAAGTTAAAACTATTCTATCTCTAGTTAAAGGATCAGAGCACGAAACAAGAAAAACACCCCAAATACAAAAGTCCAACGGATTCAAGTCGGGCGATGACGACGGCCACATATGTATCTCGGTCGATCAGCACTGGAACGTTTGCTTTCAACCAATTTTGCGTACCAATTGCTCTGTGCGATGGTGCCGAGTGTTGCTGGAAAGTCCAACGCTCAGAACTGAATGTGTTGCGTGCCCACGGCATCAGCCCTGGTCGCAAGACTATCTCGATAGATTTGTTGATTTATTTTGACTTGGTTGCGACCCATTGGAAGAAAAACGAGCGGAGAACGGCCTTTTTCAGACACCGCCGGTCCGCCGCCCAGACCATGATTTGGTCGGCTCCTTGGCGTCGAGTGACTTGCAATTCGTCTGAATGGTCGCTGACACGTCCCTTCAACCAAACGCGGTCATTTTGTTTGTTTAAAAACTGTTCAACGCAAAAAGTTTTCTCATCTGAAAACACCAAGTTGGGAAGCTCGCCAGAGTCGAGCAAGCGAATCAGCTCTTTCGATCGATCCAACCGTTTGCTACGCTGTAAAGCACTGTGTTCCTGGGAAAGGTTTTTTTTAATGGTTTGACGTTAACCTTTTCCTTTAATATGCGACGAACGCTGTGATCGCTCACCTTGAGATCCTTCGCGAGCTGGTTTACTGAGCGCGCTGGATTTCTGTCTAATCGATGACGCACCTTTTCGACAACTGCTGGCGCCGTTGCAGTACAGCGTCGTCCGCCACCGTAGCGTTTCTTAACGCTACCAGTCTCATTATAACGTTAAATAGTGCGATGCACAAATTTCTCGTTCTCGTTGAAGATTAGGCAGCGCTCGACGTATTTCAAATAATATTCGATTTTCCCTCCAAATGAAGAGCAATCACTGAATTTCGTTTTAAATCCATTGTTCTAAATTCGAATTTGTTTCTCTCACAACAAAATCACTTCAAATGATGATAAAGAATAATATGTCAAAGACCAACATTTGAACTTTTGGCGGCGTTCGATTCAGTGGTTCGAATTTTAAAACAGTTCAGTTCAATCGCCGCATCCGGTAATGTATCGCATTTGGCCATCAGTCGCCGCGCTGCCTATAAAGTAGTATGTATTTATTTAATTTAGCCGTACCGACGCACGGCACTGCCGTAACTGCCGTGACGGCAGTTACAAAGTACATTGCAAACGTGATATATGTAACCGACTCTTACATGTTCAAATCATAGAATATAAATCATCAACATCCCAGCCGTAGGACGTCCAATGCTCGACATAGGCTTCCCTCATGGACCTCCAAGTACTGATTATGAAAGGGTTGCTGACCATACTCGCCACGCTTGGCAGGCGGGTTGGCAAGCGCAGTATGGGATGTTGATAGCGGGCTCTTACTGCATCCACGGCAAGAGAGGAGTTATAAATAAAATAAGTTTACATAAATAAAATAAGTTTTAATAGTTGCGGTTGTCCTGGTAGGGCGAGGCGCCCTGCGTGGAGCTGTCGCAGCCGTCGTCGGTGCTGGGCGGGCGCGAGGCGCTGGTGGAGCGGCGCGCCGTGCTGCGCCTCGAGCTGGCGGGCGCGGGGGGCGCGCGCTGCGTCGTCGTGCGCTGCGGCGGCGCGCGCCCGCTGCGCCACGTGCTGCGCCGCGTCGCGCACCGCTACCGCCTCGCGCCGCTGCGCGCGCACCGCGCCGGCGCGCCGCTGCCCCCCGACACACTGATGCAGGTAACATGCCGGCCGGGTGATGGCCGCCCGGCGGCGCGGGCGCGGGGAGCGAGCGCGCACGTGTCGGCCCCTGAGGCGGGGAGGGACGATGCACGTGTCCGCTGCAGTCGGCGAGGCATCCAATACCGCTGATTCACAGGAATGTGCTTGTTATTATTGGAGGCGCCAACTGTCACGACCGATGATGTCCCTTCTAAGTTCAACAGTCGAGCCCGCTTTGGGCGAGTAACGTCCTTCAGCGACCTGGTCGCGTCGCGCGGGCGGAGGTCGCGGGCGCAGCTTTCTCGCTTGTGTCTCTTTCGCGACGAAATCGGGCACGTCGTCCGGCTCCGTCTCCTTTAGGATGGTGATGGTGATATTATCCCGGACTCTTCTCACCTCCGTCTCTTCGACGTGACGGCATTTGGTCTTGCCAACGGTAACAAAAGAGAGTTTCCACTGCTGAAAAGAAAGAAAAGAAGAAGAATAGAAATAACTTCATTCAAACCACCACCAAAATTAATTGGCTTAAAATAATTTATGTGAATTATATCTACTTAAAATTATAAATTGTTACAAAATTATGTGGTGGTGAAACGGTCCTAAGCTCAGCATAATGCTACTGCACGTCGCCACGCCGCAGCGCTGGTCTTCCGCTCAGGCCGGTGTTGATGACACGGACTCCTTGACTACGAATCAAGTATTCAAAACATAACTATTGTTAAAAATATACTCAAATATTAAATTAATCACGCAACGCAAATTAAAAAAAAAATTAGCATTACATTTAGAGAAGACATGAAGTGAACAGATTCAATTATGTGCTTTATTCTATTTATTTGTGTTGTTTTATTTTGTAAGTTGTGACGCGTCAATAAGGTCCATGCGGCCGCACTGAATAAAGTATTTTTTGAATTTTGAATTTGAATTTGAGAGCCTATTGACTTTTTCATAGGATTATATATGATTCATCGAGTGTAAAAACAAGACAGTTCAAAAGTATATTGGTAGATAAAGCTTTAACCTCAGCCATGCCAATCTACTAAGTGTGGATTGAGTTGACACGAAAAAATGTGAAGCTTCATCTTTAACCTAAATAAATGAACATTATTGATGTTTCTTAGAGGTGGTGGAATATTATTCCAACACTTAGTAGTGGCATAGCGGAAGCTGCCCCGAAACGCTGCTGACATAGTCCTCCGTAAATTGGACTTAATTTGGTTGATTCTCACCTCATCCACTGTGTCGATGGCGTATACAACGAACTCCGAACAATGAAAACTTACGATTTGATTCGGTTAGTTTCTTCGGTAAAAGTGTTTATGGTAGGAAATGGCGGCGACTTGGTTTTTTTAATTATGCATTTTTTTGTGATTACTGTTCTAAAAATGACTATGTTTTATTTATTTTATTTATTTTATTTTATTTATTATCTAAAACTCACAGTTACATTATTGTTTTTTATTACACTGCATAATATGTACTATTCATAAACCAAATCGAGTCTACATTATATTAATAGCACTTACTAAACTTACTTACTTTATTTTACAAAATAACAATAGCTTCCTCAGTACAAAACTTTCAACTACAAAAGGTGCTAAGAATTCGTCCCACACTGTATTTCAGTCTTATACCTAAATAACATACCTACACTACCTATCCTGCATTACCTACCTTTTTATATACATTTAGATCAGGATTCCATTCTGTACTATTTAACTATATTTAAGATGTATGTGTACCGGTATGTATGGGTGCCGGTAGTAGAATGTTACTCCTCCTCTCATGCCCGTGGATGAAGGAAGAGCCTGCCAAGAGACACCTGCGGAAGATGGGTCTTTCCGTGTATCAACATCCCGTACTGCGCTCGCCAACTCGCCTACCAAGCGTGGTGAATATGGCAACTGCCCCTCATGGAGATCCATGAGGGAGGCCTGTGTTATAAGTGGACGTTTAACGGCCAAAATGAAGATGTATGGTTACAATGGAAAGCAATAAACAACTGAATACATTATGTTTCCTTGTTTGCAGGAACTGGACGGCTGCCGCGTGCAAGTGTCGGAGTGCGAGGAGGGCGCGGGCCCCACGGCGGGCCCCGCTCCGGGCCCCGCGCCGGGCCCCGCGCACGACTCCGACGCGGACTCGCTGTGCGAGCTCGCCCTCCGCCAGGACGAGCGGGACCTCGACACACAGGTACTACACTTCAACTATAATAATAAAAATCGTTTATTCATAAAGTTCAGAAATTTAACAAAATTATCAATTCAGTATAATTTTAGGTTAACCTTATTATATTTTAGCTAAGACCTGTTTGTGTTGCTTAAACCGACAGTAAACAGAGCTCATGAGTCTTTTTCGTTTTTTAAAACGCAGGTACTTAGAACTACATCAACTGACAGTCAAATGTTGCTCACCACTTAGATTTAGATTAATATAATATAAGCATGTTCCTAACACGTCTTCATCTCCGAACGTATCGTATGTAGTACTATTTTCTTATATAGTTGTATTGCATTGGCAGAGTGTCAGCACGACCAGTAGTCGCGGTACCGGCGTCGGGGCCCCCGCGAGCAGCGGGGGCCCGGGCGGGGCCCGCGTGCGCGCCGCGGTGCGCGCCGGCGCGCCCCTCCACCACCACCCACCTGGTACGTGTTTTTACTGAAGCCTTCGGTATTTCTTTGCCTTCCTATGACTGGTTCCTCGAGCGCAGTGAATAGGAACAGTGCCCGCGCAAGCGCGCCGTGCGCGCGGTATTCGTTCTTATCGATACAGGCCGATGTCCGCGCGAAATGCGTCGCCCGCGCCGGCAGCCGTGCACTTGTAATACATATATACCAATGCGCGGGGTGTTCATTTTGTTCGTATAGCTGCCTGTTCCACCCATAGGTATTTGATACTCTAAAATATATAAGTATATATTTTAAGCCGTTTTATCTAAACAATTCTGTTGACAAATTTATTTATATGCCAGTCACCACGTTGATATTCTCCTAAAGCTAAGTTGTGGTCCAGTCTTCCAGATGTGTGTCGAGTTCGTCTCTCCATCGACGTCTTGGTCTGTCGCGAGGTCGTTTTCTGTCTGGAAGCATCCATTCATTGGTTGGATTTAGTCCATGACTCATAATAGAAATAATAATTACTAAAAATTACTTCATGACCAAATTGACCAATTGACCTTGGCTGTTCCTTCCTAAATATCAGGTTGTTGACAAAACGGAAACTAATATTTTATTCCTATTCACACATTGTTTATCCAATGTATGTCCTGCTGTTATCGTGCACATATTTACTTTACTAAAAAGACCATAAGGATAGTGTTGTAATATGAATTTATGTATTAACAATGTATTTCTATTGCCAGCAGATTTCCTGGACAACCTGCGCGAGACGCAACGTGCGCGCGCGCTCAGCAAGGAGCCCGTTCCCGGCGGGCCCCTGCCTGCGCTGCACGGCCCCCCGGGGGCCCCGGGGCCCCGCGCGGCGCCCCCGCTGCCCCCGAAACCGGCGCCGCGGCCCACTGTCGTATGATAGCTGACAGCACATGAATAAAGATAATAATCATACAGGACATAGCGAAAACGCTTCTGTTTCAACTACTAACTTACAAAATTAACTTCCTGTTAATTATGTATGGAGTTTAGCCATGGATTCGCTCCTATAAACTAGATTATATGTTTATTGGTTTAAACAAGATTTTGTTAATGTATATTACATGAAACTGTATAAAAACATAGCGTTAGACGTATATCCGTGAAAATGGTCCAACACACAACTTTAACTTAAATATACCAAAACTTTAACTTTAACTTTAACTTAAATATACCAAAAAGGTATTTTCGCTACTACACTTTCTTATAGCTTAAACAGCAAAATGTTAAGCAAGCTGGTTTTTTCTGCGTACCATCCCGTCGATGTGAGTATTTATTTGACTATCTTGAAAAAATGTATTACGTATATCAGTCATCTAGTACCAAGCTCTGCTTAGCTAGATAATGCTGTGTGAATTTTGCAGCATTATTTATTTTTTTATTTATCTAGCCCCAAGCTAAGCAGGGCTTGTGTTAGGGGTACTAGATGACTGATATACTTTATACATTGTACTATATAGTATAGATAGATATTTTTTATTAGTAAAATCGGAATAAACTTTTGAATAACTATCTCAAAACTTACTCAAACCAAAACTCAATAAGTGTTTATTCAATAGAGCATAAAGCTACATAGAATACTACTTTGGTTTACAAAAAAAAACATAAAACTACAAAAACAACAGAAATACACAATGGGCGGTCTTATCGCTTAGAGCGATAAGAATTTGAATCTTGATACGCACACTTAAATATAATGAATCAAATTCGTTATATTTATGTACAGTAAGTTTTATATTGCGATATTAATTTCCTTAAACCGTTCTATAAATGAGTCGCGAGGTTTCATTTTGTGCTGGGTGTCGATTAGTTCGTTTTCACGGATGAATAGTAAGTTGTGTAAGGTGACTAGTGCCTAGTGACTGAGAAGTATTATTAGGTTGTACAGTTTAGATTGTTTTAAGTTCTCTTTAAGATTTGTTGTGGCGCTGACAGTGCTATAGTCACTAATTAATTTATTGTTGTGTTATAAGAGGGGAATTGTGAAATAAACAATATGTACTGAATTTCCGTGTTTTATTACTCAAGCCATGTCGGTTACAATAACAGGAAAAGTATATTACATTATGTGTCACTTAAAAGTAGGTTACATCATAGAAAAAACTTAAATTAATTTTTATTTATTCACCATTCCGTTACATGTCATAATATTGGCAAGTCTTACAAATTACTAAATAACCCCCATATCTTGTACACACTTCTTAACCGATTTTCACAAAACATGTTTAAGAACCACCGCCGGAAATCCTGCTTTTCAAATAAAGAAAACTGCATGCAAATCGGTCCACTCGTTTAAGAGCTACGGTGCCACAGACAGACAGACACACGCAATGCGGGCAAACTTATAACATGCCTCTTTATAGTCGGAGGTTAAAAATAAATAAATTCATTGACATGATAAAATGGAAGTGGGTGATTATATTATGACTAAATTATAACTTTTTAAACTGTCATGGTTCCACTTGCAATATTTACTGGATCTCTACCATGATTTAATGCTTTTTGAGTTTCCCGATATTTCGGCGCAGTTTCACATGCCATGATCACGGATAAACTGACGTCTTTTGCGAGTGGGTAGTCATTGGCAGACAAAACGATCTAACACCCATACCTATCTTTAATCAATTCCTCAACTCCTCCTCCACTCAAACTCGACGGAGATTGCCTCAAGCATTCCTCCAAAACATACTCGAGTTCGGTATGCTTAGTCCTTATTTTGGTTAAATCTCAACTCCACTCCGTGATAGATAGTTAATTGTAGGCTTCATCGTCGTAAATGTCATAAATGCAATTGAAAAAATCTCCAAAATCCATTTTAAATAACAACAAACACTTTCGAGGAGCATTCAAGGTAGGTCGAGATTACAGTTCATTTCTCCACTCATATGAGAAAAAAAACTAAGGTTGGTTCGACTGGAGGAATTTTTTTACGATCAAGCATACCGAAACACATTTAGAGGTTGAGTCGAGGTCGAGGTAACGACTAAAGGTATGGGGGTAAGTCTCAGACTGTGAATGACGACCCTACTGCTCAGTAGCGGCGTTAGGGTAGGGCGCGGTTGGGCGACCGCCCAGGGCGCCGGATATAAAGGGGCGCCGCAGGCGCAAAGAGAATTTTGGATATAAATCCCTTAGCTGTTTACGTACCGTGTGGCTGTCACAGCTACAATCTCGTACTCTGCGATGCCGCTAAGTCATCCGTAAAATCAGTTACTTTGTTTGGGGTACTTCAGAGGTTGTTCACATTGTTTTCAGCTTCTGTTCATCGATGGAAAATTCTTACCGATCACTTGGGATTATATACCTACTATAAAAAAGCTCAGTGACACACGTTGGGAGGCAAGAATCAGCAGTGTTAAAGCAGTCCGTTATCAAATTAGTGCCATTCATGACGCTTTAATTACTTTGGCTATTGAAACTCAGAAAACTGATGCTCAAGTCTCTCATGAGGCTACTACTCTAGCCGAACAGCTAAAAGATTTTAGCTGCATAGTGTCATTGGTCGTTTGGTATGACATATTTTTTTAAATTAATATCGTTAGTAAATCTCTGCAATCAACAGACACAGATCTCGGTAAATGCACAGAACTGTTGAAAAAATGCTGCACTTTCTTGGAAGAAAATAGAAATAAAGGCTTCAAAAGCGCCATTTTAACGGCGAAGGAATTGGCTGAAGAACTGGAAATTGAACCTGAATTGAACCTTAGAGCCACGACAAGAATGCGATATGTTAAGCGTCAAGCTGGTGAAACTGCCCGCGATGAACCTATAGCTTCTCCGGAAAAAAAATTGAGATTGAATTTTTCAACTGCCTTTTGGACACTACATTAATCTCAGTCAATGAAAGATTTGAACAGTTAAATGAGTACTCAGAATATTGGTCTTTTTTGTACAATATAAAACAGATTCCGGAAAAACCTGACCTTGTCAAACCCTGTGGTGATCTCCAATTGAAATTAACTGTAGACTCTAAATCAGATATAGATGGGTGTATGTTGTGTGATGAACTCATAAGTCTGAAATCTTTTTTGCCTGATCAGAATGTGGCTACCCCTGTTTTTGTTTTAAAATTGATCAAAGATCGCAACTTACAAGAACTGTATCCAAATGTATGGATAGCAATGCGCATATTATTAACTATACCTGTAACGGTTGCTAGTGGGGAGAGGAGTTTTTCTAAGCTTAAGCTGATAAAAACCTATCTGCGATAGACAATATCGCAATCCCGATTGACAAACTTGGCAACTTTGTCAATCGAGAATGAAATTGCTGAAAACCTCGATTTCGATAAAATAATAAAAGAGTTCACCGACAGAAAGGCTAGAAAAGTAAAATTTTATTACTTTTTTTTTAATAAATGGTTATTTCTTATATTAAATGGTAATTTCATTATATCTTTTTCCTTTTTTCATATGGGTTTGAATTGCAGTTAGGGGGCGCCGTATAAATCTCGCCCAGGGCGCTGGTAGTACTAAAACCGGCACTGCTACTGCTCAAAAAGAATCAAATCATGGTAAATATTGCATATAATACCAAACACGAGTAAATTAACTCGGTGATGTGACTGATGCTTGTTTACTAAGCTTCCGGCTGTCGGCAACGCTTGAGTTGGTAGCAAATGTTGATCGGTTGTCATCATCGCGCGACCATTTTCTGACACCCATGCTGAAACAATAAAAACAAATCAAAACCATCAAGCACATATCCAATAGAGGGGAAATAAGGTCATAAGAATTCCGAACATATTACATATTAGTGCTTTGCACTAATGCAATGACAACAGTCTCCCTTTGACAGTACAGCGCCAACAGCCGACCTGTGTACTTTTCCGTACAACTATGAAATATTTTGGGCGGAATTATTGTTTAGACATAATAAATGACATTTCCTTCATCTCTATTGGGTATGTTCTCGACGTTCAGAACCAATAATAAACAGTAGATTGTATAATAAGGGAGCAAAATAATATTTTTACGGCGAGGGCGCTTTTTTAAATCCAGAGCGAAGTGAGGGATTCTTAAGTAGAATCCTGAACGTAGCGAGGGATTCAAAGTACGTCGCCCGAGCCAAAAATATATTTTTCATACCATCTATTCGAAAAGGACGACTTGGTTCGCCTTTAAGTGCACCCAAAGGTGGTGTTTTCTATAAGAAACTTTTAGCCGCAATTATCTTTGCCGCGCACTTTTTGAATTTGGAACATTTAGTATTCAACGCCAAATAAATCGAGTTTTTGATCCTCTTTATAAGTGCGCCGCAATTATGTTTGCCGCGCACTATTTGAATTAGTGCACCGCAATTATCTTTGCCGCGCACTTTTTGAATTTGGAACATCTTAGTATTCAGCGCGAAAGAAATCGATCGCAAATATTGTTTGAATAAAGATTGGCTGGTACGACGGCCCATAGTCGCGCAGCCGGCTGAATAAAAAACAAAGAAATAAAATTAAAAACGCGCGAACTACAGCCCGCGTTTTCGTCAATTTTCACTGATTATTAGAAATTCATGGTTTTGTTTTGAATAATGAGTTCTTCAAGTGACAGTGAAATATAAGTTTTTAGTTGTTTTATTATTAGATACTATTTAATTTCAATTTAGTTGTTACTCAATGTTTTATTAAAAAATAATATTACAATAAAATATGGGGCGCCTTTTATTTTCTCATAGAGGGTGATGAAAAGTACTGCCCGAAAAAATGTTATAGTTGGTAAGTAGAGCCTACTGCTCGTAAAAATGTTATAGTTGGTAAGTAGAGCCCGTAAAAATGTTATAGTTGGTAAGTAGAGCCTACTGCCCGTAAAAATGTTATAGTTGGTAAGTAGAGCCTACTGCCCGTAAAAATGTTATAGTTGGTAAGTAGAGCCTACTGCCCGTAAAAATGTTATAGTTGGTAAGTAGAGCCTACTGCCCGTAAAAATGTTATAGGTAGTTGGTAAGTAGAGCCTACTGCCCGTAAAAATGTTATAGTTGGTAAGTAGAGCCTACTGCCCGTAAAAATGTTATAGTTGGTAAGTAGAGCCTACTGCCCGTAAAAATGTTATAGTTGGTAAGTAGAGCCTACAGCCCGTAAAAATGTTATAGTTGGTAAGTAGAGCCTACTGCCCGTAAAAATGTTATAGTTGGTAAGTAGAGCCTACTGCCCGTAAAAATGTTATAGTTGGTAAGTAGAGCCTACTGCCCGTAAAAATGTTATAGTTGGTAAGTAGAGCCTACTGCCCGTAAAAATGTTATAGTTGGTAAGTAGAGCCTACTGCCCGTAAAAATGTTATACCTAGTTGGTAAGTAGAGCCTACTGCCCGTAAAAATGTTATAGTTGGTAAGTAGAGCCTACTGCCCGTAAAAATGTTATAGTTGGTAAGTAGAGCCTACTGCCCGTAAAAATGTTATAGTTGGTAAGTAGAGCCTACAGCCCGTAAAAATGTTATAGTTGGTAAGTAGAGCCTACTGCACGTAAAAATGTTATAGTTGGTAAGTAGAGCCTACTGCCCGTAAAAATGTTATAGTTGGTAAGAGCCTCCTGGCCGCAAATAGAAAGTTTTATTGTTATCACAATCACTTACATTTTACATACAGATAAATAATTGCATAATAGAAAAGTGAAAACATTAAGCCTACCCCTCAGCATTTGCTTCATCAGTACGAGGGCTGCGGGAGCGCTGGTTTTCATCACAAAGGAATTTGTCAATCCGCCATTGCCTACGAAGATCTGTACTGACCTTCTCAACAAACGTCTGTAGAGCTTATTCGTCAAGATGGTTTGCAAGAAGATCACGAGCCCCAGCAGCTCGTTAGGCAGGTCCAGGACGTAGACCAACCACTCCGGCATCTCGCTGTGCCACGGCGCCTAGGGGGAACATTTTTTTTTAAATCTTATTTTGTCCCTCTGCTGGGCAAAGGTCTCCCTCAAACTACTCGCAACTATGAATGAAAATATTTTTATTCTACACCAAATATAAACAGAATAACTTCATCATTTCAGCCGTAAATCGCCCACTATGGAACACTGGACTCCCTCATAGATCTTCGTGAGGGATAGTTGCCAAACTCACCACGCTTGGAAGGATACACGGAAAGACGCTGGTGCCCATCTTCTGCAGGCATCCCTTAGCAGGCTCTTACTGCATCAACGGCCATGAGAGGAGGGTTAACATTATTCTGCCGGCACCCTACGGCAACAGAACAAATTACAAAAATAAAATTAATTTAAAAATGCACAATGGGCAGTCTTATCGCTTAGAAGCGATCTCCTCCAGATAGTCATCCGTCGAAGGCAGACGGAGGACCAATCAAAAAATAATAAATATAATGCTTATACATTCCATTTGGGTGAGTTCTGTATTTATTTGTATTTGTATCTCTAAAAGCATAAATAATTCTACTCATCATCATCATGTCAGCCGTAAAACATCCACTACTGAACTCAAGCCATAGATCTCCATGAGGGGTTGTTGCCATACTCACCACGCTTGGCAGGCGGGTTGGCGAGCGCAGTATGAGATGTTGATACACGGAAGGACGCTGCTGCCCATCTTCCGGAGGTATCTCTTAGCAGGCTCTTACTGCATCCACGAGCATGAGAGGAGGGGTAACATTCTTCTGCCGGCACCCCACGGCTAATTATAATAATTCTACTACGTCAAGTTTATTTTATTTATTCATTTTTCAGCCTTTATTTTCTTACTGCTAGGCAAACTCCTCCCTTCTTTTCTTTCACTCCTCGCGATTAAACGTTGTACGTCAAGAATGTTCCTAAAAATAAAGTTCAAAATACCGCCAGTTCCAGAATCCAGGTGACGCCCATGGTGAGGAATAGCTGGGAGAACACCTTCAGCCTGCGACAACGAGATACAAGAACTTTATTTGTACGAAACATAGGTTACATTAAGGATCTTAAATAAAAATGAGTTCAGACATGTCTAGCCGTAGATAAGCATACAAGTATTAAAACCTAGGTATATAACATATTGAGTAAAAAAATAAAACCGAGTAGCATGCAAATAATAGTACCTTACAGTAATAATTAAACAATCAATAATGTATAGAACAATGTCAAGATGGGGTAAGTAATATTTTTGGTCTTAGGCAAAGTCAGTTAGATATTCTTGTACGTTGTAATAGGCTTCGTCTATCAATAAAGTTTTAACCTTACTTTTAAATAGGTGCAAATTCTCAATTTCTTTGATACATTACAGAATACATGTTTATCAAATAGGGCTGATTTGCGCCATATGGCTAATCCTTTAATCTCTTGCTTTGCAGGTAACCAAATTCATTTAGTTTCTTTTGACAAATAGGAATAGAAGGAAGAAGAATCGAGGAAATACTAATGTAATTTTTTTATTATAAGAACACGCAACAGAATGAACACAATGACAATTACGATTTTGACGAGCTCTGTGGCGCAGCGGGTGAATGTCCGCCTTCGACGCAAGGGGTTGCGGGTTCGATTCCCGCCTCGGGACAAATGTCTGTACGATCTGCAGATATTTGTTCAAGGTGTTCTGGGTGTTTTTCTACCTCTATATATAATAAAAATATTTATCTATGTAGTATAATGCATTAAGTATATCAGTCATCTAGTACCCATAACACAAGCTCTGCTTAGCTTGGGGCTAGATGATGCTGTGTGATTTGTCTAGTATTATTTATTTAATTACAGCTAAATATACAGTTGCTGTGAGATGCGCCGGCAATTATGTTTCTCATGCCCGTGGATGCAGAGGCCAAGGAAAAAAAACCTCCGGAAGATGGGTAGCTTTATGCTATGACCCGTTTTCAGTAAAAAAGAAAAAAATGTTTTCTACTAAACTTAACAGGTGGAGCTGGCAAGCGGAGATACTTAGCAAGTTTGTGATTAATCACAATTGTTGTCATTGTCAGATTGTGTTTCCTACCAGTAAAAGAAAACTAACGCCATCTGTAAGGTTCGTGGAAACTATTTCTTAAGTTTTAACTTTTTAATGAAAACGCCTCATTGAATAAACACTTACCTGTTGACTTTGACATCTGTCGCAGCGACCAAGCAAGGAACCTTGTCAAACCTCGACTAATAGTACGAGCAGAGCATCATATCATCATCGTCATTTCAGCCGTAAAACCTCCACTACTGAACACAGGCCTCCCTCATGGATCTCCATGAGGGGTAGTTGCCATACTCACCACGCTTGGCAAGTGGGTTGGCGAGCGCAGTACAGGATGTTGATACACGGAAAGACGCTGCTGCCCATCTTCCGGAGGTGTCCCCTAGCAGGCTCTTACTGCATCCATGGGTATGAGAGGAGGGGTAACATTCTACTGCCAGTGCCAAGTAAGTTATCAAGGTATAATAATAATAATGCTCGACAAATCACACAGCATCATCTAGCCCCAAGCTAAGCAGAGCTATATTTAGTTGTTTATAAAAGAGAAACGTTACTGCTTCAGCTCCTTCTGATTCTTGCGAACCGGCTTCGACTCCGACGAACGGAGGATGCAGACAATCCTGCAGAACAACACCATGTTCGCCAGCACCACCGCCCCAATCGGCAAGTACTGGTACAGGTACATCAATTTATCTGAGGATTGCAAACAAAAAAATAAATGTTGAGGACGGATGAAGTCAGAAGAAGGAAAACATGGAAAAATAAAAAGTCTTTACATAGCCCGTTCGAGTGGGACGGCAATGTATCCCCATCTCTCTCTAGCTTCAAAGTATAATTTTTTAAATTTATATGTAGGGCATTCAATAATCGAAAATTTTCGATAATCCTTAATCCGATATTTATCGCTCTATTTTTCGATAAATATCGATAACTATCGGTTTTTGTGAAGAAAAATACCTACATGTTTCAGTTTCTTTTTTATCTGCTCTACCTGTCTTATCTACACGTAACATGAAGATTTACATATAACCTACTATATTATCTAACTTTAGGTATCGTTAAATTAACTTGTAGTTTCGTCTAATAATAATAGCTTTCGATCTTTTACAATTTTATTTTAAGGGTTTAATGTACCTTTCATAATATGAAAGGGTATTTGATAGGTTTAAATAAATTCTTGTTTGTTAAAAAGTTTTTTTACTTTTTATTTCATATTTATTTACGGTTGACAACTTTAGTAAAAATAAAAATGATGAAATGATTATAATTCTCTTGTTGGGTTTATTTTTAACCATTTATGTAAACGAAGTGTTACATACTCTTTGATTTTATGTCCAGCTGTGGACCTGGACAGGTCCTACGGATGAGACGATGATCCCCGTCTGGACCTGTGTGGTAATTTTGACCCACAGGTCATTTACCTAAAGTTACTCCAGCCAAATTCGATGTAGTATCTTTGTAAGCAAACTGTCACACTTATAATTGAATTGCTTCAGGTTGGTTTTTGCAACAAGTTTAATAGTAATGTATATTGAAGGGAGTGGTCACATATCCACAATACCTAATCAAAAAATATTATGTTGGCTTAGCATCGTACGTAAACCAAGAGAATAGGTGCTATGAAATAGTCCCTGATAAGTGCCAAGTTTTCTTTTTGTCGCCGGCATGTCTCTTTCTGCCCGGGGCTAATTCTAATTTCCGCGGCAAAAATGTCCACGGCGACTAGTCATAGTCATAGTCATATTCATTTATTGCAAGCATGTTGAGTTACAAGGTCTTAAAATAATATAGGAGTATCAAACATGCGCCCTGTTAAGGCACAGCAAAATTGGTATAGTAAGTACCAAGCACTTAATACTATATTTTGGTGAATCTAGTTCAACTTACATAGGTAGTACATATTAGTAAAAATCTTACTACTTATGTGAAACAAAACACAAACACTAAATAAAATAACAGAACTATCTATCGATAAAATGACACTGCAAAAGGCGGGATCAAATAGTAAAAAAATTTGGAATTGTATTAAAAATGTCACAAATACCTCAAAGCAACGTGAGTCACCCCCAGGTATATTACATGCGAGCTCATCGCAAAGGGAATCTGCTAATTTTATACATTTATTACCTGTCAAAAAAGACATAGCTTACAATTATTTTACTTCATGTACTTAGTAAATACAATTAGCTAGATTTTATTCATCTTTCATCTGATACTGCTTTATTATTTCATGTCACTGTAGTAGTCTGTAGGGACGCTTTCACTCACACACACACATACACGAACAAAGGACGACGACGCACGATAAAATTGGCCTTAAATACTATACAATACGGTTTACATTTGCCTGAGTCGCTTGTTCGGCCGCTGTCCGTCCATGAATCCACCCGGGCGACCCATGAAGCCTTGCGGCGGCATGTAGGTGTTGACGGGGGCGAAGCCGCCGCGCGGGAACGCGCCGCCGCCGCGCTGGAAGCCGCCACGACCACGGGTGCCGTAGTGTTCACCTCTAAAGTTCCCTCTCGCGTTGAAGCCGGCGCCGCGCGCGCGGTACGCGTTGTTCCGGCTGGCGGCCGCGCCGGCGCTCGGGCTGGCGCTGGCGCTCGCGCTCGCGTTCGAGCTGCGGTTCTGCTGGTTTGAGTGCTGTCGCTTGTTCTTGTTGACGTTGGCGTTGTGCGCCTTCTGCTCGTCGTCGTCGCGGTACTTGGAGACGGTGACGAGGAAGCCGTTGATGCGCAGCTCGCGGTCCAGCTTCAGGGCCTTCTCCACGCAGTCCTTGTCGTGGAAGGTCACGCGCAATATCTTGTACTTGGTCTTGCTGAACTCGTGTATGTGCGCCACGTCGCCGCACTGCGCGAACAGCAGGCGCACGTAGTCCGTGCTGGCCTCGTACGGCACGCCCACCAGCACGGCGGTCTCGGCGCGCGACTCCACGCACACCGAGATGGCGCTGCCGTCCAGCACGGCGCCGTCCTCCGACAAGGCCTGGTCCAGAGAATTTTTGTTTTTGAATTCGACTATTGCCGATAATGTGGGAGTTGTGGTCAGTTCTGTTACAATGATTGGACCACGTTTGATTCCAGCTATCTCTCCATATTTTGAGAACAGCTCTTTGAGTTTCTCTTGGTAGTCAAAGAGGTAGCTCGCAGGCAGGTTCTCAATGAGGATTTTACCAGATTCAACCTTTTCCTCCTCGGCCTTCTTCTCGGCCTCAGCGGCTTCGGCGTCCGCGTTCTCGCCTTCGGGCTGCGCCTCGCCGGCCTCCTCGGCGGCGTCGGGCGCGGCCTCGTCGCCCTGCTCCATCTGCTCCGTGCCGTTGTTATCGGGCGCCGCCTCCGCCTCCGCCTCGGCCGCGGGCTCCGGCTCCGCCACCACCGCCGGCTCCTCTGCAGGCTTGGCTTTCGCCGCCTGGTTGCGCGCTCCACGACCGCGTTTCGAAGCAACCATGGTTATTTCACTTATTGAACACTTCTGTTAAAATCCTCGAGAACACAATTTACACAAAATGACGCCAACTAAACGCAATAATAACATGAAACCGGCATCACGCAAGCGCATCCGCCATTAAAAAAGTGCTAACCTTGCAAATAATTACTTTGTTAACGTGGGTAAATGTCTGGCGGAAAATGGTCACTTACAATATCCTGCTTCCACTCTATCTCAGTGTAGCCCTATGGCAACATCTTTTGCTTTGCTAGATACGGATGAGGCCGAGGTAGAGAGCTTTATAATGGGATTAAAAGATGATTGTGCGGTTGGGTGGGACAATATATCGACCAAAATAATAAAACGTTGCAGACAAATTTTTGTTCCGCTACTTACGCATATCTTCAATAAATGTTTTTCCCTAGGAATTTTTCCCAAATGCTTAAAAAATCCGTCGTTGTACCAATTTACAAATGTGGCTCAAAAGATCAGATAACTAATTATAGGCCAATATCTCTACTTCCTTCAATATCTAAAATATTAGAAAAACTTATCAATCGCCGATTAGTATTGTATTTGTATTTGTATTTGTATTTTGTATTTTGTATTTGTATTTGTATATAAAGTTCTCGATGCGCAAACAAACGTCAACGGAATCAAATTTTAAATTAATTGCACATCATTGCAAAGAACATATTAACAACCAAAGCCTTTGCCCTTTTCTTAATAGAACACGCAAAACAAAATACCTAGGTATAATCTTGGATGAAACTCTTTCTTTTAAAGAACATCTAGAAGTTTTAAGTAATCGCGTCCGTGAGTTAATCTTTGTTTTTAAAAAGCTGCGTTATATTGCGGATCGAAAGCTAATTAAACAAGTTTACCTAGCTCTATGTCAATCAATACTAACCTACTGTATTTCATCATGGGGTGGAGTAGGTAAAACATTGTTAATAACTGTCGAAAGAGCACAAAGAGCGATACTTAAAGTATCAACTTTCCGCCCTTTTATATTTCCTACCAACCTTTTATACAAATTGTGTGATGTGTTAACAGTTCGACAGTTATTCATAATGTACACAGTACTAAAACAACACACAGCACTTCCCTACAGTACTGAGCTTACTAACTCACGACGGAATAATGTTTGCCCTATATTATCAGGCAAAAAACACACCTTTGCTCATAGATTTTATAGTTTCCTTGGTCCATTTTTGTACAATAGAATAAATGCGTTAACCAACATATTTTCTCTTAATTTTAGTAATTGTAAACTTGTTGTTAAAAACTATCTCCAAAGTATGTCATATGACGATACAGAGAAGTTATTAGCTATAATAAAGTAGGTATAACACTTTATTTTTACAAACTTGCACAAATAATGTTAACATTAGTTTAAGCTTAACTTGTCACTGTTGTTTTAATTATTTTTTCTTTATGCTATTATATCAGATCTATAAAAAAAATTGTGTGATTAAATTTATTTGCTTGTGACCTAGTTTTGCCTGAAAAACAGGTTCACCTAGTTCAGGCATACGCTAAGTTCATTTGGTTTCTTTGATTAAATTAGATATAAATAATATGTACTACTTAGCCGTAAGTTATTTCAATAAAAAAATATTATTATTATTATTATTATCTATCATACGAACATTTTCTTAACCTAAAAAATAGTGAGATCATTAGAAATCCTTAGAATAAATTTAAATACTAGTATTGCCTAAAACTGTAAGAACTCTTGCAGAGAATAAAAACTATGTTGTATTAAAAACTTAAGAGTGATTTGAATGTATTTATGTTGTTTTCATTTTTTATATTTTGGGGTATTTTATTATATATTTTTACTGACATGGCTTGAGGGCCGGAGTGGAATAATTGAAGTTTTGAGAAGGGTATGTATTTCTAATCTATCGCGGGGTCTTAAATAAGGTGGTCTAAAATGTACTGGGAAGAGGTTTGTATTCTTTTTTACAAATACACTGATTTCTAATATATATATCCCTGCAAGTGTTAATATATGTTCTTGAACAAAGTAAGGTCTACAACTTACCATTTGGTCGAGATTATAAATAATTCTAATACACTTTTTTTGCAATATGAAAAGTTTGTTTACGTCTACACTGTTGCCCCATAGCATGATACCATACTGTAGTCTCGAGTGGGCATATGCGTAATACGCAGTTAATGCTGTTTTTATATCTGTTGTTTTTTTTAATTCGTACAAAGCGTAAGTGAATCTTCCTAATTTTAGTGAAGTGTTTTTATATGATCTCCAATTTAAATTTGAATCTATAATTATGCCAAGGAGGAGACTGTAACTAACAGTATAAAGGGGAATGTCGTGAAATAAAAACTGTATGTTTAAAGGGATTTCAAAGTACGACATACATATCAATAAAACCAACCCGTTATTTTTAGGTTAAGTATCAAAGGTTTGGTTACAACATTCTACATCGAATTTGGCTGACATACAAATTAATATAATGTTTGATAAATAAACTTACTGTTACTATTAACGCGGCACGTGGGGAAGCCGGGCTTCACCAGGCCTTCGCCCCCGTAGTACTCTATCAGGAGCGCCGCCGTGGTCATCGCCAGCGGAACGCCCAAACAAAACAGGCAGTACTTTAGAAACTTCTTCCTAGTCGCTCTTCTTTTGATCGTAGGCGAATGACTGTATTTGTATGGATCTCTTGGTTTGCTAGAAACACATTCAAATTCATCATAATCTACATCTACACTAATAACAAAGAGGAAAGATTTGATTGTTTGTATGCATTGAATAGTATCCGAAACTACTGGACCGATTCGAATTCTTTCACCATAAGAATGCTACATTTATCCCTGAGTAACATAGCCTATGCTACTCAGGGATGATGGATATATTATATAAAAATATATTCATTTATTCATTGCATAATTATGTACAAATTATTAGCTTATGTAAGTCTAGGATACTATATTGTACGTACATTTACCATGTAAGGGTGTAGCATCATTAAAATGTAAAATATAATTTATATTATAAATAATAACAAGCATAATATAATCTTTTTGCATTTCCCTTCTACAGAACCAAGCAGGGCAAAAACGCGGTTATCCCGAGACTATAGTAACTATAATTCTAATCCCCTTGACATATGCGACCCAATAAGTAAATTTGACAAATGTCTTAAATCTATTTTGTTTGCTGATGTTCAATAACTTGTTAACCGCTAGTTTAAATACTTACCACAATACCTACTTAATCCAATTCCTTATTCAATTCAACGTGTCTTAAATACATTTTGATTGTTAAAGTTCAAAAATTTGATAATACCTAGTTTTTAATTAACAATTTTTTTAATTAGGCACAATTGTCATCCAGATTTTTACTTGCTACTTTTTAGCATAATTATTGATACTTACTATATACCTACCTAACTATTTTATACATTACTACTTTTATATCTAACTAAGTACATATTGTTTGTAGTTTTATTAGTTTTTGTTTAAGATAATTATGTTATTATTAGGTTGGTAACCAATGTAACTTCAATACCTAGAGGTAGTAGATAGTTTTAGTACCTATTTTTGTTGAGTTGCGCTCAATTGTGTGCATGCTGTGGCCGCCTTTAATTGGGGGAGAACAAGGCACTTAGTCCCTTGTTGGTGGTCCTAATAAATAAATACATAAATAAATAAAAAAATAAAAAGTACATAAATAAATAAATAAACAAACGAACAAACAATCAAACAGACAAACAAACAAATAAATAAGGTGAAACTGCGGAGTGCGGCTAGTAATATTATAAAGCTGAAGAGTTTGTTTGTTTGTTTGAACCATTGATATAAATTGTATAACACAGGCTCATCTCAGAGACTGGTCCGAAACGAAAAATGATTTCGGTGTTGGATAGTCCAACTATCGAGAAAGACCACCAAAGTATTAGGCTATATACATCACGCTATGACCAATATGAGCGCAGCATAATCAAAAATTGTTGCATACACGGGCAAAATGTATTCCCGTTCATAAGTTCAATGCATACGCACCTGAATGTGATCCAAAAATCGAAGCCTAGTGCGTTCAGCCACATGAACGAAGAAAGCAACATAAAATATGCTATAGGAGCTGAAACAATAATACGTGGGTATTACAACATGTAATCTGACTTTCGATCCGGAGATTGTGGGTTCACCGCACGCGCACCAATCACCTGTTAAATATTAAAAACACGGGAATTTACCGCCATTATACCGAATTTCTACGTATTTTTATATGTAGGTAATCGTAGTTTGATATTCCTTACCTTGCTGTAACACAGTTTATAACTAGCACGGGAGGTAAGGTCTTGATAATTGCGGTAAATAAGTAATAATTATGTTGTAAAGGTTTTCATAAATAAATTATTTGATTTGAAATGATTTGATGTTTCAATAAAAAAAAACTTACAAATCCAGGGACAGAGCTCGTACACATCCTCCCCTGCGTCCGTGGCCTTGTACATGTGGATGACGAACCAGGCCTGGTACACATAGTACACAATCAGGCTGCCAATACAACCCATCTTCAGTTTTATGTACACGAGCTTACGCAGATGCTTCAGCTTCCAGTATACTGCGAGGGTAAGCAGCAAAAAGAATGCTGAGATCGAGATAACTGAAATCACAATGGTCAATCGTTTACTTGCCGTGGGGTGCTCTGGCAGTAGAATGTTTGCCCTGCTCTCACACCCATGAATGCAGGAAGAGCCTGCTAAAAGATACTCTCCGGAAGATGGGCAGCAGCGTCTTCAGCTTTCAACATCCCGTACTGCGCTCGCCAACCCGCCTGCCAAGCGTGGTGGGTATGGCAACTACCCCTTATGGAGATCTATGAGGGAGGCCTGTGCTCATCAGTGGACGTTTTATGGCTGAAATCGTGAATCAATAAAATGTACCGAATGCTTAAACCTACAATGGTACAAAGAGACATATTTTTTGGTTCTCTAACCTCAGCTAAAATTAGAGTGAAAAATGTGTTTATTAACATTATTTTGTTTAACCTGCTCTTTTGTACTTAGTATATGATATTTTCTTATTATTATTATTATTAAGAGTCTGTACTGTCCCACTGCAGGGCAAAGGCCTCCCTTCCGTCCTTCCTTCTTTATATTTGTTTATTTATTTTTGACATATTTTCTTACTCTTAATTATTATTTTTGTAGTTTTGTTTTTTATTTTAGATTTTTCGTTAAATGCATGACATTACACAGAATTTTTTTAATAAGTGTTTAGCGTGTATATTTCAAGTTGTCGAATAATAAAGAAAAAAATCATAATCTGTTGTTAGAACTTAGTGTTTATTTGTTTACGTTTACCAAATACAGGGTGTATAATAATATGTGTACTACCCCGAAAGGGGCAGTTTCAGCCCGTGGAAACAAATAGTTTTTAAAATAGTTTTTTTAAATGATTTTATTTACTACTGATGTGAAAATGATCCTAGGGTCAAAATTGGATTGTGATTTTTTTTTATTTTAATAAAAAACATTTTGGTTGTACAGGTTTTTTTAATTTGTACGGCAACTCTTCGCGGAGTTCTGTGACCCTGGCAAGAATCTGTTGTACTCTGATCTGTTTGTACCCTTGTATAAACATCACCTGTTTATGTTTACAAAATAGACTTTCGAATCACCGGTCCTTTCTGGATCTTTCGCTAACTAGTTTGTGTTTACGCACGGCGCAACAGTACTAACCCCAAGTAGTAAACATGGCTCTCCGTCGGTCCGATGTGCCGTCATCGAGTTTAAGGAAGTAAAAGGTGTCATGCACCACCTCTCCTTGCCGCGTCCCAACACGGTGATCCAAGCAGAAGTCTAGTGCGTTCGCTGAGGGAAAATCACCATCAATCCGGAGTGTTTCATTCTGGTGGAAAAAAAGTAGATTGGGAGAGCGAAGCAAAGTTCTAAGGTATAGGCGTAAGGCAGCCCACTGACGGTTGTAAGGTCGACGGTACGCGAAGCGGTAGGCATATAAGGCGTGGCCTTGAGCGAGTGACGGATGCCCACGCCTGGTATAGTTAATTTTCTAAAAAACAAATTGAGCCGACGTGAGACGCCTGGCAGATGTGAAACATGTTTAATGTTGCTATACAGGATGTATTATTATATCTGTACTAAGCCGAAAGGAGGTAATTCTGACCGCCCAAAGGAGCAACTTTAGTTCTACGACTGATTTCCATTCAAGACCACGAAAGTTTTAACTTAAACAGCTGCTTATACGATAATGACAACCTAAATGCCAGCTGATTCTTGACAGGGTCAGTGACCTACGTAAAGAGCTACGTACAGGTACAAACTTGAAAGGACACAAAAATATTTTTATAGGTAATGTAAATTAGGATCATCTTTACATCACATTTACTAGGTAATCGTTATTTTTAGTCATTCAATTTTCCGTATTATTTTCCCTTTAATACTACCTTCTTGTTTTCATGCGCTGAAACCCGGGTTTCAGCTACCTACCGTACACATAATATAATACACCCTGTTTACAATTATCTTTATCGACAATCGAAAGTCTAAGGGTTAGGAGTAAAAATGGTACTTACCACCGTTACATGCACCTCGTTTGGCTCGCGTGCACAACTAGGTGAATCCGCAAAACTAGAATATAGCAAGCGGAAATCCTTAGACGAGTACCGATACCCTTCACCAAATGCAATGTTGTCATAGTTCAATATATCAGTCAAATTGATCTCCGTTCTCAGTTCTTCGATACTTTTGCATGTTGGCATACGGACTCCTTTTTTTTTATAAAGTACCTCGTTTTTACGACAGCACTTCATTAAACAGAGCTTCGAACCGGCGGTCCCACAATCTTTGTCAGCATTCACAACTACTTCTGTGATAAGGTCGGTTATTGGAGAGTTACAGCTTTTCGTTCTCACAGTTTTAGCTAGTAGAAAAAGTATACTGAATCGTATTAAATGCATTTTATTTATTTAGCAAAATCCACAGCTCAACTTTTTATGATAACATGTAAATGATTCAAGTACGGAGTTGCATTTTTTTATTTTTTTAAACGTAGAAATATGACTGTCCCCAAAAGTCGATATAAATTTGGAATCAAGCACAGATTACAGCTGTTTTCTTCTAAAAAGCACAGGTTTATTTCTAATTTAGTTTCACCCAATCCGTTCTGTAGTTTCGGCAGTGGTAAAAACAACTTCTCAAACTTTCACTTTTATAATGTTAGAAATATAACTTATTTCGAATACGCCATTAGCGTCTATGCTGAGGAAACATATATGTTGAAATGACTAATAAGGTTGGCATTATTTAGTTAGATGATAATGAATTATCCTTATGGATATAGGTAAGTTCATATGTACACATGAGTTGCGATTCAAGCAAGATCATTTTCAGTGTTTTTATTATTATTTTTGTATTGCTTGTTTTGTGTACCTAAATAAAATTAAATAAATATGGTAACTACGGTGTCTGTGGTAACTACGCTAGCCACTGAGGCATATTTCTAAGGCAGCAAAAAGCACTATCACCTAAATAAATTAGGCCTAGTGCGTGTCGGGCCACGAGACGTGTAGGGTTCCGTAGAATTTCTCCGAAACTAAAAAAAAATATTTGTAAAGCTAGCAGTTTAGATTTTAGAGGGGGAGGGACGCTCGAAGAAAGTTTAATACTTTTATATATCGTAAACTGAACTGTAAATCGGAGAATTGTCTTTAAGTAGGTACCTAAGTTCGTGCGAAATTTCAAGTAAAAATATTTCGACGACTCGTTATGCCAGCCTTCGTAGAAACATGTTTGTCACAGAGGAAAATTGTATGACATTGGTTTACCCAATATTATTTATGACGTAGGTGGGAATATATACAGCAGGATCGTGACGAATGGGTAGAAGCTACGGGAAACCTAGGTCCTAGGTGGATCCGCCAGGTCCCATAGAGGTTAGAAAAATGTTTCTCGAGGATGTAGATATTCTAGGCTGTCTTATAATAAACTAGCTTTTGCCCGCGACTTCGTCCGCGTGGAAATCCCCTTTTTCACGCAAAGCCACTTTGATTCGAAAATCCCATTTATTCCCTATCCCGTGGGAATTTAGAAAAATCCCTTCTTAGTGCACCTCTAGGATACTCAAGGTATATGTATGTGTGCCAAATTTCAAGTCTTTAGGTCCAGTGGGTTAGGCTGTGCGTTGATATGTATACCAGTCAGTCAGTTAGTCAGGACTTTGAATTTTATATACTGAGTGAATTTCTGACATTTCTAGTACTCAAACCTCAGTCGATCCAGTAAAGACTTTTGATCCTAATAAGAAAGAGGATCGATTGTCATCAAAAAAAGTTTTTGTGTAAAATGACCATTTTCTTGCTGACTGTACCTACATTTTTTCCAAAATCTGTAAATGCAGTTCGGAAATTCTTAAAAAGTTATGGATAGTCTTCTAAAACGTTTTCCTGTAACTATAACGGTTAAGGTACCTGCCCTTACTGTCCCGTCTCAAAAATTCACCCTGTATATAGATAACTATCTACCTCTAAAATATCATTATGGCTTAATAATACAATCAAAATGAAAAACATTTGACAATCTACTAACTTTTATTTACAAATTAATTACACATCAATTCGCAGCAATAGCCGCTTTCTCTCCTAACTTCTCCGCGGGGGCCTCGGGAGCCGCAGGGGCCTCCGGTTCGAGGACTCGTGTCAACTTCGAGGGGTCCTTCGGCGGGGCCCAGTCCGGTATGATCTTCGCGTGGATGCGCCAGGTCCCGTAGAGGTTGGAGAGGTGCTTCTCAAACACGATGTACTCCAGCACGTCCTTGGCGAGGATCTCGCTGCCGTGCAGCAGGCGCCCGAAGCGGTCGTACACGGCCAGCTGCTGGCGAGTGTGGAAGCGCACCGTGATCTGCAGGGCAGGGCAATTCATTTTAATCAATTTAATTGCATCTGATCTGATCTGAGCCGTGGGGCGCCGGCAGTAGAATGTTGCCCCTCCTCTCATTCCCGTGGATGCAGTAAAAGCCTGCTAAGGGATACCTCGGAAAGATGGGCAGCAGCGTCTTTCCATATATCAACATCCTACTGCGCTCGCCAACTCGCCTGCCAAGCGTGGTGAGTATGGCAACTACCCCTCATGAGGGAGGCCTTTGTTCATTAGTGGACGTTTTATGGCTGAAATGATGATGATGAATTGCATCTGATAGTACACAAGGTTTAGATATCGTCTTGTCTTGTCTTTTTATTTTATGGCCTTTTGTGTTTGGTTTAACACAATTCCGCTAGTGTCAAGTTAATTTATAAATTCTTAAGTTATTTGGCCAGCCATGTTGGCGGCCATTTTGTCCTTAGATATCGTCAGTGAAGTTCTAACAGTGCGAAAGTAATTTTTGACAGTCTTGACATTTTAATGCCATTGCATTCTGACTTCCGCACTGTTAGAACTTTACTGACGATATGCGGCCAGAGATCAGGGGGATCAAGAATTGAATTAGGCGTGTCAAAAGGATCTATTTAAGGGCCTTTTTTGTTTTTGGTTTATATATATGACCTCCCGTTCTGTGCATAAAACATGTGTGATATAGTTTTATTTGCCGACGATATCGATACGATTTAAAAATCTTTTTACGATAGACGATACGATAGATATAAGATTAGACGATAAGTATCGTCAATTTTTTTTCATTCTAATCAGTTGGTTCAAAAAATTTTGAACCAACTGATTTCTCATTTCAGCCTTCATAGGCTACTTCATGATAATCAATTTGGATTCACTAAAGGTAGATCAGCAACCGATGCTGGAACAATACTTCTAAAACATATATTTCGGGCCTGGGATAGTTAGGCGCAATAGGCGTTTTTTGTGATCTGTCCAAGGCTTTCGATGCGGCCGAGATCAGAGCGTGCCAATATCATTTAAATAATCATACCACGATATGAAATGATGTCATCTTGCAATATCCAAATTATTAAATATCCTGGCGAACGAATTCAATTATGTGCTTTATTCAATTTAAATGTGTCTTATACTTCTTTTGTAAATTGACTATTTTTTTTTTAAATTCTATATAGCTTTTTGCTCTATTGAATAAACACTTACTGACTTTGACTTTGTTAAAAATTGTTTTTGAAAAGTTTTAATCTACAATCTGGAACGTAAAACCCGTCATTAGTCTTGTTTGTCTTTTCAAAATATCTGAATGGGTTTTAAAAAAAAACGGATATTGTTATACAACCACGATTATTTCCCTAATGTACATACATGCACGGCAGTGAAAGAATATTGTACTTACATCTTAAAAAGTTGATTTTACCTTAATATTGTACTCTACACACTCGCCTGCCAAGCATGGTGAGTATGACAACAGTCCCTTTATGATCTCGGAGATGTATGAGGGAGGCCTATGCCCAGCAGTGGGCGTGGACAACGGTCCTATGGCTGTATTGAATGAATGAATAAACTTTATGTCAGGCAACAAACTTAGTTTAGTACAAGATGTTATAATACTTAAACTACGGCCCATATAAATATATACCTTAGTATTGATGATGATATATTATTTACTAGCTTATGCACGCCCCGTCGCATGCGTTGTACCCGGATAGAATGTGTTCATCCTGGTCAACGTCTATACGTGTGCAAAATTTCAGAACAATCCGTAGGATAGTTTTTGCGTGAATAATTTCCAAACATTCATACATACTCACTTTAAGGGAGTGAAGTGCATACCTGTCCATATATCTTCTCCTTGCTCTCCTGTCAGTGGTCATCAAGAGACGATAGTTCCCATACCGCTACCCACAATCTTCCACAGTCCTATGGGAGTGAAGTGCATACCTGTCCGTATATGTTCTCCTTGCTGATGACTTGCCTTGCCCGTAGTCCTATGGGAGTGAAGTGCATACCTGTCCGTATATGTTCTCCTTGCTGATGACTTGCCTTGCCCGTAGTCCTATGGCAGTGAAGTGCATACCTGTCCGTATATGTTCTACTTGCTGATGACTTGCCTTGCCCGTTGTCCTATGGGAGTGAAGTGCATACCTGTCCGTATATGTTCTCCTTGCTGATGACTTGCCTTGCCCGTAGTCCTATGGCAGTGAAGTGCATACCTGTCCGTATATGTTCTACTTGCTGATGACTTGCCTTGCCCGTTGTCCTATGGGAGTGAAGTGCATACCTGTCCGTATATGTTCTACTTGCTGATGACTTGCCTTGCCCGTTGTCCTATGGGAGTGAAGTGCATACCTGTCCGTATATGTTCTCCTTGCTGATGACTTGCCTTGCCCGTAGTCCTATGGCAGTGAAGTGCATACCTGTCCGTATATGTTCTACTTGCTGATGACTTGCCTTGCCCGTTGTCCTATGGGAGTGAAGTGCATACCTGTCCGTATATGTTCTCCTTGCTGATGACTTGCCTTGCCCGTAGTCCTATGGCAGTGAAGTGCATACCTGTCCGTATATGTTCTCCTTGCTGATGACTTGCCTTGCCCGTAGTCCTATGGCAGTGAAGTGCATACCTGTCCGTATATGTTCTACTTGCTGATGACTTGCCTTGCCCGTTGTCCTATGGGAGTGAAGTGCATACCTGTCCGTATATGTTCTCCTTGCTGATGACTTGCCTTGCCCGTAGTCCTATGGCAGTGAAGTGCATACCTGTCCGTATATGTTCTACTTGCTGATGACTTGCCTTGCCCGTTGTCCTATGGGAGTGAAGTGCATACCTGTCCGTATATGTTCTACTTGCTGATGACTTGCCTTGCCCGTTGTCCTATGGGAGTGAAGTGCATACCTGTCCGTATATGTTCTCCTTGCTGATGACTTGCCTTGCCCGTAGTCCTATGGCAGTGAAGTGCATACCTGTCCGTATATGTTCTACTTGCTGATGACTTGCCTTGCCCGTTGTCCTATGGGAGTGAAGTGCATACCTGTCCGTATATGTTCTCCTTGCTGATGACTTGCCTTGCCCGTAGTCCTATGGCAGTGAAGTGCATACCTGTCCGTATATGTTCTACTTGCTGATGACTTGCCTTGCCCGTTGTCCTATGGGAGTGAAGTGCATACCTGTCCGTATATGTTCTCCTTGCTGATGACTTGCCTTGCCCGTAGTCCTATGGCAGTGAAGTGCATACCTGTCCGTATATGTTCTCCTTGCTGATGACTTGCCTTGCCCGTAGTCCTATGGGAGTGAAGTGCATACCTGTCCGTATATGTTCTCCTTGCTGATGACTTGTCTTGCCCGTAGTCCTATGGAAGTGAAGTGCATACCTGTCCGTATATGTTCTCCTTGCTGATGACTTGTCTTGCCCGTAGTCCTATGGGAGTGAAGTGCATACCTGTCCGTATATGTTCTCCTTGCTGATGACTTGTCTTGCCCGTAGTCCTATGGGAGTGAAGTGCATACCTGTCCGTATATGTTCTCCTTGCTGATGACTTGTCTTGCCCGTAGTCCTATGGAAGTGAAGTGCATACCTGTCCGTATATGTTCTCCTTGCTGATGACGTCGGTGCAGCGCGCGTGCACCACGCGCGGCGCCTCCAGCGACTCCAGGAGCCGCCAGCGGATCGTCTTCAGGCGCGCGTTGTGCTTGAACTCGGGGTACGCCTTCTCTGTTACGTATAGCCTGTAATCGATGATGATGTTACTCGTCTGTTGCTACTCTAGAGCCCGGCAGATGTTGCCATGCCCTAAAAAAAAATCCTAATTAATTTCTGTACTATTCGATTTTTTTTACTAGATCGAAGAAAATAGATTGTTGATAGAATGCTTTTTTTGTAAATACGCACTAAAGGAGATGTTTCACGAATGTATGGAATCCAGGCTAACTAGGTGTACACGTGCACAAACATGGCAAAATATTTATTAAACATTTTCCCACTATCAGTTTTTAATAGGTTGCTTCGTTTGATGCATTTTCCTAAAAATAACTAGCCTAAGTCGAGCAACACAAAACTGTAGAACAATATGGCGGACCAATACAGTTGGTGACGTCATTTTGACAGCTGTTGACATAATAGTGAAATTAATGATTTATGATAGAAGCTAAATCAAGTCAACCTGAGGTATTTCAATTTTCGAGTACCTAAGTACCTCAGGCTACCTACGTAAACTACATTAAGAGCCTAGCTACTGTTAAAAATCTTCAACTCAAACACGTAAAACCATCTGTCAAAATCATTAGGCAGTGACAGTTACCAGAATTTATTAGAAACTGTCTTGGCTGCCTAGTAAAAATGTTACCAGTGATAATTATGCCTCGTATTTAAAACATTAATAAAACAATCATTTTAGTTTAAATTAAATAAAGAGTATTTTTTCCGAAATCACCGATTTTTGCGCAATTTTTCAGTCTGGGTACATAGACCTAGCCCATTTTGAAACATCTCCTTTAAGACTGTATTTACTGATCTGGACCAGGGACAATCTGCCGAAAAACTACAAACGTTCTTCTTTCGAAATGTGACAGATGTCATAGTAACTAGTAACGGCAGGCGATCTAACAGTGAAACCTCATGGTAAACACACTGGTATCATTTCCTGTTAAGAATCAGAATCAAGAATCAAAAAATACTTTATTCAGTGCGGCCGCATGGACCTTATTGACGCGTCACAAATTACAAAATAAAACAACACAAATAAATAGAATAAAGCACATAATTGAATCTGTTCACTTCAGATGACACGCGAGTTAGGAAAAGAAGTGAACAGAAGAACCTAACTCGGTCGTTATAGTCTAGTATTGTTGATATTTAAGGAAATATAGTTAGGTTTTAAATAGGTTCTATTTCCTAAATAACTAGTAGCTATCTGAAGTTAATCACATACGAGATTTTGGTATTGTCATCGACAGTATATTGCGCTTCAATATTCACATCGATAACATCGCCAAGAAAGGTTTTAAAATGTTGGGATTTGTGCTTCGTAATTGTAAAGAGTCTAAGGAGTCTTCGAACAAAATTACTATTTACAATGTCTTGGTTCGCAGTTCTGTAGAATACTGCAGCGTTGTGTGGAACCCACATTACGATATCTACAACAAGCGCATTGAAGGTATTCAGAAAAGGTTTTTATGGCACCTGTCATACAGTTGTAACCTTGCCAAGAAACTGCACAGCTACGAAGACCGTCTCCAGCATTTCAATATGCGTTCTCTTGAGAGCCGAAGGAAGGTTCTAGACGGCATGTTCTTCTATAAATTGATCAACAATTTAATTGATGCTCCCTATATTTTAAACCAAGTAAATTTTGAGGTTCCTAGGCACTTGCCAAGATACAGCAAATATAAAGCATTTGTCAGAAAAGCCGCTCGTTCTAACCTAGGCCATAGCAAAACAATAATGTATCACAGTTACATTATTGTTTTTTATTACACTGTATAATATGTACTATTCATTCATAAACCAAATCGAGTCTACATTATATTAATAGCACTTACTAAATAACGATATGAATGACACCGCCTGCATCTCCAAAAATCTGTGGCCATGTATGATGTTAGCCGATCAACACAATTTGGCGCAAGTTCACCCGTAGAAACCCACTGCTTTAATGGTTCCTTGGTCTCTGGTGTATTGTTATGATTTCATGGGTCGTCAACGGTACGAAACGGTGCAAAAACTCATTCGGATTACGGTTGAACATTACCAAACAATCACTTGCAGTGGTCACACGGTTGCACTTATGGTCGAGTGTGAGCAATCGCGGCACCCATCGCGTTTTTTTTACATCCATATACGCATAAAGGTACAATATATGATGCTCAGTTGAGTTGTCTACAGCTTCAGCCACCTCACGCACTTTCATTTTACGATCTTCCAATATCACTCTATGGATTTTATCGACCATTTCTGGCGACACAACCTTTTTTGGGCGACCTGAGTGTCCCTTGTTACGGCCACAACGGAACTCAGTTGACCATTTCTTAACCATTGATATTGATGGTACAGAGTCCTCATAGCGTTTATCAATACTTTCCTTAGTTTCAGTAATGTTTTTTACGCAAAAAAATATGTTTAATCAGCACACGACATTCACTTTTGTTAATCGACTTCAAAAATAGCAGGATGTTCTCAAGTCGTCTGTAATTATTTTTAATCTTTGTAACCTCAGAACTCGTCGTTTATAACAGATTTGGAAACTATTTTTTGAGTTGAGAAGAAGATTTAAAAAGTCATTTCTGATGATGGGATCCATCACAAAGCAAGTAACTAGAGGATCCATAATAAATCAAGGGAAATATTCAAATGTAATAAGCATAGAGCGGGTTGCGTATTTTGCAGCAACATTTTAGATTTTATTTATCGAAGTCGGTATTTTTGTTCACAAGGATTAAAGAGTTATTTCTATTTTTGTTAAAATTTACACAATACTACATAAACAAACAAAATGCATATGCAGCAATATGCATTCACATATTGCTCAAAAGACAGTCGTCTATATAGTTACTGCACGGGAAATACAACAAATCTCTGACTTATCGACTAACGTTTGGACCTAATTAATTGTTCTCCAGATTTGTGTGATTTATTATCAAACGCAAAGAATTCTATTGCTGCCACGGGACAAAGGTTTGTAATAATTGTTCTGCAGATATTTGTGATTATTACATCATCACTAATGAACAAAGGCCTCCCTCATAGGCATGAGGGGGTAGTTGCCATACTCACCACGCTTGGCAGGCGGGTTGGCGAGCGCAGTACGGGATGTTGATACACGGAAAGACGCTGCTGCCCATCTTCCGGAGGTATCCCTCAACATAAGTGCATCCACGGGCATGAAAGGAGGGGCAACATTCTACTGCCGGTGCCCCAAGGCAGTAGAAGTATATTACAAAAATCCAAGATTCCACCACAGTAAGGACCTACCTTAGAGCCTTCGGATCGTGACTAGCCAGACTCTCATGTGCTTTAATGTAGATGTCCTGAGCTTGATTACAAAACGCCTTAGTGTCAAACTCCTCGTCGAAAGACTTGACTTTGCGTATGGCCATCATGGATTTCGACTTCTTCTCCAGTAACTGCACAGCTTGCTTCGCCCGCGTCGCGGATACCAGGGAGGCCTTGCCGTCCCCTTCTGGGGGTATGTAAGGCTCGAAGACACCACCTGGAGTCATTGAAGTAATTAAGATTAATTTCTGTTAATTCATTCAAAAAATCTCCTTAAGAACATCTATTACAATCAATTAAATTTGACAGATCAAACAGGCAGCCGCTCTCGGTCTCATTTAGTCATTTTAGTGTATGAAATTGCGTAAATTACTTTATATTGGTTCCTCTTTTAGAAAATATGTTTTAAAGTAGTGTTGTTTATTTTTATGTTGTTTTTTATTTGTATATTTTGTTATTTAAGATTTTTCTATTAAAATGTTGTCCCGCAAATAGCAACCGCTTTGCGCTAGTGTAGTGCAACCACGGAAGACCAGCGCTGTGGCATAATTCATTAAGAAACTTAATCTATAACCCATAAAATATCCAACGTGTATTACAACATGTGTACAAAGCCGAAAGGGGGTGATTCTGACCATCCCAAGGAACAACTTTTGTTCTACGACTTTTCAGGATTCAGTTATAATAGGTTTTTTTTATTAAAATAAAAAAAAACGATTATGACCTCAGGATCATTTTCACATCACACCATCTACTAAAATTGTAAATAAAAACATTAAAAAAAATACGAATTCCCGAGTTTTTTTGCTTTACTTGTTTTCATGGGCAGAAAACCCCCCATTACAGACTAACATACATAATAAATAATAATATCTCAATTACTAAGTACACGTTTGTCTGACGACGTGCGACGCGTTCGCGGTGTTAGCACAATGGTTCGGGGTTTAAGCGACCAATGCACTGTCCAAATGTGACTCAGGCCGGCCGGTATTCTTGACGCATATGACGCATATGGGTCGAGAGACAACATGTTGGAAATAAGCCATGTCAAAAGTTATTATTCTTTAGTATATATCATCATCATCATGGCTCCCGCCGCCACGGAGCCGCGACCACCTGTGCGACGTGGGAGCCCTGCTGTAAGTTGGCTTGGGATCTGCAGGGCATTCCTTCCCACGTCTGGCCCCAGACACTGATGACTTACGAAGAGGCTCAATCAACCTTTCGAGACTAAGAGAGCCAGATCCAAAAGGCGAGCCAGATCCTCCTGGACTCGGCATATAGTTAGGAGATTCCTTTCCCCGCAGCCCTAGCCAACAACTGCTCAAGCATTGTATTGCAGTTGGTTATAATAGATATAATCTTGATATAATAATCAAATAGCTAATTATAAGCAATATTTACGGGATGTTTTCCATGATATGATTATTTTTGAGTTTCCTGATATTATGGCGCAGTTCCAAATATAAATGTAATTATCCTGTAAATATTGCATATTATGGTGTTCACGACCATGTTAGTTTCAGAAGTTAAAATTACTATTTATTCAAACATGTAGCATTATATTTAAGCATTTTGTAAATAACATACATAAAACTCGTGCCTAAAACACACACGAAACATATGCCGTGGGGTGCCGGCTGTAGAATGTTGCCCCTCCTCTCTTGCCCGTGGATGCAGTAAGAATCTGCTAAGGGATGCCTTGGGAAGACGGGCAGCAGCGTCTTCCGCGTCTTCAACACCCTACACTGCGCTCGCCAACCCGCCTGCCAAGCGTGGCGAGTATGGCAACAACCCCTTATGATTGTAAAAACAAGGACCAGGCCCCGAGTCCCCGGCAGCCCCGCTAGTCGTGGCTACGGTAGCGGCCACGGTAACGGCGGGGCTAGGGGTGCTAAGAATCTCCGGGAGACGGACGGCTACCAACCCCAACGACGACCACTGGCCCTGGTAACACACAACATCCGCACTTTGAGGACAGACGAAAAGATTGTTGAGCTGGAAGAAGAAATGAGTAGGCTACACTGGGACATTTTAGGATTATCAGAAGTCCGTAGAGAGGGCGAGGACACGATATCCCTTAAGTCCGGTAATCTACTCTACTACCGGGAGGGCGACCAACAGTCCCAAGGTGGTGTCGGGTTTCTCGTTCACAAGTCACTCGTTAACAACATTGTCACCATCGACAGTGTGTCGAGCAGGGTCGCATACCTAACACTCAGAATATCTAAAAGATATTCGCTTAAGGTCGTTCAGGTATATGCGCCGACCTCGTCACACCCAGATGAAGAAGTAGAGTCTATGTATGAGGACATTAGTAGGGCCATACATACAAACAAAACTCACTTTACTGTTGTTATGGGGGACTTCAATGCAAAGTTAGGCAAGAGAAGCGATGATGAGTTGAGAGTGGGGCAATTTGGGTATGGGCAACGGAACCCCAGGGGACAGAGGCTGGCCGATTTTCTGGAGAAAGAAGGACTCTTTATGATGAATTCTTTCTTCCAGAAGCCGCCTCACAGGAAATGGACCTGGATGAGCCCCGATGGTTCCACGAGAAATGAGATTGATTTCATCTTGACCAACAAGAAACGGGTATTCAATGATGTCACTGTGATTCACAGGGTGAAAACCGGAAGTGATCACCGAATCGTTAGAGGCACATTGAATATGAACGTTAGACTTGAAAGGTCCCGTCTGATGAAATCTACGCTCCGACCCACTCGCGCACATATCCAAAACCTCGAGAGCTTTCAACTCGAACTTTCAAATCGCTTTGATTGTCTGGGTCTCGAAGAACATGCATCAGTGGACGAGATCAATAACAGGTTCGTAGAAACTGTCCATACGGTGGGGTCTCAGTTCTTTAAGACGCCCCGTACAAATAGACCTCAGAAACTCTCTGATGACACTCTTAACCTCATGGCTGAACGACGCTCATTACGACTGCAGTCTCCCGATGATGCTAAGTCACATAGGCAGCTCAATAGACAAGTTTGGAAATCCTTGCGGCACGATATTCGTACCTTTAATACAGCTCGTATTAAAGATACGATAGAGCGGAACAAAGGCTCCAAAGTGTTTGCGAGAGATATGTCTATTGGGCAAAGCCAGATGACGAAGCTGAAGAGGGAAGATGGCAGCATAGCGTCAAGTAAAGCCGATGTGTTAAGGGAAGTCGAAAGGTTCTATGGACAGCTCTACGATTCGGTCACTAAACCTGTTTGCAGTGTGGCAGAAGACCCTAGAGCCAAGCTGACCCGACATTATACCGAAGATATCCCGGACATCAGCCTGTACGAGATCAGGATGGCCCTAAAACAGCTTAAGAACGACAAGGCGCCGGGGGAGGACGGAATCACGTCAGAGCTTCTGAAAGCGGGTGGATCACCGATACTTAAAGTCCTTCAGAAACTCTTCAACTCCGTCTTGCTCGAAGGTATTACGCCAAAAACATGGAACAAAAGCGTCTTGGTATTGTTCTTTAAGAAAGGTGACAACACCTTGCTTAAGAACTACAGACCGATCTCGCTTTTGAGCCATGTTTATAAGCTGTTCTCAAGGATCATCGCAAATCGTCTCGATCGCAGGTTTGATGACTTCCAGCGTCCCGAACAAGCCGGGTTTCGAAAAGGCTACAGTACCATAGACCACATTCATACGCTGCGGCAAGTGATACAGAAGACCGAAGAGTATAACTTGCCGCTATGTCTCGCGTTTGTGGACTATGAGAAAGCCTTCGATTCGATCGAAACATGGGCGGTGCTCGAGTCTCTCCAACGATGCCGAATTGACTATCGGTATATCGAAGTGTTGAAATCTTTGTATAGAAACGCCACTATGTCAGTCCGAGTACAGGAACAGAGTTCGAAGGATACTCCCTTAAAAAGAGGCGTAAGACAGGGAGACGTTATTTCTCCGAAACTGTTTACGACCGCTTTGGAAGATGCCTTCAAGCTCTTGGAATGGAAAGGACTAGGCATCAACATTAACGGCGAATACATGACTCACCTTCGGTTTGCCGACGATATTGTGGTCATGGCAAAGTCGATGGAGGAACTCGGCACGATGCTCGAAGGCCTCAATCGAGTCTCCCAACGGGTAGGCCTTAAAATGAACATGGACAAGACGAAGGTTATGTCGAATGTCCATGTGGTGCCTGCCCCAGTTATGGTCGAGAACTCGGCTCTCGAAGTTGTCGACGCGTATGTATGTATACCTAGGACAAACTGTCCAGTTAGGTAGGTCCAACTTTGAGAAAGAGGTCAATCGACGAATCCAACTCGGATGGGCAGCGTTTGGTAAACTACGCAACGTTTTTTCGTCCAAAATTCCTCAGTGCCTTAAGACGAAAGTCTACAATCAATGTGTGTTACCAGTGATGACATATGGAACCGAAACGTGGTCATTCACGATTGGCCTCATGAATAAGCTCAGAGTCGCTCAACGAGCTATGGAGAGGGCTATGCTCGGGGTTTCTTTACGCGATCGAATCAGAAATGAGGAGATACGTAGAAGAACTCGGGTCACCGACATAGCCAAACGGATTAGCACGTTGAAGTGGCAATGGGCAGGCCATGTAGCTCGCAGAACAGATGGCCGATGGGGCCGAAAAGTTCTCGAGTGGAGGCCACGGACCGGCAAGCGCAGCGTAGGACGTCCACCAACAAGATGGGATGATGACCTGGTGAAGACCGCAGGTCGACGGTGGATGCAGATCGCTTCCAACCGCAACAACTGGAAATCCATGGGGGAGGCCTATGTCCAGCAGTGGACGTCCTACGGCTGAAATGATGATGATGATGATGATGATACATAAAACTGAGATAATTCAAATGGTCCAGCCGTTTTCTAGTTATAATGGTGTAACTAACCACTTTGTTATATGAGGGCTGCCTTTTAAGTTGTGTCGTTTGAAATAAGTATAGACAATCTAATATATTATTACCATTTATTGATTTTAAAAGAATTCTCCGTGAATACACTTGCATGCGTTCGAACCAGTTTTTAAAACCTTTATTCCACTCAGAAGTGGGGGTACCATCATATAGCGTGGCGACGCGTCGCCACGGCATGCGTCGCCACACCAGAAATAGGTTTTACGTGCGGCTATAGATGTTTCACATCAAAAGCCCGAGCGACGTTGGACATGGGTGTCTACAGGTGGACAGTATAAGAATGAAAAAGATTTTATACTTTCCTCAAATCAGACTAATATAACAAATGTCCAGTTGCTGAATAAAATTAAGTTTAGTTCTGATCACAGACCGGTTCGCGCTACATTAAAATTTAATAATAAAATAAATAGGCAAAAAATAGTTAAAATAAGTATTAAAATATATCAAAAGAATTTTAATTTGGAGCTCAAGAATAATTTTGAACTTTTAAAAACACATGCAAGATTCACAGAAAGAATTTAATATTATAAATAAATAAAATGTTTTTATTTCAGACAACATGATCCATAAGTGTTAGTATCACCTTAATCTATGTTAGTAGGCAGAATAAGTCCTATACCATCATTACTTTCACGCAATGTCTTAACATTGGGCTGTCCCATTTATCGACCAATGTGTGCAGGATGCTGTTGGAGCTCGCGCGCCACCTGCGCAGTAGTGAGGCAGTTCTTTTCCGCATGCAGGCGTGAAACCCAACGGTCCGCGCCTCAGCGAACATGCCTGAGGCGCTGCAGAACCGCGGGAGCCTCAGCAACATCCTAAACGCATTATTGTATTGGACACGAAGGGCGCTCACCGCTTTTTGAGTATATGTGATCCAAAGGCTACTCGTTTCGTATAGAAGGTTTGGCAGTATGATTTGAACAGCGTAATTTTGACCTCTTCTGAACAACGAGAGAACCTTTGAACCAGCATATTAGCTCTCACGGCCAGCGCCCTTCGTTCCCTTTCTATATCTAGCTCGTCACTAAGATTTTCACTCACAATATGACCTAGGTACTTAAATAAGAAACTTGTTTTAATGCAGTTCCATTTAAATTAAACACTACATTATAAAAAACTGTTCCGATACATTATAGAAAACTGTATCGGAAAGCAAGCACTAAAATAAAAGAACGAAAGACGAAACACAAGAAACTTACAGAAATCACAATTCTACTATTAGAGGAAAGCGCAAATATGAAAATAAATAGTTAAGAGTACAGAACATTAGACAAAAAAGTAAAACGAAATATTAGACGAGACATAAGAAACTACAACACAAAACTATTTCGAATCACATTGGAAAACAACCACTTCACTAAAAATAGCGTAACAAGGCACATCTGTTGGCAAATCCTGGATAACTAACCTAATAACAACCGGAACTAAACATTAGAATAGAGACAACATTTTGAATATTTGTACCAACTTCTACAAAACACTTTATTCGGAATATCTGCCATGTCAAAGGAGCTACTGATAAAATTGGGAATATTTTGAAAAAGTTTTCAGTCTAGACCATTTTTACTCCAATGACCAAGGTAGCAAAGCTGTTGAGATCGCCGAAAGATGTCACACCTCTGCAAGTACCTGGTGTGTATAAAGTTGACTGTAGTTGTGGCCGTTCGTATATTGGGCAAACCCAGCGTACAATAGCCGAATGCATAAAGGAACACATCGCTGCAGTTAAGAACCGCCAGGTAAATAAATCAGAGATAGCAGAACACCTAGTGGATTCGGGACCTGGCCATTGGATTGAGCTTCACAATCCTAAAATTCTTGCCAATGAACGTCAATATTACCGGAGAATGATTCGTGAGGCAATCGAAATCCCGAATTTCAACCGTGAAGATGGATTTAGGCTTCTGATATCTTGGAATCCAGTGACAAGTAGGTGTAGTGCGCATTGTGATGTAACATTGCATAGTGAAGATACTGTTAGTGTTGCCGCAATGTAAACGCGGCCTTGCCGAGTTCTGAAGACAAAGTGAGGATAGTTGCAAAACCCCCATCGCTTCTTGATGGACACTCCAATGAAATCTCAAGTCAACCTGGGACCACAGTTGTTGAAACACAGTCGAAACGTCAGGAATAATAAATAAATAAATAAATAAATAAATAAATAAATGCTGGACAAATCACACAGCATCATCTAGCCCCAAGCTAAGCAGAGCTTGTGTTATGGGTACTAGATGACTGATATACTTAATACATTATACTACATAGATAGATATTTTTATTATATATAGAAAAACACCCAGAACACCCTGAACAAATATCTGCAGATCGTACAGACATTTGTCCCGAGGCGGGAATCGAACCCGCAACCCCTTGCGTCGCAGGCGGACCTTCGCCCGCTGCGCCACAGAGCTCGTCAATAATAATCAAAGGTATTACGCGATAAATTCTCGTGTTTATGTTATTATATTATAATCATATTTCTATTTCATAAGAAGGCTCAGGAGTACCATACCTGTGGCAGATATATAGAACTGGCGCTCCATCCACGGCCGCGCGGGCATCAGGCCTCGCTCCTTCATCTTCTGGCGGACCTTCTCCGGGCTCATAGACTCAAAGTCCTCATTTAAATCCGGCAGATCCACCTTCAGAAACTTCTGCGCTCGCAACTTCTTGAACTTAGGATTCCAGTGTTTGCTTGTGGTTGTGCGTGCCGGCTGACTGTATAGATGTGTTGGGACAATGCGCAGAGCTCCAAACTATAATAAGAAGTGGTTAGATTGTTTTTTTCGCCTTTGTAGGAGTATGGAGTAGATTTTAGTTACCTATTCGATTTAGTCAAATGAATATAGGTACGTACCTTCGTTAGGACTGAATTTGCCATGGTCGTAGCTGCCGTTATTTACAGCACATTTAAGATAAATATTGTGTTTAAATCATTTATATTGCTAAAGGTGGATGAAAAGTTATCTAATTCGCTCAGTTTTGATAATTTTATAACCTAAATTATTAAAACCAAAACATCTCGAGATAGATAATCTGCTCTGACAGATTAGAGTTATGCTATTGTCACTGTCAACAAGCCAATAGTCGCCGTAGGTTTTTTCTCTTTGTCTTTGTTTAATGAGCCGTTTTCAGTAAAAAACAAAAAAGTGTTTCCTACTAAACTTAACAGATGGAGCTGGCACGCGGAGAAAGCAAGTTTGTGATTAATCACAATTACTGTCATTATCAAATTGTGTCTCCTACCAGTAAAATAAAACTAACGCCATCTATATGGTTCGAGGGAACTATTTTTGAAGTTTTTACTTTTTAATGAAAACACCTCATTATAATGAGGCGTTTTCATTAAAAAGTAAAAACTTCAAAAATAGTTACTTCGTACCTTATAGATGGCGTTAATTTTCTTTTACTGGGAGGCACAATTTGACAATTTGACAGGATTAATCACAAACTGCTTACTCCGCTTGTCAGCTCCATCTGTTAGGTTTAGTAGAAAACTCTTTTTGTTTTGTTACTGAAAACGGCTCATTGTGTAAAATTTTATATCTATGATTTGAATCTATTCTTTAAAAAAATATTTTTACAAAACTAAAAATATTTTATAATAATTGTGCAAAATTTTATTTAAAAGATTTGTGATAATTAATCTATTCTCTAAAAAAATATTTTTACAATGAACTAAAAAATATATTTACGCAATATGAAACAGTAAAATCAGTCGTGGGATACTCATCCCAACTTACCTGTCCGGTAGTTGTGGTATAGTATACGGGTATGCGACCCCGGCTTCCCTAGCTATTACTGTCCTATCCTTTGCCCTCCTGGGCGGTAATATCCTATATTTCCTATTTCCTACTCTAACTTACCAATCTTCCTTTTCACGCCACCTATCCTTCCCTTTCCCTATTCCTACCCTCTCCGCCAATCCAACGTCTGCCGCGCGGATGGATGCATGGCTAGGGGCAAGCCTAGTCGTTAGCGTGCCACACTGCCCTGGGACCGGGCGACCCAGAATTAGGCCAGCCTTACCCTGGTATGCGGGGCTCTGCTGGGGTGGACAAACCTTTCCCTTGCTATTCGTGGGAACGCAATGGATAATTACAAAAATAATTTAATTAACCAAAATGGCGGCGATGTGGTTCGCCACCCATCACGTCTCGTTTCTCGCGGGGGCGAAAAGCGGCCCATGGAGAGCCGCTTCGCTACGTTGAATGTAAGAGGAGGAATGGGTGGTAAGGTAGATGAAGTATGTCAGATGATGGATGAACGAAGCATAGATCTTCTGTGCGTGAACGAAACCAAGAGGAAAGGATGTGACACTACGGTTCATGGTCCCTACACGGCATACTGGTCGGGAGTCCCCCAAACCAGCCGAGGCTGTCAGGGAGTTGGTGTGATTCTTTCCTCTCGAATAGTTGAATGTGTGATGGAACATGAATGTGTAAGCCCAAGAATCCTCTGGATTAGGTTAAAAGTCGGACTCACTCGCTTGTTTATCCTTGGGGTCTATGCACCGACGGATCTGCGCGGAGGTGGGTCATTAAAAGCCCAACAAGAGAGAGAGGAATTTTGGGATAGCATGAGAGAGGTCTTGAATAAATGCGCAGGAAATGAACGGATCGTGATGTTAGGGGACTTTAATGGGTGGGTTGGAGTAAAGCGTGATGGGTATGAAGGAGTTCTGGGTACGTTTGGGGACGAGAGAGTGAATGACAATGGAAGAAGCCTGCTTGAAGTATGCTTGGAATGGAATCTTTGCGTGGCCAACACAATGTTTGACCACAAAAAGATCCATTTGTATACAAGAGATGAGGGTGAGTCTAGAAGTATGATTGATTTTGTAATTGTGGATGAAAGACTGAGGAAGAAAGTGCTAGACACTCGGGCATACCGCGGTGTAGGCCTCGACACGGACCACTTCCTGGTCATAACTCGAATGCGTGGCCTCTTTAAACGATGGCGACACCGAGGGGCCGAGCCTACGAGTGTTTTGGACAGAGTAAAAGTGGAAAATCTACAAGAAACAGAAAAGAAAGACGAGTATGTAGAGAAACTGAAAGAAAGTTTTAAAGGCATAGAAGAGATAGGTGTGATTGAAGATTTGTGGGAAACATTTAAGAAAGGGGTCGTGAATGTTGCTATTGAGGTATGCGGGGTAGCAAAAAGAAGGAAACGAAGAAAGAACTATAATGTGTGGATGGATAAAGATGTACAAAGGGCTGTGCAAGAAAAGAAGAAAGCGTGGTTGGATTGGTTAGCAACAAAAGCTAACCAAAAAGTTCAAAAGGCAACAGATGACGAGATAAAGGAAGCAAGAACGAAGTATAAAAGATTGAAATCAGCAGCGAAAGAAGTTGTGTCTAGAAAGAAAGAAGAACAAAAGGATGATTTTGATAGGAGGCTCACTAAAGATTTCCAGTCAAACATCAAGTTTTTCTGGAAATCCATCAAAACAGCAAGAGGAAATACTTCTACCTCGGAGCTGAGTACCATCAGGAGTCAAGATGGGAGCATTATAAAAGGAGAAAAAAGTGTGTTAAAGAGATGGAAAGAGTATTTTGAAAGTTTGTTTGAAAGAGAGGAAGTGCAGGTACAACATCCGGCACCTTCCATGGAAACTGATATAAATGTTGATGAAAGTGAGATAAGCATGGATGAAATAGTGAAAGCGTTGAAAAGTATGAGATTAGGTAAGGCTGCAGGGTATGACAGGATTACCGTCGAAATGCTGAGGGCTGGACAGGGCATAGTGGCTAGCCAGCTGTACCGCCTTTTCAATTTGTGCTGGCGAAATGGGCAAGTACCGGAAGACTGGTGCAAAGCCGTAATCGTGCCATTGTATAAGGGAAAAGGGTCACGGCAGGACTGCATAAATTACCGTGGTATAAGCCTTCTCAGCGTCGTCGGTAAATTGTATGCAAAAGTATTGATTGAAAGAGTTGTGAATGAAACAGACGAAAAAGTATGGGATGCACAAGCGGGATTTAGAAAGGGAATGGGATGTACGGATCAGGTATTTTCCTTGCGGTGCATAGCCGAAAAGTGTTTGGCTAAAAACAAGAAGGTCTATTGCGCGTTCGTGGATCTAGAAAAGGCCTATGATAGAGTGGTGAGAAATGAATTGTGGTCAGCATTGTCCGTGAACGGTGTGAGCAGTGTCCTTATACGAGCATTGCAATTCCTTTATAGGGATTCTAGTGCTTGTGTAAGGATAAACGGGGCATTCACTGAATGGTTTAATATTGAAAAAGGTGTTAGACAGGGATGTGTAGCGTCACCGTGGCTGTTTAATCTGTTCATGAACAATTGCTTGACAGATTTAAAAGAGAATGAAAGTGGTTTGAGAATGAATGAGTTACTCGTCAAATGTTTTCTCTATGCTGATGACCAAGTATTACTTGCGTCTTCGGCCGAGGAGTTGCAGGAGATGGTAACTGCTATGAGTGGAGCTTTCGTTAGAAAAGGAATGAAGATGAATGTAAAGAAGACGAAAGTGATGGTGTTTGAAAGAGATGAGGCAGTGACAGACTGCAATATCGTGATTGGAGGTGAACAAATTGAACAGGTGAATGAGTTTGTGTATCTGGGTTCAAAGTTTACAAGAGATGGAAAGTGTGAGAGTGATATTGAAAGAAGAGTGAATGCAGGAAACATGGTTAATGGAGCTTTGCACTCCTTTATGAACAGTCGGAAGGTGTCTAACAAGGCTCGTTTGGCTGTGCATGAGGGAGTGTTGGTTCCGACACTCATGTACGGAAGTGAAAGTTGGGCATGGCAGAAGAAACATGAAAGCAGAATAAATGCAGTTGAGATGAGAGCGTTAAGAAGTATGATAGGAGTTAAACTGAGTGACAGAATAAGAAATAGTGAGATAAGGAAACGTTGTGGTCTGAAAGAAGATGTAGTGACGAAAATTGAGAAAGGTATGCTGAGATGGTTTGGACATGTCGAGAGAATGAATGAAGAACGATTGACGAAGAAAGTGTATAAGGCGAGTGTGAATGAAAGTGTTGGAAGGGGTAGACCTAGGCGGACGTTCCAAGACCAAATCAGGGACGTCTTGAAAAAAGGCCAGGTCAAGAGTACCCTAAACCGAAGAGCATGTATGAAGGGAATAATGAAAGTGGACGAAGCGAAACAAGTATGTAAGGATCGTAGCAAGTGGAAAGAAGTGGTCTCTGCCTACCCCTACGGGAAAAAGGCGTGATTATATGTATGTATGTATGTAATATGAAACAATTTTTTTTGTTAGGCAAAATAATAGACAAACAAAACAGTACAGTTTGTCTATGGTGTATTGTTTTCAGCCATTTTTAGTCATTTATTTTCCGTTCAAATAGTGTTTTTATTTGAAGTGCTTTTAACTTCATCAAATTTATTGTGTCGTTTTATAAATTAATTTTACATTTATTTGTACTTTAATAGTTGAAAAATAATTGCGTAATATTTTTCACGTATATTTAACAAAATTGATTCTGTCTTCTTTGCGCATTCATACAGTACTATTTTACTGTCTGGCAGTGTTAATTTTGTGTAAAAATTATATGTTTTGCTTAATGTAGCGTAAAAACATAAAAAATACAACAATAGGAAATTTTGCTCCTGAAGATTTGAATCGATCGTCAATAGCCGAACCGGATATCCGGCGACTCCGCATTCACGTTGTCTCTAGCCTAGCACAGTGGAATAGAGACCGTCGCAGCGTATCTTTCTTTTCTGAACAGGCGCAGTCCTAGAGAACTCGCAAAAGGAGTAAAAGGCTCCTACATAACCTGTCATAAAGTAAGTATCTGTGCGGTGATAGTTTCGCGCATACTCGTCATATTACTAGTGCGTTCGAGAAAACAGATTCGAGTATCCTTGCTGAGTCATAGCCAGGTGATCGAAGGGCTGTGGGAAAAAAGGCTCGGAGCCCTAAGTTTTGAGGTTTTGTCACATTATAAGTGAGTGTAGCGCATGTTGGTAGACGCCATTGCAGCCCGTTGATAGGGCGTCCGTGTCCCGTGGGGCTGCGTGGCGACAGCGGCCGATGACCTTTATTTTATAACGGGCACCTTTCTCTGCTAATTGCCACGTGTTTTTTTGTTTCAGCAATATATTGTATGAGTCAGAAGGTAGAAAAACCAGTATTATCGGGTCAACGGATCAAGACCAGAAAAAGAGGTAAGCTAGTCATAACAACTAACAAGGTAACAAGTTTGTTACCTACTGGTCACCTTGGCCATGAAAGAAGGCCACCACTCGACTATGTAGGTCGCGCTAACATTACTATTTTTCTGCCTTCTTTTTATGTAAACTTTTATTTTATAGCAGAAACTATATTCTTCAATAGCTTTACTCAATTGTGCAATGCAATACTGACTCATACTGACTAGTATTTAGTCGCATCGCATGTAGGCTTACCAAATATTAAAACTGTTAACTCATGAAACTGTAATGAACAGTTAGGTTATTATTAGGGCCCGGTCGAAGAGTAGCTTTGTAGGTTAACTTATAACCAATTAGTGGTATTTTTTCTTAGCAGCTGATGGCTTCCTTATAATTACTAGAAATGTTATTGAGAGATTGCCTTGCATTCTCAATAGTCAAAAACCATAATTCATCAAATATGCTTTGGTATAACAAAGCAATTGTTAGTCATCATCATCAAATAATTTCAGAAGGATGGACTAATGAGCCAGTATCCCAAACAATATTGCACATCACAACCAATCCGCTTATCATGGATGACACACAGACTTAAGACTACAAAAAAAAAGGAATAATGTACACCATATACAAACCATTAACTCTCTGTGTAGGGATGTGGTCATGCTATAGTAATTCCTAATTAAATTAAAATAACTGTAGGGGAATTTGAAAAGGATTAAAGGGGATAATTCCATTCTTCCTGGCTTCCCACCCTTCTGTCATAATAAACCTCTAAATAGTAACCATATTAGGAATAAGTTTTTTTTATGAACTAAGTATTGTATAAAATGTTGAGAGCAAATATAACATTATCATAATTATATGTGTAAAAACAAACAGTCTTGAAGTACACATGAATGATCTGGAAGATATTTTATAAGAATATCGTAAAAATATACAATCAAATCAAATAATTTATTAAGGTTAATAAATTTAAACTTTAAATTATAGATCCAAATACTGAACTGCCTATAATTTATATGCAAGGTATTCTAAACAGGTTTGTTCTCTTATCTTAGCAACAGAAAGCAGACTTTTGGAATTTCTATTAAAGCTTTGACCGCTGACATTCTTCAGATTTCTATCATCTTAATTTATATTATAGGCTTTGACAGAAATTTATATGACATCTTTTTTGCAAAGCTAATAACTATTTGTTTTTGTAGAGTAAAAAAAACAGTTTTATGGTACAATTTATCAGTGGCCTCTTCAACACTAGACAAAGCCTGTATGATGGAGTCAAGTTACAGCTTTTACATTAAAGTGCATCTAAGAATTGAATAAACTGATTAAGCTAGTTTAGATTCAAATACTGCAGATGAACAATGAAGAGTCATTTTATGGTAGCATTATCTCATTGGTAATTCCTTTATTCATTTCCTTATCACAAGGCATATAATTTGTGATCTACCTACCTAGTTTGCAAGAAATCTTGACTTGTGATAACATACAGATACTTTTGCCAGTAACATAATAGACAGAAAAACTTGAAACCATTTTCGCGTATCATTTCCTCTCATAGACAAGGATTTACACACTTTTTGTCTCTAAAAAGAAGGGGAAAGAGTTGCTATAAAGGTCTGTAAAACAATTGATGTTGTAGGTATAAAATAAAGTGATGGTGACTATATTTATCATGGAACTTGTTAAACAAATCAATTTAGCTGTTTGCATAAGGAAATCCATTAGACAACTTGTGTAAATTAGTTCTTTACAACTGCGACAACGTCATGTAGGTATATCAGAAGGCATAAATGTTTTGTAGGTATATTGTCCCTGATCTTGAGTGTTCATAATATTGTACTTTTATGTATGAGAACGAGCCTAATAAAAACTGAAAAGCTAAAAAAGCTTAAAAGCTTTGTAAAAATGCGGTTTTTTAAGTTGCCATAATTCAGAGGTTTTTGTTTGAATCATAATAACAATATTTAATTTATGCTATGGGGTTCCGGCAGTAGAATGTTGCCCCTCCTCTTGCCCGATGATGCATTAAGAGTCTGGCAAGGTCTCCGTAAGAAGGGCAGCAGCGTCTTGTGGGTTGCCGGCAGTAGAATCCCCTCCTCTCTTGCTGTAAGAATCTGTTAAGGGATACCCCTGGAAGATGGGCAGCAACATCTGTATCAACATCATGCACTGTTTTCGCCAACCCGCCTGCTAAGAGTGGGGAGTATGGCAACAACCCCCTCGTGTTCTTGGAAATCCATGAGGGAGGCCTGTGTCCTGCAGTGGCCGTGGACAACAGCCCTATGGCTGAAACAATCAATCAATCAATCATTTATTTGCGAGAATACATGTACATAAAAAGATCTTAAAGCTAATAGTTACAGTATTCAGCCTGCAAGCAGGCGTGCAAATATTTAAGAGTCATATAATAATAAATATATGAATGCTTGAGACTACACAGCATCTTCTAGTCCCAAACCAAAAAAAAGCTTGTACTATTAAAACCAGATGATTCATAGAATACTTCGCTAGATCGATAACGTTTATGCACATCATCATCATCATCTCAGCCTTAGGGCTGCTGTCCACGTCCACTGCTGGACATAGGCCTCCCCCTTATGGTTTTCCAAGATCATTTAGTGGTTTGTTGCCATACGCGCCACGCTGACATGCCACCGGATGTTGATACACGGATAGACGCTGCTGCCCGGATACCTCCGGAAGATCCGTATCCCTTGGCACTCTTACTGCATCAACTGCCGGCGTACGGTTAAGCTTTTGAACCTTGTCTCAGATTTTATACAGGGTTTCCCAGAAATGGTGGATAATCCTGCACATGCGTGTGCGGGGGAGGGGAGTGGGGCCCCATATCCCAATAAAAAAATTCTATTCCCAACAGTCCGCGGTCAACGACATTTTTTGTAAAATTTTGAAAAATCCCAGTTTTCCTCACATTTGCGGGCATCACGTCCGCTATATGAGGCCAAGTTCAGATTTTTTTCTTTTAACGTGTTCCCTAATAATGGTATTCCTAAATGACTTTAAAAAAAACTCAACTACTTCGGATAGTAGTTAACTAGAAGTACCTAAACATAAATTTTATTTTTGAAATTTATTTTACTTCTAAGTTTGAGCACCTGTGGTGTAAAAAAAATGTATAGGAGTTGTGTAGCCAACCACATAAAAAAATTACCTACATCATAAGGATTCTAAAACCGTAGCATATTTATCTACTTTAATTGTAAAATTACTGAGCTATAGCTATTAATGTGTAAAAGTAGGCGTTTCATTACAAAATTGCAAAAGAAAAAAAAAAATAATTACCAAAAGAGTATTTATTATAAAAATATTCATAATAAATGTTTAAATTAGGCTCCTCCTGCTCAGCCTGCGCAAACTCAACTAGATTAGGTTAGTAGTTAACGAGAAGTCCCTAAGCATAAATTTTATTTTTGAAATTTATTTTACTGCCAAGTTTAAGCACCTGTGGTGTAAAAAAAAATTATTGGAATTGTGTAGCCAACTACATAAAAAAATTACCTACATCATAAGGATTCTAAAACCATACTATCATAAATAACCATACTATTATAAAGCATACTATCTACTTTAATTGTAAAATTACTGAGCTATAGCCTACTAATGTGTAAAAGTAGGCGTTTCATTACAAAATTGCACAAGAAAAATAATAAAACAAATAATTACCAAATAAGTATTTATTATAAAAATAATCATAATAAATGTTCAAATGAGGCTCCTCCTGCCCTTATGAGCTTTTTATAAAAGATCTTTGTAATGTGTTATTATAGTTTCTTGAAGATATAATTCTGGCTGCTTCGGCCACGCTAAGTCGAAGTTCTTCTAACAAGTTTATGGGTTTCTTGTAAACCTGCTCCTTCAAACAGCCCCAATAAAAAAATCCAGAGGATTTAGGTCTGGAGACCGTGGTGGCCACAATATCAGCCCCAATCGGCCGATGCATCTGTTGGGATAGGCATTGTTTGGGTAATTCCTTACTTGCACAGCGTAATGTGCTGGACAACCGTTGTTCTGGAGCCACATTTTTTGCCGGATGGCAATTTTTTTTTTATCAAAAAAAACCGTAAACTCGTTAGAAGTACTTCGACTTCGCGTCGCCGAAGCAGCCAGAATTATATCTTCAAAATATTATAATAACACATTACAAAGATCTTTTATAAATGGTAGAGCTTGCATAAGGGCAGGAGGGGCCCAATTTAAACATTTATTTTGAATATTTTTATAATAAATACTTTTTGGTAATTATTTATAAAAAATTTTTCTTTCGCAATTTTGTAATGAAACGCCTACTTTTACACATTAATAGCTATAACTCAGTAATTTTACAATTAAAGTAGATAAGTATGCTACGGTTTTAGAATCCTTATGATGTAGGTAATTTTTTTATGTGGTTGGCTACACAACTCCTATACATTTTTTTTACACCACAGGTGCTCAAACTTAGAAGTAAAATAAATTTCAAAAATAAAATTTATGTTTAGGTACTTCTAGTTAACTACTATCCGAAGTAGTTGAGTTTTTTTTAAAGTCATTTAGGAATACCATTATTAGGGAACACGTTAAAAGAAAAAATCTGAACTTGGCCTCATAAAGCGGACGTGATGCCCGCAAATGTGAGGAAAACTGGGATTTTTCAAAATTTTACAAAAAATGTCGTTGACCGCGGACTGTTGGGAATAGATTTTTTTTATTGGGATATGGGGCCCCACTCCCCTCCCCCGCACACACATGTGCAGGATTATCCACCATTTCTGGGAAACCCTGTATAATTCGCGTGTCCTATTAGTGCTGAGAACCACGACACGACACGTGTTATGTAGCACTTCGGCGACCAGGATCCTGGGGTTGTGTTATGTCCTCTGATTATCTGTATTGTGGACGACACGACGAAACGTTGTCTGTAGGCAAGGTCGCGTGTGTGACGTCAACGAACTACAATCTGATTATGCACCGTCATGACTTGTGAAGCATGGTAGACAAGCGAACTCGTGAGATATTCTAGGGTTTCCGTTCAGTAATCTTAATTATTTCGGAGGCTTACTTCCGTACGTTACCTTTTATTAGGAAGTCAGACCAACATCTTTTGGCGTCCAAGCCAACCTCATCATCACTCATCATGATCCACAGCCCGACTTACCAACTGCTGGGGGTCTTACACAGGCCTCTCCTAGTTTGTGCCATCCGCCACGATCCCTGAGCTAAGCCTGTATTACATTACACGGTATTCAGGGACCCTTACCCTAACTAAGAGTGGTGTAATAAGAGTTAGAGCGTAAGGGACCCTAACTAGGGCGACCGGTCGGAAACTGAAACATAGACATAGTGAAATGTAACATCTCCATTTGTCCCCAGATGAGAAAGAGAAGTATGATCCTAACGGGTTCCGCGACGCCCTGGTGCTTGGGCTCGAGCGCGCGGGCGGCGACCTAGACTTGGCGTACAAGTTCCTGGACGCTGGCGGCTCCAAGCTCGACTACCGGCGCTATGGCGAGGTCATCTTCGACGTGCTCATCGCGGGGGGGCTCTTGCGTGAGTACCCTCCTAATCATCATTTGAGCCGTGAAACGTCCATTACTGGACAAAGGCTTCCGTCATCGATCTCCAAGGACTGCGGTTATAAGCGGCCAACATCCACCGCCGACCGCGGTGCGGTTCTTACAGTCGTCTGCCTATCTTGTACGTGGACGTTCTACGACGCACAAAGGCTTCCGTCATCGATCTCCAAGGACTGCGGTTAGAAGCGGCCAACATCCACCGTCGACCTGCGGTTCTTACAGTCGTCTGCCTATCTTGTAGGTGCACGTTCTACGACGCTGCGCTTGCCGGTCCGTGGCATCCATTCGTGGACTATGCGACCCTCCTCCTAATATGGACCTTCAACCGCTGAACAGAAAGGCAACACGTCCCCCTGGACCTAAGATAAAGAAATACTAACAAGTTTCTTTCGTTACCAAACAAAAAACGCTTGTATACAATTTATAGGAACATGAAAATATCGTACAAAAACGGCCAGCACTCCGCTTATGCTGTACCAGAATTTGAATGCCAGCACACTAGTATTAGTAGACTTGGAGAATTTTTTTAGATTTGTCTTTTACATGATGAAAAACCTAGGCTAGAGTACTGAGTCTGCTGCTGACAAACTCGTTCGTTCATATCTGATGATAATCCTCACTATCTTAACTATGTACAATAAAAGACACATATTCATAACTTCTGTCTTCGCAGTTCCTGGCGGTGGCGTGTCGATGGACGGCGAATCACCCAAGACCAACACTTGCATCTTCTCGGCTAGCGAAGACATGGACACCATGCGAAACTTTGAACAGGTGAGTTCTCACATTCATTGTCTCAGTCGTAGGACGTCCACTGCTCGACAGTCTTTCCTCATGGTTCCAAGTAGAGGGGTTGTAGCTAAACTTACCACGCTAGGCAGGCGGGTTGTCGAGCTCAGTACGGGATTTCGATCACGGAAAGACGCTGCTGCTCATCTTCCGGAGGTATCCCTGAACAGATTCTGACTGCATCCGTGGGGAATAGAGGAGGGGCAACTTTGTACTGCCGGCACCCTACGGCATACACTTTAGTGATTTTTTCCCTAGTTATAGTTAGTTACCCAGCCCAAATAGGTAGTTCTAAGTTTTTATCGCGATCATGTCATGCAATGGATAGACTTAAAAAAAGTTATTGAGTTAACCATGAAGAGGCCAAGTGGCCAGTTGCACGCGCACAAATGCCGGTACAACAGGTAACTGCAGTTACTTGAGAGTTGAAACACTTAAATGTTTTTGGGAGACTAAAATTTTTCAAATGAATTTCAGTGTTCCTCTGTGGAATAAAGATAGTCCTCTTCATTTGATACCACCGCTGACTCAACAACATACAAATGTGTGCAACCAACACACCAACTTATCAAAAAGTGCTTTCTAGTGTTTCTCTCTTGCTTTGTGCTCTCAGGGTTTGTATATGAAAGAAAGAGAGGTTAATAAGCTCTTTTAATTTGATGTATAATATGTGTGGTTTGTTGTCATAGAGCACTGCCATTTTGAAATCAGATGTTTGGTACAACCAAATCAGTTGAGTTTAAGGGTGAAGATTTCTGCCAGTAGGTAAAATCCAGAATTTAAACAGTTGAAAAACTTAGTAAACACACCAATATGATGAAAAACATGGCTAGAGTACTGAACACAAATGTAGAGAAAACCTTTCTCGTTCAATTTACACTGATTATTATTTACCTCATTAGTATTTATGTGGTACCAAACTATATGTACTAAATCAGGTTATTCATTTACAGGTATTTGTCAAGCTGATGCGCCGGTACAAATACTTGGAAAAAATGTTTGAAGAGGAGATGAAGAAGGTAATTTTAACACGTATTTTAATCGTTTGTGTATAGTCCACATTGATTACCATTAATAATGTGTTTAGTGGTAATGTGTAGCCAAGCTAGGCTGATTACAACCTTCAACATTATTTGATAAAATGATGAAAAAACTTAGGCTAGAGTACTGAAAAATCTGTGCTGACAAACTCATTCGTTCATTTATACTGATACTACAACCTGCTGCATTATACTACCCCGTTTTTGGACAGGATACTGATGAGCCGTTGTCCACAGGTCTTGGTGTACATAAAGGGTTTTGAGGCCATCAACCGCATCAAGCTCGCTCGTATGACTGCACTATGGATTGGTATGTATCTCTTATTTTATATTAAATTTTATATTTACCATAAATAATGGTGTTAAAGAGGATATCTCTTTAACACCATTTTTTTAAATTCTGTGACAATTGCACCTACTGTTTTTCCACTATATCTACAATAAATAACTTGAACTAGCAGAGCAAAATCTGAAAATAAGACTGGATGACTTATTACAATCGTTTTGTTTATGTATAAATGCAAGTATTTAAATATGTACCTAGAGTTCCGATTTGGTGTAAGTGGGGCAGCCAGCTAAGTGTATCCACATAAACAAAACGATTGTAGTAAGTCATCCAACGTCCTATAAGTCTGGACAGTGTTTGTCTGTGTTCCGTCTATGTATTATAAATATAACAGTTTATTGGTGCGGCCGGTATTTTTTTTTTGGAAATGCATACAATTAAAACCGGATGGTTTGTCTGTGTTCTGTCCCTGCATTGTAAAACTAACAGTATATTGGCGCAGCCAGCCGGATGCCAGGAAATGTGTTTGAAAATGCGTACAATTAGAACCGGATTGCGTTTTATGCTCGATTCGGTGTCGAAGTGCGCGACAGTAACGTCTGTTCTTTGAATCAGCGCGATCTTATGAGCGGGCTAACCAATTAACGTACTACAGTCTACCTAACCCTATTTAATTTAGACTGGGTTATATGTATACGCGCGCAGCGTATAATTAATGTAAGATAAGGAGTTGTTAACACGATTGAGATCAGTACAGAATCGATTATCTAAGTCAGATGATAATACGAACTATTTGCAGTATTCCCATGCAGTACGCCATTAGTACCAGGAATGTCAACGAACGTTATAAACGCCTTGGAATGCAGGCAAATCAATTCGCCCCATCTTAGTGCAATTTATTTGCACTTAGCAACTCATAAAGTAGATTAGATATACCATTTGTGACTTGTAGCAAGAAACGTTTCTGTAGTAAAGTTTGTCTTTACAGAAATATTTTTTACTATGCTGGACATAGCCCTTTCTCATGGATTTCGTAGTACTGATCACGAGGAGGTTATTGCCATACTCAGCACGCTTGGCAGGCGGGTTGGCGAGCGCAGTACGGGATGTTGATACACGGAACGACGCTGCTGGCATCTTCTCCACGGCATCTACGTGTAAGAGAGGGAACATGCTAACACAAACAACAAACTTGTTCCCTGTTGCATCATCTAGCCCCAAGCTAAGCAGGGCTTGGGTTATGTGTACTAGTTGACTGATATACTCACAGAACAGAGAAAAATGAGTAGAATTAGCATGATGCCTTTTTACTAAGAGAACCAGTGTCGCTAAACTCACACATGTAAAAACTAACACACATAGAAATAAAAATTCTTATTGGTTGAAAGAGTACCTTAAAAATGGCATAAAATCATAAAACTAATTTTATTGATATTAACTTTATTCCGATCGCTACATGGTTCAAAGTTCAATAAAATCGACAGTGATAAAAAATGAATATTTAGTATGTCCACTCAGCCAGAGATGATGGCGCATTTGCCAAATATTTTTTATAGTCTCTATTCCCAGGAAATAAGATTACTAATACAATGGCTACTTTTTCTACTCATCCAGAAATGGCGTTTTTGCCAAATATTTTTTATAGTCTCTATTCCCAGGAAATACGATTACTAATACAATGGCTGCTTTTCTTGATTGCTTGATAATCCACAACACAAAGCCACTCAACAATAGATGGCGCTATTGCTATATTTATTTGACGGTTTTGCATTTTGAACAAAACTAACAAAAAACAATAAAATAATGCTTACCGGTGATATGATATGCCCCCTTTCGTTAAATTTTTGGTTCGGCTTTCGTTTTTACACTCTAAAACGGCACAATACGGCATTTTTATATATATTTTTTTTTGAAGTACGTTTACTCTGCTAAATTAAAACACGACTGAAGTAAGCGGTGCTTGAAGTGCGCAGTACTGCGCCTACTAGGTGTTACGCGAGCCCCGCCTGCCTACTTACGATTTCTATGTTTTCTCTGTTCTGTGGATATACTAATACATAATACTACATAGATAGATATTTTCATAGAAAAACATCCAAAACACCCTGAACAAATATCTGCAGTACAGCCATTTGTCCCGAGGCCCGCTGCGCCAGAGGTCGGGAAGTGAAGCGTTATTAAGCATGCGTCTCCCTCCCCAGGCAACGGCTGCGTGCCGCCGTCGGTGCTGCTGGTGCTGCAGAACGAGCACATCCTGAAGGACAACCTGGCGCTGGAGTTCGTGCTGGAGGTGTTCGCCACCATGAAGGCGGAGCGCGGCGTCAACTACCTCGTCACCGCGCTCAAGAAGGGCCAGCTCGAGGGCAGGTGTGTGCCGCCTTTATTCTTAGTCTTTTTTAAACTTTCGCGATCACGACACATTATTAACACATATTTAACCGGGTATTTATCAATAAATGTAAATAGCGCGATAAATACCCGGTTAAGTATGTGTTTAATAAATAACCTTTATTCTTTATTCAATTCCACAGCGCCAGTTTGGAACCCTTAAGGTCGTAGCACACGTATCAACTCTGAAAGGGATTCTTGATACGTGTGCTACGACCTTTAGGCTGATAGATTATTACCATAAAAGTAACTCAATAACTTACATATTTATCACATAAATAAAAATAAAATCACGTGCTACATTATATGCCTCGTCTGGTACAATTTTACAGTAATAATGAAGAGGAAAGATTTGGTTGTTTGTTTGTATGCTCCGAAACTACTGGACTGATTTGAAAAATTATTTCGGGTGAAACCGCTGAGTGTGCTAAAAGATTCAGATTTAAATTGTGGATTCGGGTGCAAATTTATGAAAAAAATTATAAAATTATTAAAAATGTGTCATATCTCCAAAACGGTGCATGGTAAACACTTAAAATTCGAAATGTAGACTTCTCATTCAAAATATGCAAATATTTTCCAATATTCTTGGTGGTTGTAAATTCAAAAATGCCTCAACTATACGCGTGCAACAGTTAGATATAAATATAGAGAATAAGTTATTACAATAAAATGCGACAAATCTGGTTAACCTATCACGCGCACCGTCTTTGCCGTGTTGCGCGCGTTTCAGCAATTTATGGCTGATCTTCCTGTCACGCGCACCGACGGCGCTGACAGCTCGATATGTATTCCAACTCAGTCAAATCTCGATATGTATTCCAAACAGTCAGTGCGGCAGTAGAGACTGTTGTCTTGAGGCAGATGAGACAGTGGATCATGTAATGCTAACTGTATCTATTAATAATTGAATATGTGTATACTTATCAAGGACCTGTGTCAATAATACGGCGTGTTACGTTTTGAAACTATTAATATTATTGATGTAGTACGCGGCTATTATTTTCACTAGCATTACCATGTTTGCTATCGTAGTTAGCGTAGGTACTTACCGCTCACTAACGCGCTGCTCAGCTACGGGCGATGACAGGGAAATCAGCCTGAGGGTAACGGGCCACTGCTGCTGCCAATGATGAACAAAGATTAGGTATCATAAAATTAGATTAAGATTAGGATTACCAATGTTTATAACATGCATGTATACCTATTGAACTGTGCCGAGGTAGAGATCCCTTGCGTCTAAATCACAAGTCGAGAACTTAGTTAGAGCAAGGAGTTAAAACTAAGAATGGTTAAATAGGTTCTTTATTTCATGTAAGACCTTATTTTGGAAATAAACGTTTTTTATTTATTTATTTATTTATTAATGATAGTGTTGATAATGTATCCCCCCAGAGCAATATAGAAACGAGTTCTGTTTGTAAGGCTTGTTCACGCGATGGGGTATAGCAACGAGTCATGTACTGTCCCTTCGGCCAGATCTCGTCGAAGGGTCATAATTGACGCGACACGTCTACATTGAATGTTCAGAGTTCGACCCTCGCCGCCGTACTAATGTGGTCTCAGCCGCAAGACGTCCACTGTTAAACATTATACCTCCCTCACGGATCTCTAAATACTTTATATGCAATATTTACCGAGATAAGTCTTTGAGTTTCCAGATATATCGACGCTGTGTCACACGTCTCATGATCACGAAAAATACTGATGTGAGGGGTTTTTACCATACTCACCACGCTTGGTAGGCCGATTGATGAACGCAGTACGTGAAGTTAAGACGCGTATTACGATGCTGCTGTTCTTCCTATCCCTTGGCAGATTGTACTGCCGCTATCCTGAAGATTGTAGAATAATGCAGTAACATGTTGTATTTCCCCCAGGCTGCTGGAGTTTCTCCCGCTGAACAAACGCAGTGAGGACGTGCTGGCCACCATGTTCGCATCCCGCCAGCTCGCCGAGCTGCTGCGCTTGCATCGCGCGCAAGCCTCGCAGGTACGGTATTACACTGGTGTCAGTTCTGCTGGCACACTTCCTAACTTAAAACTAAAATGACACATACCTAGAACATTTCAACGAAATGTAAAAACCTTATCCTAGTGTTTACAGCACTTAGGAAGCGTCAGGGATCGATTTAAAGGATTGTCTAATGCCTACAAGTAAAAATGTACACTGTTCGCCACCGGAATTGTACATTTTTACTTGTATGCTAACTCTTCATATCTCAGGGGTTTTTAGGACTTTGATTGAAACAGTGTGATGCACGATAAAACAGGTAAAGTATAATCCAAAGAAACACGGTAAAAATTATATGAGGACACAATACACCATGGAAAAACAGGTTAAAACAATAATTATCACGGCGGTATTTCCTGCCGGTAGAGTCTTTTTTGGGCGAACTGTCTGGAAGCGTCTTCCGCCCACGCTGCCGCATCAAAGAATAATTTACATAAAATTATAATTTTGGAGATGTGAAGAAATTCTTTTTCTTTTAAGTTTTTAAACAAAAAATTCTAATTTAGATTTTCAAGATGTTTTTTATTTAACTATAAAAACAAATGACAATTTTAACTACATATATTTATTATTGCTAAAGAGCTGGTTTTTCAAGTTTATGACATGTTAGTATTTTGCATATTGCGTAAAATAAAAATATTATTATGTGTGGAATTAACTTTATAACCAATTTCATTCATTTGCGAGAGCCAATTTATAAGGGGCGTTTGTAGTGTCGACGTTTACATGTCAAAAACATTAACACAAATGTGTGAATGATTGCAGGAGGCGCGGCGCGAGCTGACGCAGGCTCTCCTGGACGAGCTGGCCGACGACAAGCCGATCCTGGACCTCATCCAGGAGCTCAAGGAGATGTCCGTCAAGCACGCCATCCCCGACCACGAGGTCGTCGCCATCGTGAGTACAACACCCCTGTGGTGCTCCACCACGGACATAATTAAAGCCAGATAAACACTTTGCCAGATCGGTGGTGCGGTGGACATAATAATGTCAGTTTAACACTGCCAGGCCCCTTGCAAAATGTAGAGTCCCCAACCTGAACCCAACCTTTCCTGGTACCCCATACCAATGCTTGTATTTGAAAAAGGAGGGTAAGGTTAGGGTAATTTCATCCGCCAAATTACGACAAAATACCAATAGTTCTTCCCCTATAGCAGAGTAAAATCAAATGATGAAACTTGATGACGAGTCGTAAAGTACTAGTACTGCGCGGTCCGCGCGGTGCGATGGAGTCTTTCCATCAACCCGCGCGACCACGGAACACTAGTGCGATATGTCGACAAGGCAGTCTGACCCGACTTCACAATAATATTAACATAAAGTTACAATATGTGGACTCTAATTCAGAATGTTGGTTGTAGATCTGGCAGTGCGTGATGTCCCGCGGTGAATGGAACAAGAAGGAGGAGCTGTTAGCAGAACAGGCGGCCAAGCATTTGCGTCACTACACGCCGCTGCTCGCTGCGTTCGCCAAGTCCACCAAGGCGGAGCTCGCTTTGCTCTCCAAGGTATTTTTTTTTATATTTTCTGTTATTGTGAGCTTGTTCTTAGGCAAAGGCAAAATTTTGCTTGGAAGAAAATAAATATTTACCCCTGGTTAGGAATAAGAAACGTTTATTTTGTCTCACATAATACAAATACATACAAGACAATACAGTACATATACAAGGTTTGAATAAATTAAGGATTTAATTTGACAAAATAACGACATTTAGATTACTCACAACAAAATCTTCGCCACTCAGCTATTTTTGCAGTAGGGTTGAGCCGCTGGTCTTCCGTTACTCTAGCGTGCGCAAAGCAACATCTGACATGCTCTGTATTTACATAAATACGGTGGTAAGAAACAAACAAAAACAAAATATATATAAATCTAAAGATTATTCTTAGAAATATAAAAACATACAAAAGTTTCTATAAAAATAACAAATCTACAGGACATCAAAATATCTTTTATTCAACAGGTCCCCAGTTTAAGGTTATGATTTGTTTTTAAGAACATTTCAATTAAGAACAAGGAATATACAGATTTAAGAATTTCTGAGAGGTGGAGGAACACTGTTCCAACAACGTGGCAGCGTATCTAAAGCTGCAAATAAGATGAACCGAATAAAAAAGAAGCATGTATTAAGCCTCCTTCACTAGAAACAGCAATATTGCTTTTGAAGAAAAGCACATTAGAATCAATCATCATGACACTGTCATTTCGTTGACTTACGATATGAGAAACTAGGACGCGAAACGAAGTGACAAAGATTGTGTCGGAAATGGCGTACAATTAGAACTGAATCATGTAACATACGCGATTCAGTGTCGAAGTGCGCAACATTGATTTGTGGTTTTATGAACGGACTGCGATTTATCTATGACCAGCCCACGCATTTGACGTACTACATTTTATTTTTAAATAGATCGGAGTTTATAATGTATGATCGGGTAAGCAGGAAAATCATTGTATTGAGTGTATTATATTATGTATATACTGCCAAAGATTTAATTAGTTTAAATCTTATCAGTGCTACTGCACTGTACAGCCACAAAGTAAGCGGGTTCAAAAACGGGTCTACAGGAGCTCATACAGCCTTTTTTTTTACAACATCTGCATATCCTTCGGAGATGCTTATGGAATGCTACCAGCGGCCCCCGAGTCCTCCGGTACATTGCCACTTAAACATGCTAATCCCTCTGGTTAAGTCGGTGACCCGAGTTCTTCTTCTACCTATCTCCTCATTTCTGATTCGATCCGGTAAAGAAACCCGGAGCATATAGCCATAGTTCGTTAAGCGACTCTTTAAGCTTAATCATAAGGCCAATAATAGTGAAGTGTCTTACCAGTGATGACTATAAATTATCACTGGAATAACTATTAATCATCACAAGAAAGAGGTCAATCGTCGAATCCAACTCGGCATTGAGGTATGTTGGGCGAAAAGACGTTGCTAAGTTTCCCAAACACTGCCCCATCCGAGTTGGATTCGACGAATGACCTCTTTCTCGAAGTTGGACCTACCATACCATAAAAGGACTGTCGCATGTAGTGTCCAAGCATTGTTTGTTAATTGAGTGTATGTGTGGACAGGTGCAGGAGTACTGCTACGAGAACATGTCGTTCATGCGCGCGTTCAGCAAGCTCGTGCTGATGCTGTACAAGACGGACGTGCTCAGCGAGGAGGTGATCCTCAAGTGGTACCGCGAGCCCAACTCCAGCAAGGGCAAGGTGATGTTCCTCGACCAGATGAAGAAGTTTGTGGAGTGGCTGCAGAGCGCAGAGGAAGGTATGTGTGCTGTTGTAACTCTCATCATCTCAGCCGTGGGATGTACACTACTGAACATAGGGCTCTCTCATCTTGATGCCATACTCACCTCACATGGGTTTGCGAGCGAATGTTGATACTCGGAAAGACGCTGCTGCCCATCTTCTAGAATCGTCCCTTGGCAGATTCTTACTGTATCCATGGGCGAGAGAGGAGGGGCAACATCTATAACCGTTGTGCTATTAATTATGTGATTCTTGCCTAATTTGTCTCTTTTCAACGAAGCATGCATATAAAAATCTGGAAGATCTTCATAACATAAAGATTCAATACCCATAACACAAGATCGTTTAGCGTGGGGCTAGATGAGGCTGTATGTATTGTCCAGCATATATATTTATAGTCTTGTCCTATATATCCTGCTGTTACCAAACACTTGCGGTAATTTTAACCCTCAAATTAAAGGGTAGGCGGTAAAGGGAAGGAAGACAAATAGTGATACCCCTTTATCATGCAGAACTAAATCAAATGATGAAACTTGATGACGAGTCGTAAAGCACTATTACTACGCGGCCCGCGCGGTGCGATGGAGTCTTTCTATCAAACCGCGCGACCTCGTTACACTAGTGCGATATGTCGACAAGGCAGTCTGACCCAACTGATAAATTAATAATTAATTTAGTGATTAAACATAAGACTAATTTACAATCTCGTGTTTCAGAATCTGAGAGCGGCGAAGACGAAGATTAGTATAAGAACAGCGTGAGACTGACGACACGGACGCCGCCCCACTTCACCCCGACGGGGGCAGAGACAAAGGACAAGATTCACTTACCCCCATACTAACCCTTAACCACTGGAGACCATCCGCGGTCTCTTTACATACTCACTCGACACGCTTGACATAGGCGCTGTTAGTAGTACTAAAACTAATATAAACTTGGTTTTTGTATATTTATAGACTTGTACGTGTTGTAAGCTAATGCACGCACTAGATTGTTAAAATGAATTGTTCTAATCTAATTGATAACCTCATATATGAAACTGCCGTTAGTTGTAATGCTTTACACTGAATGTTAGTTCTATTGTGGTCGATTCTGTGCATTGTCTGAAGTACACGAATTGATGCCATCCTCTTCTTACAGACTGAAAAGAAAAGGACAGCAGCAATTTTAATGTTGATTAGTTGTATCGGGCGGGTGGGTACACGTAGCTTTAATTTTAGCACCAGCAGTATTGTAGTAAGGTGAATCGTGTTCCCGTTATTTCATTCCATATAAATCAGCACGTCTCTCCCCTTCCATAGTACTGGCTCAGTCGGCGGCGTTTAACACGGAGTACCTTCCTGTCGCACCATAGTGTTACCTCTTCATCCATTGACAGAAAGTGGCATTAGTGTTACTATAATACAGTTATTTACCCCCAGACTTGTGTCTACAGCCTACCTGATTTGCGTGTCATTCATGTTTGGTAACATTTGGATATTTTAGTCGATGTTAGAATAACAGCTGCTTTCTGCCGACGGTGGAACAGGCACCTAATAATTATAATTGTTAATTCACGTTAGGGCGACCTAGAAATGTTTTCTACAACTGTATCATATTCATTTCTAAAGTAACATGTTGATGAAATATAATATTTTTTATTCAATTTTTATAGTAAAATTCAATAAACGGTGGTAACACACATCAGTTTTTTTGTTTTATTTTTCTGGTTACAATTTACATAACTTGACCGTAATGTAAGTAGTCTACGGCTTAGTCGGCTACAGTCGTACGACATGAAGAGGTCGCGCAAAACTATATACATAGTAGTTATTTCTATATTCAAGCATTGGCTTTTTGCTATAAATGAAAATTAATGTTTAAGAGGGGCCAATCCAACTTAATTTTCATACAACCGCTCGTACGTGGGTGTGGCGTCGTAATAGATCTTTCTATGAAACTTTTGATCTAATAGGTATCTTGTGCACTATATCTAGGTTTCTATCCAAACAAAAAATCAAAATTTGGAGAAACAAATTTAAAATAAAAAAAACCACAGTAAAACGTCCACTACTGAACACAGGCCTCCCTCATGGATCTTCATGAGGGGTAGTTGCCATACTCACCACGCTTGGCAGGCGGGTTGGCGAGCGCAGTACGGGATGTTGATACACGGAAGGACGCTGCTGCCCATCTTCCGAAGGTATTAAAGTTTTAATTTAGCATTCATTAAATTTAATTTCATTAATTTAATTTTTAACTTGATTGTGCCATTGTGCCTGTTTAGTGTTGTTTGTGTAATGTGCGTCTTTCAATATGCGTTCTTTGTTTCTAATTATCTTAATATGGACTATGTATATGTTCTTGATTACCTGGACAATGTCTGAAATAAACTTTATTTAATTAAATATAATAATTGATTTTTAAATATATTAAAATAAATGAATACATGGTGCGTGCAAAAATGCGCGCTACTTCCGAGTTGTCATATCAATACGAATACCAGGACAAACATGGACTGGTATAGTACGCGCAAAACTTCTTGAGCTCTGTGAAGTTAGCTTCAGTGACTGCGCAGTACACAGTTTTTAGGGCGTTGAGGGAAAGGAATGATAAAAGGGGTGCGAGAGGGGCTCAGTCTGTGAAACTAGGGTTGCCAGCGCGAGTTCTGGTGTATTTTCGTTTTATCTAGCACACATTTTACTATGCATTTATTTATTTTTCAATTATTGAAACAAACATATTTAAGAATCAATTTTTATATTAAATTAAGGGTTAATAAAGACTGAAATGCTAGAACAAATTCACATTTACTTATCGCTAGAAGCCAATTTTTTAATATAAAATTTCTACTGTGTAGCAAGATTATTTATAACCTAGTTGGCAATATTGAATGAACATGACAACATGCGCAACTTTACTTTTGCCGCAACGTTCACAGAGCTCAAGAAGTTTTGCGCGAACTCTATATAGTCATACTACACTTCTTTGCACCTGTAGGAAAAACAAATGCGAGAATTAAAGAAAACAGCACTAGAAATAACTAGCCAGAACTTGGGACAGCTTCCGCGTGTTCGTACTATTTTACAACAAACCTGGACTGGTGGTCATTATAGCAGCGAAGGCCCGGTGCTGACCGACGTCGCGGCACGGTAAGGCCCGGCGCCCATTATCGGCATCGGCAAGGAAAAGGATCCTTCGGCATCCTACATGCAAGCGCACATTGTCGGAAACTATGCTTTGGCATGCTGCAACGTTCTTAGGGATGACGCGAAGCGTCTCAATATCGTAGGTATTTCTCGTCATAACAGTCTCAGAGTTGTTACAAGCTACCGAAGGATGCCGAAGCATTCTCAAGGCTGCCGATACAGCAGCCTCAAGCATACCGAAGCGGTATTTTTTGTTATTACGCCCGTTAATTAATTAATGTATATTGCTATTTGCCACCTAAGGCCTCAGTCGTGCCGATGCCGATAATGGGCGCCGGGCCTAAAGGATTTCATTTCTGGTCAATTTATTATAATCATGATTTTCAATGATTTAAGAATACAATATATTCGATACAATAAAGCCGCCGCGCCGGCCCTGGGCCCTAAATGCGACACTTCACTAGATAATGCGACAAAGCCATGAACTTCTCACTCGTCGTACCTACGACGTAGGTACCCGGATAAAAATGTCAACTCAGTTTAGATAACCGTGGGGTGCCGGCCGTATAATACGGCCCGTAGATGCATTAAGAATCTGCCTAGTGGTACCTCTAGTTGATGGGCAGCAGCGTCTTTCCGTACATCAACAGCCCGTAGGTAGGTAACTACTGCACTCGCCAACCTGCGCACCATATCTCATTTATGTCAAGTTCAGCCGTAAGATCGCACCCTTACGCATTTTTGTGCATTGCATTCATTGCAGCACCCCAGATAACTGGATGAATGTCAAGATGGCGGGACCCCGCCAGGTTTTTCGAATATTATGTATTTAATCTAGGATTTATAGTAGGTACTATTATATATCTAAATGGAATTTAAAAATATTCTACATAGAAGGGTGTTTATAAAGGTATTTTTCAAGAGGGCGGGACCACTATTCAAGTTAATGTAAAACACATATGTAGCTTGATCTTAAACTGAACACACAATAATACGAACAAACTTAATAACGATATCTTTAATATCCTTTTAAAACTGTAATTTCAATTTATAAAGCTGTTAATATATTTACATCATAAAGCGCATACCTACCTACCTACTCATTTTAATTTATGATGTATTTTAGGGTTTCGTAGTGAAACAAGAAAGTTTCGCTTTGTCTCTCTGTCTGTCTGTCTGGCTGTCCGTCCGTTCATCCATCCGTCACCGGCTTTGCGAAGAGACTATTTATCTTAGAAAGCTGTAATTTTGCATGGACGTATAAAATAACAACGCAGAGACAACGCTACAAAAAATGCTAAAAAAAATTTCACGTATTGTGGTTGGAAGCGGCTTGCCTAGGAACATTATTTTTATTAAAAGAGAGTCTTAATCTTACTTAAGTCTTGTGTAGAGTTCGAACAACATTCAAACCACCCTATTTGAAGGTACACACAGGTACACTATTACCTTCACAATATTTTTGATTCCAATAGGTTTACGTTGGCATCCCCAATACCGCATCTGCATGTTAAGGCTAGGGGACTGTATCCGGCCTTTTCTTTATTTTATTCTTTGGAACACGTTATGTTCACAATAGCTCCCCTCGCTCCAAGGTCCATTTGATCCAGGAGACCAAGGTCACACACGACACGTGTACATAACGGTTTATATTTATATTAATGCCAAAAATATTGCTACAATTACATAAAGGCATTTGATTTTATTAATCGGACTGATTTGACGCGTGAGTACTTTGCATGCCTTAAATTGGTAGTACATGTTTGTATTTGATTTATTAATAACTTTGTGTCCCATGTTTATGCATAGGTAAGTATATTGAAAGTTGCAGACGGAGCACACATTATAATTTATTTATTTATTTAAGATAGGACATCCAACACAGTTACAAGTTGAAATTTAAACCGCAACCTCCTGTGACTCTTAGAATTAAATTTGTCGTGCGGCGGAAATTTAACCCGCAACCTCCTGTGATTTGATCGGCTATCGATATTTCCTTTCGTCATTTTCATTATATTATTACAAACTTAAAGCGGTAAGATAAGGAGAAAACGAAGGGCTGGGCCTCAGTGTTTTAACGCTAAGAAAACCTTGCTGAACTACCTAAGTAAAACATTATATAGTATATTGTTAACCGAGGGTCGAAAGAATCAATTCCCGAGGTATTTAGACGCCTGAGCGCAGAGAGGGCGGCTATAGTCCGAGTAGGAATTGATTCTTTTACCCGTGTTAAACACTCTACTTTTCATTTCGAATATGAGGAAAATAAAACTAGTTGTATAACTAAACTATTTATTGATAATATATAATAATATTAGTAGTATTTACCTATTTAAAATTAATTGTCAAATTAGGACCTATTTTTAATGTTGCGGCTTAATCCGTCACAGATACATTAAGCATTATGCTTTAGCATTAAGTCCTCCTTACACAAAATTGTTAGTGTTAAAGTGTTAAATAAATAAATACATAACAGATTACTATCCCGCCAATTTATGTCGACTTTTTAAATTTTAAATATGGAACTCACCGCGTAATTGTTGCGGCTTAATCCGCTCAAAGAAGTTTGCGCTAAGTTTACACTGGTGTTTAAAAAGTCACATGGCCGCAGCATTTATTTAATTTGTTTTTTTTTTACATAAAACTCTTCATAGCTGACAGCAGTTCTATTTTTATTAAAGTTCATTCCGGCCCTCAGGTGGGAAGTAATTTGTATGAGTTTTTCCCTCTCTATGGAGGAAAGCAGCATTTTCCACCCAATAATCAGATCAAAACAACACTACTTTCCGAGTATGAGAAATGAAAAATATATTTTATTGTTAGGTAGCATATTTGTCTATAGTAACTTTGAAAATATTGAAATTTCCTGTTTTCTGTACTTGTGAGCGTGTTCATCCCGCTTCTGATGAAGGCTATTATGAGCCTCCTATTCAGATTCTCTACTGCTTTTGTGTAATAAATCAACCGAGTCCATCAAAAGCTACGAAACTTCTCGAGAGTTTTACATTTTTACAAGCTTTTATTTAGCTTGCCCTGTATGTACTATGTATGTATGTAAGTATGTATGTAACTATGTTCGCGGAATCTTGCAACTCAATTTTGAAGCAGATATCTTCAACCGATTGAGCTGAAATTTTGTATACATGTTTACTTTGGATGACAATGCATGGTCACGTGTTGTCACTCTGAATCCAACATGGCAGAATACCCAAGATGGCGGACTACTTACTTCTAATATACTTATTTATTTATTTATTAAGTATGGCACACAAAACAGAATACATTCAGATTAAGTAACAAATGATAATATTAAAATAGGTTTTATGCTAGAAGGTATTCCTAACTATGTATACACAAATAGCTAAAGTAGAATTAAGAAAAAGCTAAATTATAGAAAATAGTATTTCCAAACCCTGAGGACGCACCGCGTTTCATTTGATTCTGTGACCATAATTTAACCATCATGCTCCATTAAAGTCCAAACATGCGAAATCCCCTAGGTGAATGTTTAATTTGACAATTTACAATGTTATGCCAAGGTCAATTGCACCCTACGAAATTACAAAAAGGGTGCATTTGACCTTGATTATGCGAGAGGTCGAAATGTTTTGTTGAAGATGTAAGTACCTAAGTACTTACCTAGGTACCCAAGGCATGCACGGTGTGTACACATAATTATAGATGCATTGATAAGTACACTTTGTTAAACTGTCGCGATTTGTTAACATATTAGTTTTTAACATGTTTTATTTTACATTTTCCTATTTCGACTAGTATTCTATTTTTTATTTATATTTCCTTATATTGCCTTGTACGCTTTTAATTGATTATTTCATTGTTATAAGTACCAAATATTAATTGTATTACTTATAATATTGCACGCCTAGATAGGTAAAATACATTTTGATCTAAAATTTTAAATTATCTTATCATCATAATGTTACTGCATTATATGAACTTTGTCTTTGTAAGGTACCACATACATGATGGGGTAACTTTGGCTAGAAAATTTGAAGATTTGGAAACAAGTACCTACCTAAATGAGCTCATCCATTTTTAACCGACTTCAAAAAGAAGGAAGTTCTGAATTCGACCGTAATATTAGACACTGGGGTCTTTAAAGGTATAGTTTCATGCCCTTTTAACCGTGTAGTTGGCTTTTTTGTTTCGCTTTATGCTTGTTTTTGCACCCAGTTCTGATAAAGGAATCCGTGATAAATCGAGGGGAATACCTACTCAATATAATAGGCGTAATAATAATGCATAGGTGTACCTACATTATAGTGTTTGGGTGTTTTCGGCAACAAGTTAAGGGTTTTATCATTTGGTAGGTATTTAGCATGTTTATCTTGTCAATCTTGCAATCAAGCTTGCAGATTGACATGGACAAGATAAACATACTTTTGACAATAATCTTGGCTGCACACCGAATTTTAATGATGAAATGGTATTTTTATAATTAACGTCTATACCTACCTATGCATTATTATTATTAAGGTATAGGATTATTACGAAAAAGTTATGGCTTTTTTCTCAAAGTTTTAATAAAATACTTGCAGTTCGTGTGAGTTCGAGTTGCCGTGGGGTGCCGGCCGGCAGTAGAATGTTACCTCTCCCCTCATGCCCGTGGATGCAGTAAGAGCCTGCTAAGGGATACCTCTGGAAGATGGGCAGCAGCGTCTTTCCGTGTATCAACATCCCATACTGCGCTCGCCAACCCGCCTGCCAAGCGTGGTGAGTATGGCAACTACCCCTCATGGATATCCACGAGGGAGGCCAGTGTTCAATAGTGGACGTTTTACGGCTGAAATGATGATGATGACTTGCAGTTCGTAGATAGTTACGCACGGAGATATTTCGAGAAGAAAAATCCATTGGACATCTGCTGGGCACCAATGGATTTTTCTTAAAAAAAACTAAAAGTAGATCATAACCAAAATTAACATAAGCTACAAAAACAACAGAAATCACAATCGTTTCGCTCAAAGCATTTTCTTACAGACAAATGGACGGAGAGGACTCGAAAGGGTAGGGTATTAGGTATTGTATTATATTATCCTAATTCTAAGGTCACTTATGTAATCTTGATTATTTAAATGTATCCCTGTAACCGACTGTACTCGATACCTATTTCCATAGATCTATTTAAGCAAGTAAAGGAAAGAATCACAGCTGCAAAGTTTGCAAAGGAAGCCTTTAGTTCGGTCGGCCACCTGCTCACTCACACATGCGCGGCTCAAAGGAGCGGAGTAGGTACATGCCAATGTTTGTGTTTATGGAGCATGGATGTCTATGGATAGTGTGCGAAGCGAGGGAGGTGCCGATGCCGGCGGGTTCCATTTTTAAAGTTTTATCTCATTTGGTATAATAAGTTTATCGAGATTATGTTCCGCAAATAAATATTATGTTCATTAATTGTAGGGTAGTTGTAGCACGGCGTAATTATAGATAATTATTCTGTGGTTGTAGGTACTAGTTCTAAACCAGATAAGGGAACATTATCACTTCAAATTGATTGCATAAGTTAACCTTTATCTGTTATTGCATGGACCCATAAAAATCATTTCATATTATTGCATAATGTTAACACTTATTTGCAAAGGTTTAAATCGATTTAAATCTTTGCTTATTTGTTATTGCGTGGACCCATCACAATCTTTGAACACTTGTATTGCAATATTTATTGATTGTTTATTTTTTATATCAATCCTTGTTTTACTTAAAGCTTTTATGGAATGTTTATAATATGATAGAATATGGAATGTTTATAATATATACAGGGTTACAGGAAAAATCGTGCTAGATCCGTTAAGGGCGTGGAGTACCCATCATTTCTGACTTATTTCACTATGAAACACCCTACCCTAAACTTATCCCTTTTCGAGATATTCGACTTTTAATTTTTTTATTGAAAATTGCCGATTTTTAGGCTACAAAATTTATTTTTGTTTATTTTGTGTATCTTATTATTATTATTATTGCAATTTTACGTGTGTATTAAGACGCTTTAGGACGTCAATCATTAAAATAGTGCATAAGTTAATTTAATAGACAGTAGTAGACAAGTGAAAGTTAAAAAATAAAAAAAAATATTAGAAAGTTTACTTTTCTCTAAGGGATATCTAAAAAAAATATTATGGCAATTGTTCGGCAGATGTTTTTTAAAATATCTACGTTTCATCAGCTATCTAACGAGGTATAACAATCTAGGGTTTTATTCAAATGCATTGAAAAAAATATAGTTTTATAGGCGACAGTGGAGAAGAAAATTTATACTTAGCCCTAAAAAGTAAAATAAAGCAATAGGTAAGCATGAAATGTCATTCATTAAAGGTTTTCACACAACTTTTTCTTATTCTGCAGTTCATGTTCAACATGGCCGCCTCTATTTCTGATACATTGTCGCATCCTTCTACGGAGACCAGTCTTCACTACTCCAGTGGTCAACGTGGTCCTCAGTTTATTTGCTGCATCCACAATCCTTTCTCTTAAGTCTTCCACAGACGAAACTGGATTCGGCTCGCTGTACACAAGACTTTTCATGCACCCCCACACATGAAAAGCCATGGGGGTTAGGTCCGTACTACTTGCTGGTCATGGCAACGGCCCACCTCGTCCTATCCATTTGTTTGGATAATTTGTGTCCAGCCAGTCTCTGATACTTCTCCTGAAATGGGCAGGGCAACCATCAGAACTAAGGAATCCCAATAAGAAAAGAGTGAAGGGGTCCCAATGAAGATTCAGCGTGAATGTGTGGATGGGCATTATCTCCAATCATTGGACCTTACTTTCTCCCGGATATTTTAAATGGGGAAAGCTACGAAAATTTCCTGAGATCAGACTTGAGTGATTTGCTGGATGATCTGCCACTCAACCTGATCAGGGACATGTGGTTCCAACACGATGGCTGCCCTGCCCATTTCAGGAGAAGTATCAGAGACTGGCTGGACACAAATTATCCAAACAAATGGATAGGACGAGGTGGGCCGTTGCCATGACCAGCAAGTAGTACGGACCTAACCCCCATGGCTTTTCATGTGTGGGGGTGCATGAAAAGTCTTGTGTACAGCGAGCCGAATCCAGTTTCGTCTGTGGAAGACTTAAGAGAAAGGATTGTGGATGCAGCAAATAAACTGAGGACCACGTTGACCACTGGAGTAGTGAAGACTGGTCTCCGTAGAAGGATGCGACAATGTATCAGAAATAGAGGCGGCCATGTTGAACATGAACTGCAGAATAAGAAAAAGTTGTGTGAAAACCTTTAATGAATGACATTTCATGCTTACCTATTGCTTTATTTTACTTTTTAGGGCTAAGTATAAATTTTCTTCTCCACTGTCGCCTATAAAACTATATTTTTTTCAATGCATTTGAATAAAACCCTAGATTGTTATACCTCGTTAGATAGCTGATGAAACGTAGATATTTTAAAAAACATCTGCCGAACAATTGCCATAATATTTTTTTTAGATATCCCTTAGAGAAAAGTAAACTTTCTAATATTTTTTTTTATTTTTTAACTTTCACTTGTCTACTACGGTCTATTAAATTAACTTATGCACAATTTTAATGATTGACGTCCTAAAGCATCTTATTACACATGTAAAAATGCAATAATAATAATAATAAGATACACAAAATAAACAAAAATAAATTTAGTAGCCTAAAAATCGGCAATTTTCAATAAAAAAATTAAAAGTCGAATATCTCGAAAAGGGTTATGTTTAGGGTAGGGTGTTTCATAGTGAAATAAGTCAGAAATGATGGGTACTCCACGCCCTTAACGGATCTAGCACGATTTTTCCTGTAACCCTGTATAATAATAGAATATTTTTATGGTATGTAATGGCTATGATTTTTTTATTACACAGCTCAAACACATGCAAAGCCCAATTGGCCCATGCCAATGTTTTGTGTTTAGGGAGCATGGATGTCTAATGGATACGTGTAAAGCGGTTTGGGCTGGTTCCATGTTTAAAATTTTAATGTTTTTCGCTTTTGGTACGTATACTTAACAAGTTTGTCGAGATACTTAACGTTCCGCAAATAAATGTATGTTCATTCATTGTAGGGTGGTTGTACCAGTCTTTATCCAGTTATGGACAGATCACTTTGAATGTTTCGTAAATTTATATTTACAAAACATATAAAGTGATAAACTTATGAGTGCAATATTTACTGACCTTTTTATCAACCCTTGTTTTATTTAAAGCACGAAAATAATGTCTTATCCTTAATATTTGGCAAGACAAACCTCGTACGGTTTTAATGGCACTGACTTTTTTTTTTTAGGAATAAAAACATAGGTATTTAGATTATTCTGATGGGAATAGAGGATAAAAGCTTTTTATCCTGAATTTAATTTGCGTGTCCACACAAAAATAAACGCATGAATCTATGTCGGTTAACTGAAGTTAAAAAGTATTTTACATTTTCATCGGCAAATAATATTTTATATTTTTTGAAATTCCCAAATTCAAAAAATTACAGCGTGATTAGTAGAATTTGTAAAGATTTTTGTAAGCAACCCTAAAACTTCTATTAGGACGGTTCCCATTGAAATCATAAGTAGGCTGTATTAAAAAACAGAAATTCGAACCCGACATTCTAGATTTAAATACGTAGTTATACGTTTTTTTTTCTTTTTCTTGGCTTCGCACGGCTTATGTATATTAGCAACTATAAAGTGTTTTTTTTATAAAAAATTACGGAAACAATAAATTACAAAACATTACTAGAGATTTAACGTAAATATAACCTTTGTTTGAATTATATTTTTTGGTTGGAACTTGGTACTCACACAACCGGCTGGAAGAGAAGAGAACGGTTTTTAAAAAGAACAAATCGCTTTAAGCGATAAGGTCGCCTGTTGTACGTCATAAACACTTGAATTATTTATTATCTTAAATGTCTAAGACGATAAGGCGTTTTCATTAAAAAGTTAAATTTCGGAAATAGTTTCTTCGAACCTCAGAGATAGACCAGTAAAATAAAACTAGCGCCTAGTTTTCTTTTTGAAGGGAGACATCAGGAATTTAATTTCCTGATATCTCCACTAGGGGATCCAGGGTAGACAACAGACCTTCATCACTTTTTTACCTTCGACCCAAAAGTCTTAGTTTAAAACTATGGGAGTGTGTGTCTCACTTTGGCACCCCTACATAATCGGGTAAGCCCACTTTTATGATGGTTGTTCTGTTGATTGGTTTTCTAGCGGTGGCTCATAGTCATGTTTTATCAAAATTGGTTCAGCCTGAAGGATAGGTTTCGGAGGTGTTTTAAATTTAATGTTAATACGGACGGATAACATTTTGAAAATATAAACTCCCTTGAAATCTATCCCTCAGGCTTCAATAATTTTAAAACGGTTCAGCCGTCTTGATAAAACTCGTACATACAACGCCGGCAGAAGCTAGTAGACGAAGATAATGAAAAGAATCCATCTAGCGTAAGTCATAAAATCTGAGATGTTCGAAGCTATGGAACAGGCCAGCTTACAAGTAATTGTTGATGAAATTACCTCCTGTCTCATACAAAAGCCATGTACCTGCGTTCAAAAGCTTTTACAGATCCGTCATCGTAAAAAGTACCGTGCCCATTGTTTGGGTTTCCGGGGAGATACTCGAATTATCGTTTAGAAGCGCCGAGATTTAGAAATTTAGTTTAGAAACATCGAGAAACCCGAAGGTTTAAATAGTTAGATGTGACCTGACACCAAAATCTGTGGCATTCTCATTATAAATGTGTGATATGATAACCAAAATTTATAATCGTTAGAATGTGCATTGACACCAAAAACTGTGGCATCGGTGGTGATTCTCTTTTTGCACTAACTAGCTAAAGCTAATTTAAATGACGTAAAACGGACTTTAACAACATAGCTATTCGGTTAGTGCAGTTCTAAAATTAAAAGGAAACAATTTTACCCAACTTTACGCTGACATCACTAAATTTAGAAACGTCATATCTTTAATCATTATTAGTTTTAAGAAGTGTATAACAGAATCGACACCATTGTCAATATAATCCATGTGTGTTAACAATACTGCCGACGCACGCACACTGGTTTTGCCAATAAACCAAACTGTTATAGTTACTATTCATTGTGCAATCATATTGCACGAACATTCGTGAAAAAAGGACACACTACGTGCGGCTAACTTGTTTTTAACAGGTACACTGATTCCGGACGAGCGAGCTATCTCATTTCGTGTGGAAACAAGACGGCGCGGTCTCATTGTGAATGAAAATTATTTATTGACACAACAAACATGACATAAAAACTGTTAAGTACATTATTTTTAGTGCTATGACTGAAATAATTTAGGGCAACATTGGTACCCAAACTAGGATTCTCTGTGTTATGGCGTACCAATGCCCTCCACCATATAATGCTTAATTATGGAAAGGGCGTATCTAACGATTTAAATCTTCGGAGAAACCTATGATCTTGTTCAAGGTTAAAATTGAGAAGGTAGTAGGCGAACCTTTTATGAGGACACCAAGCTTCCTTTGTAAACCTCGCGTGAATTATGCTCCTTCTTAGTTTAACATTAAAATAAATAAATAAATAATGCTGGACAATTCACACAGCATCATCTAGCCCCAAGCTAAGCAGAGCTTGTGTTATGGGTACTAGATGGCTGATATACGTAACTAGCTTTTGCCCGCGACTTCGTCCGCGTGGAAGTCATAAAACGTAAAATCCCCTTTTTCACACAGAGCCACTTTGTTTCGAAAATATAAATCCTATTTATTCTCTATCCCGTGGGAATTTCGAAAAATCCCTTCTTAGTGCACCTCTAGGATATTCAAGGTATATGTGAAAACAAAAACGCTGATACATTCATTTAACCCTGCAAGTTATTTTTAAGTTACACAACAGAACACAAACTATGAAACAAAAAATATGTACACATAATTATAATAGAAACATCCATTATATCATATCAGCCGTAAAACCACAGATTACAGGTAAAACGTCCACTACTGAACTAAGGCCTCCCTCATGGATCTCCATGAGGGGTAGTTGCCATACTCACCACGCTTGGCAGGCGGGTTGGTGAGCGCAGTATGGGATGTTGATATACGGAAAGACGCTGCCGCCCATCTTCCGGAGGTATCCCTTAGCAGGCTCTTACTGCATCCACGGGTAGGAGAGGAGGGGTAACATTCTACTGCCGGCACCCCACGGGAATCCATTATATATCATTCTGTAACTAATTATGGACTGGTAATTAATTATACATATATTATGCTCCTGCCGAAGACGTGGAAGACCTAGAAGAAGATGGCGCGATGAACTAGACGCCCATTTAAGATCTTGGCCTGTAGCAGTGTTAAATCGCGAGGAGTGGAAGAAGGGAAGGGAGGCCTTTGCCCTGCAGTAAGATAATAACGGCTGAAAAATAAAATAAATAAAATATTATGCTCCTTCTTAGTGCATATATATACATATATATATTATTACATTATACGATAATGACAACCTAACCGCCAGCTGATTCTTGACAGGGTCATTGACCTCCACAAAGAGTTGCCGTAGAGGTACAAATAAAAATACCTAAAACCACATCCAATTAGCATAAACAAATCCAATTATGAACTTAGGAACATGTACACACCACATCAGCTACTTAGTAAAAAATGTAAAAAAATATATAAAAATACGAATTGCCCATTTTTTTCCCCATGCAAAATGACTTGTTTTCATGGGCTTAACTCCCTTTAGGGTTAGTACACATTTTTTTAAGTAAAAGTAAAAAATGTTTTATTGACATAAGTAGGGTGTTACAATTATTAATGAATCCATAGGCTCCCGAGCTAATTAATAACTGTGTGATAACCGCGATTAAAATTAATAACCGCGAGATTTAAGCAGGTACTCGTATTACAGTGAAAAAAAAAATTAAATCAATTAGATCAAGTTACAGGTACACAGGTTAATCTCGCGACAAGCTTTTTATTAAGTACGTATATTGTGTAAAGTAAAGACGTTTTAAGTCGACATTAAACTTTAATGGAAAATGTTTATTTTATTATTTTTAGTGGGTACATTTAAATAAAAGCTTGTTTGATAAAAAGTTTTTTTTTTACTTATAATTTATTTTATACATTTAAGATATATATTTATTTTATACATTTAAGGACAGTTGGTTTTTTGTCTGTGCCTCTCATGACCGCCATGTTGGATTTAGAGTGATGTCATTTTTAATTTTTCGAGTAAATCTCTGCAAGGCCTTTCCTTTGATACCCATATTATAGGAGTGCATTAAGAATAACTAGTCCGCCATCTTGCATGTTCCGCTATGTTGGCTTCAGAGTATCGTCATTTCATTTTAGAATTATTTTCAGCAAGCCCTTTCATTTGTTACTCATATTGTAGGAGTCCATGAAAAATAACTTGCCCGCCATCTTGGGTTTTCTGCCATGTTGGATTTAGAGTGAAGCCATTTAATTTTTTGAGTTATTCTCAGCAAGCCCTTTCATTTGATACCTTTCGTTTATAGGATTAGTCCAGTCCAGTTCAGTCCAGTATAGTCCAGTCCAGTCCTGGGTGTTCCGCCATGTTGGATTCAGAGTGACGTCACAGAACTGACCATGCATTGTCATCCAATGTAAACATGTATACAAAATTTCAGCTCAATTGGTTGAAGATAGAGTATAGAGTATCTGCTTCAAAATTTAGTTGCAAGATTCCATCATCATCATCTCTGTCTTCCGGACCCCTTTGGGGGTCTCCGGGTGGGGCCTCGAGGTTAGACCTCCTTACCCCGGCTTCTACTCCAGGGGCTACTACCCCTGGGTCAATCGATAATCGCCTTTCAGGCTGATTGCATTTTTTTTTTTTTTGCAAGGTTCCGCGAACAAACATAGTTACATACAATAGATTCATACATACATACAGGGCAAGCTAAATAAAATCTTGTATGTAATTAGGTAACCTCCGAGGCTAGGTAAAGTGTCGGGGATTACTTAATTTTTTTTTTTACATAATTGTATCATTGAGAAAAAGTTACCGCTGGACCACGCCGAACTTAACTCGAAATGAAAGTCGGGATACCTTCCACTGGGCCGTAACGGCGTACGTAGGTACCGTATCAATGATGCAGCGTGTAAGGTACACAACGTGTGTGAAGTACTCAGACTGTTTACATTTCGTGTGAGGGTACTGTTATGTTTGAGTAACACTTTAATTGCGAGCTTAGTGCCACATTGTCGACGGCAGAGTTAAGACAAGTTACTGTATAATTAAATAAAATCAGCCAAGTGCGAGTCAGACTGCGCACGAAGGGTTCCGTACTATTAGTCTGTAAATATTTCAAGCGTATACCTGTTGCCGTTATTAATATAGAGCAAATAACGGCATTAAAATCTCTTATGTTGTATGAGAGCCCCCCTTAAATATTTATTTTGTTTAAATTTAATTATTTATTTTTAAAATTAATTAAAATTAACTAAATATTTTGTGAATAATTCGAGCATCTACCTGTTGCCATTTTTAATATCGAGCAAAAAACAACAGAAAAATTAAAAAATAAATACGCATTCCCGATTTTTTTCCCTTCCAAAACTAAGTACTTTGTTTTCATGGACTGAAACCCCCCACTTTCGGTTTAGTACACATGTTATAATACACCCTGTATAGTACCTAATCTGTGTCATCAAAAATAATAGTACCTACCTATGTAACCTAAACGGGGTCATTCAGTCCAACAATTCGCCTCAAGCTAGGAAACGCTACATTCTACCAAATCTTGATAAACTTTGATCGATTGTAAGTCTCTTGAAAGCTATGGCTATAATTTGTGAACTTTCACTCCGCGATCATTTGTCTTTATAGTTTTAGTTATTTGTTATTTATTAGTATAGATTGTATTTTTAAGTATCCATCATCATTAATATAATAACGCACTATTAAAGAAGAACTTTATAAATTTGTCTAATAATTAATTTGTACTTAAAAGTAAAGTAAGAAAAAAAAATGTAAGTTTAAGTAGTGTCTAAGTATTTATCAACCATTTTTTTGTTTTTATTGTTAGTAAGTACATAGTTTCTTTTGTTTTGTTTAATTTGTTCATTCACGTCATCTATATACATATATATGTATAAAATTCAAAGTCCTGACTGACTCACTGACTGACTGACTGATTATATCAACGCACAGCCTAAACCACTGGACCTAAAGACTTGAAAGGCACACATATACCTTGAGTATCCTATAGAGGTGCACTAAGAAGGGATTTTTCGAAATTCCCACGGGATAGGGATTAAATGGGATTTATATTTTCGAATCAAAGTGGCTCTGCGTGAAAAAGGGGATTTTACGTTTTATGACTTCCACGCGGACGAAGTCGCGGGCAAAAGCTAGTATTATATGCAAGGCTTAATAGTGGAAACTTTTTGTAATTTCTTTAGTTTTTAAGCTTCATTGTTCTGTTTGTTTCCCGAATAAATAAAATAAATATATAAATAAATCATCACAGACGTAGGACTGGTAGGACGTCCACTGCTAGACAAAGGCCTCCCTCATGGTAGAGTCCATGAGGGAGGCCTATGTCTAGCAGTGGACGTCTTCTTTCCGTCTTCTTTCTTTTTACCCCTCTAAGGAATATCATTCTTCTTTCCCTCACTTGGGAAAAAAGTAATCTGAAGCGAACTAATTCAATTATGTGCTTTATTCAATTGCAATGTGTCTCGTTCTTTTGTAAATTGACTATGTAGTGTATTTCTATGTAGCGTTTTGCACTATTGAATAAACGCTTAATTGACTTTGACTTTGTCTAAGAGATCCAAGTACTGATAATGAGGGGTTGTTGCCATGCTCACCACGCTTGGTAGGCGGGTTGGCGTGCGCGGTACGGGATGTTGATACACAGAAAGACACTACTGTGCATCTTCCGGAGGCATCCTTGGCGGATTCCTACTGCAACGGCCTACGGCCAAGAGCGGAGAGGGGAGATTCTACTGCCGGCACCCCACGGCATTTTTATTTTTATAGATTCAAATATGATTACCTAATGTTACAGAGTCTTATGGCTTATGTATGAGTTATGACTTATGAGTTATGATTATGACTGAACCGTTTGTCGTCAAACTTTTGATATCTGATGCCGAGTCGAGTGGGATCAAGATACGGGGAACTGCAATGGAATAAACAAAGCGATTGAGCGTAACATTCATTGTTTCGTCAACTTGACAGAGATTTTAAGGCCACGATATTACAAATTAGGCAATTTTCCATTCAATTTCAAATGATCAAATACCTTTTGTTTTCATCGGAAAACATATACGTTACTGATTATTCAAACAAAAACAAGATATGTTTCACTATACCTTAAGATAAAAATTACGAAGAGAGGATAGTTTTTGTTCGTTTTTGTGGCTGTACTTCAAGGGTATCAATGTTATACTCTCAAACAGATAATCAGCTAGATGATGCTGTGTGATTTGTCCAGCATTATTTATTTATTTATTTATTTATTTTTATTAAACAACAGAAAATATATATAAGGTCGAATCGAAAAACCTCCTTTTTTCGTCGGTAAAATAAAAATAAGCAACAACGTTTAGAAGAGTATTCAACGGTTAGATTTTTTGGAAACCTAATTAAATTTTAATGAAACGATTTTTTATAGAATTTACTAGGCCGCGCCCGCGCCTCCTTCAGTAGCTCGCCTCTGGAATAACCTGGCCTTAACTTGATGCGGGGCTTTAATCGTTGATTAGCTCAAGTAGGTTTCAAGGGCCACTTTTATTTAGGGAGCTAAGTAGGTAGTTCTTAAGCACCGGCGTATTGTTAAAATCTTTTTATTATAGCAAGCAGTTTGATTTGGTAGGTTGGTGCTTATTGTGTATTGAACTTTGCCGCACACATAGTATAATAATATCCGTCTTTGTTTTTTAATTTGTGTACCATTAAGACCATGTTACGCCTTAGATTATTTATCTGTAATGTTACTTTATAAATACATACATGATAAATAAAAAAATAAAAAAAAAAAATATGGACACTTCCGGCAGGGTGATTACGCCGGCGCGTCGACGGCTGCAGTTACCTATGCCGTTGGCAACATGCCGCTCGTGTGTAAGAGCTCTTAAGCGTCGCAATCACTCCGCTTTGGTTGGTATAACCTATCTTCCATACAACGACACACTATATAGCATTACACCCACGCTTAATAACGACAAACAATTAAATGATAAAAAGTACTTTTTAAGTTGCCAAAATTAGTAAAAATTGCGCAGCTGCGTACGTTCATTTGTCGCTTTATTATCCTAGCCCGTAATAAACTCGACCGTCGGTCGGCATAAACATACCGAACTTTCTAAGAAATCCGTTCTTTTGTTTACAAATTGGGATTGCTTGCACGTGTAGTGTAGACTGTTGTTAGTAGGAGTCATGGATTATCTATACATTATCATATTCTTAGTTGCTCACAAACTCTCAAATTGTAAAAACATGGCAAGTTAGAGAAAATCACTGTATATTGACGAAAAAGTTTTACCCATTAATACGCGCAACAGAGGCGGGAGAGAAGATAACTGATGTTGGCAGACACTTTAGATTTAGTCACTCTACCGTGTTCACAATATGGAAAAATAAAGAAAAAATTCTACAAGCAGAGGAGGATGGAAAATCATCCAATTAAAGAAACCTAAATACGAAGATTTGGATCAAGCTATACTATCATGGTTTCACCGACAGCGCCAGAACAATATGCCTATCTCGGGGCCGAGCGTGAAAGCTAAGGCGAAGAAGTTTGCTGAAGAACTTGGTTTACTTTCTTTCAAAGCATCACAAGGATGGCTCGAAAAATTCAAGCAACGTCATCAACTCATCATGTCAATCAACTATGGTATAATTGGTGGAGAAGCACAAAGTGTTGATACGAATCTTACTCATGGCTGGATTAATAGAGTGTGGTCAAAATTGACAGAAAAATACGCCCCAAGTGACATTTTTAATGAAAAAACAAGCTGATGGCAATAGGCAAATCAAAAACTCCGCGGTGTTTTAAAAACATTTAAAAATTGCCAGTGACGTATAAAGCTAATAAATCAGCTTGGATGACGAGTCAACTTTTTAAAGAAGTGCGATCGTGGGATGCTGAATTAAAGGGACGATTAATTTACTTCTTGTTGACAACTGCCCTGCCCACCCTCTTATAATCTAACCTTTAAAGCATAGAGTTGACATAAAAAAAACGGCCACCAACATGGCCAGCCAAATAAAATAAAATAAGAATTTATAAACTTGACACTGGCGGAATTGTGTAAAACCAAACACAAAAAGCCATAATATAAAAAAAAAAAAAACAAAGCATAGAGTTGACATTTCTTTCTCCATATACAACTAGTGTCTTGCAGCCAATGGATCAAAGTGTGATTAAAAGCCAAAAACACACAAACAAAGAAATTTTGCATTCGGTGAGAAAAACTGAGGATCAAGAATAAGGAGATGAATAAGATGAGACGGATGAGCCTGAGCCTCCACCGAGCATTAAAGAAGCTCTAAGAGCAGCTATTGGAAAAGTACTTTCTTTATTACCAAGATGCCTCAATATCGCAAGTTATGAATTAAATATGTAAAAAAATACAACAAAATTACTGGTGCAGCAAAAGACGTCAGACGAAAATAACAGACTATAGGCAATAGCGTTCAAACAAGGAATGTTTTTTATGTAATTTAATTACTAAAGCTAGTCTGAAATAAACTTATTCATTTTCTAATACAGATTTTTCTTCTCTCCATTTAACGACAACTCTCTATAACGTCAAAATATGCACAGACCCTTGAGTGTCGTTATATAGAGTTTACACTGTATTATCAAAGATATATAGAATCTTTGATAAATTAACAAAGATAGATATATGTATCTTTGTTAATATAATATCTGACTAAGCAGAGAGGATGGTACACGTGCTGGGCAAGCCTTTTCCATCTAACAATGTCCCATCTACATAGATATGTACCTAGTACGTATATCAGCCATCTAGTACCCATGACACAAGCTCTGCTTAGCTTCGGGCTAGATGATGCAGTGTGAATTGTCTACCATTATTTATTTCAATGTTTTTGCAAATAAAGATTATGATTATGAATAACGAATCATCTAAACTATATTATTTATTGCATCCAATAATATTCAAATTATTCTGTGAGGAATTTATAAAAAATGTTAGTCTATGGTTCAGAGAAGACTCTACTCAGTAGAAACTACAATTTACTCTGCCGGTGTAGCAAGGGCCTCAGACCGGTCCCATCCAGGGCGACCGTTACCCGCGGCCCACACTGTGAATAGTGGGTTTGATTCCCGACGCTACAGTATGCAAGGCACAAATTATGAACCCAACCTTTCAAATATTTGTAAACCTTTTTTATAATTTTATTTGTTTTAGGAGTTTTAGCAGAATCTTGTTATGGAGACGGGACGGTGATGATTCTGTTGTTGCACTAACTAGCTAAAGCTAATTAAATTGACGTAAAACGGACTAAAATGATATAAACAAATTCGGTTAATGCCATTCTAAAATTACAACAGAACAGTAATACCCAATTTTGGCTTACAGCTCTAAATTTAGAAATGTCATATCAGTTTCACGCTTCCTAAAGTAATTATACTTAGCTTTAGGAAGCGCAAAACAGAATTAATACTACTGCAACCCAACTGTCACAGCTGTCAGCGTTCATTAATGTGATTTTTGTTTATAAAAATATACTTAATTGATTTATGATTCAGATTTTCCTCTGTCTTCATGCCGTCGGGTGCTGGCAGTAGAATGTTGCTCCTACTCTCTTACTCGTGGGACGGGATAACGATGCAAAGGAAGACGCTGCTGCCCATATTCCGTATCCCTTAGCAGATTCTTACTGCATCCACGGGCAACGGAGGAGAGGCAACATTCTACTGGCGGCACCCCACGGCATATCAGTATGTCATCTGAAGCAGTATTTCAAAAATGTACTCATTTGCCAAGTTTTTGTAAAGACAAGAACTATTTAAAATTTCATGTCGAAACCGGTCCATATTTGTGACTATATATTTTGTTATAACATCTATACAAATTACTACAACGTGGTTGCAAAAAACCATTTGACTTTGACATTGACTTTCATACAAACATGTATTGACATCATCATGATTTCAGCCGTAAATAAATAAATAAATAATGCTGGACAATTCACACAGCATCACCTAGCCCCAAGCTAAGCAGAGCTTGTGTTATGGGTACTAGATGACTGATATACTTAATACAATATACTACATAGATAGATATTTTTTATTATATATAGAAAACATCCAGAACACCCTGAACAAATATCTGCAGGTCATACAGACATTTGTAAATCATCTACTACTGTACACAGATCATGAGGGGTTGTTGCCATACTCACCACGCTTGGCAGGCGGGTTGGCGAGCGCAGTAATGTACTGGCATAAGCAGCTAATTCCCTAAACAATCCAACCCATTCAAATTAAATTTAAAGATCCATAATTATTATGTAGTGGTTTATATGTATATAAACCTGGCCTCGATCTACCAGTAGGTCTACCATGAGTTTTCACAATGTATACTCGCTAGCGACTGTTAAAAAAAAATATGAAAACCAGCGCCTCTAGCGGATACCTAGTTTGGTACAAAAATACGCAGCAAACTATACTACAGCGACTGTAGTTTGGGCTTCATTTGCTTAGAATTTGGTACCATGAGTTACTAACCTGACAGATGTCACAGTAACGTTCTGTAGTAACGGCAGGCGATCTAACAGTGACAAGTAGTGACAACTCATGGTAGACACACAGTCATAAATAGCGGACTCATACATTTAAAACTTAGATAATCAATTACTTAGTAGGAAAATAATACCTACTAACTACTCTAAACCTACGAGTAGGTAAACACAGATAAATGGATCGCCATGAGGAGGGGGAGGCAACATTCAACTGCCGGCACCCCACAGCAATATCGGATATATTTCCGTGGGGTGCCGGCAGTCGAATCTTGCCTCCCCCTCCTCACGGGCTTGAGACTCATGCCCGTGGGTGCAGTAAGATACCTCCGGAAGATGGGCAGCAGCGTCTTTCCGTGAGCATCCCGTACTGCTTTCGCAGCGCCTGCCGTAGCGAGTGTGGCAACAACCCTCTCACGATCTTAAAGATCCATCATTCATCATCATTTCAGCCGTAAAACGTCCACTACAGAACTAAGGCCTCCCTCATTGATCTCCATGAGGGGTAGTTGCCATACTCACCACGCTTGGCAGGCGGGTTGGTGAGCGCAGTACGGGATACGGAAAGACGCTGCTGCCCATCTTCCGGAGGTGTCCCTTAGCAGGCTCTTACTGCATCCACGATTAGGAGAGGAGGGGTAACATTCTACTGCCAGCACCCCACGGCAAAAAGAAAGATTTATGATTTGAAAGATTTTGAAGATCTATAAGGGAGGCGTATGCCCAGCAGTGGACGTGGACAGTCCCACAGCTGAGATGATGAAATAGATGTATAGGAAAGTCATTACTTGCTTAAATGGTAATTTTGAGTTGGCTCTTACTATTGGCACTGCCATGATTGCATGTCATTGTGACAAGAGCTTTTGCTTTAAAAAATCGAACTTTGAATAAAATTTAGTTCTAAATGATGGCTTTGGTGTACTTAAATCGAAATAATTAATATCCACCTGAAGGTGCCACTTGTATAAACATTATTATACTCATACACATTTATTTTTCCATAGGGACACAAGAACACTTGGATACGTCAAAGTTACACACAATAAATTAAAAACTAAAATACAAAATTCATTTAAAAGCCAGTCCATTAGTTAGTAAGGCTTTGTTTCGCATATATTATAGATGATTTATACAGCGTCAGCAACTGGTAACCATGCTGTGCCATGATGGACGCTGCAGCGGGGACATTGTTAGATGGAAAAGGCTTGCCCAGCACGTATACCATCCTCTCAGCTTAGTCAGCTATTATTCAGAGGAAAGAACAGGTCAATACGTCTGAAAATGACTAAGCCGCGGGTTTGTTCACGATTTTTTCCTACACCGTTAAACCACGTGTAATTAAACTTTTCAAAAAAGAAAAATCCATTGGTGCACGACCGGTATCGATTTCCATGTTGTATTTTGTACGTTTGTAACGAATAAACTTAAAAACTACTGCACCAATTTTTAAAATTCTTTTACCAATTCTCTCAGAGATAAAGTGGCATCCTAATGCCACATTATCTCTGAGTGACAAAGCCTATATTTAATCCTCGTATTCTTACGGGAACGGGAACTACTCGGGTGATACCGCGCAGTGCAGCTAGTGATTAATATATTGTTAGTTACGTAGCGCAGCGTTCTAAATCTAGATGGATGGATGGAACAACTGGGGTTCCAAATTTGAATTGAATTTCGTTCTATGCTTCGTTCCGAGCTAGCATTATTACTTCCAACTTTGAATGATATTTCGTTCAAAATGGCGATGAGCTTTTAAATGTGAATCAAAATAACTAAAATCCGTCTTACCTGCAGGTGCAGGTGGCCGACAGATGGCCGGCAGACCTCAGTCTGTGCTCGTATATGTGGGAGCATCTGGGATTGTAATCAAGCACACTGTGGCAAATCGAACACTGTGTAAGCTTGAAATTAGAAAAACATTGACGAGCTCTGTGGCGTAGCGAGCGAAGGTCCGACTGCGACGCAAGAGGTTGCGGGTTCGATTACGGGACAAATAAATAATATAATCAAATAAATAAATAATCAAGTCGAATCATACACAAGTACCCATAACACAAGCTCTGGAAACGGTAAAACACATACATCCTACTAATATTGTAGAGCCGAAAGTTTGTTTGTATAGATGTTTGTTACCTCTTCACGCAAAAACTACTCTACGGATAGAGCTGAAACTTTGCACACGTGTTATAGATGTTGACCAGAATTAGCACATAGGCTACTTTTTTCTTGTACAACGCATGCGAAGCGGCGGGCAGAAGCTAGTATTATATAATATAAACCAACTTACTTTTTCTGTTCGCATCATTCATTCTCACTACCTATGTATGTGATGTCATACAAAAGACATAAACGCGCTCTTTTTAAATGGATCGTTGTATTGTGACTTGAGACAAGCGCACATTAACTGAAATAAATTAAAAAATAGAAATAATTATACATAAAAATATAGAGTTTTATCATCATCATCTTGATACAAACTAAGCAATGCCTGTGCTTTGGATAACAGATGATGATTATGACAGAAAATGTACCTAACTACCTACATTGTGTATATAGAATTACATATTACATTTGGTATTATTTTTTCAGTTATCTGATTGAAAATTATTTGCTTACTTTGGTAATAGACGTGTGTCACTGTGTGAATATATTTAAATAATTCTCTTACAAATAATATATTATATGGTTAGCTAGCTGGTGGTGTCCGCGACTTTGTCGACGTATTTCACGATAAAAAATAATTTTTTCTATGTCCTTGACTTGACCTCAAAATCATCCTTTTCAACTCTTGGTAGCAAAACAAGCGTCAGCTGTGCAAAACTTCTCTAAAATATGTGTTTTAATATACATATAAGTATTTTGTGACAACCCCAATATTAAATTATACTTTCGTTAAATATTAGGCCCGTTATCTATCGGATAACATATTGGTTATTGAATCTATAAATATTTATTTAGATCCAGATGTGACACTGACAACACAGGATGACCAAGGGTTTTTTCTTTTTAAAGTGCGCGGGGGTGAAACAGCAGATGTATTCTACCAGCTGGCGGGCGCGTGCTGGCATTATGTCGTCCCACCTTTGCACCTTTTGTTAGGTGCTTTTGTTTTTTTACGTTGGTGGTATGATTGATTCGTTTGATTCGAAGATGACGGTTGAGATGGATGGAGTTGACTTACCGTTTAGATTTGCACTATGACAAACTCTTTCTTTTATTTTGCTCTAATTATGTCCAGCATTATTATTAGGTTAAAATAAAATTAAAAAAGATTCGGTGATACAATTTAACTAATTATCGTTGCATGATACATACTAATACTTGCAAAGTAAGCTATTGCGTGGGTAGACACTTCATTCTTAACTGTGTATAACCAATTATGTTATTAAGCTTGTTGTGTAAAAGTGATTCGTTTGAGCCAGCAACATACTGGTCCTACACACGCTGCTAATTTGTTGAATTTTATCATCATCATCTTGACTGCCTCTGCATTTTTTTTACGATTTGAAATAAATTTTACCATTATTATTATAATTATTTCTGAATCGAAATTATCTTGGCTTGACATCTCACTTCTCACTAATCCCGTAGACCGTTTAGATGCTAGAGATTAAGATTAAGAAAGGTGATGAGGTACGTGGAGAAGGCCGTTTTATATTTCAATCCTTCTACTCCTCAAGATCTCGAAGACTAGATAGTGTTGGGACTAGATAGTGTTGTGTGTATTAATATTATTTATAATATAGCCGCTCCTTTCTTACACGTGGTTGCAGTAAGAATCTGCCAAGGTATACCTCCGGAAGATAGGCAGCAGCGTCTTTCCTTGTATCAACATCCCGTACTGCGCTCGGCAACCCGCCTGCCAAGCGTTGCGTGTAGGTATGGCAACAACCCCCAAGATATTTCAAGTTCTTGGAGGTCTATGAGGGAGGCGTATGTCCACCAGTGGACGTTCTTCGGCTGAGATGATGATGATGACACGCCAACTAACAAAAGAAGAAGAATAACTCCTTAATTTTATGAGTTTCAGATCATTGTTATTGAAATCTAAATAAAAACGCGGTGCACATGATGCCTTTGAGTTAAAAATTAAATGTCATTGTCATTAAAAAGCCAAGGATCGTAATATTCGATCGTTATACGCGTACGGTAATCAAAGAATGTAGGCAATAAGGCTTGCACACATTATTATAAATTATTTTAATCGTGTCATTTAATTCGTTTTTAATTGTTATTGTAGTGTAAAACTGGACTGTAAGGTAAATACTGCAAGTGAAATTTGCTGTGTTCTCCTCAAGGCTAAAGTTATTTTCTATGTTACTTAAATTTAAGTTTCATAAGCTGTCTGTTTTCCAAGAATAAATTAATAAATAAGATCTTATAGTCGCCTGAGACAGTCTCAGTCGACTCATATAATGTGTATTATATTTATAAAATACGGGTTAGATCCTACTGCGGGCACATAAAATAATGTAAGTACGAACTGCAAATTTGTATCAAAATTTTTGTTTATTATTTATTTGCGCAAATAAAATATATTGTTTTAATCATTTGATCCTTTTTTTATACGACTGGCTAACCTGATGTTTTGCGGTAACCAAAAGTTATGTCATAAGTTTGCGTTTTGTAAATTACAATTGCAATCACGTTCACTAAGCACGTGCACTTCATTACATTGGGCCCGTTACCCTAAGACATAGAGTTATAAGGTCTCATGAGGCCGTAATCTCACTAGCCCCCTAACCCTTCGAATCGGAACACAGCAATGCAGACTTTACTGCTTGGTGGCAGAAATAGGTATGGTGGTAGTTCGAATTTCGTTTACAAGTAAAGTTAGTAAATTTTGAACAGGGAAGTATCCTCGGATGAACTCTTCACAAAAAGTTCTACTACTGCTAAGATCCCATTACCTTTGACATCTTTGGCTAATTCATTCTGCTCGCTCCGCGTCAGTGGAAACGCACCTTTAGTATAAAATACTCATAACGGTAATTTAAAGCAACACTAGCTAAGTACAAGTATGTTCCAGGCTTTAGTCTGTGAGTTTGATGCGAACAGCGAGTCAGCATATTATACTAGTCTAAACATCCTGCTCGAGTCACGTGACATCAGCATTCTGATCTATGAATGGAATGGCTAAGTTACTATCGACATACAAATTAAAAGTAGGTGGTCTTGAGGTGTTGTAAAATTAATTGCCAATCTGTTTCCCCTTACATGTGGTTAAAAAAAGTAAATTTTGCAAGTTATAGAATTGAAGTTTTTTGAATTGCGCTGTGCAGATTCTGTTCTATAATTTTCTTTTGCAAGGATTTTCACGTTTGCCGCCATGATTATAATGCGTTTTTACAATACAATTCGAAAATATTACTTGTTCTTGGAAAACAATACCATCTTCTTGGAGGACTAAACTTCATTTTGCAATTCTTTTGTTTACAAAGTAGGATGGTACCTACTTTCAACATTACAACTACAACAGACAATATATTGAATAGTACAACATGCTAGATAACAATTTTAAAACCCATGAAAAAGGTTTTTGCAAAAAAATATTTGCAATTGTGTTGGTAGTTGAAATGCAAAAACTTTTTGCAAGTTTTTATTTATTTAGGTTACAATGTTCATTTTGTTTGAAGTTATTTTCTCAGAAACCTTCACAGACTTGAATGAAAACCAGAAACAATGTTAAATCTTCGAATTTGAATATGGAACACAGGATGGTAAACGTTCTAAGAAATAATGATAGAAAATGCGTACGGTACCTACATAATGTCATTAAATCATGTTTATTATTTAGAAAAAGATAATGAAAAACATATATGTTTTTCACACGACGCATTGATTTATACAATCATTTGAATGTACTCGCAATTGTTCAAATTACGATGGTAAAACCACAGATTACAGAAACTGGTAAAACGCTGACTTGAGGGCGGCTGAGCTTTTAGGTTAGCTTTTCGCGTCAGTTTGTATGCATTGCATACGGAATACAAACTGACGCGAAAAACTAACTTAAACCTGCTTTAACTGAAACGTCGTAAGCGCCAAAAATAATTCTCGTTTAAAATAAAAAAAAAACTATTAGTAATTATGTAAAATCCAATTACCAATGTGAAAAGGGTGTGATATGTGCAGAAAATTGGAAGCATAAATCAGTTGTTTATTGAAAATCTATGTTTTTAAAGAGCCGTTTTTAGGATTTTTTTCTGTTGTATCTAATACTTAGTTAACCAATCGTCTAACCAACATAAAAAATTTTAAACATAGGTACTTCAATTCAGAATGCGTCCCCATAATGATAATTTAGTTTGTTCTAAAACAACTGAAAAACAATAAATTATTAACGAAAATAAATTATTTTGTAGGTAAGTATAGTTTTGTTATATTTTATGCATGTAGAGAGTTACCACTATGTATGTATAAACTCACGTAGGTAAGTAAGGTAGGTAATATTATACAGTTTAAAAAACCTGGATACGTTAAATTTTCAGCACTGCCAAAAAACTAAATTATTTGAGGGTGCGTCGGTGGATCAAATAGCAATATTCGAACTGTCATTATGACGAACCCAAGTATCATTTCACATTTGTTCAATTGCAACCCACCCTAAAACTACCCTGGGGAATTTACACCATGCAAAATACGGCCAGAGAATAGAGACATAAAAAAATTTACGTTGGTAGATGAACCATAGACAATTTTTTTTTGTCCGGGCTAAATTGATACAATGAAATGAAATAACACCCATTCGGCCTGAGTATTTTTTGCGTTTGCCTTTTTCGAGATTACAAACCTTTTGTAGAAGGTATTTTCTGTACCCACTAAAATGGCGAATTTCATTTACACTAGTAAATCGGCTCTTTACTTATACGAGTACTAGCTTTTACCCGCGACTTCGTCCGCGTGGAAGTCATAAAACGTAAAATCCCCTTTTTCTCGCAGAGCCCTTTTCGAAAATATAAATCCCATTTATTCCCTATACCGTGGGAATTTCGAAAAATCCCTTCTTAGTTCACCTCTAGGATACTCAAGGTATATGTATGCCAAATTTCAAGTCTTTAGGTCCAGTGGTTTAGGCTGTGCGTTGATATATCAGTCAGTCAGCAGTTAGTACGTCAGGACTTTGAATTATATATATACATATAGATTATTTTGGTATTCATGCTGTGCGGGACGCTGCAGTACCTAGGACATGGTTGATGGATTAGGCTTGCCCTGCACCGATAGCATCCTCTCAGTTTAGCCAGCTACATACACCTATGTATATACTAGCGGATTATGTTATCTGTAGATACGCAGAGGAAAGAACAAGCTCTGACTGAGTTAACGTTAACAAGTACCTCAGGTAGTTAAAGCTGTTCTTCACTAACGGTAAAAGGTAACTTTAATACGTTTTCTAATTTCGACAGCCTGTTTCTAACTGGGGCTTTTTACCTTTCTACATAAATATTATTAATTTTATTACAGTCATAGGTGTTTACTGTATATGTAGAAGCTAGAATAAAATAAGGAACCCTAAATATGGCCACAACACGTGCGCGCAGAACCTATACAGTATACTAGGCCATACGAAGTTGATAACACGCACTTATCGCTTAAGACTTTCTCGATACTCATTGGTCCTTTTACCACACTTTTTCATAGTTGCTTTTTGTTTGTTGTGTGTGTCAATATTTTTTAACGTTTTTTTCTAACCATATACTTATACACCTAATGTCGTTATAGATAGACTGTCTATCTATAAATACATTAGGACATCTATAAAGACTAGGTAAAATAATAATAATAATTAAATTGTAATCACAAGTTTTATTATTATTATTTTGTAAAATTTTATAAAATGTTTCACGTGTGATTTAACCAATCAAAAAATACTTGACAAATTCACGAGAATCACGTGACCTAGTACAGGGAGAGGAAGAAGAAAATCCAAGAAACCAACAATAATTGACACCCGCCTGGAAGGCAATAATCAAAGGACCTAGGGGTAGTAGCCCCTGGAGTTGATGCCGGAGTAAGGAGGTCTAACCTCGAGGCCCCACCCGCAGACCCCGAAAGGGCCCGGAAGACAGAATGATGATGAGAATCATAGAAAATATTCATCATTAATTTCAGCCATAAAACGTCCACTGATGAACACAGGCCTCCCTCATGGATCTCCATGAGGGGTAGTTGCCATTCTCACCACGCTTGGCAGGCGGGTTGGTGAGCGCAGTATGGGATGTTGATACACGGATAGACGCTGCTGCCCATCTTCCGGAGGTGTCCCTTAGCAGGCTCTTACTGCATCCACGGGTAGGAGAGGTTGGGTAACATTCTACTGCCGGCACCCCACGGCAAATAGAAAATATTAATCTAACTCAAAGAAAACAAACACATTCCTACAATCTTCATGCTCCTTTCCTATCACTAGTGACGTCACAATGTCCTCTGTTAATTGATGAAGACAGGAATGATGGCAAATAGAAAATATTAATCTGACTCAAAGAAAACAAACACATTCCTACAATCTTCATGCTCCTTTCCTATCACGAGTGACGTCACAATGTCCTCTGTTAATTTATCACCACGTGGCTCGTTCATGCCATACACACGGGCAATACTGTAACGTGGGCATTTAATTTCACATTCGTGGGATTTATGTATCCCTATTTGTGAGTAATCTTTGGGCGTTCGTTCGCAGGTAGCTGGGATGAACGCATTGAATGCCGAATGCTCTGGGGTTGCCTGATCACGGAAGTTTATTTACCCTAACTAAAATGGTATGCTGTAATAATATATATTTTGTCCATGGTCTCTCTGGGTATTTTCTTTGTATGATAAGTACATATTTACCAAAACATATATTTTATCAACCACCCATAACACAGATGGTATTAAGAAATATACAAATAAATAAAAATGCAAACTAAATATCGGACCACCGGACCATATTTATTATTATATCTGTAATGTTAATGATATTTCAAGTTCCTTCTACACACACAATCCACCTTCCATTTTAAAGTCGGTAAATTGTATCAATATTTTTATTTAGTATCATATTATTATTCTAACCAAATATATTAAAAAATCTTACATAAATAGCTTTGATTTAACTACTAACGAACTGTTATTTTATTTAATAAAAGAAATAAAAAGCTTAAAAAAGTTTAATTTAAAAGATAACAAACGTACCAAATTACTAGCGTTGAGTAGTTTTCACCAAAGATTAAAATGTTTAAATTGGTGAAATCTTTGGTTCTCACTATTATTTATAAGTTTGACAGATAGATAGGTATCTAGTACTTCGAACATACCTAGATAGTAATAGTCATACATAACGTATTTAACCTACCTAGGTATGGTTACCTATATATATTATAGATATATATTATAGAACTTACCCATACTGGTTAACCCTGACTGGCAGCCCGACCAGACACAACTTATTGCATATTGGTCCTGATTCTGACCTCATGTCAGTATGGGTAAGTTCTATAATATATAGCTAAGGTTCTAGTACATACCTACCCGTAATTTATAGCAGGTCCTTTCATTTTAAATCTTTAAAATTTCTAGTTACGAGTTAGTCTCGTAATTTGAAAATGGAATTTATCGGTATAAGTTGTTAAGTAAGTGTTTAATAATAGTGCATTTATGTAGTATGCACTATTATTAAAAACTTAACAGAAGTTACGTTAGTTAAATTTAATGTTTATATAAAAGGCACAAATCATTCAAATCAATGTCATGCCAAAGCTGGTTCCAGTAGGTAGTTCATCTAAATCGGCCTCGTGAACTTTAGATCACCAGCGAGGCCCGCATGCGTCATTCCGCGCCAACTCGTTCGCTATCATGTCAAGGATCACTACTTTCGAAAGCGGTCCGAAACTCCCGCTAACTGTGGGAATATTCCACTCTGGCATCCCAGTCGGGAAGTTCAGGAACCACTTCCCAGAACGATAAAGGGACTGCGGAGGGAGACGGGTGCGGGGAAGGGAAGACGGCGCGACAGCTGCGCGTACGCTCGCCCCGCACCGCGCGTCGCCATTCCGCCGCCGGCTGCCGAGCGGGATGGTCGCGTCCGCCGGCCGGAGTGAGCCCGCGAAACATTCCGCGCGTGTCCGAGTCAAGTTCACGGGTGCGGCACAGGAGAAGGAGCGGTTCCTTTGTTCGCGAGGCCCGTGTGGCTGGGTGGTGACTGGCGCTATATTCGGTTGATAGTGCGATATTGCACCAGTCCCGGCCTATCCAAGCGGGCCCAGTGCGACCGCTACTCCGGCGCAGCATCCGAGGCGCGCGGTCCCGTTACGCGCCTGCCCGCCGGTCGTTCACAGCACAGCGGTGGCCACGCATAGGACGCGAATCGGTGTAAACCTTGTGATTGTGTATCAAATTGCACCGATCCCGGCCTGCCTGTGGTCACTGCTCCAGCGAGACGACGCCTCAAGAAACTCCACCGTTTTTCCTACCCTCATATAATTTATACGTTTTTCAACCTCTAGGTCACGCCGCTGTTTGCATTTTATTGTGAATTGACGGTTGGAGACGTCCGTGTCGTGTGTGAAGGTAATTTTCGTACGGTTCCAGTAGAAAGTCGATGATCGGTAAGTGGTAACAGTGATTCATTTTGTATGAAAGTTTAACATCGGGTCGCGGTTGAGCTGAACTGACGTAGACGGCCCGTTGCAGGTCCGACCGGTTTTCTCGTAAATCGTAATACACAAGTAACCATGCAAAGTATCTACCTATACGTTCGGGCCCTGTATATCTATCGAACAGAGGCAACGAAGGACATTTTCAAGAGATTGTAACCGGTAATCTCAAAATTTAAATTTTTGGAATCGTTTTCGTTCGGCAACAGCTGATTGGACGGCTAATTTCTAATTTGTCTAGGTCAATGTCATTCATTAATTCTATAAAGGGTAAAGGTCCCATAAAACGACCTAATTTGCTGTTTGTGTTACAAAAATCAACAATTGGCTGTATTAATAAGTATTAAGTAATTATCTAATCCTGCGTTAATAAATATTAAGTGCGCATGATTTTATTTTGAAAATAAAAATTGCAGCAGTGAACTGATTACATGAGCACTGTCGAGGCGGTCATTGGCCTTGTTACAATAGTATGAACATGAGGTAATAATTTACAAATATCGACTTATTCATCAAAGTTGAATGACTTATTGTTCTACGCTTTCTTTTTTGTCGATTTTGTTTGTTATTACGGTACCTGGTGGTACTTTATACTTATATTTTTTTGCGGAACCCTCATTATTTTTCTAGAATGTTAGTAGTTAGCCAGACCCTACTTATAAAAACAGTTCGGTCCAGCCGTTTTGGAGATTAGCTGAAACAAACTGACACAATCTACCAAAATCACAATCTACAAACCCAATACCTATTTTGTTTAATTAGCTACCTATTTATTTATAGGTACTGGATACTGTTACCTGTTTTGAAATTATTATACAAAGAGATTATGAGACACTTTAATTTTATTTATTAGTAGGTACTAGGTCACTATAAATTATAATTATTATGATGGATAGATATGCAGGTACTTTATACACATGTAGACATTAATTATAGCACCTGCCTATTACTACTTAAGTTTAAGTTAATCTATTTGATCTTGCATGCAAGCCTTCCTAGGTAGATAAGTGGGTACCTACCTACTTGCCTTCTTACGTTTTCTCATTATCGCAAAGGTAACTTATCATAAAAGGAAAAACTGAAGAGGGTCGTCCTCTGTCCTACCTACCTTCCTTTGTTTTAACAATAATGCATGACTATTTAATACCTACAATGACAATAGCTACTTGGATCGATAATAAATAATATTATTAAATAAAAATGTAACGGCTAGACCCAGATCATCATCATCATCACAGCCGTAGAACATCCGCTGCTGGAGAAAGGCCTCTCTCATGGACTTGGAGATCCAAGTACTGATCATAAGCCTATGTTCAGATGAACGCGCGGTGCCGCGCGGGTCATCTGAACAGTTCGATACAGGATTATAGATCTTAAGCCGCGCGTCGCCGCGCGGTGCCGCGCGGTCATGTAAACAACAACACTGATTTGACTCAAACCGCGCGCCGAGTCAACCGCGCGGTGTCGCGCGGTCATCTGAACATAGGCTAAAGGATGACTAGGGGTTGTTACCATACTCACCACGCTTGGCAGGCGGGTTGGCGAGCGCAGTATGGGATGTTGATACACGGAAAGACGCTGCTGCCCATCTTTCGGAGCTATCCCTTAGCAGGCTCTTACTTGCATCCACGGGTATGAGAGGAGGGGGTAACATTCTACTACCGACACTACGAGTGCATATATTGTTGCCTAGTTAGTTTTCTAAGCTACCTACCTACTAGGTACCTACCTGCACAGATATAACGTATTTACATTCACAAAAAACTTTATTTTTTGCAACCAGTGTGTCTAGGTACCATGAGTTGTCACTGTTAGATCGCCTGCCGTTACTACAGTAGTAATAGCACAGATAATAGAATACACTGTAATAGTATGTTACTGTGACATCTGTCAGATTTGTAACTACTGCGTATTTTAGTACCAAACTATCCGCTAGAGACGCTGTACATGTTTTCATACATTTTTTTAATTAGAGTCGCTAGCGAGTGTAAATAAAATAAATAAATAAATAATGCTGGACAAATCACACAGCATCATCTAGCCCCAAGCTAAGCAGAGCTTGTGTTATGGGTACTAGATGCCTGATATATGTACTTAATACATTATACTACATAAATAGATATTTTTATTATATATAGAAAAAAACCCAGAACACCCTGAACAAATATCTGCAGATCGTACAGACATTTGTCCCGAGGCGGGAATCGAACCCGCAACCTCTTGCGTCGCAGGCGGACCTTCGCCCTCTGCGCCACAGAGCTCGTCAAATTGTGAAAACTCATGGTAGACCAGAATACGAACCAATGATTTAATTGCTATGTAGATTTTTGTATATGAATTATAGATTGTGGTAGTCTATGCGTGTTAATCCTGGGTAACATAATATGTATATGTGCAAAATTCCAGCTTAATTCGTAGTCTTGTTTTTGCGTGAAGAGGTACAGTGTACAAACATTTATATAGACAAGTATAAAGAGTATACAAACAAACTTTCGGCTTTTATCTATACTTCTATACTATATTATTATAAAGAGGTAAGGTTTGTGAGGTTGTAGGGGGTAATCACTGGATCTACTGAACCGATTTCGAAAATTATTTTACTAATAGAAAGCCACATTAGTTTTTCGTAAACTTTCGCGATCACAATTCATTATAATATAATAACATAACACAGTCGAAACGTCCGTCGGGAATAATCAAAGGTATTACGCGATAAATTCCCGTGTTTATGTTATTTATTATATTATAAAGAAAGCCACATTATTTGTAAGTGTCATAGGGTTATTAACCCGAAAAATGAATATACTTTTTCGTGGTAATCAGATTTGTTACCGCCCAACTAAGTGGGTACGTGTCAGCTAGTTGGTGATACTGATGATGGCGAGGTGTAATATTAAACAATAATGTAACTGTGAGTTTTACAAACTTAATAAACGAAGGACATCTTAAAGAGTTCCAAACCTTCCGAGTTCGACTAAAACACGTGTCATATTTATGTCGTAGGATGATTTGACAATTCAAATTATCGCGAACATTCTAGAGATTTTGCGAAAACACGGATAATTTGACAATAAAATAGTGCCCCATAATAAAGGTAAATAGCGCGATAAATACCCTGTTTAGTATGTGTTAATAATGTGTCGTGATCGCGAAAGTTTAAAAAAGAATAAAATTGTGATTATGATGTAACCATCCGAAAACACTGCCTGTGGCAGAACAGAGATGGACAGACAGTAGGTTATTAGGTTATTTTATAACCATCCGAAGACACTGCCTGTGACAGAACCGAGATGGACAGACAGTAGGTTATTAGGTTTAAATGTATAATGTAATCAAAATTGTCTAATTATCCGTGTCTTCGTAGAATCTCTAGAATTTTCGCAATAATTCGAATTATCAAATCATCCTACGACATAAACAAGTGAATCAGGGGACATCTTAGAGTTCCTTACTTTCCGAGTTCGACTAAAACACGTGTAGGTATACAAGTGAATAAAGCGGAAAGATGAATCACCGCGCAACCCGAGAAATGGACAGTCCGTTATGATTTAAATCGCTACACAGCTCTGCTGTAAGTGGTTCTGGTGCATTGCGGTACTTGCATAGTTTCGAGTGGGCTCGAGGCCTCTGCCATAACCAGTAATAAGTTGCTTAAAATTTCGTTTTCTTTTTTTGGTATTTGAAAGAATTTACTTACTTTGAAGTTTGTACGAATACAGAAAAGTTCTCGCGCATGTACTTGCAATAGTTTGGAGTGGGATCACTCACCAGTAATAAGTTGCTTTAAATTTCGTTTTCTTTTGGTATTTGAAAGAGTTTACTAACTTTGAAGTTTGTACAAATACAAAAAATACAAAATATTTACTGCGTTCATGAGTACATAAAAGTTCTTAACAAGGTTATGTATGGTCCTATGAGCCCAGTAAGGGTACTGTCATTTTAGCTAGGTACATATCCCACCTTACTTACTTGTAAAACTCATCAACAATTGAGATTGTAAAAATTACTCATTACAATGGCACTTTATAATTAACAAGCTGTCCCGGCCAACTTTGTACCGCCCAGAATCAACTACCTACTACCACATCTTCTAACTACTACTCTACTACTACTCTACTTCTACCCTTATACTACGCTACGACTAATCAACAACTACCCTACAACTACACTACTATTACTACTCAATTACCCTACAACCACTCTACTACTACTACTACTTTGACGAGCTCTGTAGCGCAGCGGGCGAAGGTCCGCCTGCGACGCAAGGGATTGCGGGTTCGATTCCCGCCTCGGGACAAACGTCTGTACGATCTGCAGATATTTGTTCAGGGTGTTCTGGGTGTTTTTCTATATATAATAAAAATATCTATCTATGTAGTATAATGTATTAAGTATATCAGTCATCTAGTACCCATAACACAAGCTCTGCTTAGCTTGGGGCTAGATGATGCTGTGTGATTTGTCCAGCATTATTATTATTACCTAATTGAGCAAAAAAATATAATCAGCTTAAGTTTAGTCACATAATAAACTTTTTGAACGCACCTATAAATATTTAACAACCAGTGACACCGAAGGGCCTGACATCAAATGTTTGACTGGTGACTTGATGAGTACGCTTTACGTGAATTAGCAAAATTATGATAGAATATTGATGATTTATATTTGTGGTTTACGTGAATATTTTTGGATTTTTTTTCCCATGAATTATTGTTTAATGTTTCTTTTTTATCGTAGTATATTTTTTATAATTTGAAATCTTCGAGTTATTGAGATCTATGCACCGAAAGTGGGCCTATTTTCTTAGTTTTTGCGAGAAGAGGCTACGGAAAAGTACATTTTTTTAATTAAAAGTATATTATTTTGAACGAAAAAAAACCATATTCATAGACACTGGTTTTCTGGTTCTTTTGGTATGCTTAAAATATGTCAAACTTCGACGGATAAACCAGAAAATGAACCAGAACTAGTCCTATTTTCCTAATATTTGACGCGTTTCGTAAATGCGTTCTTAATATAATTTTATATTGACTTATTTATTCCTTTGCCGTGGGGTGGTGGCAGCAGAATGTTGCACCTCCTCTCTTACCCGTGGATGCAGTTAGAATGTGTTAATTTAGCCTTCATTAAATTAAATAAGCCTTTACACGCGACCTCGTCCGCGTGGAAATCCCCTTTTTCACGCAGAAATTCAAATATAAATCCCATTTATTCCCTATCCCGTGGGAATTTAGAAAAATCCCTTAGTACACCTCTAGGATACTCAAGGTATATGTGTGCCAAATTTCAAGTCTTTAGGTCCAGTGGTTTAGGCTGTGCGTTGATATATCAGTCAGTCAGTCAGTGAGTCAGTCAGGACTTTGAATTTTTTTATATATAGATTAGTTATAAATTATATTCGTTTATAAAATTGAAAAATAAATAAATGTGAATCGTAATGTCGTCGTAAATTGTGAAAATACGCCAAAAATCGCGCTGGCAGCCCTAGTTTCATAGATTGAGCCCCTCGCACCCTTTTGTCCTTGCTTCCCCTCAACGCCCTGTGTACCGCAGCCGTTGAAGCTATCTCCACAGAGCTCATAAAGTTATGCGCGTCTCTCCCTATAGAGGCGTCTGTTATCTTTGCTTAATCTGGAATATGGTAAAATGCATAACCATGTTTGTTAAATCGTTAAACCCTTCCAAACCCCGTCTTTTCTCATGTAACCAAACTAGTATTAGTACAATAAGGTTTCCTTTCGTAAAACACAAGTTAAGATAAATCCAGGATCAGATTACTGTCGTATTAAAACTTCCGCTATAAAATGCTTGTGCGAAACAATTTAATCTTTGCTCCGTCGTTTATAACAGAAAACATTCTTGGGTATACATATTATATTACCTTGAGTGGATAGATAGAGGTACATTTAACTGTTAATGGGTTGGGTAGGTAAATGGTAAATATTTTGAGTTAATTAACATTGAGTAGGTTAGGCCTTTCACGTCAAAGATTTAAATCTTTGTTTCACATCGAATAGATGATTTATTCAGCGTCAGTAGCTGGTATTCTTGCTTACGGGACGCTGTGTCTGGGTTATTGGTTTATTGATTAGTTTATAGGGAGTTAATCTGGGAAATGTAAGCAAAGATTATATGTAATATTTACGGGACATTATCATGATTTGTCTTTTTGAGTTTCCTGACGCAGTTTCTCACGCCATGATCACGGATAAACTCGTCTGATTTAATCATTGGAGTTGCGTCGATACATCGGGAAACTCAAAAAGACTCAAATCATGGCAAATATCCCGTTAATATTGCATATATTCACAATTATCACCCATGATAGTTTCAAAAGTTAAATCGTAAACACATAATATGTTAACATAGCATTCCAAGAAATTAGCAATAAACAAATTAATTTAAGTAAATCTTTGGCAATTAATATTAACATTCATCGATTGAATGGAATTATACTCTCATGCTGTGAGGTGCCGGCAGTAGAATGTTGCCTCTCTCTTGCCCGTGGATGCTGCCAATCTGCCAAGGGATACCTCCGGAAGATGGGCAGTAGCGTTTCGTGTATGCAGATCGATGAGGGAGGCCTATGTCCAGCAGTGGACGACCCATCCCTTCATCAGTGGAGCCTTTTTGCGCGAAATGGCCTGACACAAGAGATTGTGGCTCATCATCATCTCTGTCTTCCGGACCCCTTTGGGGGTCTCGAGGTTAGACCTCCTTACCCAACTACCCCTGGGTTAATCAATAATTGCCTTTTTTTTTCAGGCTGATTGCAATTTTGTTTTCTAGTATTCTTCTTCTCCCTGTGTGAGGAGGTCCCGTGGCTGTTGGAGCCACTGACCTTTGTGGGGGGAGGGGGGTCTGCTTCATGGGTCACTACTTTTGATAATAACGACATTAAGCTTAATAAAACAGATTCCGATTCCGGTTATTGTCGTAACCATCATTTTCGATCATCATCATCACAGCCATAGGACGTCCACTGCTGGACAAAGGCCTACATGAATCTACAAGTGCTGATCATTGGTTGTTGCCATGCTCACCACGCTTGGCAGGCGGATTGGTGAGCGCATCACGGGATGTTGATACACGGAAAGACGCTGCTGCCCATTTTCCGGAGGTATGCCTTAGCAGATTCTTACGGCATCTACAGACAAGAAAGGAGGAGCAACATTCTACTGCCGGGACCTAACGGCTTGTTCATTGCATTTTCGATGCAACAAATAAATTCTAATAATTCGAGCCCAAGATTGCGTGTGTAAATGAGGCGTTACTCTTATTTTATTGTTGGTTGACAATGACAAAGACCTTCTCCAAAATGAAGAATAAAACTAACGCCTGTGTGTCTACCATGAGTTGTCACTGTCAGATCGCCTGCCGTTACTACAGTAATAATAGTACTTACGTTATTATGACATCAGCTGTCAGGTTAGTAACTCATGGTACCAAATTCTAAGCAAATGAAGCCCAAACTTCAGTAGCTGTAGTATAGTTTACTGCGTATTTTAGTACCAAACTATCCGCTAGAGGCGCTGTAAAAGTTTTTATACATTTTTTAACTAAGGTCGCTAGCGAGTATGTTCCCCCAAAGAGGTCCCACCTCGAGGCCTCACCCAGTGACCCCAGGAAGGGGTATCGTCATCGTAACTACAAGTATCATTATAAATGTTTGTTTGTTACGTTTTCAAGCCTAAACCACTTAACCGATTTTATAAATTCTTTTATCAATATGAAGCTACATTATCAGCGAGTAACTTAGGCTATATTTCAGTCCCGTATTCCCACGGGAACGAGAACTACGCGGGTGAAACCGTGGGGCACGATTTAGAATTAGCAATTTTAATACCGCTAGAATATATGAGAGCAGGTTCTCTAGTGGCATTAACATTTAATGTCTAAAGATCTAACAATGTGTCTGTTATTCTGATGTATAAACTATATTATTGTAAATTTTCATTAAATTTTGTATTAATTCAATAGTTTTTGCGTTAAAGAGTAACAAACATCCACACATCTATTATAATACATTCTCACAAACTTTCGCATTTATAATGTTAGGTAGGGACCTACTCACTGTCTAGTTATTCAAAAACTAGCTTTTGCCCGCGACCTTGTCTGCGTGGAAGTCATAAAACGTAAAATCCCCTTTTTCACGCAGAGCCACTTTGATTCGAAAATATAAATTCCATTTATTCCCTATCCCGTGGGAATTTCGAAAAATCCCTTCTTAGTTCACCTCTAGGATACTCAAGGTATATGTGTGCCAAATTTAAAGTCTTTAGGTCCAGTGGTTTAGGCTGTGCGTTGATATATCAGACAGTCAGGACTTTAAATTTTATATTATAGATAAGAAATTCTTAGCAACTTTGTATTATTGAAAGACTAGCTGTCCCGTGCAACTTCGTTTGCGTCACATTAGAGAGAGAGAGAGAGGGGGTCGTAGACACCTACTCTATACTCAGCATCCTAGACCATATCATGCTTAACATCAGGCGAGATGTGGTCAAACGCAAGCCTATACGAAATAAAAAAAAACTACCTATAAACAGCGCTCTAACCCTGAGGCGTCTGAACGTTGCGGGTTCGAGCCCCGTCAGAATCGAAAATTTTAAAGCATTTTTTATTTAGCACACCTACTTTAAAAAGCTGGAGTACATTTATGTTCGCCAACTCGACTTGATGTTTCTGTTTGTATTATGATGTATTGTTAACAAGCCCTCTTCCTTTTGTACCTCTAAATACCTAGCCTAGATTCGAACAGTTATCTTGGTAAGTGCGACTCACACGCCGTTACTTCCTGCCAAGAAAATACACGTTGATAACACTAAATATTTTAAAAGCTTATTAGAATACTAGCGGCAAGCGGCTGCGCACGCGCTCTGAACGAATAAAAAGGAGCGTGCAAAGTATTAGAAACGAAAGATCTGCTTGGTAGTTTTTTGGAAGAGGGAGCCAACATCCCAGCAAGCTTTCGGATTTATAATTTTGTATATAAATATATATACATTTGTATATTTATTATCGCACCTCCAGTCGTAGACTGACTCAATTCAAAATTTTGGTGAATTAAGTTAAGTATACAGAACGACTCAAAATAGTGCGCTCTATCGCCTAGTAAATCAGAAACCGTAATAAATAAACCGTAATAGCTCTCTGTTTCATTTATAGTCAAGTTATAGTGTGATTTATTAAAAACTGTCAAGGACCGAAACACGTTTTCTTCATTTCCCAAAAAACATGAATTTTGGATTGTGTCAGTCTACGACTGGAGGTGCGATATGTATATATCATCATTTTTCATCATTTCAGCCATAAAACGTCTACTGATGAACACAGGCCTCCCTCATGGATCTCCATGAGGGGTGGTTGCCATACTCACCACGCTTGGCAGGCGGGTTGGTGAGCGGGTGGATGTTGATACACGGATAGACGCTGCTGCCCATCTTCCGGAGGTATTCCTTAGCAGGCTCTTACTGCATCCATGGGCATGAGAGGAGGGGTATCATTCTACTGCCGGCACCCCACGGCGGATATATATATCAAACATTTTAATTAACCCCCAAAACTTTATATGGTCTCTAGGTAACCTAATTTTTACCCTCAGTTTTGCAATCTACACATCATGCCCTTTCATTTGATACCACACTGGTATATTGAAAAAAAAAGAGCTGATGATCTTCAAACGGCTAAACAGATTTTCATGAAACATCATGGCTCGCTCACTCGGGATAAAATTATCTATGACACAAAAAAAACTAAACGAAAATCGGTTCATCCGTTTGGGAGCTACGATACCACAGACAGACACGTTAAACTTATAACACCCCTCTCTTTGCGTCGGAGGTCTTTGTTTGCATCTATTATATATGATTTATACAGCTTCAGCAGCTGGTAATCATGCTGTACGGGACGCTGCAGTGCCTGGGACATTGTTAGATGGATTAGGCTTGCCCAGCACCTATACCATCCTCTCAGCTTAGTCAGTTATTATTCAGAGGAAAGAACAGGTCAATACGTCTGAAGCTAACTAAACCGCGGGTTTCCTCACGATGTTTCCTTCACCGTTAAAGCACGTGTTAAGTGTGCACATACTTTTTCAAGAAAGAAAAAATCCATTGGTGCACTGCCGGTATCGAACCCACGACCTTCGGATTGAAAGTCAGGGGTACCTACATACCACTCGGCCAACACGGCTTTGATGATTGATATAATTCTTAAATACATTTCTTTTGTAAATACATACTTTATATACATAGATTATGATAGGAAAATACCCAGACTCGGGGCAAACTGCAGAACTATTACAAATATTTGTCCCGTGGCAGGTATCGAACTCGCTGCCTCCTGCGTTTCAGTAAAGCTACCAGACTAACTCAGCCACGGAGGCTGGATGTTGATGAAACTCCTTTTAATGTTATCATTTCCTTTAATTTATCTAGAAAAAGGAACTGGGTTTTAACTTGTGTAAAAATATATTTTCCTTATGCTTCAGGAAGGTGGATTGAAAAAGCCACAGCATTTGAAATAGGAATCTAAGGTGAACGCGAGGAAGGATGTCGAATCTCACACTGAGATGGGAGCTGGGGGCAATTATCGTGTGATCAAAGTGAAAAACGCTTTTATAAAATTTTGTCAAACCATATCCAACAGAGGGGAAATAAGGCCATAAAAAATCCGAAACACATTTTTAGTGCTTTGCACTAATGCAATGACAACTTTCTCGCCGTCGCCGACCTGTGTACTTTTCCGTACAATTATGAAACATTTTTGGCGGAATTGTTGTTTAGACAAAATAAATGACATTTCCTCTCTATTGGGTATGTCCTCGATGTATCAAAATCACTATTTAAACGAACTTACTGCATTCTCGTGATCTCACCACACCCTAAGCAAATATCTATTGCAAACCGATCGTGATGCATCGCCTGGTAAAGGGCGGCAATCGAGATGATAGTAGACTTTTATAGTGATGTGACAAGTACGGAGTAGACACTGAGAATTTTGCGAGATGTATCGAGATTTTGCGAGATACATGAGAATTGGTCTCCTGATTCTCGTTCAATCGCGATGGCGGCTTGATAACATGGGGAAGGATGAGATCAGTTTGGACGGCAGAAGTGACAAGATTCTGATGGGCCAAATTAATGTATTATCCACGGGTAGGTACTTACTTGTACATTCGTCACAAAGTAAATTTGTCACATTTTTGTGTTGTATTGTATTTTATTTTCTAGAATTTACGTGTTATTAATTTTATTTTTATGTTTGTTATGTGTAATATAGATTTAAAATTTCTGAATAAAGGACATTTTATTATTAAAATTTGTACACTCCACATACATTGAAAGTAAAGTCAAACTCTTTACAACAAATGGGACACTTAAACTTAAACTTACAATTAAATGGGACGGAATCTGCTCCAACCGTAACATAAGACAAAATAAAATTGTTAAATGATGACTATAACGACCGAGTTAGGTTCTTCTGTTCGCTTCTTTTCCTAACTCGCGTGTCATCTGAAGTGAACAGATTCAATTATGTGCTTTATTCTATTTATTTGTGTTGTTTTATTTTGTAATTTGTGACGTGTCAATAAGGTCCATGCGGCCGCACTGAATAAAGTATTTTTTGTTCTTTGATTCTTGAATATTTTTGCACCATATTTACAGAAACTTCCCTAGATGAAAATGGACCTACATACTGCTAATTTGTCATCAACTCGTCACATCATAGAAACAAAATGACGTTATCTCGACTCAATCGGTCCGAGAATACAGGCCCAAGCTTGCCATTTCTCGGAACCACGTCAAGGACACGAGATGTTTTTGGGTTTCGGCAATGCTACGTCCATATCCATAAAGCTTTTGTTTCCCGCCAATACAGCAGGTAAGGTTTAGAACATTTTCGTAGACCACTTCAAAGAGAAATTGTAAAATCTTTCCAATAATCCAATAGTGAGATATAGTTCTAGAACATTTTTGTAGTTCTAAAATCTTTCCAATAATTCAATAAAGATATATTTTTGGGCTTCGGCAATGCAACGTCTATACCATAAAGCTATTGTTTCCCGCCAAAATTGCAGGTAAGTTCTAGAACCTTTTGTAGATTATTTGTTAGAGAAATTGTAAAATCTTTTCAATAATCTGTTAGTCGGGTCTGCTTTTGTTGTTAAGTATTCTTTTATCTGATACCGGGAAACTGTGCTGGGGTAAGCATTGTCTGGTTGTAAATACAAAGGTTTAAATTTTTTTTTCGAAGCATTGGTGTACCCACCCTGCGTCATGTAGGCAAGAAGAAATGGACAAAGATTAGGGACGATTTTTTAACGTTCTATTTATTCTTTTGTTAGATCTTGCATATAAAATTAAATGAATTGTAGTAGTCGGAATTTTTTGTAAAGAGTTTATCCCGGAAAGTTCTATCACCATACCTATATCTGCATTTTTAAATTACGGGCACATGAGACCTTACAACTTTATGTCTCAGGGTGACGAGCTCAATGTAATGCATTGTAGTCACGTGCTTAGTGAACGTGATCACGGTATTGCAGTTGTAGGTACTAGAGGTTACCGCTTTATGCGAATGCTACACGCTATCGAGCGTGGGCCTATGTGGGCTTCGACTTGTCTCATCATTTAGTGCAAAAAAAACATACAACGATTAGAAGAGATTTGTAGAGGTTTTTTTAAATTATTTTATGTTATCCACCATTTTGTGACACTTATTAGGTTGTTAGTAAGTTTATTATGTGTTGCAAATAAATCATTTTTCATTTCATAATGTAAGCAATCCCTGTTCCCATCAAAAGGGGAGTACGACAGGGAGACATTATATCACCCAAGCTTTTTACTGCGGTCTTAGAAGACGTGGTAAAAATGCTTGCATGGGACAAAAGTGGTATTAATATCAACGGTAGTTACCTGTCGCATCTAAGGTTCGCTGATGTCTTGCTCCTGTTCGCAGAAAAAGACGGAGATCTTCAAGTCATGCTCAGGGATCTCTATGATGCTTCTTTGCACGTTGGTCTTAGGATGAACATGTCCAAGACGAAGGTTATGCTGGATGCCGATAGCCTGTCATTGCCAATTGTCAAAATTGGTAATGACAGATTAGAGGTAGTCCGTCGGTACGTTTATCTTGGACATGTTTTATCCTTCGAGCTAGAACATCCAAACAAGGAGATCTTCAGACGGATCCAACTGGGATGGGCGGCTTTCGGCAAGTTAGAGAACATCTTCTGGTCAAAAGAAATTTTACAATGCCCGTCTCTTTAACCAGTGTGTTTTGCCAACGTACGGTTCTGAAACATGGACGCAACTAAGTTGCGTAACAAACAACTTAGTTGTAAACACTATGAACAATAAATATGATCATACTAATCATACAGGAAGCAAAACAAAAATAACCGAAATAAACTTAACTACGAAAACAACAGAAATACACAATGGGCGGCCCTATCGCTTAAAGCGATTTCTTCCAGACAATCTGAAAATAAACAAAATGATTCAAATCATCTTCACTTTCCCGATATTAAAGAGCTACTTCGCCGGAACACAGTTTAAACTAGCACAGGAAGTATGTCCGAAACCTCATGGTGCTGTTTTTTTTTTTTTTTTTTTTAGTTTATATAGCTAGTAAGGCACTGTGAGAATTGTATTGTTTGTGGTAAATAAAAATATTCATTCATTCATATTTGTAAACAAGATAACGTATTGTAGAGATGAGTAATAATTGTTATGTATGTATTCGTTAAAAGTGAAACATTATTCATGGTCTGCTTGTTCTGTGTCAAGGTCTCACTCCCCTACCCTGCACGTTATAAACACGGACGTTATACTATATACCCAGGTGTTATCTAATTCGTAATTAAGTAATCCATTGTCTTATTAGGGTTCCGTACACAGTTTTATTATAAAATATCAGATTACCTAGAGGACAAAACCACTTGAACCGAATCTGCTTCAACTCCGTCAAACGTTACATGAGACAAAAAAAAAATTTTGGGGTGCCGGCAGTAGAATGTTACCCCTCCTCTCATGCCCGTGGATGCAGTAAGCGCCTGCTAAGGGATACCTACGGAAGATGGACAGCAGCGTCTCCGTGTATTAACACCTACCTAACTGTTTGCTGGTTGGGTATCGTTAGATTCGTCTCAAAAACCCAATTGTCCTTAGATTAGGTATTAAAGATTTTTGACGCCAAATTGTAAGTAGTAACCTATCGAGTAGGGTGCCTATTAAAAAAAGGGAATTAAAAGGAGATTACAAAAAATATACATAAGTCATGTATTAAAATTTCATCAGGAATCACCAGCTTTTTATTTCAATCATTATAACAACATGAACATTTATTTATTTATTTATTAAGGACTCCCAACATAAGTAACACAATACAAACAAGGTAACAAGCTTAACATTAAAATATCTAGTGCACTTACAATTACAGGGTGCCACTGCATGTACTGTAAATTATTATTCGACTAAACTAAACAACAAACAATATTCATGTGCGCCGCGGTAGGTGGGTAATAGTTACAAACAGTAGGTAAATTATTTTAAACAATTCAACAAAGAAGATAAACAGAAGGTAGAAAAATCTAGATTATATTTTATTTTTTGGCAAAAGAATCTTACTTAAACAATTTTTAAACTTTGCTAGCCTGTCAGAAACATCTATTAACATCTCGTACTGCGCTCGCCAACCCGCCGGCCAAGCGTGGCGAGTATGGCAACAACATGATCATGACCATAAAGATCCATGATGTCTTTGTCTTTTTATTTTATGGCATCCATGATGTTTACAAGCAGAGAAAGCCAGTGTGGTTAATCACAATGCTGTCATTGTCAACTTCCTACTAGTACAAGACAACTGACGCCATCTAGTTTTAAAGTTCGGTACTATTTTAGAAGTTTAATTACTTTTTAGTGAAAATGCCGTGGGGTGCCGGCAGTAGAATGTTACCCAAGCGTGGTGTGTTTGGCAACTACCCCTTATGGGAGATTGACGAGGGAGGCCTGTCAGCAGTGGACGTTATGCGGCTTAAATGATGATGATGACTTTCGTTCCAAGAATTCATTGAAGAAGTAACAACCTCAAACCAACGAGTTTATTTTATAATTTATTTTATTGCACATAGTCCTTTGTTTGACCACAATCTCACCCGACGATGGATCACAAAGGTCTTGAAGACACCTATTCACTCTTGACTTGAAGAGACCCAGGTTGTAGTTTTCGTGGAAAACAGAAGCCGGCAGCGAGTTCCAGACCTTGGCGGTGCGGATGATGAAGGTGGAAGAGAACCGCTTAGTACCTAGTACCTACGAGTGGATGTAATGTCCACTAGATAAGGATGGTACTGCGCTGTTCATCTGCTTGTCCTGGAGTAGAACAGAGGTGGTGGTAGTAGAGTTCCTGAGAACACTCCGAAATGTATCCTGTAAAAGCGCGAGAGGCCAGCAAACTTGCGGCGGTGGTCGAGACTGGATCTTAGTCTCCGCAAGATACTGCTGACCGATGAGTCTGAAGGCTCTGCGTTCAATAGAGCCTTACTAAACATGGCAACAATACTACATACCAGACCGGACACAGTTATACAATTTAACTTGGAATTTATTATCTGATAACTTTTAAGATATTTGGTATATGGTTTATTTTGCTAATTAAAGTATTATTCTTTTCTCTATTATTTTCCAATGAACTGAAATGAACTGTAATTTGTTAATTTTATTTTATTATTATTGAATCAATTTTAAATAATTTATTAGTGTAAGTGGTCAATATGCGACTATTCTGATTAAATAAATAAATAAATGTTAATAAATCTTTATGGTAACAATTTCTAGACCAAAGAGGCCGTCTCCGCGAGCGAGGGAATCGCGGCGATTCTATTGCGCGGACTCGTCGCGATTCTTTCGCTCGTTGAGACGGCCTTTAAGAGTGTGTGTGTATAGAAATACGTGGCAACGACGATAACATCGCCGCGATTCCCTCGCTCGTGGAGATGGCCCCTAGAGTTGTTTTAGCGAAAGACTGTATAAGGCAGTTAGGATAGCGCTATCAAATCTACGTTCCTGGTGAATTTTGTGTGTAAAAAGCGTTTCTTGACTTTTTACATGTTTCAAATATATATATCGGTATGTCGTAGGATGATTTGATATAAGTACGAAAATTCTAGAGATTTTGCGAAAACATTGTATGTTATATTTGTCTGTGTTTCTCTTTATGAAGTTTATGTTTAATGGTGAATGTACATTAAAGAGTCTATACCAAAACACGGATAATTAGACAATAATGTAATCATCCGTAAACACTGCCTGTGACAGAACCGAGATGACTTATTATAATTTGTATAATTGCTAGTGTTGTCTAATATTATTAGCTATTATTTTTTTAATTATTATTATATGAATGTGAAAGGTTTGACCTGTAAAGTTTTTCTCAACAATAAACTGTTAGAGTAATTCTTGCTTTCAAATTTCACCCTTCCAGTTGAAGCTATATCTAAGTTCAAAGAATTTGCAAATGGAAACCGGAAAGCTTGAACACCCTTATGTTTTGCAATGCTCAGCCCTTTTGTGTCACTCAACACATCCCAAGACCAAACCAGTTTCGATTCCCACATCTTGATTTCCTGTTGTATGCGGTGTAGGGACTTGTATTTGGAAATATTTCACATACGGTGGTATGACACGTCGTACCTCCGTACGTACTACAGCTAACTATAAATACCTGGACAAGTGTAAGCTGCAACGCGTTCATTATAGCTAGAACATCATCATTTCGCAAAGCCGCAAAATTCCCACTACTGTATCCATGAGGGGTTGCCATACTCAACACGCTTGGCAGGCGGACTGGCATAATCATGGAGTTTGAACGTCACTTTTAAAAATATAACCCTCATTCTAGCAGTCAGGAAATAAATCTTAGCACTCAGTACTAACCTAACCACACTCATAATTTCATCACAAGTAAAAATGCTTCCCGCCCCAACGAAGTGGGCACCGGGTCAGCTAATATGTTACTTAGGTAAAGGAAAAATAGCGTCTTTACCTAACTGTTAAATACTATTTCATGAAGTAGGGAAAATATGTTATAAGTGGTTTTGAAATTCAAAATACAGACAAGGAAATTGGAATAAGATAACTAATATCAAAATAAAGATTTAGCAGTTTTGAAAATGTGGTAACAGTATAAATATAACTTATGAATACTTTGACGAGCTCTGTGGCGCAGCGGGCGAAGGTCCGCCTGCGACGCAAGGGGTTGCGGGTTCGATTCTCGCCTCGGGACAATTGTCTGTACGATCTGCAGACATTTGTTCAGGGTGTTCTGGGTGTTTTTCTATATATAATAAAAATATCTATCTATGTAGTATAATGTATTAAGTGTATCAGTCATCTAGTACCCATTACACAAGCTCTGCTTAGCTTGGGGCTAGATGATGCTGTGTGATTTGTCCAGCATTATTTATTATTATTTACTATGATAAACACATAGGGGCCTAAGAAATAAAACGTGACACATTAGTTCAATCAGTCTTTACATTAATTAAAAATTAAAAGTAAAAAAAAACTTTAACAAACAAGATTTTATTTAAACGTACTAAAAATAATAAAATAAACATTCCATTAAAGTTTAATGTTAACTTAAAACGTCTTTACACAATTTATGTGATAAAAAAGCTTGTCGTGAGATTAACCTGTGTACCTGTAACTTGATCTAATTGATTTTTTTTTTCAAAAATCTTAAATACGAGTACCTTCTTAAATCTCTCCTCCTAGTTATTTAAACTAAAAAACATAAAAATAGCTCGATCAGCCCATGACATTTTCAGACATACTTCCCGTGCTAGGTATAATAACTGGTGAAGTAGCAATTATTTGGAGCCGCGTTGGCCGAGTGGTATGTAGGTACCCCCGACTTTTAATCCGAAGGTCGTGGGTGCGATACCGACCGTGCACCAATAGATTTTTCTTTCTTGAAAAATGTATGTGCACACTTAACACGTGCTTTAACGTGAGGAAACCTGCGGCTTAGTTAGCTTCAAACATATTGACCTGTTCTTTCCTCTGACTAATAACTGACTGAGAGGATGGTATAGGTGCTGGGCAAGCCTAGTTCATCTAACAATGTCCCAGGCACTGCACCGTCCCGTGTACCAGTTGCTGAGGCTGTATAAATCATCTACAATAGATGCCTTACTCAGCTCTCATTGCCCATTTAAAATTGAGTCAATATTTTTTTTACTGTAATTAGTTAAACTACTAAACTGACCCTGGCTTCAGCCGCATCCAGCGTCTGTCAGTGACCGTTCGCAAATCATCACTCCATCTAGCTGTTGTGCGACCTACGCTTGCAAAGGATCTTCTACAGCCTCAGTTAGCTGTTGCAAAGCACGGTTCTAGATATCAAGCTGTTAAACTCTTTAACTCACTGCCTGCAGAATTAAAAGTTGTCGAGAGTCCCCATACATTTCAATAAAAAAAAAAACTATAGGAAGAAACATTTTACTCAGTGGTGGAATTTTTAAAATACGGAAAGAAGTCGAAGTAGCTGTCTCTTATTTATTAATTAATGCATGGATTTTTTTTTAATTAGGACTTTATTTTTATGTAATTTAATTCAAATACGATTGTAAAATTGTTTTATGAATAAAATAATATGATAAAGCCGCAGTCTCCACTCAAGAACTCGTTTACTACAACGGTTATCGGTTCTTTGACATGGCCAGCCCACTGCCGCTTCAGCTCGCCAATCCTTGCGCTGCTATACGACTGGTCCTCAGAGGACCTCTGTTGGATGAGCTCGATACGGATTTTATACTTCAGAGACTCCGAGTTTCGGCGAGTTTCAAAACTTTCATTATTAGGCATTGTGTGTTAAGCGTTCTTCGACAAGTCTTTCTCTGTCCAGGCTGTAGGTAAGACTGTGGAACGCACTCCGCACTACCCCAATCCATAAGGTAAACATTGTCCTTGCCAGTTTTCAAAACTCGAGCAAGGAATTTCTACCTCTCCGAGAATGTATTATAGTTTTATATATTTATGTATGTATATGTATATTATTTATTTATTAGGCATATTTAAAAAGCCGTGTTGGCCGAGTGGTATGAACCCCCGACTTTCAATCCGAAGGTCGTGGGTTCGATACCGGCAGTGCACCAATGGATTTTTCTTTCTTGAAAAATGTATGTGCACACTTAACACGTGCTTTAACGGTGAAGGAAACATCATGAGGAAACCCGCGGCTTAGTTAGCTTCAGACGTATTGACCTGTTCTTTCCTCTGACTAGCAGCTGACTAAGCTGAGAGGATGGTATAGGTGCTGGGCAAGCCTTAATCCATCTAACAATGTCCCAGGCACTGCAGCGTTCCGTACAGCATGATTACCAGTTGCTGACGCTGTATAAATCATCTATAATAGATGCAAAGGCCTTACCTAGGCATATTTATTTATTGTATATTTTTTTTAGTTCATGTATTATGTACAGTACACACCCCTGCCTCTCTTTCTTCCATATTTCTTTCCATCCAAAGGTTGTCTGGAAGAAATCGCTTCTAAGGGATAAGACCGCCCATTGTACCAGTCTTGTTTGTAAGTTTTTTTTTTCTGTATTATTTTGTTAAGGTGTGCAATAAAGTGTTTTGTATTGTATTGTGGAATATCATAATCGTTTTAAGTATTTATAAATATAAAACTTTACAGAATATTACATATTTAGCGCAAATATCAAAACCTTGTGTGACTGTGTTTCGGCAAGGTAAGGTTTTTTCAAACTGCGCGTACATCATCATTTCAGCCATAAAACGTCCACTACTGAACGCAGGCCTCCCTCATGGATCTCCATAAGGGGCAGTTGCCATACTCACCACGCTTGGCAGGCGGGTTGACGAGCGCAGTACGGGATGTTGATACACGGAATGACGCTGCCGCCCATCTTCCGGAGGTAGCTCTTAGCAGGCTCTTACTGCATCCACGGGCAAGATAGGAGGGGCAACATTCTACTGCCGGCACCCCACGGCAATACGGCGTGCGCGTACATATAACACCTTACTAACATAAACATAAATTTTATTTTACATACTAATTTTAGGGAAGTTTTTATGTGTTGAGAAAACTGTGGGTTCCCAAACGCCGCTCGGCCTAGTTGGATCCTACGCTTGGCCTCCTTCTCAAAGTTCATCATTTCAGCCGTAAAACGTCCACTACTGAACACAGGCCAACTTCATGAAGGTAATTAATTGCCGTACTCACCACTCTTGGCCGGCGGGTTGGCGAGCGCGGTACGGAATTTTTGGGCAGTAGCGTCTTTCCGTGTCAAGAGCATCCCGTGCTGCGCTCGCCAACCCGCCTGCCAAGCGTGGTGAGTATGGCAACTACCCTTCATGGAGATCATGAGGGAGGCCTGTGTTCAGTAGTGGACGTTTGACCAGAGTTTTACGGCTGAAATGATGATAGATGTGTGTAGAAATGTAACATAACCTATAGGTTGGATTTCCTACCTTAAATTAAATGTAAGTAAAAAATAAGACAAGATTTTGTATAAGTATTTTTATTTCAGCAATCAACTGTAAAACAATTTAGCATATTGCCAAAATACAGATGCAAAAAACACGAATTTTGATAATTTTTGGTAAACAATTTATATAGGTAAATAAATATAACTTTAATAATCATGCATAATTAGCAATGTGTCGATGTCTAGGTATCTACATTAACAATAAAGAGGAAAATTTGATTGTTTGTTTGTATGTATGCATTGAGTAGGCTCCGAAACTACTGGACTTCATTCACCATTAGAATAAATACTACATTATCCCTGAGTAAGATAGGCCTTCGCTAATCGACACCATTAACTTTAACAAAATTTAAACAATACTTAGAAAATAAAGCGCATTGAAGTTAAGACGTCACGCTACATTTCGACATATCACCATTATTTTTGGATTTATCCCCGTATTCCCACGGGAACAGGAACTACGCGAAACCACGAAGTGCGGCTAGTTGAACATAAATCAACTTGCAATTACGATGTTTTTAATTAGCGAAACAAATTAAAATTTTTCTCTTGACGTGAGGGTAGTTCAGCAAACGCCTTCGCGCTTTGCTGCAGTACCTCCAGTCTTCCGGCAGGGTGATTATGTATCTCGCGACAGGTTTTGCAACAGGCACTTTACAGCAACGATTGCTAAAATACAAACGATTGCGAAATGTCAATTCCTTGCTGTTCTCTAATACAAAATTGACGATTGACATCAACGATTGCCTGTTGTTTAACCTGTCGCGAGATACGTAATCACCTGCGGGGATCATGCTTGGTAAATCAAAAAGTCGGGAAATAATATAGGTAATTAACGCGATAAATACCCGGATAGATTTAATGATGCATGTCTAGCCTCGCATATAGATTAACAGAGATTTACAGTTGATATTAATCTTAAGATTTAAAATTCACTTACAAAGATATTAATGCTTCAACTAATAAAGAACATGTCATAAGACAATCTCTTGCAATCTGTGTACTAACCGAAAAGGTTAATCAAAATAAATTTACATTTACAGCTTTAATTTGCAGGTTTCCGATCATTTTTATTGAAGAAAATTCAACTGCTATTATTAAATACCTTAATTATATCTGTAACATTTTATGATTCGTTTCTATGATTGAATTTACTGTTCCTCGCCCAGGCGCCAGAATCGTAAATTTCCATCCTTTCATAAATAAAAAAATTCGAACATATGTTGGCAAACACAGCATTCTTGCCAGAATGTGTCTGAGCTTTTTAAAGCTTAGCAAGTGGATATATTTATCTGCGCACTGCTCTGCTTTTAAAAATCTCATGTTCAAGTATAAAAAGCTGTAAGTTCCTGTCATATGCATGGTATTTTTTTATGAATTAAGTTTTGCACCAAATTTATTTGTTTCTAATGCATTGTAATCATTTTAGTTTAAGTAATCAATGTTCGTATAAGATAAGATTATTCTAAGTTTATATGTAGCATACTTCTTGCTTACTACTTTAATTGTTTAAGTTAAAACTGCATGTTGTGTTTTCCTGTTAGTAGACTTTCACTATGATTCTGATTATTTTGTGTATTTGGTTTGTAAATTGTAAGTGTTAAGTCTGTTGGAAAACCAAATAAATAAAAATAAAATAAAAATTTCATTACCGTTTGAGTTTGTAGCAGCAAGGTGAGCTATTAATTATTGAGGATGTTAATTTGTTCTTTTATAATATCTAATTGAACAACTAATACATTCACTTCAGCCGTAAAACGTCCACTACTGAACACAGGTCTCCCTCATGGATCTCCATGAGTGGTAGTTGTCATGCTCACCACGCTTGGCAGGCGGGTTGGCGAGCGCAGTACGAGATGTTGATGCATAGAAAGACGCTGCTGCCCATCTTCCGGACGTAAATATTGCATATAATGTTAACCACCACGATAGTTTCAAAAGCTATACCGCGAATATTGTATTTTTTTAATTTTACGCAATCTTAGTTCGTAAAATTAAGCCGCGATTCGCAACAGGATTTTTTGCGTCACAAACGCGTGTTGGGTTCGTTGGGTGGGCTTTGTTCTCTGCGTGTCTAGCTTATCCAGTTGCGTCAAGCCTAGCCATGCGGCCATGTTGGATTCCGCCATGTTGGTTGCCGCCATCTTGGTTAATGACGACAGCGCCGCAGAGGTGCAACAGTTCAGCGTCCGCGTCGCGTTGTTGATTAAAAAAAATCTAGAAAATCAGCCGCGATTTCCAAATTCGTCAATTTCACGCACTAAATCAACATCAATATTAATCATCGTCAATACAAAAGTTGGCCAAAACCTCCACTACTTCCCTGGAACACTCCCTCACCACGTACCGCCTGGTCGTCCTCATCCGTCCGGAAGCCACGCTATCGAACACCCACTTGCTCGCCACCTCACCGTTATCAACACCGATTTTTATATCAAACTCGTTGTTTTTCTCCACCAAACCGTACCTAATCTCTCCGTTCTGCGTCACCAACGCGTGCTGGGTTCGTTGCGTGGGTTTCGTCCTCTGCGTGTTTCCTAGCAGCTTTTCCAGTTGCGTCAAGCCTTGTCCATGCTGCATGCCGCCATGTTGGATGCCGCCGTGCTGTGTGCCGCCATGTTGGTTGCCGCCATCTTGGTTAATGACGACAGCGCCGCAGAGGTTTAACAGTACGACGGCCGCGTCGCGTTGTTCGGCGGCAGAAGTTACAAGTACCCTCATACCGCAGAAAATGTCATAAGCGTATTCGCAGCGCGTCTTTCCGAGCGCAGTGCGTTCCACCCGGGCCTTCTGGAATGAGAATTTGTAAATGAATAATGGACATTTAATACTGTCTTTACGGGAACGAATCAGAAATGAGGAGACACGTAGAAGAGCTTGGGTCACCGACATAGCCACGCGGATTAGCACGCTGAAGGGGCAATGAGCAGGCCATGTAGCTCGCAGAACAGATGGTCGATGGGGCCGAAAAGTTCTCGAGTGGAGGCCACGTACCGGCAAGCGCAGCGTAGGACGTCCACCAACAAGATAGGCAGACGACCTGGCGACGACGCCGCGTGAGCGGCGGCCAGCGCGCGCGTCGGGCGCCGCTCACGCGGCGCGCGGCACGCAGCAGCCGCGCGCCGCGCCGCACAGCGCGGACAGCGTGCCACTCCGCTGGACGCGGCAGAGAGCCTCACCTGCGCCATCTTCCTGAGATGCGGCGCCTCATAGCCGGGGGGCCGCAGCCAGCGCCCGGCGCGCGCGCTGGCCGCCGCCCACGCGGCGCGCAGCACGCGGCAGCCGCGCGCCGCGCCGCACAGCGCGGACAGCGCGCCACTCCGCTGGACGCAGCAGAGAGCCTCACCTGCGCCATCTTCCTGAGATGCGGCGCCTCATAGCCGGGGGGCCGCAGCCAGCGCCCGGCGCGCGCGCTGGCCGCCGCCCACGCGGCGCGCAGCACGCGGCAGCCGCGCGCCGCGCCGCACAGCGCGGACAGCGCGCCACTCCGCTGGACGCGGCAGAGAGCCTCACCTGCGCCATCTTCCTGAGATGCGGCGCCTCATAGCCGGGGGGCCGCAGCCAGCGCCCGGCGCGCGCGCTGGCCGCCGCCCACGCGGCGCGCAGCACGCGGCAGCCGCGCGCCGCGCCGCACAGCGCGGACAGCGCGCCACTCCGCTGGACGCGGCAGAGAGCCTCACCTGCGCCATCTTCCTGAGATGCGGCGCCTCATAGCCGGGGGGCCGCAGCCAGCGCCCGGCGCGCGCGCTGGCCGCCGCCCACGCGGCGCGCAGCACGCGGCAGCCGCGCGCCGCGCCGCACAGCGCGGACAGCGCGCCACTCCGCTGGACGCGGCAGAGAGCCTCACCTGCGCCATCTTCCTGAGATGCGGCGCCTCATAGCCGGGGGGCCGCAGCCAGCGCCCGGCGCGCGCGCTGGCCGCCGCCCACGCGGCGCGCAGCACGCGGCAGCCGCGCGCCGCGCCGCACAGCGCGGACAGCGCGCCACTCCGCTGGACGCGGCAGAGAGCCTCACCTGCGCCATCTTCCTGAGATGCGGCGCCTCATAGCCGGGGGGCCGCAGCCAGCGCCCGGCGCGCGCGCTGGCCGCCGCCCACGCGGCGCGCAGCACGCGGCAGCCGCGCGCCGCGCCGCACAGCGCGGACAGCGCGCCACTCCGCTGGACGCGGCAGAGAGCCTCACCTGCGCCATCTTCCTGAGATGCGGCGCCTCATAGCCGGGGGGCCGCAGCCAGCGCCCGGCGCGCGCGCTGGCCGCCGCCCACGCGGCGCGCAGCACGCGGCAGCCGCGCGCCGCGCCGCACAGCGCGGACAGCGTGCGCGCGGCCGGCGCGCCACTCCGCTGGACGCGGCTTAGAGCCTCTTGGGATATGTTTATTATGCCTGCGAAAGAAGAAACTAGGTTTAAAGATCTACAAAAAAGACGCAGTAACTGACTGCGAATTTTCATCGACCTAAAAAAGGCGTTTGATAAGGTCAGTCACTCAAAATTACTAGCAATGTTGCGAAATATAGGCATTGATGGAGCAGCATATGACCTACTGTGCTCATACCTAACTAACAGACAGCAAATAATAAAGATAGGAAATTACGTAAGCTCCATGCGAAGTATTTCGTGTGGGGTACCACAAGGCTCAATTCTGGGCACCCTTCTTTTCCTTATTGGTCCCAAATTGGTCTTAGTGGATACTTAACGCTCTACGCCGATGACACGTGCCTTTCTACTTTAACAAGACTGTAGGCACTTTTATAAGGGAAGCCCAGAATGATTTAAATATACTAAACGAGTGGTTCCTACATAATCTGCTTACGATAAACACCTCAAAAACTTCTTTCATGATTTTTACTGCTATTAACAAAGTGATTCCCATTTTCACCCCTCTTACGATAAATGGTACCAGCATTCGTCAGTCCAACAAAGAGAAGTATCTTGGTTTGCTCTTGGATGATAAACTTTCTTGGAAACCTCACATTAACAATATTATTCGGTCCAAACTAACACCACTTACGGGAGCCTTACGCGGTATGGAAAGCTGTGTTTCATTTAATATAAAACATACCATCTTTAATTCCCTGGTAAGACCCCATCTTGAATATCTCATTGAAGTATGGGGATCTACATCTAAAACTAATCTTCTTAGCTTGCAAATAGCACTCAATAAAATAATTAAACGATTATACAACGACTATTTAACACCAACCGAACTTTTGTACAAAAAAACTAAAATACTTAGAAGAAATCAAATATTTAATTACAAGGTTTGCATTCTAATAAAAAAAATCTTAACTAATTCCTTAGAAACGGATATAAAATTAACAGTTAGAAAATATAAATATAACCTAAGGTGTAAAAATAAACTTTATGTACGACCCCCTGAACCAAAAGGCATGGTAACATGAACCTACTGTTTCAAGGTACACACACAGATGTACAATACACTACCTGACCAAATTAAAGAATATGTCAGTCTGAATATTTACAAAAAAATACTAAAGCAACACATTTTGGACTCAGTGTAAATATTAATATATTAACATAATAATAAAATCTCTTAAAATATAACATAGTATAATATATATAATTAATATCTGTACATACATATATTACCTTGGTATATAATATGATTTCACAATATATAATAATATTATCATCATTTTGTGGCGGAGGCCATTTTAAGAATAAGCATACGAATATTAAATTGACACCGTAAATAAAAGAGTAAGCAAAATTTCACATCCAAATTCAAAACCTACTAATTATTTTATCATGTAAAAACTCAACTATTGTCTCTCGGACTACAACACGAAACCTCACACACACTACGGCATTAGTCACCTGACTCGAAGCAGTCAGTTGCACCACAGATTACACGTTGCACGCACCGAACGCACACACAGATAGACCTGCACCGCGCATTCATTTGCATCCCAACATAGCAACTCACTCACACTTCTACAATTTAGAAGCTAGCTGATAGGTGATTTTTTAAAATAATGTTGCGGCTACCTACTGCTGTAAAATATTGAGTTTTATTTTTGCCTAAATGTTTTGTGTATAGTAGTTATTTTTGTTTTGTAAATTGGTTAACTAAGTTAAGTATTTAAGTTATAAACTCTATGTATTTATTAGACTTTAAGTTATGCTTGTTTCAACCCTAGCCTAAATAATACTCAGTTAGGTTATTCTCATAAGTTAACTATATTTTGTTCTTGAGAATAAAGATTCTTTAAACCCAAAAATACAGACGTCTTATTATATTTAAAGTTAATAAACATAATTTATAAGAGGCAAGACGATTATGTTTTCATAATCATTCTGTTTTACAATTAATCTTATTTACTAGACTTAAGAGTCGCATTTAAAAATAGAACAGTCTATTAATTATACCATTAATCAGTTCCTTTAACAATGCAATTTAACTGAGTTAAAATAAATTTGTAGTATAGTCTACTGTTTCACGCTCGATAATTTTCATATATGCATGTTTCGGAATTTAATCTAGTTTAAGATCTGTATAGTTCTAATTATTATATTTTGTAATGTTTTTGATTGATTTCTGTTTTGTATACTTACCATGCAATAAATCTATTCTATTTCCAGTTCTAAGATATATGTGACTGACCACTTACCAGAGCATTCTGGGACCTTAGCTCCGACTCTCGCCTGAAAGGAGCCCAGTTGACGTGTGTGATCCGTTTGCTGACGCCTTTCTGCACCCTTCCCTTGAGGGTAGATATTGCTGCCATAGTCTCGCGTCGTTCTGCTTGCCACATGCTGAGCAGCTGAAGAAAGAGGGTATCCCACTTACCAGAGCATTCCGGAACCCCTCTATCTCCGTCCCTCGCCTGGAAAGACCCCAGTATGACATGCGTGGTCCGTTTGTTGACGGCTTTCTGCACCCTTCCCTTGAGGGTCGATATCGCCGCCAGGACCTCGCGTCGTTCTGTCCGCGACATGCCGGTAAGCACCTGAAGAAAGAGAACTCGTTAAACTTTCGCGATTTGTTAACATCATCATCATCATCAGTTCAGCCGTAAAACGTCCACTACTGGACACAGGCCTCCCTCACGGATCTCCGTGAGGGGTAGTTGCCATACACACCACGCTTGGCAGGCGGGTTGGCGAGCGCAGTATAGGATGTTGATACACGGAAAGTCGCTGCTGCCCATCTTCCGGAGGTATCCCTTAGCAGGCTCTTACTGCATCCACGGCTCCTGTACCCGGTTATATGAATGTTAATAATAGGTACCTATTCATATACTTAAAGATTAAAGATTAAAAATTATTTAATTCGTACCAAAAAACACAAACATATTTTACAAGAGAAAAAAAAAACAAACAAAATCCTTACAAACTAACTAAGCTAAACAAAAAGATAGAAAATAATAATTAAGTCTAATAAACTAATAATAAATGAATAAAAATGCATAGTGTTTAATGGTAGGAAAAAAAGGACCTATTTCAGCTAGCCTTAAGCAAGATGCTTGAGTGCTACGCTGATTTTCAAATAGGCCCTTCAGGTGATTTCACGTCCATTGCAAGTATTAGGTAATAAAAATAAAGTAGGTATGTATTAATAAAAAATAAACTAAAACTAGATACCTACAGCAATATAAATAAATATAGTACTAGGTAATGAATACATAAATATGACATAATATAATAAGTAAATATGATATTTTACATGACTAAAATAAATTGGAGAATAAATGGGATGGAGACACTAGTGTAATGCCTACTCCTTTCGTGCATACCCAGCAGGTTAGTAATAATATACATATTTTCAGTTAGTTTAAACCTACCTTATCTCGGCTGGCATTTTTGCTCAGTCACCAAGTATTTTTTTAGGTTATTTTTAAAAGTATATTTTGTTTTTAGAGCACGCACAGGTGGTGGCAAATCATTCCAACAATGTGAAGCAGCAAACTTAAATGAACCACGAAAAGCCATTGAGCGGTGGGTTGGTGTAGAGTAAACATAGGTACATGCTCTACTGGGATATCTGGATTGGTCCTCAGCTCTGACCAACTTATCGAAGAGGTATTTAGGGTACTGTGACTTTATGACTCCAAAAAGAAGAACAGCTAGATGTAGTCTTCTCCGTGCTGTCATTTTCAAAAAATTGGATGCATTTAAGTATGGGGTGACATGAGTCCTAGGAGGGATGTAGAAACAATAGCGGGCACAAGCGTTCTGAACACGCTGTACGAGATTTGCTGTTCTTTTTAAAAGGCACGGTCCATAGACTACATCACAGTAGTTTAATTTAGACAGCACTAGAGTTCAACAAGTTGTTCTCTGCCATTCAGATAGCTATCAAACCACCTAATAGTCCTGGTGTCAAATTGAGCTGTATGTAACTATAGATAAGTACCTAACATATTGTCATGCTAACTGGGGGTACCTCTGTTCCTTAGTAATAAACTAGCTATCGAGTAAGACGGGCGTTTCATTGATTACCGACACTCTATCTGACTACGAGGATAAAATCTACCCGCGCATAACAAAAAAAATGGCGAGTTTTCTCGGTAATTTAGGCGTATTTGACTATAAAATACACGAATGGGAAGTGTTTTACGGTAAATTGACTCAATTTATCAAGTTGAATAACATTGATGTGTCTAATCAAAGTGCGGTGCTGCTAACACATTTGTCCGATGAGTCCTACCGTCTGCTTCGGAACCTCGTTCATCCGAAGAAACTCGAAGAAATTTCTTACAAGGAGCTAGTGCTTGTACTCAACAATCATTTCACGCCAAAGAGGTCGACATTCGCCGACAGGGCGAAGTTCTACGAAGCGACAAGGTCCGACGGTGAAAGCATCGAGGAATGGGCGGCTCGTCTGCGAGGGCTTGCCGTTTACTGCGACTTTGGCACAGAACTGGACACGTTGCTGCGTGACCGTTTCGTGCTGGGCTTCCAGACAGGACACGAGCGTGATAAGCTGTTTGAATGCGACTCCAGAGTTTTAACACTATCGCAAGCATTGGAGATCGCGCAGAGGGCTTCGTGTGCGCGGCAGGCACGCGCAGCTGCCAGCGGCGCGGCCGCCGCCGCCGCGGTCGTGAAGGAGGAGCCGGTGTTCTACGCACGAGCTGGATCGCAAAGCGCCGGCGCCGCCGGGAGATCCCAGGCAAGTTTCGCCGCCGCCGTGGCGACCCAGAAGGTTGATGATGGCAGCAATGAATTACGTTGTTCGGTGTGTGGTATGAAAAACCACAGTGCGGCTAAATGTAGGTTTAAGGACTACAAATGTCGAAAGTGTGGGCAAAAAGGCCATCTAAAGAAAGTGTGCGTTGGTAAAAAGTGTAATTTACACAAAATCAGTGTAGAGGAGCCCGAGTCTCACCCAGAAAATGACTGCAAGGAATGTGAACTTTATAACTTGAGGTATGTAAACTATAATCCAATCAAAATTACAGTTAACGTGAATGATATTGATTTGTGTATGGAATTGGATACTGGATCCGGGACTACCGTTATTTCGGACAAATTATATTCTCAATATTTTTTCAATAATAAGTTGCATAAGAGTGATATCAAAATGTGTTTATACAATGGTCATAAAATTATGCCCTTAGGTTTTTTTAAAGCTAAAGTTAGGTATGCTAACCTATGTAAACAATTAAAAATTTACGTTTTTAAAAATGGTGGGCCACCTTTGCTAGGGCGCGATTTTATAGCGAATTTTGAAATTTATTTTTCCTCAGCAAATAATAGTATTGAATGTACGAATAAAGATATTGAAGAAGTGCAACGGTTATTGACGCAATACCCGGACATTTGGAAGAACGAGCTAGGTTGTTTTAACAAGTTTGAGGTCGATCTACTACTAAAAGATAATGCACAGCCAAAGTTTTTTAAGCCGCGGGCGGTACCTTTTGCTCTCAAGGACAGAGTTAGCGCAGAACTTGACAGATTGGTAAGTTTAGGTATTTTAGTGGCCGTCAACCACTCTGAATACGCTACGCCTATAGTACCAGTTTTAAAAGAAAATGGCAAGTTAAAAATCGCCGGCGATTTTTCTTGCACGTTAAATCAAGATTTAAAAATAGATAAATATCCGTTGCCACGCATAGAAGAGGTTTTTTCCAAGATTGGAGGGGGAGAAAAATATTCTAAATTGGATTTAAGTAACGCTTATAATCAATTTAGATTATCTAAACCTTCTCAAGCACTGGCAACCATAGCAACTCATAAAGGTTTATTTTCATACACAAGATTAGTATATGGCTTAGCAAATGCACCGGCTATTTTTCAAAAAGCAATGGAAACACTATTTTCTGGCTTGGACGGTGTAAGTATTTGGCTTGATGACATTTGCGTTACGGGTAAAACCAAAGATATTCATATCTCAACATTGCGTGAAGTCCTACGTAGGCTTCAGGGGGCAGGGTTACGCTTGCAAAAAGATAAGTGTGTCTTTTTCGAAGACAGTGTTACTTACCTAGGCTACGTTATAGACAAAAGCGGGTTGAGAACTTGCCCAACTAAAGTGGAGGCAATAATAAATGCTCCTGCGCCCACAAACGTATTAGGCGTTAAACAATTCATAGGTGTAGTAAATTATTATAGGAATTTTATTCCTTCCGCATCGGCGGTAATGAACCCGCTACACGAATTGCTACGAACGGGCGCAGAGTGGCAGTGGACCGACCGGCACCAGGCGGCTTTCGATAGCGTCAAACGTGAGCTGGCTAGCGACCGAGTGCTGGCGCATTTCGAGCCGGACGCGCCGCTGGCGCTGACCGTGGACGCGGGCCCGCGCGGGCTGGGCGCCGTGCTGGCGCATCGCACTGCCGACGGCCAGGAGCGTCCCATTGCGTTTGCTTCCCGCTCGCTGTCTGCGAGTGAGAAAAATTATAGCCAAATACAGAAGGAGGCTACAGCTATTATTTTTGGTGTTAAACATTTTCATCAATATCTTTATGGCCGCCAGGAGCCTTTCATACTTAAAACTGATCATAGACCCTTACTTTCTATATTTGGAAGAGGGAAGGGTATCTCTGTGACGGCTGCTTTGCGTTTGCAGAGATATGCTATCATACTGTCTGCTTATAATTATACGGTGCAGTATATAGACGGTAAAAATAATCAAGTTGCAGATTATTTCTCAAGGTCGCCCTTATCAGTATCGGTCAGTGATGAACAGGCGGGAAGTTCTAGGCATTTTTTATTTTTAGAAGCTAACATAGAACCAATCTTGTTTGATGATATAAAGCGTGAGATGGCAGCCGATAAGGTTTTATCTACAGTTGTTAAATATATGAAAAATGGCTGGCCTAGAAAAATAGCATGTAAATCTATTATGCCCTATTTTCAGTGTAAAATGGATTTGGAAGTTATAAATGACTGTTTGTTTCGCGGTCATCGAGTAGTGATTCCAACTGTGTTTAGAGACAGAATGCTAAATGAATTGCATTCGGCACATTTTGGAGTCGTTAAAACAAAAAGCCTAGCACGTAGTCGAATGTGGTGGCCGGGAATCGACGCCGATATCGAGCGATGGGTAGGCGCGTGCGCCGCCTGCTCCGCCGTGCGAGCCGCGCCGCCGGTCGCGCCGCCGGCGCCCTGGCCGCGCCCGCCGGGCCCGTGGCATCGGATACACATCGATTACATGTCGATAGGACAGGCTGTGTATTTGATTGTAGTAGACGCTTTTTCTAAATGGCTAGAATGTGTTTATATGGACCGTGGCACTTCTACAAATGTTCTTATTCAAAAACTAAAAGATTTGTTTTGTAGATTCGGCGTGCCTTATGTTATTGTGTCTGATAATGATGTTAAAATTAGTTCTGCGGAATTTCATAACTTTTGTCGATTGAACGGGATCCAACACATAACTTCACCAATATACCACCCTGCTAGCAATGGTCAGGCGGAAAATTCTGTCAAAACTTCCAAAAAGATGATAAAATGTATAATATCAGAATGCAAAAATCAGAGTGAAATTCATAATAAATTGCAGAGTTGTTTGTTTGTATTTAGAAATACCGTTCATTGTGCGACAGGCGCCACGCCGGCGATGTTAATGATAGGCCGTAATTTACGGTGTAGGCTAGATTTAGTTTTGCCTGATGATAAAACTAAGATAAACGATGAACAAATAAAATTAAAAGCTAGCAGATGTTTTCAGGTAGGTGAAAAAGTTTGGGCTAGGTGGTTTATCGCAAAGAAAAGTGTTTGGTGTGTAGGTATTATTAAAAAGTTAATTGGGAATCGAATGTTTGAAATTTATTTTAAGGATTATGAGACTAACTGTAAAAGGCACGTTGATCAGATAAGGAAGTTCACTAGCAATAATACTGACGGTCCTAATGAAAACATGTCTGACATCGGCAATCCAGTTATGTTGGATTCGCTGCCGCCGCCGCCGTCACCGCCTTGCACGCCGCCTCGCACAGCTCCCCTCCAGTTGCCGTCGCCCCCGGTGGAAGCTGTATCATTAGATATAGAACCTTTTTCGCCAAATGCTACTTCAGCTGAAGGGGCAGAGGTTTCGGCCGCAACCCCTTGTGTAGGAAAAGATGTAGTGTTAGATAGGGACGCCGAAATAGACGAGTGGGCGGAGGCTTGCGAAGTGATGACGACGGACGAGCCACGACCTGCTGAGCTCTGCGTTAACCCAAGTGATGAAAATAACCCGAGTAGTGCTAATGCTAGCCCGTTTAGGCGATCTAAGAGACCTAAAAATAAAGTTAATTATAAGCCCTATTTTTAAGAGTTAGAAGTGTTACTATAAGTGTTAGTTATTTTAGTTGTAATGTTTTATAGGAACCTTATATTGTTACAGGTTCCCAAATTAATGTTGGAGGGATGAGCTGTATGTAACTATAGATAAGTACCTAACATATTGTCATGCTAACTGGGGGTACCTCTGTTCCTTAGTAATAAACTAGCTATCGAGTAAGACGGGCGTTTCATTGATTACCGACACTCTACAAATCCATAGTAAGATAGTTTTGACAACCAAGAGATTAATGTTTATGCAATCAAAAGCGCGAGAATAATCAAGCAGTATCAAAATACTGGTCATGCCTTGATCTTGGGAACTAAGCAAACCATCAACAACATCCAACAGAGCGGTTGCAGTACTATGCCCTTTGCGGAACCCAGATTGTTTTTGTGGAAGAATGTTGTGGGCTTCCAGGTACTTAGTTAGTTGCAAAGTATTGTGTATTCGGGATTATTTCTACAAGTAAAACACAGTAGATCATTGAACTCGTGTAATGGCCGACAACCAACTAACTTATTCTAGTGCCTACCCACATGTTATATAATTATAGCCGATACATACACTACATCCCTCCACCACTATTACAAAAATATACCTAAAAGAAACCATAAGTTATCTATAGAGTACCTACCTAGTCAATACTTATAATTAACTGGCTTCCTAGTTTTTCTAATCGGCCAGCGGGCAACCTGTTGTTCAGTAACACAATCACTAGGATTATCCAGAGCGAGATCCCTGGCCGCTGACACTGATGAGCCTGCGTCTTGAAACTCATCATCAGACTCTTCCGCGTCGACTCCTCTGTCCTCCGCCCTACCATCTCTCGTAGGAGATGCGGTGGAGGCCGGAGTCGGCTCCGGTGACGTCACGCCCGAGGCCGGTGTCGTACCTGTCGTAGGTACGACAGGTGGACCCGTAGGTTCAGTCAACCCTTCAAAATCGTCGTCGTTGAGCTCCAATAATGAGTTCCCTTTGTAGGCTAATAGCTGATCTACATGTTTTCTTACTTTAATATTACTATCTGGAATAACAATATTATACATTCGTGAGCCCAAACATTCTGTAACTATACCTCGTTTCCAAGTATGATTAGTACCGTTATTTGAAAAGCATTTTAACAACACCTTATCTCCTACTCTGAAACATACATTTCTTTTCCCACCAAACTGTTTAGCTTGATTCTCCTGAGCTTTAAGGACCTTGGCTTTTGCCGCGGTCGACGAGGCCGGTGACGAAGTTAGCTGTGAAGAAGTTCTTAACAAATCAAGCCGGCAGCGCAAAGGACGACCAATCATCAGTTGTGCCGGCGAGAATCCAGTAGATGCGTGAACAGAGTTCCTATAGTCAAATAGAAATTTATTTAAAACTTTTAATATCGTTTTAGGATCTGAGTGTCTTATTAAAATAGCTTTTAAACCATTCTTGATTGTTTTAACGCTGTTTTCTGCTTGCCCGTTAGATATCGGATGATATGGCGCCCCCGTCATATGCTGGATTCCGTTCAATAAACAAAAGGTTTCAAACTCTTTCGAACAAAAATTAGTAGCGTTATCCGATACTAGCACGCGGATTAAACCAAATCTACTAAACATTTCGCACAGTTTACTAATAACCGACTCACTATCTGTTTTTTGCATTAGGAAACATTCAACCCATTTGGAATGAGCGTCAACAGCGATAAGAAATTGTTTTCCATGTAACATAAACATATGTATCTATGTGTAGGCGTTCCCAAGCGCGCTCGGGGTACGGCCACGGAGCTAGCGGAGACTTAGGCGGATTGCATCTTAGCGTGTTGCATATGCTACACGAGCCTATCTTTTCTTCTATGTGTTTATCTATGTTTGGCCACCACATACGCATTCTAGCTTCGGATTTGGTTTTGACCACACCGAAATGCGAATTGTGCAATTCTTCCAAAAGTCTTTCTCGAAAACAAGAAGGAATAACGATTTTGTGCCCGCGTAAAACCACTTCATTTTCTACCGCCCAGTCTAATCTACATAAGAAAAACGGGCGTAAATCTAAATTATTGACCTTAGCTGGCCAACCCTTGTTAATAAAACCTATAACTTTTCGCAATACTTCGTCACGACTCGTACCTACACGTATGTCGTCAATAGTAATAGGCAACGAAACACTTTTTCCAACAAAGTTTATATACGTCGAGCGGTCCATATCCTCACCCTCCATTGCGTTCGTTGTTACGGACCGAGACAAAAAATCCGCTACATTATCGTCACTTTTTACATATTCAATCTCGAAATTGTATGCTGATAAGAACAGTGCATACCTTTGCAGTCTATTCGCGGCTAATACGGGCACGCCCTTCTTATTACCGAAGATTGATAGTAGCGGCTTATGATCTGTCCGCAAAACGAATGGTACTGTACGCCCATACAAATAGTGATTAAATTTTTTAATCGCGAACACAATCGACGTGGCTTCCTTTTGAATTTGGGCATAGTTACACTCAGATTTGAGTAAGGAACGTGAAGCATATGCCACGACCCTCTCAGCGCCGTCCGGCTGGCGCTGGGCCAGCACGGCGCCCAGGCCGGCGGGGCCAGCGTCGCACGTCACTATCGTGGGGTACTCCGGGTGATAGTGGGCGAGCACCCGATCCGAAGCAAGCTCTTGCTTGATTCTTCTAAATGCATCTGAATGAACCTTTTCCCACGCCCATTTACTATCTTTTTTTAGTAATTTATTAAGAGGGCTTAACACAGACGAAGTATTCGGAACAAAACATCGATAATAATTAACCATTCCCAAAAATGACTTTAATTCATTAACGTTAGTAGGTGGTCTGCAATTAGTAATTGCTTCAATTTTACTGTTTGATTTATGCAAACCACTCTTATCGATTACGTATCCCAAGTACTCAATAGACTCCCTGAATAACTCGCATTTCTCTTGTTTTACCCGTAAACCGGCATCCTGTAATCTGTTCATAACCTGCTCTAATCTCTCTAAATGCATAGCCCTATTAGGTGCAGTGATTAAGATGTCATCCAAATAAATACATATACCATCTATGTCACCCAATAACTGTTCCATTGTACGTTGAAATATAAACGGCGCGTTAGCTAATCCAAAATTTAGGCGTTTATACCTATACAAACCTCTGTGTGTATTTATACAACACCACTTCTTTGAGTCATCAAGCTCTAATTGAAGATAAGCTAATTTTAAATCTAACTTGCTAAATTCTACTCCCCCATGTAGTTTAGCAAACAAGTCTTCTATCCGTGGTAGGGTAAAATTATCTAGGTATAAAGCTTTATTTAACGTCACCGAAAAATCCCCGCAGATTCTAACTTTACCGTCTGATTTTAATACCGGCACTATCGGCGTGGCCACGTCTGAATGGTCTACTTTTTCTATTATACCTGCCGCCAGTAAACGGTCTAACTCTTCTTCTATTTTAGGTTTTAACGCTAAGGGTACCGGTCGGGGCTTAAAAAACTTTAAGTGCACGTTAGGTTTAAGTTTTAAACTTACTTTATATTTATTAAACCTTCCTAATTCTTCAGAAAACAAATTTGCGTATTTTTTTATCAACATTTCGCGGACGGCGGCGGTGTCGTCAACTTTTATGGAAACGTTATCACAATTAAGCTTACTACACAGATGCAACTTGAATAATTTCATAAAATCGCGCCCTAATAGAGGTAAACGTTTTTCATTTGTTTTAATAACAAAGAAAGTTATGTTTCTGGTGCGGTTTTCAAAATTAACCGGTACCGATAAACAACCCATTGGAGCGATTTTAACACCTGTATAAAAGTTAAAAACAACCTTGCATGGCTGCAATTGATAATCTTTGTTATCGCTTCCGATCAGCTGTTGATAGATAACGGCCGGCAAAACAGAGACAGCACTACCGCAATCAAGTTCACACTGAATTTCTTTCCCATTTATAAAGATTTTTCGCGAGATTGGTTCGTCCTTAATCGGCGAGCTTTTAAGATTAAATAAATTATAAATACCTTCGTCAGCGCCATCGTCGTCCGTTCCTATAAAATTGCTATCACTTATCTTAGCCTTGCACATTCTTTTTAGGTGACCTCTTTTCTTGCACTTTTGACAGATATAATTAGTAAAACGGCACTGCTCTTTTGTGTGATTTTTATACCCGCACACCTCACAACACTTAGACACTCGCGAGCTACTATCTTTATCACTGGATGAAGGAGCTGCACCTCGCTGCACGGCGAACACTGGCTGCGCCTCCGAGGCCCCCGCCGCGCCAGCGGCGCCAGCGCCCGCCGTCGCGGTCGCGGCGTTGTCAGCTCGCGCCGCGGTCTGCAACGCCGCGCGGGCACACCGCACGCATTGCGCCAACTCCAACGCCTTGCTGAACGTCAGAGTCTCGATGCTTTCCGCAAATAGCTTCTCTTTTTCTTTGATGTTCTCTAAACCTAAGACAAACCTGTCCCGTAAGGCCATGTCTAATTCACTCTTGAAACCACAGTATTGAGCTAAATTACGCACTCGCGCCGCCCATTCGGATAGGTCTTCCCCGGGCCTTTGTTCAGCCTTGTAGAATTTGTAACGTTCTGCGAACGTACTTTTCTTCGATTTGAAATGATCATTCAAGGTTGTTAGAAGAAATGAAAACTCGATGTTATCAAGTTCTGCAGGAAAAACCAAATCCCTTACGACGCGGTAGGTATCTCCCGACAATGCAGTAAGCAACAGAGCTCGTCTTTTACATCCAGACTTATCGGTGTCGTCACGAATGTCGTTCGCCGCGCAGTACTGCGTAAACCGGCTCTTGAAAATGCTCCATTCTTGCACGCGGTGATCAAATGAGAGACTGCCGCCAAACACCATTGTATTGTGTCCACTTGTCATCACAAATACTTGTTATAACGCTCCAACACAAAATTAACACACGTAGATTACAATCGTCGCCAAATATTGTGTATTCGGGATTATTTCTACAAGTAAAACACAGTAGATCATTGAACTCGTGTAATGGCCGACAACCAACTAACTTATTCTAGTGCCTACCCACATGTTATATAATTATAGCCGATACATACACTACACAAAGATACTGCCTTTTCCAAGACCTTGGAGAGGCAGGCAGTGGCGTAGCTAGGTAACCAAGGGCCCTGGGGCAAATTAAAAAATGGGGCCCCACTGCTATGTAAACTGATTCATCATCATCATCATCATTTCAGCCGTAAAACGTCCACTACTGAACTAAGGCCTCCCTCATGGATCTCCATGAGGGGTAGTTGCCATACTCACCACGCTTGGCAGGCGGGTTGGTGAGCGCAGTATGGGATGTTTATATACGGAAAGACGCTGCTGCCCATCTTCCGGAGGTGTCCCTTAGCAGGCTCTTACTGCATCCACGGGTAGGAGAGGTGGGGTAACATTCTACTGCCGGCACCCCACGGCTCATTGTATAACGCGAAATATCGTGAAAAATTGCAAGTCAGGTGACTGTAGGTACATTAATTCAGGTCCGCGGACAGGAGATCGTTCATGGTCTCCATCGTTAAATGTGGTAACACTAACGGTGATAATTTTTTTTCCGGGGATTCCCCAACGACACTTGTAGTAACCGTATCATTGTGTTTCTCTATCTAAAAAAAATTATCACCGTTAGCGTTCACTATCCGTCAAATTGACAACACTGCAATGCAAAGACATTTTCCACTGGACACGTTATGCTTGCAAAATGAATGCAATCACGTTCAACCAATTTTTGCGGGGTACGGGGGGAGTGATTTTTTGCTGAGTGATTTACGCATATAGCGCACTGTTTCACAATTCTATAAGATGTTCTATAGTGATCGACGCAATCGATGAAATTCATGAATCAAAATGAATGAATGACGAAAAATGTAGGAGTTTGGTTACTTACATTTCGATTTGAAATTATAGTACCTTAGTACGATCGTTTGCCTGTACTTCGTGAAAAAAATATTTTAATAGTGATTTCACTGTTCACCCTCATCCCGAGGCTTCAATTGCGTGCACATAACGCCTTTAATTAGCGCTCAAAATTACAGATTTTCTTTATGAATTCCGACAAATAGAACACTAATTAATAAGATTACGCTGAGGTGCAGCCCCGGCATTACGTACGACACACTGATACACAGAAACCAATTAAGAGAAGGTAAATGTTTGCACGCCAGTATAGAAGCAGGAGTGAGTTCATTTGTTGTCCTCCAGAGGTACAGTAAACAATAAATAAATCAAATTATTTATTTTATTTATTTATTTATGTATTACATGACTAGAACTGGATAAATACTTTATTGTACCACATAACTAGAACTGGATAAAACAATCGGCACAACGTCTGTCGGATCAGATAGTAATTAAATAAACAGAAAAAAATAGTGAAATCGCTACAAAGGTTTATTTATTTTACTTCCCCACTGGAAAATAATTACGTTTGACGAAAATACAGTTTTGGTATGTACCTATAGTTTTCTTTTCTTAGACATACATATTTATTATTAACATTTATGAATATCTTTGTAATGAACGAACGGAAATTGAACGGTATAATCCAGACTTGTTTCGGTAGGTCACAAGTTTAGTTAAATTGCATTAAAATTTAAGTACTTTTTAAAATGGCGGTATGAATGAAATAATTACATCACATTTATTTAATTTTACAAAAAAATAGCTGCTTTTATGGGATAAAATTGTACTTACCTATGAAAAGAAATATTGGCGGATCAGTCACTATATTTTTTAAAAAACAATACACCTAGTCAATTTTTTAACTAATGTTTGTCCTCGACAACCACCAACGCACTGACAAGACAATTTCGGTCAGTTAGGCTAAAAGGCTGACTGAGTGACAGCGGGGTATAGGGCGAGATCGGCCGAGTAACGCGTCCAGTGGAAAATGTCTTTGCAACACTGCCAACCTACAGAAAGAATTTAGGGGAATTCCCTAGGCATAACTTTTGAATTTCTCTCAACTGAGTTGTCATGATTAAAGTGGGGTTGCCTGTCATATTTATTTTGAAAATGGGAGAAATTTCCAAAAGTTCAGTTCGATCGAGATTTCTGGTAGGGATTGGAGGGCCCCCTGAGCTTGAGGGCCCCGGGGCACTGCCCCGCCTAGCCCCTGGGTAGCTACGCCACTGGAGGCAGGGAAGCAAGCTAATAGGTCTCAGGTCTTGATAGGTTGTAGGGTTGTTGTTTTTTGGTAATGGCCTAACTTTTGCAACCTTCCACTAATCTGGAAATATGCCACTCTCTATTGAGCCATTTACTATGTGGGTGATGGTCTCCAAGGACTCAGGCAGGGTCATCCGTATCATATCCATAGTAATTGCATCCACACCCTGTGCATTTGAGTTAAGGTTTCGAAGAATACCCATTACAGTATCTTCGGTAACTGGATTAAGAGAGAATGAGCTGGAACAATATCTATGGTTTTTATAATAGGTCAACTGCGAGATCGAGACTAAGTCCTGTCCAGGTATTTTAAGGAAGTGCTCATTTATCAAACCAGGTTTATGTAAGTGGGGGGGAAGCTCCATATTATACTTTTTATCAGGCAATATTGTAGTTTTTAAGTTTTTCCACAGTTTTTTAGAATTTTTGATGTTTTTGTTTATGTGGTCTGTAAAATAAGCCCTTTTTTCGCTTTCTATTGCTGCTACCACCAACTGCTTCATGTTCTTGTAAGAGGTTTTTGACACGTCAGTTTGTTCTGAACGGTATTTTTTGTGGTATTTATCCCGGATGTGCATCATTGTCTTTATTGTGTCTGTTATCCACGGATGAGGGGGCTCTTTAAATATTGTGCATTTAAGAGGTGCATGCAGGTCAAAAATAAAATGTATTATATTTGTGAATGTTACAACCAGTTCATTTATGTTTTGTAAATTTTTTAAACCATTCCAATCAACATTAATTAAGTCATTTTTCCATAACTCAGGAAGTATACTCTTAAGTGGCCTATACGTTATGGCTCTAGGTAAGGGTTTGTCCTTTTTTACATCTACTTCAATCATTATCATGGCATGGTGACCAAGATCAGGGCTATATTTGACTATACTGCTACGCACCTTGGCATCAGTGCATGCTATGTCAATAAGAGTAGCGCTGTGTTCAGTGTAATGTGTTGGCTCTGTAATGATCTGTTGCAAGTTAAGACTATGCAGAAACGTGTTAAGTGACTTGGTTTTACCATCCATAGGACTAAGTATGTTAATATTTAGATCACCAACAAAAATTAAGTTATTGTAGTTGTTGAAGGATGTTATTGTATCCGTTAATGCTTCCAAGACAAGATTATGGTTTTGCTGCGGAGGCTTATAGGCTGTTCCAATAATAATCGTCTGGCTATTAACTCTTACACGAATCCACATCTGTTCTACATCAGAAACTTGGGGATGTGGACAGATCTTTGCATATATATTTTTTTTAATAAAGTAACCGATTCCTCCTCCTTTTCCTCGTTTTATGTGCTGAGGCCTAGGAGTGTGGCGGAATCGGTAGCCTGGTATTTGAGGTGCCTTTTCATCTTCATTAGGGCCTAACCAAGTCTCATTTATGGCAATTATGTCAGGCTGCAATTCCCCCATAGCCACAATAAACTCATCATGCCCTGTATTCAGTGATCCCGCATTAAAAAAACCAACTTTGAGGTATTTTGTGTTAATCATTTTTTAAATAAAATTGTGTATGTTTGGCAATTGTAATTATAGGGACAATCAAAACTATTGGAAGAAATGATATGGTGCAGGCCTCTGATGTGCTAACTATGGCATTATTAGAGTTCTTGTTGTATAAATTATGACAAGTAATTATATAAATATCATTAAATAATAATATATACCAATAAGCTATACTTTTAAGTTTATCTGTTACATGCATTGAGTAGTATATAAGTAGCTGATCATGATAGGTAATAATATCCAATAATTTTAATAATAAATTATTTATAAATGAGTAAGTAATTAAAAGCAAGAGTTGAATACAATTAAATCTGTTATTTACCTGACAACAAATAACATGCATTAGTAGTGACCACAGATCCACTGTGTATAGAGGTAAGTAACATAATAATACATTATATAATACTAATGTCATATTAAATAAATTTACAATTTGTTTTTTCTTTTCAGGGAGGACAAACCGCGGTAGGACCAAAAAAAAAAAAAAAAATTACTTACAATTCTTGGTAGCTGTTCTGAGCTGGTCTTCTGGCTGGCGCCGGCGCAGGCCGCGAGGATCTTCCTGGCGACGCGTTCTGCGCGCGCCAGCCCCGCGCGGTCGCAGCCCGGCGCCGCGGCGGGCGTGCGGCGCGATGGATGTCCGGGCTTCGGTATGAGGGGCCGGTGGTTTTCTTCTGTAAGGAAGATAGACAGATAGATACATAAAACAGTTATTTGTAACACTCATAACTCATCTATATGTATAAAATATAAGTCCTGACTGACTGACTGATATGAGGCGTATAGAATCAAAGACAGCTAAGTGCATTGGTGAATTTTTTTGGAAAAACGAAAAATCCTTTTTGTATCTTTTCTGTCAACAAACTATTAAACTATTTGAGTTCAATTTAGAAACCTATAAAACCTATAGTTTCTAAATTGAACTCAAATAGTTAAATAGTTTGTTGACAGAAAAGATATAAAGAGAATTTTTCGTTTTTCCAAAAAAATTCACCAATGCACTTAGCTGGCTTTGATTCTATACGCCTCATATATCAACGCACAGCCTAAACCACTGGACCTAAAGACTTGATATTTGGCACACATATACCTTGAGTATAATGTAATGATAATATTAATAATGTCGTGAGTAAGGCAGCTAAGATAATTGGATTTATCAAAAGGAAAAGCAAAGAGTTAAAGCCCAAAACAAAAATACTATTATTCAACTCAAGTGAGTTGAATAATAGTGCGCAGTAAATTGGAGTATGCATCCACCGTTTGGAGACCCTTCTACAGCATTCATTCACAGCATGTTGAAAGCATCCAGCGGGCATTCACAAGGCATCTAGCATTTTTTAACCCCAACTTCTCGTATAGAACCCCGTATGAGCAGCGCTTGGCTAAATATAACATGACTTCGCTTCGCAATCGTCGTAAGCTACTAGACCTATGCTTACTCCATAAAGTCATAAACGGAAGTATACAGTGCAGCCAATTGATTGAACGTTTCCCTCTCTATGTATCATTTAAATACCCCAGACAACCTATACACAATATTTTTAGCACACCTTACTCTCGAACTAATATTGGACTACAAATACCAACTACACGAATCTGTAATGAATACAATTTAATAAATAAACAAATACCGGAGATAGACGTATTTAACAACAGACTACCCACCTCTAAATACCTTTTACAGAGCCATTTAGGCCCTTCCATGAATGACATTGTTTAAAGTTACAACCGAATAACATGCCGCCTATGTTTAATTTTAAGTACTAGCCTGTGTTATTCAAATTCTACGTACCTATTTACATTACCTTATATTTTTATTGTCTTAGATTTAGTTGTTTTTGGTAATGTTTGTCATATTTTAAATTGATCTTTATGTTGACTTGTATATTAATTCTTCTTCTTTTTCTCTTAACGCACATAATAGAGTAAGCTATGTACACTTCAATTGTCGTCTGTATCAGATTAATACCTATATGCATGTGTTTTTTTATAAATTGTAAATACTTTCGATGTCAGTGTACTTTTAATAAATAAATAGGTATCCTAAAGGTGCACTAAGGGATTTTTCGAAATTCCCACGGGATAGGGAATAAATGGGATTTATATTTTCGAATCAAAGTGGCTCTGCGTGAAAAAGGGGATTTTACGTTTTATGACTTCCACGCGGATAAGTCGCGGACAAAAGCTAGTAACCAAATAAAAGACAACAGGAGAGAGAAAGTAACAAAATAACAAATTAAACTAAGAGAAAACAGTTACAAAAAGGCGTCCGACTCAGGACTATGATGATCCAACGCTGATCTGTCTTCTTGAAGACAAATATTAGCATTATTATACATATATCTTTCCGTGGGGTGCCGGCAGAATGATACCCCTCCTCTCATGCCCGTGGACGCAGTCAGAGCTAAGGGACACCTCCGGAAGATATGCAGCAGCGTCTTTCCGTATATCAACAGTAATGCGCTCGCCAACCCGCCAGCCAAGCGTGGTGACCATGGCAACTACCCCTCGTAGAGATTAGGGAGGCCAGAGTTCAGTTGTGGACGTTTTACGGCTGAAATGATGATGATGAATCGTAGGCTGAACTAAATGTACTAATACTATGCTCGGGGTTCGTTTACGGGATCGGATTAGAAATGAGGATACGTAGAACTTGGCTCACCGACATAATCCGACCCACCGACCAAGCGGATTGGCACGTTGATGTGGCAATACCCACAGATTAAATAAAAAGGGAGATACATGATATAACGACTGTCGTGGATCAGTTAGTCCAAAGCAGGCAGGGGCAGTCGCGGTTTTATTCGTGCAGTACAAACACAAACAAATTAATGTGCTTTAACTATTTTTTGATAGAAAGTACCTAAAAATAAGGCCTTTGAATCTATTATAGATGATTTATAATTCATAAACAGTTATTCAAAGATTTCAGGTGTATACAATAAGATCTTAAAGTTATAAACATTTGCCGAAACTCGCCTTTACAGGCGTATGAATATACACTAATAAATAATACAATTTACATAATATTACATTCATTTTTTAATAAGTTAAATTAAATTTAATCACTCGAAATAGTAAAATTAACAATAATAAAAATACATTATAATTAATTCAATAATCAAGTAAGAAATTATAATGATATTAATAAAAAAAATACAGCGTCAGCACCAGGTAATCATGCTGTATGCTGCGGTGCCTGGGAGGATATAAGGAAGAGATGACTTTTATTTTCTTGTATTTCCCATCATTTGGCGTATCACTGAATCGGTATTTTAAAACCATTCCGGCAGGGTGATTACGTATCTCGCGACAGGTCTTGCAACAGGCAATTGACAGCAATATTATTGTCAAACGTCAATTCCTTGCTGTTCTTTAATACAAAATTGACATTTGACAGCAATATTGCTGCCTGTTGCAAAACCCTAAAACCTGTCGCGAGATACGTAATCACCCTGCGGGGTTGCGAAGACAATTTTTCCGGGTTCAAGGGTTCCGTTTGCGAAGTTTCAAACTTTTTTCGTACCGTTTGCTAAGAATACGGATAATGTATAAGATTCTCAAGAAAAATATATTTTCATTTCTCTTACTCGGAAAGTAGTGTTGTTTTGATCTGATTATTGGGTGGAAAATGCTGCTTCCTTCCATAGAGAGGGAAAAGCTCGTACAAATTACTTCCCATCTAAGGGCCGGAATGAACTTTAAAAATAGAACTACTGTCAGCTATGAAGAATTTTATGTCAACAAAAAACTAATTAAAAAAATGCTGCGGCCATGTGACTTTCTAAACAGCCAGTGTGAACTTAGCGCAGACTTCTTTGAGCAGATTAAGCCGCAACAATTACGCAGTGAGTTCCATATTTAAAATTTAAAAAGTCGACATAAATTGGCGGGATAGTAATCTGTTATGTATCTGTGACGGAATTAAATAAAATAGGTCCTAATTTGACAATTAATTTTAATTAGGTAAGTACTACTAATATTATTATATATTATCAATAAATAGTTTAGATAAACAATATTTCAATAGTTTTATTTTCCTCATATTCGAAATGAAAAACAGAGTGTTTAACACGGGTAAAAGAATCAATTCCTACTCGGACTATAGCCGCCCTCTCTGCGCTCAGGCGTCTAAATACCTCGGGAATTGATTCTTTCGACCCTCGGTTAAATCTACTATTCAACTGTCTTATACAAATACAAATAAAGTTTATTGATCAAATCATTGGTACAGTTTAGTATGAAGCCCTGGCAGCTACGAGGGGCGGCTGATAAGTCCGCGGCCTAAGGTACTAAAAAAACGAAAAGTCAAGTTTTATATTTTTTATTTCTCAATACAATCTCCCTCAAGGGATATGCACTTCTCAGATCAGGAGTATAATGCTTTTAAACCACCAAAAAAATATTCGTTGTCTTTGTCTTCAAAATGTGTATTTACGGCGGCTATCGTTTCATTGTAATCTGAAAATCTCCAGCCCCGTAAGTCCTTTTTCAAATTGGAAAAAAGGAAAAAGTCGCTAGCAGCCAGGTCTAGACTGTAGGGAGGATGGTCTATTTCAGAAAAGCCGGTGTCTCGTAGGGCCTGCCTCGCAACGCGCGCCGTGTGAACAGGCGCGTTGTCCTGCAAAAAGATGACTCCACGCGTTAACTTCCCGCGTCTTTTCTCAAGAATAGCGTGACGAGCCTGAACCAATAAATTTGCATAATACTGACCATTCATCGTAGTTCCCTTAGGTAGGTAATTAATTAGTAAAATGTCTTCGCTATCCCATAAAACAGTCGCCATAAGCTTTGAGGCTGACTTTTTCACCTTAAATTTCTTCGGCGCTTTCTCCTTTTTTCATCCATTGCATGGATTCTTGTTTGGACTCCGGATCATACTGGCGAACCCATGTTTTATCAACGGTCACGATGCGATCGGAAATTGCGTCCAAATTTTCGCCGGCTCACTCCAAAAAATCCATGCAAGTCTGGAGTCGTCGATCTTTGTCGAGTGGCGTAAGCATTTTTGGTACCCAACGCGCACAAATTTTTTTCATAATGAAATGTTGATGTAAAATTTCTCCAACCCTCTCTTTGCTGATCTGCAACTCTTCTGCTATTTGCCACAATTTAACTCTTCGATCGGCCAGTACCAATTTTTCGACTTCTTTAACATTTTCTTCAGTCACTGCCGTTATTGGACGTCCCGGGCGGGGTCGTCTTCGCAGCTTTCTCGTCCTTGTTGAAATAAACGTACCCATTTTTTAACCATCGTGTATGAAGGCCCAGAATCCTGAAGAACAGATGACATCTCTTCAAAAATGTCTTTCGACCTTTTTCCCTTTTTTACAAGGTACTTTATTACGGCACGGTGTTCAAAATTGCGAGAATTCGTAGATTCGGCTGACATGATGTTGTTCGATGTTCCATAAAATATTGAGTTATGATTTAAAAAAATAAAATGAGGCTAGATTTATACACCACTGAACCTCGCAATAAGTGATATCAGTAATGAGACGGTAGGTAATTTTTAAGTACCTTAGGTCGCGAACTTATCAGCCGCCCCTCGTAACTAGCGTTAGCTGTGTGTAATTAATGGATTAGTTAATCTAAGTTATATTAAGTTACTTATTTTAAGTTTCTTTTAAGTGAAACGTATTTTTCTTATAACCGTCAAATTTTCTTACCTTCATCATCAGTGGAGCCGTTCATCTCAGCCTCCTTGTGCGTGAAGAGTTTCCTCTTAGACTTGCTCGGTCGCGGACTGGCGGAGTCCGACACTCTGGGCAAGGCGCGGCGCGGCGCGGTGTTCACGCGAGATTCAATATCTGGAAGGACGTTCCGCCACCAACATTATGCTGCAGTGTAAGCGGAAAATCAACGCATTCCTTATCCATAACTAATGTAATAGTGTCATAAGACGTCCGAGGAGAACTCAACGCAACTCCATACAAAAAACACGTATCCACCACTATAAAGCATTTCCATTCAACTCGTCCACCCGAAAATCTTACATTATTACAATAGCATCTCTCGAGCCGCCGTGGGGTACCGGCAGTAGAATGATACCCCTCCTCTCATACCCATGGATGCAGTAAGAGCCTGCTAAGGGATACCTCCGGAAGATGGGCAGCAGCGTCTATCCGTGCATCAACATCCCATACTGCGCTCACCAACCCGCCTGCCAAGCGTGGTGAGAATGGCAACTACCCCTCATGGAGATCCATGAGGGAGGCCTGTGTTCATCAGTGTACGTTTTATGGCTGAAATGATGATGATGATCTCTCGAGGGTGACTCAGATCACTCGCACTCACACTCATACACGCGCACACACAAACTGTAAGGCGCGGTGTTCACGCGAGATTCAATATCTGTTCATTCATTCAACCAACCAAAAATGTTATGGTATCTCTTCGGGGGTGACTCAGGAGACTCACACACACACACACACACATATATACACACACACACGCACACCCAAGGTAGTCACTGGGCCAAGGTCTACAGCTCGCCTGGCATACGCCAGACGTGGCCACCACTTCAATTTGGCGGCTTTCAGAGCTACATCTGCGATCTGAGTTTTGAAACGCAGTTCGGTGTTGCGGGTTGCGAACCTTATCGGCTCGCTATACCCCCATAATGCTGCGCTCCATCACAAAACTCCGCCAGGTATTGTCGGTTCGCTGTGTGATTTCCTTACTCTGTCTGTCTTCTTAGGTATAAGTTTTTCGTAAACATTCACGATTATCATTATAGCCGTAAAACGTCCACTACCGAACACAGGCCTCCCTCATGGATCTCCATGAGGGGTAGTTGCCATACTCACCACGCTTGGCAGGCGGGTTGGAGAGCCCCCATATCTCGTGTAAACTATTGAGTAAACATGTTAAGGAACCAGCGATAGAAAAACATCTTTTCCTTGAGCGTCCTTGAGCGCGAATCATCGAAGGATATAATGTGTTTGAATTACCTTATTTAATCTTATCTTAATCTTATAAAATTATCTACAGGCAAATAAAAAAGAATGGGCGAATTAAGATTGACAGGTGACTTAATCTGACATTAGAATTAGATGGATTTCCGGTAAAGAGTTTTGGTTAAAGAGATGTAATTACGGGCACATGAGACCTTACAACACTGTGTCTCAGGGTGACGGGCGCAATGCAATGCAGCGTTGGTCACGTGCTTACTGAATGTGGTCACCGTGGTAATGCGGTTGTAATAGGTAGAGTCTCGTTTTGTAGTATCAACATGCTGCGCTCGCCAACCCGCCTGCTAAGCGTGGCGATTATGGCAACTACCTCTCATGAGACCATGAGACCTGTGTTCAACAGTGGATGTTTTACGTCCGAAACGATGATGATGAACCAAAACCCGCCAGTTTTTGATGCACCAGTCGATAGAGATTTTTTTTCTGAGTCTAATAGCGTATCTAACTCAATTACCCAATGTGTTGAGTTAGGTCACTTTAATACGAGGTGTGCGACATGTTGGGGCCAACGTTTTGTTTAGATTTTTAATTTGTAAGGTGTGTTTGCAGGTTAAGGTGAGTATGCAGTAGGAATCTGCTAAGGGATATCTCCGCAAGATGGGCAGCAGCGTCTTTCCGTGTAAGAACATCCCGAACTGCGCTCACCAACCCGCCTGCCAAGCGTGGTGAGTATGGCAACAACCCCTCATGCACTTGGATATCTAAGTAAATGAAGGAGGCCTATGTCTAGCAGTGGATATCTTACGGCTGTAATGATGAAGGTGTGTTTATTAAAAATCTTACCAGTTGTGGTATCTTTAGTTGCATCCCTCGTCGAATCCTTAGACGTGTCTCTGGAGGTGTCTTTGCTGGTATCTCGCGAGGTGTCCTTGGATGTATCCATCGATGTGTCGGCGGAGGTGTCGTGTTCGGTCTCGCTGGAGATTCGGAGACGCGGTAGCTTCTCTTTTTCGTCGCTATTGTCGAGGGTGAATAGGGATATGTTCTCTGCTTCGGCTCTTTTCTGAAAAGTGGAATCATTGTAAATTAGGAGGGTAGTGAGCTTATTTTTAGGATGAATGACAGTGACAGAGCGTTTGCGGGATCGATACTCGCCACAAAACAAATGTTCGCATGATTCAAATCGAATCATTAATTTATTAAAACCTTTACAACGTATTACATATTTACCGCAAATATCACGACGTTACCTCCCGTGCTAGTTAAAAACTGTGCTACGGCGAGGTACGGAATATCAAACTACGTTTACATATAAATACATCACAAGGTTGTAGATACATAATACTAATGACCGCAATATAGAGGTCTTCGACAAAGTTATAAAGAAATATGCAGAGTGTCATGAACGCAGACTTCATCATCACGTAAACGTCGAGGCAATCCAGCTCCTCGACCATACGAACCTAGTAAGAAGGCTAAAGAGGACAAAACCTTTTGAGCTAGCATAGTGCAATTTGTGTCAGTGCAAGTAGTTACTAAGTGATATTTTTAACTTTACAAAGAACACAAGAACAAGGTGTCTTCGCCTTAATAAAATTAGAGTCAATAAGAAAAGTGCTGATGAACACTATCTTACAGTTTATTTTTATAAAACTAGGTTAGCATGAAATTACTCATTAGCCGGTTTGGCTAGATTGTAATGTATTTTAGTGTAGGTCATGTTAACTTATACTAAATAAATAATAAAAAATAATAATACTAATATATAAAATAGATACAGAATATAGAATACAATAACACCTGATTATACTAAGTTAGAAGAAAGATGTGTGTTTTTAAGCTTCCGTAAGGAAAAAACGGAACCCTTATAGGATCACTTTGTTGTCCGTCCGTCTGTCTGTCAAGACCCTTTTTCTCAGGAACGCGTGGAGGTATAAAGCTGGAATGTATACGAAATACTCTGGTCTACTGTCCCTTGGGGCTGTGAAAAAATCAAACTGCTAAGCCAACGCAATCAAAAGATACAGCCGTTTATGCCGCAAAGGAGATGTTTCACGAATGTATGGAATCCAGGCTAACTAGGTGTACACGTGCACAAAAATGGCTAAATATTTACTAAACATTTTCCCACTATCAGTTTTTTAATATGTTGCTTCGTTTGATGCATTTTCCTAAAAATAACTAGCCTAAGTCGAGCAACACAAAACTGTAGAACAATATGGCGGACCAATACAGTTGGTGACGTCATTTTGACAGCTGTTGATATAATAGTGAAATGAATGATTTATGATAGAAGCTAAATCAAGTCAACCTGAGGTATTTCAATTTTCGAGTACCTAAGTACCTCAGGCTACCTACGTAAACTACATTAAGAGCTACTGCTAGCTGTTAAAAAACTTCAAAATCTTCAACTCAAATACGTAAAACCATCTGTCAAAATCATTAGGCAGTGACAGTTACAAGAATTTATTAGAAACTGTCTTGGCTGCCTAGTAAAAATGTTACCAGTGATAATTATGCCTCGTATTTAGACCTAGCCCATTTTGAAACATCTCCTTTTCGACACTCGCAAGGGAAGCAAAACCTACAGCACCGCAAACGAATCGTTACTTGTATGACAATAAACGGAAGCTATTTATCAATCTTATAGTAGTGATTTAATTATTTAAAAGGGCAATGTTTATACTAACTATGTAATAAGAGCATGTTAGAAATACTAAAAAAAATATAAAATTAAATATTAAAATCACAACAAAAGTCATCAGTCAAACATACTCTCGGCTCGCGGCCCTCGGAGGCGGCCACGAACGGTGCTCATGAAGAAGGAAGGGCCTCTAAATGGTCTACGAAACGTCACCAAGATGTTAATAAGTTAAGTACGTGGTGAAAGCCGTATATATTTATTAAACGATGTCAAGCCACGATATTTACAATCAATCATTCACTTTGTTTGTAATTACAAAACGTAGACACGTAATATAGTAGCGAACAGACAACTAGAAAAGGCAGTGACAGCGCTCAGTGTCTTTGTTGTTGACTTGGTTGATAGGTAACAGAATCTATTTTTCGACTTAAAAAAAGCATTTGATACGGTGTCTATACCGAAACTTATTCAAAAGATGAAACATTTCGGAGTACAAGTATTGACGCAGGTACTTTTTTAACTAGTTATCTCTGTGATCGCAAACAGGGGGTAATAATTAGGGATCTCAATGGTGTGGATAAGATTGGTAGCTTCGGGGTACCTCAAGGCAGCGAGTTGGGATCAACATTATTCTTAATATATATTGATGAAAATTTTCTTGTACGTAAAGTCCTCGCCTGATCTACTATCATTCTATATATCTACTATCAGTGCTATCCGCAGAGTGGCTGGCAAGTTAGGTCGGAAGGCCGGGGCGCCGCGGGGAACGATCGATCCGGGAGACGCGCGGCGGCTGCCACTGTTGTCGGAGATACTAGTGTTATCCACGGTCCTTACCAGTGCTATCCGCAGAGTGGCGGGCGAGGGCAGGTCGGAAGGCCGGGGCGCCGCGGGGAAGGAGCGCTCCGGGAGGCGCGCGGCGGCCGCGGCGCACGCCTCCACCCACAGCGGAGACACGAGCGACGAGGCCAGGGCTCGCGCGCGGGCCCGGGTGCTGCGGCAACCGCCTGAGGAGAAACATTTTATTACGACCGCCTCCTAAAGCTGTAATCGCCAAGGCCCAAACAGCGGTTAACCGTCCAAATCACCTAGCTACTACTAGCCTAGGACACTAACCTTGCGCCCAGACGAGGTGCGTGATGAGCGGGCTCCACGCCGGCATCACGGAGGCCCCGAGCGCGCCCAGCGCGGCCCTGAGAGGCAGGGCGCGGCACTCGCTGCCGACCTCTACTAGCGCCACTACGCCGCGCAGGGCGTCGGATGGCAAGCGGGAGTTGGACTGCTGGAATTATTGTAGAGCTACTTTAACAAAAAAATTGATAATACCATAAGTTCAAGACTTTTATTTTTGTTATACCTACTTGTGGAAACATTTTAGTTTTTAAACAAATGTTTAATTTATTTAAAAGCTTTTGATTTTCCTATGAGTTAATTAATAAAGAATGATAAATGTAAAGTCAATTTTTGCCTCAAGAAAACAAAAACACATTTAAATTGAATGAAGCACATAATTAAATTCACTCACTTCAGAAAATTTTAGTGTTTTTTTCACTCAGAAAAAAGGTTTTGAGTGTTTTGTTTAAGATTTCTGTGTAACTGATTGGTCCAAAACTTTTTCACTTTGACTTTAGACTTTAAACCAACACATTTAACATCTTCAGACTTAAGGTCATTCATCATTAAAAGTAAAAAACTCTGTCAAGACCTGTAACAAAAACTTACCCTATTAAGTCTTCCCATCTGAAAACTATTTGGAGGCCTATTTTCTTTGATTTGCTTTGGAACTTTGACAGGCAGCTTAGAACCTTTAGCATTTATCTGTTTCTTGTTTAGCAAGGTGTTGGGTCTTGTCGGATGTGAGTCAATCTCTTTAAGGGCAGACCATTCTTCTCTAAGCTTTATTCGTTCTGCGATTGCTGATCGGCGCTGTAATGAGGTTAGTATATAATTATAAGAGAATTATCAAATTATGTCTTTCATCAACCCTTACTGGCAGGCGGTATAACCCAGTTTTGCAGGGCATTGCTTGATTATGAAATAAAATTAATTATGTTTATTTTAGGTACTTGTTACAAGCGTAATTTAAGAGATTACTGCATCAGTGTGCAGTGCGAAGCGTTCGGTAATGCACGTGCCACACACTGCAGCTTCGAATTACGTCATTCGCGTTGCGCGCGACTAGTTGTCGCCGCCGATACCACTATGGGCTCTAAACCGCTCATAGTCAACGAGCTGTTGGCGTTTATAGTGCACGCCATCGACACCATGGACGAGGTCAGCATATTGCGAATCTGCAAATCAAACTTCAAAGAAGAGGAGGTTTGCACAGGCAAGGCGCTCCTGTTCGAATCGCTCGGGAAGACCGACCAGATGCCGTCTCGGAGAAGGGACGGAGGCGAAAAAAGTCTGCAGGACATAATTTGCCTGCTGAAAGGAACAGATCCTGACGACGTTCCTGACTTCGTCGCAAAGGAGCTCCATAAGCTACCTCCTGTGACGTTCGACCACGTTGATGTCACCAGATTACTCAAAGATATAACGTCATTGAAAGTGAATTTGGATGACCTAAAAAACCAGTTCAAGGAGTCGCAAAATACCATTAGTGAACTTCGTACCGAGGTAGCTTCTCTACGTGTTGCCGCATCGGTATGTGTGTCATCTCCGGTTTCTGCGAACGTCAACACAAAGCGCGGAGCGCATAACGTGTCCATATCGTCGTTTGAATCGGCGATTTTGGACGCATCACCGGCCGCAGCTGACGTCGCTGCCGCACCGCGCTCCCCCCGCCCGCCACCTGCCTCCCCGCGCGATGGCCCGATACATGCGCGTGCGCCTTCCCCCGCTCGTGCATACGCTGCAGTCGCCGCCCGCGGTGCCGTTAGCTGCCCCGCACCCGCCGCCGGTTCGGAGCAAGCGGCGCCCAAAAAAATGAAGGGGAAAAAGAAGCAGTCATCCAGTACTGCCACTGTATCAGCTCCAAGGAAGGAGCCGTGTAATCCGGAAGGCTTCACTGAGGTGGTACGGAAACGCCGGAAACAATCCAGCCGGAACCGGTGTGGTACCGCCTCTGGAACGTGTTCTGGATTCCTAGCGGAGGTGCCTACTACCCGACTATATGTCTCACGGGTTCACTACGCCGTGCAGATTAAGGAGGTGGAGGATTACCTCACGAAGAAAACCGGATACTGTCTAAGGGTTGAAAAGTTATCTTCCCACCATAGCGTGAACTTTAGTTCTTTTATGGTGAGAGTTCCAACGGACAAACTATCAACTTTTATGAGTGAAGAGTTCTGGCCAAAGGGAGTTAAATTCCGACGGTTCATCGGACGCCTGCAAGCGGACACCGTGAATCGTCGCTATGAGACAAGCATGCGTCATACGTCGCCGTCTTAAACGTGTGTTAGCAATAAGTTTATACTATATATGTATATGTTAGATATAAGGTATATATCTATGGGCCGTAGAATAAGTTATTTAAGATCTGTGTACTTTTCTATTGTTGCCTGAGAATAAAGATATTATTATTATTATTATTATTATAAAACATATTACAATTAAAAAGATACATATGTACATGTCTTTAACTTTTGAAAGACATAAATAATTGAAATAGTTTTATGAAGAACTAGCCGCACACCGCAATTTCACACGCATAGTTCCCGTTCCCGTGGGAATACGGAGATAAAACAACACAAACTACTATGTGACTATTATAATTTTGACATACTCAAATCATTGTAGATTTGTCATAGAGTTTACTCAAATCATTGTAGATTTGTCATAGAGTTTAAACCTCAGTATCTCGAAAATTACATATTGTGGCTTGAGTCCTTTCTGCTCAACAACATCCACATTAAATCACAGTCTTGACAAACTAACAGTGACAGGACATTCGCATTATACAAAGGGGTTGTTATTATTATTACCAACATAGATAAAGGGAACTTGTTTGAACCTGCTCTGATCAAACTGAGTTACCTATACATTCAGTCACATTTTTATCAAACTTCTCCAGGATCAATGTATTAATCATGGCCTTAAACTAGTGAATTAGTAAGTAATAGATGTTTTATTGATATAAAAGTAAGTAAGGCCTTTGCATCTATTATAGATGATTTATACAGCATCAGCTACTGGTAATCTGTATGGGATGCTGCAGTGCCTGGGACATTGCTAGATGGTTTGCCCAGCACCTATACCATCCTCTCAGCTTAAGTCAACTATTAGTCAGAGGAAAGAACAGGTCAATATGTCTGAAGCTAACTAAGCTGCGGGTTTCCTCACAATGTTTCCTTCACCATTAAAGCATGTGTTAAGATATAATATCAAGAATATTGATATTGCTGTGGGGTGCCAGCAGTAGGATGTTGCCTATCTTCTCTTGCTTCTTTGAAACTGCCCATTTTCCAAGGGCATCACAGAGAAAGACCAGCAGCATCTTTCTGTGTATATCAACATCCCATACTGTGCTAGCAAACCCGTCTGCCAAGCATGGCGAGTATGGCAACAACCCCCCATAATCTTGGAGATCCATGGGCCGTCCCCAAGTCCAGTAGTGGATGTGGACAGTAGTCTTACGGCTGAGATGAGATATTGGTGATTTCGTAGTTAGTTTGAAACTTACCAAGCCAGCAGCAGATCTATTTTTTTCTTTATTCATTTTGCAGTTTAAAGTTTGTAGTATTCGGTAATGTTACTGATAGCAGTTGTTCATACACAATTGAATACGAAATTAGACGCAATTTCTTTAATTTTTGCAATCACCGTCGTCTTTAGTACACTTTTAACCTTTCAGTCTACGTCTATATTTTGTAACATTATTCTCAGGAATGTTTTTGGAACTTATAAACATAATTCTCTAATAACATTCCGAACTAAAAAATTAAAATTTTTACATGCAAAATAAATAGAGAATATCCAGCAATCCGTATGTAAACACTGGCACTATTTTGATTTTTCGACTGACGGATTGTTTTGTTGACAATTTTGGCAGTATGATGAAAATGTCAGTTAAATGTTGCCAACACGTTTCTATTATGCCCCTCTTCGCTTCATCTGGAAACGAAGATAAGAGAGAGCGCCGTTTCGTTGCATTATTTCTCCTGTTCAGCATAATATTTCACCTTATTATTCAATTCCGAAATTGTTTTAACACATTTACCGCAAAGATTTCGTTTGGCAATCTATTATAATTTCGAATTAAAATTATACTCATAATTATCAGGCAGCCGAGGGTATAAATTAAAGTACCCGCTCATATTCAATCATTGCGTCGTTTGCTTCGGTTCGTGCAACATCGTGTAGATTTGGGTTGTAGTTTTTATGCACTTTTTCTTTGGATTGCAGTGAAATTAGTGTTACCGAATTCCGGTCCTGATTCTACGGTGAGTCCCCATGATATTTAATGAGCTGAATCCAGTGTTGGATTTTGTAGTATAATTATACTATTTGTACCATTATTTCATTATGTGTAGTATGTAGTATCTTTAAGCCAGAATACTACGCGAAAATACCATAATTTTACCTTCAAACCAATTGACAACTTTTATTGGTTGAATCATTTTGCTTTTTATTATTTATCCTACAATTTCGGGAAGTTCTGTACGTATGGTAATATCGAATCAGCCAGCGATTAGTGGTGGCTAAAAGAACAAAGTATCCAAAGCCGAAAATAAGCGACAGCGACAAGCTTCGGAGAATCCCCGCGTAGTGTTGTACTTTATCGGTCGTTCTAACAGATGGGTGTGATGGTCGGTGCTGAGATAAACATCTACTTGCGTCAATTTGATTGATTTGTACATTACCAATTCCTAAATAAAGAAAATTTCACTTACATAAATGCATTTTAATATTGAAATCTACGAAATACGAAACGTAGTATAATTTTCGACAAGTAGTATATTTTTAATTTCCAAAGACAATAATTTTTTGAGGGTCTGAATCCAACCCTGGCTGAATCCGATGATTCGTAAAACTCTTGTACCTGTAGTACGTTCTAGCTACAAATACTACAGGCGCTGGCGGCGGAGCCTGTGTGCTCTCGACCAGTGTATTTTGCGTAAAAAAGCGTCACGAATATAGTAGGTAGACCTATATATGGTTTACTGTCTAATGGGGATCATGCTCAGATTAATCACGATATGAAAGTTCAGGATCAGAATTTAGTTGAAACAGATATTGAAATTCTTCGACCAAAAATTCCTACCCGAATCTTGGATAATATTGTAATAAGGATGATTGTCTGTTATGACGATTTCCTGCTGAATACAAATTTTTACACATGAGGACATTTATTAAATCGCCCTGAGTAAATCTGATTTGAACCCTCGTGGGCAGCCTCACACGAACTCTCTCGTGTAGGTTCTTTTCTTTCGGAGCAGAGTCTCCGATAGTCTAAACCATAATTATTCTCCTCACATCCACGTCACGCTAAAGATCCTGTGTCGGCAGACTAGGCTGGTCTGTCAATATCCCAAAATCGGTGGTGTGCCTTCGCTAATGCTTGAGTTTCTAGGTTTTTATATATTAGGACCTCCAATGAAATATGAAGGACTCTTGATTAATATTAATCAAGTGTTAATAGAAATTCTTCTCCATCTCTCGTTGACATACATACCTATAGAAGCACCTACCTTATCAGGCGCTGTAAAGCCCTGACACTTTTATCTGCCGATCCAATTGACTGGGCAAGGTTTGTCTTTGTCTTGAAGTACTAGTGGGATATCAGACGCTCCAAAGCCTTGAACTTAATTATCTACCGATCAAATTGACTGGGCAAGGATTGCTTTTGTCTGGAAGTACCAGTGCCATATCAGGTGCTCTAAAGCCCTGAGCTTAATTATCTGCCGCTCCAATTGACTGGGCAAGGTTTGCCTTTGTCTGGATGAACCAGTGGCGTATCAGGCGCTCTAAAGCCCTGAGTTTAATTATCTGCCGATCCAATTGACTGGGCAAGGATTGCCTTTGTCTGGATGAACCAGTGGCTTATCAGGCGCTCTAAAGCACTGAGCTTAATTATCTGCCGATCCAATTGACTGGGCAAGGTTTGCCCTTGTCTGGATGAACCAGTGGCGTATCAGGCGCTCTAAAGCCCTGAGCTTAATTATCTGCCGATCCAATTGACTGGGCAAGGTTTGCCTTTGTCTGGATGAACCAGTGGCGTATCAGGCGCTCTGAAGCCCTGAGCTTAATTATCTGCTGATCCAATTGACTGGGCAAGGATTGCCTTTGTCTGGATGAACCAGTGGCGTATCAGGCGCTCTAAGGCCCTGAGCTTATTTATCTGCCGCTCCAATTGACTGGGCAAGGTTTGCCTTTGTTTGGGAGTACCAGTGGTGTATCAGGTGCTCTAAAGCCCTGAGCTTAATTATCTGCCGATCAAATTGACTAGGCAAGGTTTGCCTTTGTGTTCCGTGGCGTATCAGGCGCTCTAAAGCCCTGAGCTTATTTATCTGCCGCTCCAATTGACTAAGCAAGGTTTGCCTTTGTCTGAATGAACCAGTGGCGTATCAGGCGATCTAAAGCCCTGAGCTTATTTATCTGCAACTTCAATTGACTGGGCAAGGTTTGCCTTTGTCTGGATGAACCAGTGGCGTATCAGGCGCTCTAAAGCCCTGAGCTTAATTATCTGCCAATCAAATTGACTGGGCAAGGTTTGCCTTTGTCTCGGAGTACTAGTGGTGTATCAGGCGCTCTAAAGCCCTGAGCTTAATTATCTGGCGATCTTACTGACTGGGCAATCTAATTAGAGGCTTACCAGACGCTCTAACTAAAGCCTTACGTCTTCTTAATTATCTGCCAATCCAATTGACTTTTGCAAGGTTTGCCTTTGTCTGGAAGTTTCAGTGGCTCATAAGGCAATTTTAAGCCCTGAGTTTATTAAACAGCCTATTTAATAGACTGGGCAAGATTTCCCTCTGCTGGAAGTACCAGTGGCTCTTAAGGCGTTCTTAGCCTTGAGCTGATTCATCTGCATATCCAATGGACTGGGCAAGGTTTGCCTTCGTCTGAAAGTTCCAGTTTTATTGATAAACCTGAATTATTGAAATGCATGCCAATTGTATTGATAAACCTGAGCTTATTATTTATCTTTCGCTTTAGTACAGAGCCCTGAGGTTCATTTTATTATCTGCTGATGCAACTGACTTTCTAGAAAAACGTGTCAGTTCAGTTACAAGAACGACGATAGGACTAAGCTTCAAAAACTTGACTGTGCTTATTGAATGAATGAACACTCCGTTTTTCAAGACTTAAAAAATGACTCCAGGGTTTTGCTCTCTTATGACGAACCCAAAACTAAAACCATTTGACACGTCAGCGGCGTGTCATCAGATACTCTCGCTGCTACACATAGACTTCTGAGCAAGAGAAGCTGCAAGGCGTTTCCACCCCGGGGATGAGCATACACCGAGTTAGAACTATTTAACTACTCGAGATATTTAACGACAGCTTCTGTTGTTTCAACATAAAAGCGCGATACCTAGACAACGCCTGTATCGTTCTTATGCAATCTTAAGATTCTTTATTTCTTATGTCAGCGTGACAAAGTATTTTCTTTCTACAACCTGTATCGTAAATCGACTTATCGAATGCCTGTTTTCATCTGCCGATTGTACCGGTTCATCAAGGCAAAATGAGGCATAATAACATGTCTATCCTATCCGGTTTGGCATGTGTACTAAACATCTTCGCTTCGGTAACAAAGCGGTGTCTACAACAAGCCAGGTTCTTTTGAGTTATCTAAATTTACGTTGACCCATTAAGACGACAGATGAATATTAATACAACTATAGATCCATTGCAAACGGGTTCTTTGTCGAAGGCCTAAGGTGAGTCTTACTAAGTATCCAAAAGGATTATTGGTGGCAAAAAGGCTGTGTTCCAGCGGTCATTGATTCCTCTAAAAATCATCATTTTATTTTTGAATTAATGGGGTTAACTACGGATGGGGCGAAGTGCATCCTGAATAGCAGAGCCATGTCGAGTTGCGAGGGGGCCTTGCACAATAATAGGACTGGCAATGCAACCGAAAGGAGCTATATATAACTGCAAAGCTATTTTGTCCAACAAAAATACTGAAAACAAAGCATTGTTATTTCAGTCGGACTATCGTACTACATACCTGAAGAATCAAGGGGGCAAAGCTTCATATGCTGGCAAGACTTATACCTACTTAGATCTGAAGTAATCTGACTCAGATCTGCTTTATGTCGATTGAAATCTTTGCTTTGTGTAAGTATCCCTACGTCTGCCAGGCTATCTAAACGGGACTGCGGATCCTCAGTCTCTTTTACCTCTGCGGGTCGTCAACCAGCATTCTGCTGGTTCCAAGGCTTGCGTTTAAGGGTGCTAATGATTCCGAGCTGAGTCGGATATTTTTAACGACCCATTCCCAAAAGGTTTTAAAATTCATAACGACAGGCCGTTGTAGCATCGCGATGGGACAAAACATTTAAAACACAAAGCAGACCTAATGTCGAGACCTCTAGAAAACCTCATGCTAAAATTGAACCTGTACAAAAACCTCATCGACACCTCATGTCTGAAATCTGATATTTGAGCTCCTTGGTTAGTACGGGATGATAAGTTACTATAGGAATTTCCTATAGTAACTTTTACCATTGGACTCAGTATGAAATAGATTTGCTGAGTTCTCTTAACATAAGTTTTACTTAGTACCTATACATAAATTGGTGGTTTCCTATTAGTGGACCTCGTGTTCGGGTTTTTAACCCATTTGTTAAAAAGATCTTTAGATCAAAGGTCTTAAGAAATAGCTTTAAAGCAAAGTTCACTTACTATACATGGAATCCATCTGGTCTAGTAGAGAATGGTGATATGTGGTAACTTCGGGAGGATGTGACAAGTGATAGAGCTTCATGGGTTTATTGAGCGAAGTTGCGATGTGTTCTATTTGAATACATAGTCTCAAGATTATCGGGATATGGTTATATTAGGAATCCGCTGAGGTTGCGCTTACACTACAATTGGTTAGAAATCAAACCATCTTTAAATTGAACGAAGTAGATTACTAAAGCCTTAATGCATCTATAACAAAGTATTTGTAGATCAAGGATAGTCTTGTATTCTACCCTACTTTTGGTCTAAGACAACATATATATCAAATTACCAGGTAGAATAGGAAACTTGTAGAAATCGCTGTCCAGTCCAAATTTTTTTTTGGATTCGCTTACGCTACCACCTACCTACCTACATGCCTTATTTTTATTGTAACTTGCAAAATAACGAAGAATCAATAATCATGATTCTTTTTTGTACCTTCTAGAAGGTTCTACATGAATCCTTCTCGGTTTACCTACCATGTTTGGTAACTACCTTGGTATCATATTAACATTGTTTATATGGTATTGATCATTGTACCTATTTGGTATTACCTACCGACTCATAATTGTCATCAGGCGAAAACAAACACGTCTCATCTTCGTTTCCAGATGAAGCGAAGAGGGGCATAATAGAACAATTTTACCATAAATTAAATTGTTATTATGCTCCTGAAGCTTCATCTGGAAGACTTAAGCGCTGCCTGATGAAGATGATGACGCAATGATTGAATATGAGCGGGTACTTTAATTTATACCCTCGGCTGCCTGATAATTATGAGTATAATTTTAATTCGAAATTATAATAGATTGCCAAACGAAATCTTTGCGGTAAATGTGTTAAAACAATTTCGGAATTGAATAATAAGGTGAAATATTATGCTGAACAGGAGAAATAATGCAACGAAACGGCGCTCTCTCTTATCTTCGTTTCCAGATGAAGCTTCAGGAGCATAATAACAATTTAATTTATGGTAAAATTGTTCTAATCAAAACTTCTAAACTAGTAGGTACGTACTACATACATACAAAACATGTGAAATATTGAGCCGTTTTTATTAAAAAGCATTTACGAGGTAATAATTAAATAATAAATAATTGTGTTTAACGGAAAAACAACGCTACGGTAGCAAATGAGGTATACGATATTAAAATGAAGATACAACTGTTTAAGCACCTTTTTGTAGCTCCAATATCATGAGTAAAAATAGTACCTACAGAATGGTTGATTTTGGTTGCTTTTAGTACATGGTTTAATAATAATAATAATAAATTGTTTATTTCTTTAACTTAATCTATACAAATCTTGAATTGCTTTGGAAACCCCCTTTTAAGTATAGATATACCTGTGTTAGGGGGTTTCGCTCTTGCCTAGTGGAAAATCACTTAAAGACTAAGAAGATTTAATAACAAAATATGTATCTTACTTATATTTAAAAAAAAACTTGATTCTAATCTACATATGTTGCAAATGTTGGTATAATGTGTGTGTGTTGTGTGTGTAGGTGGGGTTATTTATACGCACTATCATGAAACTATGTCCAGTAGGTTTTCCGTGTCCTGGTATGTAAGGGTCAGAAGCCACTCTGTTAGTAGCTTCTTAGAAGCATGTTTTGTTAGTGGGTAAATATTAAATATCTTATTAATTTTATTATACAAATGATTCGACTGTTTGACGTATTGTCTCGTTGCAAATTTTGAGCGAGCCAGTTCTGTATCCATTATCCTATCCTTTCTTCTTTTACTAAGTTTTGTGGGGTCATATATTAATGTTCTATGTAGTTTTAGTACAGCATGTAAAATGTAGAGCTTTCTCACAGTCAAAATATTAGAATTTAAATATAGCTTCTCCGTTGGATATAGATAAGGTCTAAAGAACATTACTTTTAAAAGGGACCTTTGAGCTCTTTCTAATTGCAGGAACTTAGTTTTCGTAGCTCCGCCCCAGACTGGTATGCAATATATTAAAATGGATTGTGTCAGACTAGTGTATATATATTTTCTAGTTTTTTCACAAGTATTGGAATAGAGACAGTATCAAATGCTTTTTTGAGATCGAGGAATACCGCCAAGCTCTTTTTGCTACTATCAACTTCTATAAATAACATGGTTTCTATTACGTTATTTTTATAAGATCTGTAGTCTGTGACGCTAAAGCCATTTTTAAGCTATTAGGTATTATATATTTTCTTGTAAAAGAAGACGTCTCTTTACGACAAAATGACACGTGAGATATCTAAAAAAAGTTTAAACTGTTTCAACATAAAATAACTAACTTGTCTAAGTTATTTTGTGATAGTTGTTTAGGTAAAATACTCAGGTAAAATAGTAAAAAAATGAGGTATACGATTAATTTAATGTAATTACAAAGTTGCACTTTGAACTTCAAATAAACTTTTTAAAGTGAATCCTTCTTTTAGTGGCTCAATAGCAAGGCCTAAGTAGGAGCTGTAGACTGGTTTGTCGTCAGATTCTTCTTTGTTCTGTGCCAGTTGAGATGCCAAGTAGAGGTTCGGTCCCATCTCACCTCTAGGTTCACCTATTTCTTGCAATTCGTCGATATCATCCTTGACTGGCTTGGATACCTAAAAAATAATACCTAGTAAATATTATGGGAAAGTTTGTCAAGATGATTTATAACACCGATTCAGATAAAATTAATTAATCAAATAAAATGTTAAAACTTAAAGCTACAAAGATATGAAATAGTCTACTAATCAGAAAGATAGGTACGTTTTTTTATATAACGAGGAGAGCAAATGGCATTAGCTGTAAATTAAAAATTCGGTAGGTAGGCAGGCAAGTAAGTAGGTAACCATAGTAATAAGTAAGTTTTTTACTCGCATCAAATCTACCTAAGTGTTTAAAACTCCGTTATCCTCGTGAACAGATCCAGAATACCAATACTTAAACACAAACCTCAGTGTCCCAATGCATCTCAACTCCAAATATCGGCCTCTCGTTATAAGCCTGATGCAAAGTCTGCAGCTCCATCAACAGAGGGCGAAGTCTTTCAGTAGGGTCTGCTCTGAAGCCCAGCACATACCCTCCGGAGGTTCGCCGTACTACGAATACCAGGGCTTGGCCGAATTTAGAGTCGCGGATTGACACCTAGAAAATGGATACAATAAAATACAAAGCTCTAACCATAAAAACAAAATTATAATTGGTTAAATATAAATAAACCGGTAAAATGAACGGTCTTATCGCTTAGAAGCTTAGAAATTTATTATTTTTCTTCCAGGCGACCTTTGGATAAAGAGAAATGTGACATCCTGCCAATGTGTCAATCACATCCTACTTTGTCTTTTAATTACGAAAAGGAGTTTGTTACGCCTTAACGGCTGGATAGATATTGATGAAATTTGGCATGGATGCCGTTCTGCTGTCTCAATCGTGTTGATATGTTCAATCATTGATATGGGTTTGACAGATTTTGCATAGCAAAACTGGACATAGTGTACCATGACACGATCGTTGAATCAGTCGTTGAACTGCGAGAACTTGTGTACGATTTCTTGCACCTATCGTTTGACACAAGTTTCACTTAAAATTAGTTGCACGTGTGAACTGTCAAGCTATTTAAAAATACGTCATTATTTTCAGAAGTATACTAAATTTTGCTGAATTTGAGGATTGATGTCATACGAGCGTTTCAAACTCATCATCATCATCTCAGCCGTGGGACGTCAACTACCGGGCATAATAATATGCCGCCCTCATGAACCTCCAAGCAATGATCAGAGGGGTTGATACCACGCTTGGCAGGCGTGTTGGTAACCGCAGTACGGGAAGTTAACGGAAAGACGCTGCATCTTCCGCAGGTATTCCTTTGCTGATGCCTACATCAACGGGCTAGAGAGGAGGTTCAAAAATAGGTGGTCTATTAATAGAGCTGGGCTACTTACACTTTCCATTGTGATATAAGGCATGGACACATTGAAGGCGTCGTTCACGTCCGCGTACCAGACTACCCGCACGTTAGTCACCAGTAGCGTGCCAAGGTTACCCGAGTCACTCGACAGGTTCCAAATACCTTCCTCTTTTAGACATATCTAGAACATGAATATCCTCCCATATTTCATCATCATCACTGTCAGATCGTAGCGACCCACTGATGAGTATAAGCCTCTTCCTGCCTCCACTCAGTTAAAGCCTTACTCCACCTGCCATAGTTAGCCCCCCAAACTATTAGGTACTTAATACATTATTAGTGTGTACTAATTAGTGTGTAAAACAAAATAAACTATGTAGTTTATTTTGTTTTTATCATTTTAGATTTTATTTGTTATTTTTTAAGTATGCTATATAGTGATTTAATTTGTAATTTGTGTATGGACTTGATGTGTCAGAAATATAGTTTTTTTTTTATTTGTTGAAAAAACTCATATCATTTATATTATAATGTTGCCTATCAGTCAATCATAATATAGCTTTTACGAGTACTATGAATAAGATTTAATTCTCTACTTAAGACATAAGGATTAAGTATCCTCTGTGGTATTTTCTCCAATAGTACACTTTCTTATTCTTCGATAGGACTTTCTAACAGCCCTTTCGTTACAAGCATTATGTCTTAAAACTTATTACCTTTTCGTGTCGTAGCATTCTTAATTGCTTGTTGTGTATCAGCGCAGCTCTTAGTTTCAAGTCTCGGTATAATCTTGAACCAGCGTATGCTCTGCAACGAAAATCGAGAGTCGTGTAACTAAGGTTTGAAATCAGCTAGAAACAGGTAGTTATTTTTAGTAACTCATCATCATCATCATCATTTCAGCCGTTTAGTACCTACCTAGATTTAATTATTAAATTTAAACTTTATTGATCTAATATAAGTACTGTCCCTTCGGCTGCACTGAATAGAGTAGGTATTTCTTTTGTAATTTGGACTTACTTGTGAACTCCAACAACAGAAGTATAATGCCGCACGCAGTTCGGTGACAGGTTTGTGAAGATGAACTCGTATTTGTTAGTTCTGTACTGTGCCATTATGTAGAGAGCCTGCGTGGTGCCTCGCAGCCCAGAGTTGACTACTTTTGTGGTAACTGATACGACGCAGTTAAGGCCGACAGCTGAAACAAATGTATGACGACCGTCTTTATCCATATAATCCCTCGACCAAAAAGAGGGGTGATATACGCTTGAATTGTGTGTATGTGTTTTGTAGTATCGTAGCTACCAAACGGATAGACCGAATCGAATGTAGCGTTTTATTCGAAAGGTAACTTGATCGAGAGCATTCTTAGCTATGTTTGGTGGAAATCAGACCAGGAGTTTCCAATCAGCTCTGCATTCCTATACACTGTTCCTACAGTGTTTAAGGGAATCCAGGGCATAATTTCGGCGTAGGACAACTGTTTGATCTCGAAAGTTTAATTTTCAGCGATATTTATGTGTCCCTTACACACGATATTTTAAATTTAGGTACTCTTGTATTGCGGTGTTTTCTACATGAATATGTGGGTACTTTTGTAAATAATAAAAACAGTCTGCTTTATGTCGTGATCCAGGTGTTTTATTGATAGTCCCGAAAACCCCGTATAAACCATTGGCGACGTCGGAAAATAATAAATTGTGCGTGCAAGTAATAATCAAATACCGGAAAGTGATTTGTAATAATGGGAATCGGAAAAATAAAGGAATTCGACGTGCATACTGGGAACTGGACAATGTACTGTGGGCGTGTTGATATGTATTTCCGTGCGAACGCTATCAAGGACGATCTTAAGCTACCAACCCTGATATCATTGGTAGGCGAGGAGGTGTACGAATTAATGGTGAACCTGGCGAGTCCAAAGAAGCCTACGGACCTCACTTACAACGAATTGATTACCATCGTTCGAGATCATTTACAACCCAAGCCGTCCTACATGGCGGAACGGTACAGATTCCGACAAAGGCGACAGGCGGCTGATGAGAGCATAGTTCACTATTTAGCTACACTGAAGACATTTAAACACTAATTTACAACTTTCGATATCTTATGTAGAATCTTTTATAATTGACAATAACCTGGACATTAAGCAGAATTATGTATTTTACCAGACTGATGAATTTGAAATTGATAAAATAATTCGAAACATGAAGCCTAAAACATCTACTGACTACTGGAACCTGTCGACAAAGATCATCAAGTCGATCGCTAATGAAATAACCATTCCGCTTACATCTGCTATTAATGAATCCCTATCAACAGGTGTTTTTCCTGACTTTCTTAAGCTTGCAAAGATCCTTCCTCTGTACAAAAAGGGGGATAGTCATGATGCACAGAATTATAGACCCATATCGTTGTTGCCAATTTTTAGTAAAATAATTGAAAAACTAATGTATAACAGGCTTGAAAAGTACACGCACAAACATAGAATATTAAACAAGAAACAGTTCGGGTTCCGTAAAAGCTTATCCACAACTGACGCTATGGCAGAATTAATTAGCAACGTCCTTAACTCCCTGGATTCAAAATCTATAACATGGGGGCTTTTTTGTGACCTCTCAAAGGCCTTCGACTGTGTAAGCCATGACATTCTCCTTGCCAAACTCGAACTCTACGGTGTAAAAGATATTGATTTATTACTCTGTAAAACGTATTTTTTAACAAGAAAGCAAGTAGTAGACTTTAACGGGACGTTATCTGGTGAAGAACACATTAAATTTGGCGTACCACAAGGTTCGGTTCTCGGTCCATTATTCTTTTTAATTTATATTAATGACATCAGTACGTGTATTCAAGATAACGACATTGACATTTATATGTTTGCTGATGACATCTCTTTAATAGTTAAATGTGATAAAAATATTGACATAGCAGCCAAACTAAAAGGATTACTTATAAAACTGACAAAATGGTTCGAATGCAACAATCTATTAGTTAATATTGACAAAACAAAACTAATTAATTTTTCACTTTCAACAAAAATACAATTACTCCCAAATTTAGTCTCTCTACCAATGAATCCCGTTAATACTGTTACATTTCTTGGCCTTAAAATAGATTCCAAATTAATATGGAATCAGCATATAGATAGCCTAGCGAGCCGATTAAGCTCCGCTTGCTATGCAATAAAAAAAGTCAAAGAACTCTGTGGGACGGATGCTGCTAAGTCAGTTTACTTCGCATACTTCCACAGCCTAATGACCTATGGGCTTCTAATATGGGGAAATGCAGCGGAGTCTCAGAGAATCTTTGTTTTGCAAAAACGGGCAGTCAGGTACATTTTAGGACTCAAGCCACGGGACACTTGTCGTGAGGCTTTTAGAAAATTAAATATAGCTACCCTTAGAGGAGCCTATATACTCCAATGTGTAAAGTATGTAAAAAAAAAAAAACAACTACAATTATTACCAACGTTGGGAGCTTTAAATACTTATAGCACAAGACATGGTGGCAACATTAAACTCCCAAGCTGCAGGCTTTCGAAATTGTCAAAAAGTTATTTGTGCAATGGAATAAAATTTTTTAATAAACTTGGATCAGATCTAACAAACCTTAATTATGACTTATTTATGAAGAAGATGAAAGAAATAATAATTAGAAAAAGCTATTACAATTTACAGGACATATTAGATGACAACAACATAGTGTAGGTAAGGTATCTCTTGACTATTTACTTGTTTATTTGTTTTGAATTTTGACCTGACTGATCCAAATTTATAATTTATTATTAATAACTTATTTTTTTAATGACAATTGAAAATACAAATAATCCTGACAATGCGCATGGCAGCTTTCTTTAATTTATTTATGACATTACATTCATTTATTCATTTCCTTTCTTATGCTCCATGGAAAATTCAATTCTTTGATAACTTTGTATGTATGTATTCTAATAACACATTGACAGTGCGCATTCAGCAGCTTTATTTTACTTTTCTGAACTAATTATACTTTTATTATTTTAATATAATTATTTGTTGACAATGGCCATGTACGGCCAGCTATAATAATAGAACATAGAATTAGGATTTTATTTATTTTTACCATTTTTTTTTATTTTATTTAGAATTTTACTATTATTAAGAAGTGACATTTATATTAGATTCTGTGACATAGCCAAGTGTACTATATGTTCCTATGGTGAAATAAATGAGTATGAGTATGAGTATGAGTATGAGCAAAAGACTGTGAATTCAAGGATACGCTGGAGGATAACCTACGCGACCAGTTTGTGTGCGGGGTGAGCAGTGACTTGATACGGCAGCGGCTGTTCTCGGAACCAGATCTAACTTATAAGAAAGCCTTATCCTTGGCAACGGCCCTGGAAGCTGCGGAAAGAGATGCTGCTGCCGTAGACTCTTCGCTGGCATCGAGCAGCGGGGCAGGCCCCCTCACAAGCGCGGTACATGCGCTTAGGGTCGGGACGCCGACGCGCGGCCCGCGGTACAACGGCTCGGCGAGGAACGCCGGAGCGGGTTTATCATCGGCGGGATTAGATAAAGACTGCAAGGCATGTGGTGGGCAGCATGAGACAGGCGGGTGCAAATACAGCAACTACGTATGCAGCATTTGCAAAAACAGAGGCCATTTGAGACGGCGGTGCCCCTATAAGGATGCCCCCAAGCCGGACAGCAAGAGAGTAGGAAACAAGCGTGGCGGCGGAGGCGGCGCTGGCGGACGCGATGCTGGCGGACGGAGTCAGGTGCATTATGTGCAGCCGGCGGATGACAGCAGCGAGGACTCGGAAGCGGAGATCAACGAGCCGATGTTTCAAATGTCACTAGGCCATTATAAGCCGGTAAGTCTCGATTTGAAAGTGAATGGATATAAATTAAAAATGGAAATAGATACAGGGACTTCCGGTTCATGTATAAGCAAAGAGACATATGAAACTTTATTCAGTAATATTAAGTTAAAAAAGTCCAAATATGTTTTTGTTTTTTACGATGGTAAATCCAAAGTTCGACCGCTGGGATGCATTACTGCCAATGTAGAATATAATAACTGCAAAAAGGAGCTGGACCTGTTTGTTATCGGGACGGGTGTGACGTCACTGATAGGTAGACAATGGCTTGCTGAATTAGGGATACAGATACCTATTTTTCAATACCCAAGTAAAGTTAGTAATTTTAATATACAGTCGGTAAAATGTGTTCTTGGTGAAATGCTCGACAGATATAAGGAGGTGTGTAGCGGGGGTCTGGGTCGGTACACGGGAGGAAACGCTCAGCTGCGCGTGCGAGAAGGCGCGGCGCCGGTATACCATCGCGCGCGGCCCGTGCCCTACGCCCTGCGCGAGCGCGTCGACGCCGAGCTGGATGCAATGCTACGCGATGAGGTCATCGAGCCCGTCGACTGCTCGGACTGGGCCACGCCGCTGGTGTTGGTTAACAAGAGTGACGGTGGGCTCCGCATATGTGCCGATTTCAAGGTAACACTCAATCCCGTACTTATGGTCGATAGGTATCCGCTGCCGAAAGTAGATGACTTGCTTGCGAATTTAGCCGGGGGGGACGAATTTACAAAAATTGATTTGTCCCAGGCTTATAATCAAATTTGTCTCTCGGAGGACTCCAAGAAGTACTGCGTTATTAATACGCATAGGGGATTATTTAAATATAATCGCCTTGTGTATGGATTATCGTCTAGCAGTGGAATATTCCAACGGATTGTTAGTAATATCGTTGATAGTATTCCCAACGTTCAGTGCTTCGCTGATGACCTAATAATAACGGCTCCCGATAGGGTTTCGCATTTAAAATCGCTGGAGGCCCTTTTGAAAAAGTTAGGTTCGGTAGGTCTCAAAATAAAGCTAGAAAAGTGTTCATTTCTAGCCAAAGAAGTGAAGTACTTAGGCTACATTGTAGACAGAGACGGAATCAGACCCGATTCGGAGAAACTTCGCGCTATTAAAGATATGCCGAGCCCAGAAGGAACTTCTGAACTAAGATCATTTTTAGGAATGGTAAATTTTTACGCGAGATTCGTTCAGAATATTAGCAGTATTCTGCACCCGCTACACGAGTTGCTTCAGAAAGGGGTACGCTGGCAGTGGGGTGGTCATCACCAGCGGGTGTTCGAACAGGTAAAGGAGCTGTTAATGAGTAGCAGCGTGCTAGCACACTATGACCCGGCGCGCGAACTGGTGTTGACGTGCGACGCGAGCTCAGTAGGCATCGGCGGCGTGCTATCACAGTACGACCGCGGCGCCGCACACGCGGAAGAACGCGCCATAGCTTACGTATCTAGAAAACTCACCAAGGCAGAACAGGGCTATGCGCAAATTCACCGTGAAGCGCTAGCAATAGTTTATTGCGTTAGGAAATTCCACCAATATTTATTAGGTAGGCGCTTCGTATTAAAAACGGACCACAAGCCACTGGTGAGCATTTTTGGGCCCAACAAAGGGATACCCACTATGGCCGCGAGTCGAATGCAACGTTGGGCGCTGATACTCGCCGCATACGATTTTGATATAAAATATGTAGGTACGGATAGTAACGGTGCGGACATACTGTCCCGGCTACCGGTTATAGAAAAATGCGCAGAGGAGCCACCGGAACAAACTTATTTACATTTTGCGACCAACGCGATGCTCCTAGACAGTGAGGTTATAAAGCGGGAAACGACGCGAGATCCGATGTTGAGTCGCGTTTATGGATATATCGAAAACGGGTGGCCTAATGCGGTCGACATAAAACAGCTCGAGCCGTATTTGACGCGGAAGGACGAACTATATACTGAGATAGGATGTATCATGTGGGGGCACAGGCTTGTAGTTCCAGAGTCGTGCAGGCAGTCGGTACTGCGGGAGCTGCACGAGCCCCACATGGGCATCGTCAAAACTAAAGCCTACGCCCGTAGCTACGTGTGGTGGCCCGGCGTAGACGAGGCAGTAGAAGCGGCGTGTCGCGCGTGCACTACATGCGCAGCGGTCGCGCCTGCGCCGCCCGCCGCTCCTCGCACACCTTGGCGGTGGCCCCACTCGCCGTATGAGAGAGTTCATCTCGATTTCTTAGGCCCCATAGACGGTCGTACATACTTGGTGTCTATCGATGCGAGGTCAAAGTGGATTGAAGCATTTAAAATGGCCCGAACGACAGCCGAGGCGACGATAGCTAAGTTGCGTGAGTCGTGGTCTCGATGGGGTATACCTAAGCAAGTAGTATCCGACAACGGTCCCCCATTTACTAGTAAGCAGTTTAAATACTTTTTAGACAGCAATGGAGTTTATCAAATGTTCTCAGCACCCTACCATCCCGCTTCAAACGGTGCGGCAGAAAACGCTGTAAGGATTATTAAGAACGTTATAAAAAAGGCGCGTCGCGAAGGAATCGACCCAGAGCTTGCTATTCAAAGGTACTTATTGGTTTACCATAATACGCCGCATTGCGCGACGGGTGAAAGTCCCGCGCAGCTGTTGCAGGGCAGACGCTTGAGGAATCGTTTAGATGCAATCAAGCCTGATCATGGACGTAAGTTAAAGGATAAAGAGTTACTCGCAGTTGAAAATGCAAAGGGATCGCGTTATTTAAGTCCAGGTGATTCGGTGTGGTATAGAAACTTTAGTTCTACTAATGATAGGTGGTCAGGCGGGCAAGTCATCGAGAGACTAGGTAGAAAAAATTATTCCGTTAAAGTGCGCGACGGATCGGCAGCGCATAGGCATATCGACCAGTTAAGACGGAGGAGCTCATGTGTTTTCCCCAACGACTCCGATACCTGCACTAGTGATGGGGCCGAGCCCGGGCCGTCGCCCGTCCGCACGGAACCTCCCGTTTCGGTGGAAGCGATGGAGTCATGTCTATATCCTATACCTGAGCTACCTCAGTCGGCCGGGAATAATTTAAAACTTTGTTCGGAACAGCCTCCACTACAGCCACCTCCCGGTACCGACACAAGCTCCGTTGTCAACAGACCGTTGAGCAAGCGATTACGTAAGCCTGTAGATAGATTTAAGATCGTGGATTAGAAAATAAGTTAGAATATTTTTGTTATAATTTTTGATAATGGCTGCCACTTTGTCAGTAAATAGTTTAATAATGTATTTAAGCTTGGCAGTCAGTGGTGTCGATTCTGTCTCACACTGCCTAAAACTGATTATAATTGTCCCCTTTTAATTTAAGAATGGAACAGAATCCATAGGGTATAATGTTATTTTAGTACGTTTTGCGTAAATTTAATTAGCATAGGCTAGTCAGTGCAGCAACGGGGTCGCCACCAGTATCTACCAACCTATTCATTTATACTTTATTGTTATGTTGGTTACGAACGCTTTACTGTATGTAATGACTTGATGAGTAAGTAAATGATACTGCTACATACCAATATAACATAACACCATTCATTACTATTATAGTACATTGTCTAGTTGCGCGTTTGCAATATATACAAACCCGGTTTAAGTGCTATGTTTATATAATAAACAATTAATATTAAGATTAGGTATAATATGTATTAAGAGGGGAGGATTGCGGTGTTTTCTACATGAATATGTGGGTACTTTTGTAAATAATAAAAACAGTCTGCTTTATGTCGTGATCCAGGTGTTTTATTGATAGTCCCGAAAACCCCGTATAAACCATGTATATTTTAAGAAGGTAAGTTAGTTTTAAGTTATGTTCGTAAGTTATAAAGCATAAATTAAGTTTTTAAAATATAGATCGATCACTGAATTGAAATTTTCGTAGCTTGATATCATTTAATAAATATAATACAACTTTCACCACGTACCTAACTTATCATTTACTTGCTGACGTTTTGTAGACCATTTAGAGGCCCTTCTTCATGTTTTTTTAGATTCAATGGAAGCCCTAAAATTCGTTATTACGTCAGCGCCACATTTAAGTTATTCAATTATTATGAATAACCTATAAATAAACTCAAATAAATCAAAAAATAATCAGTGGATCACTAGGAGTGGCTTATAAGAGAAGAGGCCATTACCCAGTAGTGGGTAGCTGTGTGTTACTGGCTGATTAGATACGCGCACGTTATATTACTTATGTACTCGTATTATTATATCCCCACTCGTATAAATTATTATACTAGGTTTATTTATTTCATTTAATTATCTTATGACCAAAGTCAGTGTCAATAAGTGTTTAATCATTAAATCACAAAGCCACTCAGAAATGACAATTTACAAAAGAAAAACAAAACACATCTAAATATAATAAGGCGCATTATTCATTTACTTCAGATAACTTTTACCTCCAAGTGAGTGAACGAAGTTAAAAATAAACCTAATGACTCACTGCTTACTGGTCTAAACTATATTAAGCAATAAGACATAATCCTATACTTACATAAATTAATTCTAGGCGAAGCCAGAGAATGCCAGATTATTCTCAAACTTGTAACCACCATACGACCTTTGGTTCTGCTATTTCCTTTCGTATCTTCAATCGGTTCAATTCTTTCGAATATCTTTTCACCGGGTCTCAGTCTTAAGTGTCTGAAATAAATATTGAAATTTTAATTTGGGTGACAACTGAAGTATATTTTTTTTGCTTAACCTATGTTGTCCCACTGCTGAGCAAAGGTCTCCCCTAAAGTCTTTAAACCATCCCGATCCATTGCAGAATTATTCTTTTATTACATTATAATAAAGTATGTTGTAGCGAAAAATCATGTTAATTAATAATTTTTTTATTGGTTTAATTTAAAAACTACAAATAAAATGTAATCCGTACCCTTATTTGCTTAATATTAAAAATTATAAATTTATCATAATCCTACGCTTGGCTTCTTACTTGAGTACACATGACTGTTATTATAAAGTTTTCTTATTATTTTAGATTAGACTTATTATTCTATTTAGAATCGTTAGGTTAAAGACAATATATTTTAAATGTTTCAGCAAAACCGACTTATATGATAAAATATTATTGTATATGGATTAATTGTAAATTGTGTGACAAAATAAAAGTATCTTTATCTATCTTTAAATGAAGCTGTGTTTAAAAGCATGAAACAAAAACCCAACCGCAAGATAAAATTTAGGGCATTTACATATTATCTGTCCTTTGAGGGACTCCATTATACACTATTACGTTTATTTCATTTTAATGGCCCTGTTAATGACGATGATGATGTGTAGGTAAGTATGTTGATTAGTCGATACGGATAGATTAACTTTGCCATCTTGATCGATGTCGTCTACCATGAATTTTGTAATATTGAAAAGATTTAACAATCCATAATTACTTACTTTATATACTTTCTTAAATTATTTAAATATTCCAAAATCGCTAAATGTTTACCTACAATATTTGAGGACTTCCCTCGATTCCTCATAGATCCCAACAAAAGAACTGAGTTTTAAAAAATAAACCTATTTGGAAGTGTATCTATAAATAAATAAATTCAAATATATTTTCCAAATCAGTTCGTAAATGACGGAGTTCTAAGGTAAAAAATATTGAAAAAAAATACAGACGCTGCATTAAATTGCGCCCGTCACTCAGAGACAAAACGGTACACAGCAATGTAGACATTTCTGCTTGGCGGCAGATACAGGTATGGTGGTAGTACCTCCCCGGATGAACTCTTCACAAAAAGTTATACTACTACTAGAAATTCATCTAGTCATACTTACGTAAAAGGCAAATCAAAAAGCACTTCCTTGTCCTCCCAAACAGCTCCAGTTTTATTTTTATTTGACATTTTATTAAAATTTATACTAACAAATGCCGATCTTAAAATATTTTTCAATGTGTGTAAAATGGGTTGCTATGGTAACTTAGTCGCCTTTGTGAACTAAACATTCTACCATAATGGTAGCTTTTAGAGAGTAATTTTGAAAGAAAAGTCGGTCTCTATTAGTTTTTTGGCGCGAAATCAATGGCGCTAAATACGAATATAATTATTTAAAATGTGAGAAATTGTAATGTTATTAGGAAAATGTGTATGTTTCTATTATTCTATCTAAGTAGTATCAAGACAAGCTCTGAGAAATATTTAATTTAAAATGATTCCCAACGTTTTACTCTTTCATGAACACTCAAGCCGACATCCTTTTAAAACAGTAATTATCTAAGCTTAAACAGCCTTTCGTTCACATCAAATCTAATTAAATCTGATAACAAACAGACAGGCCCATCTTAATGTCATATTTAGCGAAGTCCTTTTCGATCGATCGCCATTTTAAGAACATAAACACAACAAAATGGCTGTCGTTAATTTAATAGTGTCCTTACGTTTAATGGAAGGCAAACATCTTAACGTCAAAGGGTTTGTTCGATGTCACATTAAGTTGTTAACTGATTTTACTTATAGACCTTTATTATGCAAGAATGTCACAATATTAAGCGAGATTTCGTCATGTTTCTGCTTTCTTTGATGATAATTCTTTCCATAATGCAATTGAGATGAGCCATAGGCGTTTGGTGTGCCGTGGGGTGCCTGCAGTAGAATGTTACCCCTCCTCTCATACCTGTAGATGCAATAAGAGCCCGCTAATGGATGCCTCCGGAAAATGCGTAGCAGCGTCTTTCCGTGTACCTATCAACATCCCGTACTGCGATCGCCAACCCGGCTGCCAAGCGTGGTGAGTATGGCAACTACCGGTGTTCGGTGGACGTTTTACGGCTGAATAATGATGAATGATGATCAAAGCCGTTTGATGCTATGCTGCTGTGGGGTGGCGGCAGTATAATGTTGCCCCTCGTCTTTTACCCGTGGATGCAATAAGGATCTGCCGAGGGGACCTCCGGAACATCGGCAGCAATGTATCAACATCATGTACTGCGCCAACTCGCCAGCCAAGTGTGGTGAGTATGGCAGCAACCCCTAATGATCAGTATTTATGAGGACATAGACCTCTCCTTCATTTATTTATTTATTTATTCCTCTCATGCCCATGGATGCAGTAACAGCCTGCTAAGGGATACCTCCGGAAGATGGGCAGCAGCGTCTATCCGTGTATCAACATCCCATACTGCGCTCACCAACCCGCCTGCCAAGCGTGGTGAGTATGGCAACTACCCCTCATGGAGATCAATGAGGGAGGCCTGTGTTCATCAGTGGACGTTTTATGGCTGAAATGATGATGATGATGATTTATTTACTTTAATTAAAACAGCACAACCAATTACATTAATTTAATAAATATAATACGGCGTACACCACGTACCTAACTTATTATCATCTTGCTGACGTTTCGTAGACCATTTAGAGGCCCTTCTTCATGAGCACCGTTCGTGGCCGACTCCGAGGGCCGCGAGACGAGTTCTCGTCTCGCGGCCCGTACGTGGTGTAAGCCGTATTATATTTATTAAACAATTACATTAATTTTATTAAAGATAGGAACATTTTATTATTAATTAGAGAATGAACACCTAATACAACTTATAACATTCAATCGAAACAATTGCAATAAAAATAATAATTTTAAACTAAAATAAACACGGAAAAATATTTAAAAAATGATAATGTCAAAATAATATAAAAATCATGTCATGTCAAAATATTAAACTTTATGAAATATTTAAAACAGAAAATAAAAAAAAAATAAAGGCAGATCGACAATGACGTTCACAAAAAGACGGGAGGAGACGCCGGCCGAGCGCGTAAAAAAGCAGTCGTGTTAAACGTCGTTCTGTAGTTTTTATTTGTAAAAGTTGTCAAAAAGTGAATAGTTCTTCATTATACTTATATCAGTGTAAAGCCTAAGAAAAATAGAACATTACTACAGAAAGAATCACTCAAGAAGCTTCAGTAATCAACCAGTTACATTCAAATTTATATTTCTCAAACAACGAAATAAAACCAGTAAGTGAATTCCTTTGTCTCAGTGCAACAAACAAAGACAATAGACAACGCAGTTTGAGGTCGATAACCGGTCCGGAGAGCGACCTTGAATACGATTCACACTCCGTCACTCATTAGACAAGAAGTGCATAAGCATTACGTAAGAACATTTCGACTCGTAAGACCATAGTCACCGTGGCCGAGCGGTTTGACTGCGCTACCTACTGCCATTTGATCGTGCTATACCGGGTTCAAGCCTGCTGCAAAGAATATTATTTTTGCTTTTTATTTTTTGTAAAGATGTCTTCCCCTGATAATATCACTACAAGAAGAAAATATAAAACTAATATTTCAACTGAAAACTCCTTCGAGGCTCTGCTTGTGGAAGATGAAACGGAAGATTTATCTCTGATTTTGGAGGGAGGAGGTAAATTAAATAGGAGCTGTCCAAACATCAACACGAACGTTTACAATAAAATAGAAGATCTACAAAATAAAATTTTAATGCTAACAGATAAATTAGAAATTGCTGAAAACGAAATAACTAATCTCCTCAGCGAAAATAGTTGTTTAAAGAAACAAATTTCTTCATACGACGTCCGAGTTAGCCAATTGAAGGATATCTGCAAGACCACTCCAAAGAAAAATCAAAGAAAACGCAGAAATAGTCTTAATAATCGAACAAAGTTGGATTTTTCATTTGATCAAACCAGTCCAATTGTGCCCGAAAATCAAAATGAATATCAAAATGAGGTGAGTCAGCGTGGTTTTACAATCCCGCACAGATCAAGTGAACATTCGTTAAATAATGTCGCCAAACCCAAGTCAAAAACAAGAATTTTTATCATAGGAGACGAACAGGTACGAGGTTTATCAGCAAGATTGAACAGCACTAAGTTTAACAAATGGAACTCAGATTTTACCGTCACAGGCACAGTGAAACCGTATGCGCCGTCGTCTGAAATATTTCATACTCTTGAACCCTGGACTGCATCTTTAACGATAAATGATATTGTGATCATATCTGCGGGAAAACATGACTCTAACCCGTACTTATTACTAAAGAATTTATACAACATATTAAGTCAAATTAAAGAATGTAAAGTATTTGTAATAAATGTTACCGAAAATAGATACTTTAATGTAAATAAGATCAATAACGAGCTCAGACTTATGATAAAAAACTATGAAAATTGTAAATTTATTGAGGTTAAAGATATTTTATTAAAATCACATTACAGAACTACGAAATTGGACATTTTAACCTTTAAGCTAATGTTAGTATTTGATAACTTAAATATTAGACAAAATAAAACTTTAAAAAACACCGAATTGAAAAAGAGCGAAACATTTTTTCGAGGCGAAACCGCCTCATTTGCAAGCGGTGCAGTGTAATGACACAAATATAGACAATAATTTTCAGACGTTAAGGCTTTTACACCAAAATATAGCTGGACTCTGTAGTAAACTTAATGAGGCGTTTTCATTAAAAAGTAAAAACTTCAAAAATAGTTACCTCGTACCTTATAGATGGCGTTAATTTTCTTTTACTGGTAGGCACAATTTGACAATGACAGGATTAATCACAAACTGCTTACTCCGCTTGCCAGCTCCATCTGTTAGGTTTAGTAGAAAACTCTTTTTGTTTTGTTACTGAAAACGGCTCATTCTTTAGAAATTGTGTTGACAGATTTAATAAATAGTAATAAGGAGGTTGACATTCTTTGTTTCACGGAAACATTTATAAAAAAAAAGGATGAGCTAAATGTAAACTTACAAAATTATAAATTAGTTTCGTCGTACTGCAGGGACAAACCTAGAGGGGGCTCATGCATTTTAGTTCAAAAAGATTACAATGTGAAACCTGTCTCTATTCCTCAAGGTATAGTGACAAATTATAATTTTGAGTGCTGCGGTATAGAAATTATTGGTTTGAGCATTGTTATTTTTTGTATTTATCGAATTCCAGGCAATAAAAAATCGCAGTTAGGGATATTTTTACACAAATTAGAGAAACTTTTAAACTATGTAACAGATACTTACAAACGGAAAAAAATTGTATTATGTGGCGATTGGAATATTGATATTTTAAAGGATAACTCCGAAAGCAGGGAACTAATAACTTTACTAAATTGTTATAATTTTCAAGCACACATTACACTTCCTACTAGACTAGATTCGTGTTTAGATCAAATAGCAAGTAATGTTAAAAACGTTACTTCAGAATTATACCAATCAGGCCTATCCGATCATGAAACTGCACAACTTGTTTGTTTTAAGGTAAATAAGCTAAGAGCCATAAATTTCTGGTTTGAATATAAACGCGATTATGCCAAAGACAACGTAAGAAAATTTTGTGAGTGTATATCTTCCTTATCATTTTCAATTGTATACCAATCAAGTTGTCTTTCTGATTCCTTTGATTACTTTTATGATATTTTAATATTATTCTATAACCTATGTTTTCCAGTGATTAAAGTTAAAGTGTCAAATAAACCAAAGAGAGTCAACTGGATTACTATGGGTATAAAGAAATCTCTGAAAAGAAAACGTTCTATTTATATGAGTTATCGAAATCATAGTACAGAAAAAAACAAAAATAAGCTACAATTTAAAAAATATTCAAATATCCTCCGGAATTGTATCAATAAATCACAAAAAATAACTAATTTTAGATATATTCAAAATAGTAAAAATAAGTGTTTAGCCACCTGGAAAGTAATTTCATCATCCCTGTCTAATCAACTGTATAAAGATGACATTGAGTTAATTAATTCGGACAATAAGACGTACAAAACCCCTTTGGACATATGTAATATTTTTAATAATTATTTTATCAATACAATATCAAATGACATTTCAATACAAAATAATAATAATAATTTAATTAATCATCAAATAAATAGTAATCCAAATACAATTTTTCTTGTCCCCGTAGACGAAAATGAAATATTTAAAATTATTATGTCTTTAAATAATAGCAAAACCAGTGGATGTGATGGCATAATCACTAAAATACTAAAATATTGTGCTAAATTTATTTGTCGACCACTGTCACACATTATTAATTTATCTTTTCTTGAAGGAGTCTTCCCCTTACAGTTAAAAAAGTCGATCGTTAAACCGCTTTTTAAAAAAGGAGACAAATCTGATCCGAGTAATTACCGTCCCATAACCATTGTTCCAATTTTATCAAAGATATTTGAAAAGGCATTTCTAATAAGGCTTTCTAACTTTTTCACTAAATATAACATATTACATAATGACCAATATGGTTTTCGAAAGGGAAGCTCTACTTCTCTAGCCTGTTTTAACCTAGTGAAAGTAATAACTGAGAGCATCAATGAGGGATATCCGATAATTGCTTTGTTTATGGATCTAACTAAAGCCTTCGACTATGTTAATCATGCAAAACTTTTACATAAGCTTGACCAAAATGGTATTAGGGGCATGGCTTTGGATTGGCTACAAAGCTACTTACATAATAGATTACAATACACCGAAGTAACTAAAGTAGTTCAAAATAGTAGGAAAAATTTCATTAAACAGAAGTACAAATCAGAAATGTTAATTAATAAATTTGGTGTGCCCCAGGGCAGCATACTGGGTCCTATTCTGTTTCTTATTTTTATTAACGATCTGCCAAACCATATGTCTCATAAATGCATACTTTTTGCAGATGACACAACAGTCATTTTAAAGGTAAGAGACAGATGTGTAGCCCAGGATGCACTGAAAAATGCACTTAATGATATTGTGACATGGTCGTTAAATAATAATTTAAATATAAATGTAGATAAAACCAAAATTATGCAATTCAATTCATACAATACTAATACATTACCTCTTGACATAACCTTAAATAATTCAATAGTAGGAGAAGTGACTTTTTATAAATTTTTAGGAGTAATTTTAGATAGTCATCTTAACTGGAAAGCACATGTTGACTCGGTATGCCAAAAGCTTAGCAGATTTGTCTTTGCACTTAGGAAAATACGCCAGACTATTTCGTTTGATGCAGCTCTAACTGCTTACCATGGTTATGTTTCATCGGTCCTAAGTTACGGTTTGCTAATGTGGGGCAACTCAGTAGAAGTGGACAGGGCATTTAAAATACAGAAAAGATGTGTTCGAGCAATAAATGGATCATGGTTTCTCGATAGCTGTAGGCCTCTTTTTAGAAAATGCAAAATCCTTCCTCTTCCTAGTATGTACATCAGAGACATTTGTATTTTTGTCAAAACTTATCCAAAATATTTTAAATATCGCAGTGAAGTGGTGATTCGTCAAAAAAGGGCAAAGTTTCAAAATCTTTTATATAAACCCACATGTCATAAAGACATTTATAAGAGAAATGCTGTTAATATGTGCATAATAATTTATAATAAGCTTCCGGAAGAACTGAAGGCCTTAAAAGGAGTATTGTTTAAGAAAAAACTTAATCTATGGTTACTGGAAAAATGTTTTTATGATTTAAATGACTTTCTGAACTGTTAATAATTTAATACCTACGTTAAATAACATTTTAAATAATATTTTGCATGCTTGCACACAAGCTGAATACAGGCACTACCGCTATTATATAAGACCTTATTGTAAAATTGTATTCTGGCAAATAAACTATTTTGATTTGATTTGATTTGATTTGAAAAAGATTGACATATAAATAAAATTTCAGGATCCATGGATTTCCAAGATCATGTCGCAATACTCGCCATGCCTGTCGAGCGCAGTATGGAATTTTGATCAGAATCAGAAACAGAAATATTTTTATTGCGGCACTGTTGTACAAAAGATGTTAAGAAATAGGTACCTTCATGTTATTACAGCTTGTCCATTCTGGACATAACAATATTCATAAAAGCTCTTAGCGGATTCTTGCTTTACCTTTTTTTGCTGCATCCACGGGCAAGAGAGGAGAGGCAACATTCTACTGCCACCTCGTATGTTGCACGATGAGTAAATATTTAATTTCCAGTTTTCTTACTTTTAAGGCGTTGAAAGAAAACCTCTCAAACAAAGCCTCGCGAATGTCGAAGAAATTACCAACGGTAAAATTGTTTTTTATTTGTTTTCCATGATTAATGTTGTTTGTGCGGAGTTTTATGGAAAATTCACTGAACTTCGTCACTTTCCGTTGGTCTTTGCTTGTTAGTATTAACTTTGGAAACTTTCAGATTTTTAGGGAATCTGAAGGTACCTTACTTATAGAATATAATAAAATAGAATAGAATAGACATTTATTCAGTTCACAAAAACAGCACAGACATAATACATTACATAACACATTTATCTTAGATTATAACAGTAGTTAGGAACATAAAAGAGAATTAATTGGTAAAAAAAAACAACAAAAAAATAAAAACAAAAACAAAAATAGTATACAAAAACAAAAATAATATAACAAATATAGCAGTCAGTTTAATGTTGCAAAGGCACGGTTCCAGAAATATCAACCTGGTATGTATCCGACTTTCAAACCGAAGGTCGTGGGTTCGATACTGGCCGTGCACCAATGGATTTTTCTTTCTTGAAAAATGTATGTGCATCTTACCCGTATATGCAGTAAGAATCTGTATAGGGGTGCCTCCGGAAGATGGGCAGCAGCATCTTTCCGCGTATCTATATCCCTTGCCAACCCGCCTGCCAAGCGTGGTGAGTATGGGAACAACCCCTCGTGATCAGTACAAAGATCTAGGCCTGTGTCCAGTAGTGGACGTCCTACGGCTGAGATGATGATGATGATGATGAAAGGAATGTTTCAAATACGTTCTGATCTCTGACCTTCGTCGTGAAGCTTAAAAATAAGGGCCCTCGATACAGAAATATGCTGTGAAAGGGACCTTTTTGACCCGATGTAACACATTTCCCATGAATATTGCTTGTTTTGTATCTCCATTTTTAGGGTTCCGTAAACTTCCGTAGTACAACAAGGAACTCTTAGTTTCGCTTCGTCTGTCTATCCGTCCTAGAGACCAAGTCGTCCTAGAAAGCTGTTACTTTGCAAGGACTGATAAAAAAAAGTAAAAAAAAACCTTTTGAAGGACCAGTAGTGTTTTTTTTATTTATGCCATCATGTTGGGTATCTTTGAGGTGTTTTGAAACCTGTTTTCTTGTTGTTGTTGCGAAGTTGCGAAGACGATTTCACGATTTCGTTTGCGAAATATATTGGTTATATGCGATATACATAGGTTATCCTAGTTTGGGCACCTCACCTATGTCATCTACTCAGGAAATAAATACATCTTAGATAAAATGGGCAGGTGCATAAGTCGGCGATAGCGGAACATCTACTAGGCTCAGGACCGAATCACTGAATTGAGCTTCACCACCCAAAGTGCTCTCCAGTGTGAAAGTTTATATCTATTTTTAGAAGTAAAATATCTCGGATATACTCGACATTAGTTTATTCTTCAACCATGTTGTACAGTTTTAGCTCAATAAATTCTTGGTCGCTCAATGACAACCATCTTCCAGAAGGCCTCTCAAAAAGTCCCAGTTGTTGACAAGTATTCAACTGAAGTTTTTTTTTAATAATTCTTGGTCTTCAAATGAGCTACCAAGTAGTTTTATAATGTAAGTCACTTAAAAGAAATACAAAACATATTTGTAACATACAAGCTAAAATTAACTTATTTTGTAGGAACATTAATAATAATGTAATCTATATTTATCACGGACTTCCGCCATAATATTAATTTGATTTACATAGAACGACAATATAATTTTACGTAAAATGTTAAATAAAAATAAACAAGATTACCATCTTTTCTTATAAATCAAATAATGATTTTTAAACAAGCTAACAATTCGTCCATCCTGATAAATGTTCATGTCCTCGTGAACACAACAAAAAAGAAAAAAAAATACTTTTTATTACACATTATATAAAAATATCATCAGCATCTAAAATCAAATAATATAATATACTTCAGTTGCGTCTTCTAAATAATGATTCTAAACACATAATTAAACAAAAAGAATAATGATACTTCGACAAATTAATATTTACTTTCGTTTAATACTCATTTAACATTACAATAAATAAAAATAAAAAAAAACTACTATTCTAATCTGCTATATTACTGATGTGCACATTGTACCTTAAAATTAACGATTGCTTATAGCAGTACATGCGCATTGTAACTATCAAATTAAAAGTCGCTCATAGCAACTTGTGCACTTTGCACCTCAAATCAAAGGTTGCTCATAGCAACATGTGCACTTTGCACCTCAAATCAAAGGTTGCTCATAGCAATATGTGCACTTTGCACTTATACGGTAATGGGCGCTCATAGCGATACAAAATATTACATATGTGCACATTGCACTTTAAGTGTTGGGCGCTCATAGCGTAAAATATCACATATTATGTGCACATTGCACATTAGGTATTAGGTGCTCATAGCGATACAAATAATTACATAATTATTATGTGCACATTGCACATTAGGTATTAGGTGCTCATAGCGATACAAATAATTACATAATTATTATGTGCACATTGCACTTTAAGTATTGGGCGCTCATAGCGATACAAATTATTGAGACACTTCAAGGTAATATATTTATTATAGAGGTATAGGTAAATAAACATTGCAATGGTAAACAGGTGCTTCATAATTAAGTCAACTATATGTAAGTCGACTAATCATCAACACTCTCACTACTAGATGATTCACTATCTTTGCTACCAAAACAAAGCCAAGGATGTATTTTGTCTATGGAGAATATACCCTTATACTTTGCCCCTTTTTTTGTAATAGGAGTGTCTTCAACCTCATACCTGTCATGATCAAGAATTTTTGTTATTTTATACGGACCTGAACACTTCGGTAGCAATTTCCTGCTTTTACCTACAGTATGCGTCGCTCTTTCTACTCTTACTAGATCCCCAACATTAAATTCTAATGGTTTCTTTCTCCTCTTATCAAATCTTTTCTTCTGTTTTTCTTGAGACTCTTTCGTGAGTTTATCCACATCGTCTCTGATCTCAAGTCTAACAGAGTCGAGGTTGTCTACATTTTTGTCAGGGATAGATTCAACTATGTCTTCATGGATCTGCGAAACTAGGGTACCCTCACTAATGCCAGTAAGCCTTAACCCAAACAAAATCTCAGAGGGAGTTTTACCTGTACCTTTGTTTATAGTGTTATTTAACCCCCATTGTACCTGTAATAGTCTGTCATCCCAAAGCACTTCGTCCTTACCATGATTTTGGGAAGCTAAAGAATCTAAAATTGTCCGGTTATATCGTTCAACCTGACCATTTGCTCTAGGCGTCGCAACTGCATTTTTAATATGATGGACTCCTATTTCAGACATAAAGCTTTTAAACTTTGAACTTGTAAACGAAGTACCTCTGTCACTAATAAGGCGTTTTGGTAAACCAAACATTCCAAAATAATCTCTTAATACTGTTATAGTAGATGTCGATTTCGTGTTTTTGACTGCTTTCAAAACAATAAACTTTGTAAAAGACTCTACGATTACCAAAATGTAACAATTTCTTCGCTTTGATTTCACGAATGGACCCAAATGGTCAATATGAATGGTGTGGAAAGGTGTAGTGTCTTTGGGTATAGGATGTAAATAGCCCTGTTTCTTTCCCGCCGGTAATTTATTATGTGCACACTCTAAACACGCATTCACATATTTCTTTACAAACTTACGCATACGTGGAAACCAATAATGTTGTTTAATTTTGTCTAACGTCTTATCAAATGCAAAATGGCCTATTTCGTCGTGATTTTTCTGGAGTATCTGCCATCTACAGCCTTTCGGCACCACCCATCTTAATCCATCATCTGTTATCCTATACACACGCTCGCGCTTAAGTGCAAAGTTTTTCCGAACCTCAACCAGATTATCAAATTCTTTCTCGGAAAGAATCGTTTTAATGCGTTGTATTTCGGAGTCTTCCAGCTGTACTGTAGTTAACCAATCATCCGTTACAGTCATTATATCAAAAGATTCAATAGCTTGAACCACACCTGGATTATCAACTGTTGGATTTCGACTTAGAGCGTCAACGTGGATCATGCCCTTTCCAGATTTATAGATAACGTTGCAATCATATTCCTGAATTAAACTCCACCACCTCGCTACCCTAGGTATCATATCGCGCTTTAGAAAAGTAGCTCTGAGAGAATTGCAGTCTGTCACAACGGTAAAGTTCAATCCTAGTACATAAGACCTGAATTTTACCAACGCCGCGATGACAGCAAGTGTTTCTAATTCATATGATGAGAAATGAGATTCTTCAGGTGAGGTCTGTCTACTGTAGTAAGCTACAGGCTTAAAAACTCCATCGAGCTGTTTTTGTAATAAAACACTACCTATTCCATGTTTGCTTGCATCAGTGTGTATCTGAGTTTCTAGTTTAGGGTCATACAACGCTAGCACAGGCCTTGAGATAAGGGAATCCTTCAGCTTTTCGAATGATTCTTCTTGAGCTTGAGACCATATCCATGCGGAATCTTTCTTTAGAAGCTTCGTAAGGGGTCGAGCTGTCTCACCAAAACCTTTGATAAAGCGTCGAAAAAAACTAGCGAGACCAATAAACTGACGAACATTATGTACGTCTTTAGGCGTAGGAAAATTCCTTACCGAATCGACTTTCTTCGAACCTGGCCTGACACCCTTGCTGGATACTTCAAAACCTAAGTAGTCAACTTGATTTTTGAAAAAGTGACATTTTTGTAGTTTCAACGTTAATCCTGCCTCTCTAAACTTTTGTAGTACGATTTCTAATTTTTCAATGCCGCCTTCAACTGTCTTACTCGGCACCAAAATGTCATCCATGTATGCCAAGACACTATCGAAACGCAAATTACCTAAAACTATATTGATAGTTCGCTGGAAAACCGCTGGTGCATTTGCAAGGCCAAACGGCATTCTATTAAATTCAAATTGGCCATCAGGCGTGACAAATGAGCTCTTGCGTTTGCTGTCCTCAGACAGTGGAATCTGGTAATAACCAGAAGCCAAATCTAAAGCACAAAAGTAGTTATTACCAGCCAAACGATCTATCTGATCTTCAATGCGTGGTAATGGGTAATGTTGCCTAACGGTTTTTTTATTTAAGGCACGATAATCTATACATAGCCGTTTGTCTCCAGTTTTTTTCTTTACTAACAAGATAGGGCTTGCGTATGGAGACTGAGACTCTCTTATTATGTCGTATTTTAATAGTTCCTCAACCATTACTCTGACCTCTTCACGTTCGGAATGACTTAACCTATATGGCCGATAAACAACTGGCTCTTTATCTATCAAAGGAATATCCATTTCTGTGACCGTAGTTTGACCTAGTTCCGACAGGTCTTTAGCAAAACAATCGCGATACTTATTTATGACGTTCAACAATTGAAGTCTTTGATTTTTGTCTAAGCTTTCATCAACGTTAAGGTCATCTAATGATAGTAAAGATCTGTCACCTTTTTTCAACTCTTGTATTATATTAATCCCCTTAACGTGATTTCTGTTCGTCGTAAGCGGGACTGGCCAAGCACGAGCCAAAATTTGACCTTCAGCAAAAGTGATTATTTTATTGTCATCATTTAAAATGGTTAAATAACCGATACCATTTTTGATACTGTAAGTACCAGTTTCTATGCAGTAATTTAAACGATGACCATTTTCAATAACAACCGTTCCGTTAAATTGTTTATCAGTATGAATCTTTACAGACACACAGCCTTCAGCTGTAACTGTTTTAAAAGATTTCATAACAAGTCGCGAACTGTCTTTTGTACGATTGTCATTTATCATTAAATCTTTGTCAGATTTAAAAACCCAAATGTGAGACTGCTCTGTAGCAGTTTGCCCAATGAGTACATCATAATTAAGGTAAGTATCCGGAACAATACATACTTCAACTTCAATGTTGGCTTTGTCAATCACTAACGATATCATCGTTCTGCCTAAAGCTCTAACGTATGTATTTCCGAAACCCTTAAGAGATGGTAAATTATCTTTTTGCCATTTATCGCATGGCAATATTTTATTTATAATGGACTCTTTGATCAAGGTACACTGACTACCAAAATCTACGTATCCCGTTAGCTCTACACCGTTAACATTCACATCTTTAATAAATTTGTGGTCCACAGTAGAAAAATTATTTAGTCATAATGCTTTCACTTCAGCTCTTTCTACCCAGACGCTTCTGGTACAATCAGGATTATCATGTCCAATGCGTTTACATTTTTGACATTTAACAATCGGTTTCTTGCATCCTGACACCACGTGACCAGGTTCATGACAGTTGAAGCATTTGACAACTTTGTTTGAATCATTCTTAACTGGCTTACGAGTAGATTCACTCCCTGAACGTGCTGGTTTTTTATCTGGGCGTTCGTGTTTGACGCCTCTTAAATAGCCCAATAACTTATCTGCATCCTCGAAACCTACCGCTTCTGCGCCGTATCGGACTGACCTATCGTCTATTCCATACACAATGCAGTCTACTGCTTGCCTACCTACTATACCACACCGATTCAAAGCTATTAACTTTTCATAGTAATATTCTTCTAAGTCGTCCCCAAACTTGACTCTTTTAGCCAACATTTCCGTAAGTAAGTGACCATAGTTTTCGTGTGATGGAAAAGCAGATTTTAGTTTTTCAATCCATACATCCCAGCTGTATAACACAGATGGTTGGCCTTCGTACCACTTTTTAGCAGTACCGACAAGTTTTGGTAAGGCGTAGTGAGCAGTTTGTTTACTATCCCAGCCATAAATTTCAGAGCATTCTTTTACTTTAGTTAACCAGGTAATAATCGTTTGATTTTTCACTTTAGGGTCAAACTCTGGGACCACATTGTTATTAGTAAATCTTTCTTTACTTTGAGGATTTATAGCTGATATAGATTGCAATGATTCTTTGATACATTTCAGTAATTCTGTATTAACAGCATCAACAGATAGAGGCCGCGGCGTCTCAGATGTAGGTACGAGTACTTCATTATTATCCAAACGGATTGGACTTCGTGATCGAACAGTACTGCCTCTACGGGGAGTCCGTAATCTGTGACGCCTTTGCCTACTTAGACTACGATCTATAAATCTATCCGCTGACTTATTCTTATGAACATCGGCCGACGCATGCGGTGGACGTAATGGCTGTAGAGGTGTAACGACTGACCTGCTTCGACTTCTTGCCTGTGATTCAACCTTGGAAGGCGGTCTTCTAGACTGGTGCCGCTCCAAGCCGCGCCCGTTGCTGCTGCGCGAAGCCGTCGAGGGACGGCCGCACCTACTGCGAGCACGTGTCCTCGATCGACTGCGCCTGCCAGCAGCCCGCGCCCGGGATCGGCTGCGCCTGCTAGCATCCCGCGCCCGGGATCGGCTGCGCCTGCCAGCAGCCCGCGCCCGGGATCGGCTGTGCCTGCCAGCAGCCCGCGCCCGGGATCGGCTGCGCCTCGATGATCCCTGCAGCACGATGCTGCGATGACTCCCATCAGACCTCTGTCTACTCTTGGACTGGTCTCCGGGCATCTTTTGTACAATGTACAATAATCTGAAATACACAATTGACACAACAAGTATTTGTTTTCAATAAAGAAAATCCTGCTATAGGAATTCGAAGTTTCAAAAATTAATCATGGAAGCAATACCTCAAAATAGTTCATAAAAACACTGGAAAACTAACAACGTGCACAAGTTATCAGACAATGACGTCTGTACGTACCTTTGTATTGGGCGTAAGGTCACACCAGGGTGGTACCACTGAAATTCCTTGATGTTATCCCTGCTTCTGAATTGAAAGTTTATATCTATTTTTAGAAGTAAAATATCTCGGATATACTCGACATTAGTTTATTCTTCAACCATGTTGTACAGTTTTAGCTCAATAAATTCTTGGTCGCTCAATGACAACCATCTTCCAGAAGGCCTCTCAAAAAGTCCCAGTTGTTGACAAGTATTCAACTGAAGTTTTTTTTTAATAATTCTTGGTCTTCAAATGAGCTACCAAGTAGTTTTATAATGTAAGTCACTTAAAAGAAATACAAAACATATTTGTAACATACAAGCTAAAATTAACTTATTTTGTAGGAACATTAATAATAATGTAATCTATATTTATCACGGACTTCCGCCATAATATTAATTTGATTTACATAGAACGACAATATAATTTTACGTAAAATGTTAAATAAAAATAAACAAGATTACCATCTTTTCTTATAAATCAAATAATGATTTTTAAACAAGCTAACAAGTGAGTGCCACTACTAGGTATAAGTAGATGGGACCATCCGCTAAATTGGAGGTGACTGAAATCAAGAAAAACCGGAATTTTAATCGTGAGGATGGTTTTCTTCTCTCGGCCTCGTGATATCCCATTGTTAGTAAATGTGTGACGCTAGGCATTCCGGTATTGCTGCATGAAGATACTGTCAGTGTTGTGTGTCGTCGACTGTCCATTGCTTCAAATGACGAATTGAGGGTAGTCGCGAATTCTACTCTCAACTTGCGACGGTAGCTCCAGTACATCAGTCGTGCCCGTGACCGCGAGGGCAGCAGGGCACTCGAAACGTCGGGAAGTAATAAAATAAGGTAATTACGCGATAAAGTCCCGTTAATCAGTTGAAAATTATGTCTACGGATCGCGAAAATTTACAAAGTACATCTTAGATCTAATCAATCGATGTTTTAAATATGAAAATTGATTCATTTTGTAAAAACGGGAATTACTCACGTAGTATTGTAACGTCGAAAAATCGAAACGTGTCGGAATAATCTTCGACGCTACAATATACTACGTGAGTAATTCCCGTTTATCAAAATGAAATAGTATATCTCACGTTAATTTTGAAAGTGAAATGAAAATTGATGTTTGTAGATGAACCAATAATTATCTTATCTTATTTTAATATTAGAAACATAATTATATTGCTTAGATTACCCTCATGGATCTCCATGCATTTGCAATTACAAAGCATAGACACGTCAACTTACAACAAAAAAAAACATATTTAATCTTATGTAAACAGGAAATAGGGCACATGAATGAATCTGTTCGCTTCCCTGTTTTAAGCACTGTGATAAGAAGCGATTAGAAAACACAGTTATTTCTAATCGTTAGTTTTGTTAGTTGTTTCGGAGTTGGAGCAAATTTCATTAAAGCGTTTTTATCTTCTAGATAATCTAATATTTTATGGTAAGCTTTATTGTTAACATTACATTTTATTATTTTTTAAAGTAATTGGTAGAAAATTGCTTCATTTTTATAGGAATTTTATTGTAGAAGCGTGTACACTGCCCTCTGAAAGCAAAATCACGATTAACGAGAGTCAGCTACTAGAATGTGGATTTATGATAATGCAATTTTGATCCTCTTCAGACTTCCATATCCATATCACGTGGATAGATTTCGTAAACGATTCCCAGAGGAACACAGTATTGTATCATACTTCGATTAAAAGTTCGCATACACGGTGTCGTACTGTGGTCGTACTTCCGCTAGATTATCTCACTCCCACTTCATGTCACGTGGATTGATCTTGTAAAGAAGAAAACGGTATTGTTTCATACTACGATAAAAAGTTCGAACTGACTTCAAAATAAGGAGGAGGTTCTCAAGTCTACTGACGACTTCTCCTTTTTATCTTTGTTATCTAATAAATAATAATAATAAATAATGCTGGACAAATCGCACAGCATCATCTAGCCCCAAGCTAAGCAGAGCTTGTGTTATGGGTATTAGATGACTGATATACCTAATACAATATACCACATAGATAGATATTTTTATTATATATGGAAAAACACCCAGAACACCCTGAACAAATATCTGCAGAGCGTACAGATATTTGTCTCGAGGCGGGAATCGAACTCGCAACCCCTTGCGTCGCAGGCGGACCTTCGCCCGCTGCGCCACAGAGCTCGTCTTATCTCAGAACACTGTTTCTCGTTTACGAACCTATTTGGAAAATATTTTTTTGGGTTCGAACGAATAGATATGTATATACTTCCATCTCAAGGACAAACCGCCTGCAAACATTCCCTACAACTTTGTGAACCTCTGACTTGCACTATTTGTGCACGCACGTCGCACGTTTAGAGCCAAATCGCTGCAGCCGAAATCGGTTAGGAAGACTAGTATTATTATTTTTTATTATTGTATACCTACTTAAAATTATGAGAATTATGGAGGATGTCGGCGAGCGAATAATGGGGCTCAAATGGAGTTGGGCAGGACACTTGGACAGGTGGACGAAAACGCTGACTGAATGGTGGCCAAAAAGGTAGTGGTGAAAAAGGGGTCGTCCACCATCCCGATGGGTTGACGATGTTCGGAAGACCGTGGGTTGCACCTGCCTAAGAATAGCTTATGACAGAGGCGAATGGCAAAATCAAAGGGAGGCCTATGCCCAGCAGTGGGTCGATAAAGGCTGATGATGATGATACTTAAAATTAGGTTCCATATTTTTCAAAACGCCATTCTGATGATGGGATCCAAGAGGAATTAAAAAAGGTTGGGTTTTTGTTCCACTTTATAATGTTTGCTTGCTCTCCACCCAGTACTGATGTTGGGATTCATGATAAATCGGGGGTATTTCCCGTAAATGTACAGATAGCCGTTGGGGTATTTTTAGCAACAAGTCAGGGATTTTATCTATAAAGTCGTTTTTTTTGTATGAAAAATTAAATAAATAAATAAAAAATGCTGGACAATTCACACAGCATCATCTAGCCCCAAGCTAAGCAGTGCTTGTGTTATGGGTACTAGATGACTGACATACATAATACATTATACTACATAGATAGATATTTTTATTATATATAGAAAAACACCCAGAACACCCTGAACAAATATCTGCAGATCATACAGACATTTGTTCCGAGGCGGGAATCGAACCCGCAACTTCTTGCGTAGGCGGCGGACCTGCGCCCGCTGCGCCACAGAGGTCGTAAAGAATGATGATATCTGAACAAAACAACCGTGCACCGATTATGGTCCAGAGAACGCCGTTATTTTCACTTTCCTGTTTATGGCCTAATAAATAACATTAGGTTTATGATGCGTATAAAAAATATACTAAAACCCACCGCACAAGGGTTGATTTTTTAATTTCGGGTGCGTAACATTACGTACAAGAACAAAGGAAGTTCTTTATATGCGACTTGTGTAGCCCATAGCTTTGCTATGGGTGGTATCTTTTGCACCCATGATCTGTACAACTGTGCGAAGCAGGGACGGGTCGCTAGTGTATTATTACATCGTAATTTGTTCTTAAATTATTGTGTAAATGATGGTTTTGTAATTTTGTACTTTGTACATAATAATGTACAATTTCTGTTCTCAAGTAATTCCGATTTCGTTTCGAAGTATTTGTCTTTAGTCGTAAATAAACGTTTTAAGTAGCTATCTAAGTAAATTAGCATAGGTGCAATAGCAACAGCATAGCAATAGCAACAGCATAGCAATAGCAACAGCATAGCAATAGCAACAGCATAGCAATAGCAACAGCATAGCAATAGCAACAGCATAGCAATAGCAACAGCATAGCAATAGCAACAGCATAGCAATATTTTCATTTATTTCATTTATTTTGCTTACATGTACACATATTAAACAGCTTAGATCTTATAATTAGCCTAAGGAAAGTACATGCACCCTGCAAGGGCACTGCAAATTTGGTTTGGGCCTATAAAATACACAGTTAGATATTTTTAAAATGATCAGTTAAAACAATAGCAATAGCAACAGCATAGCAATAGCAACAGCATAGCAACAGCATAGCAATAGCTTCGTGTTGTGCTTACTATACTACCTACTTACCTACTATATGCAAAACTTAAAAGTAAGACTAACAAAGCAACATTTGCCTCGTCTCAGCCGCAGGACAGCTCCACGTCCACTGCTGGACATAGGCCTCCTTCATAGCTCTTCAAGATCATGAGTTGTTGCCATTCTCGCCACGCTTTGCTCGCGGGTTGGCGAGCGCAGTACGAGATACACGGAAAGACGCTGCTGCCCATCTTCCGGAGGTTTCCCTTGGCAGCTTATTACTGCATCCGCGGGCAAGAGAAGAGAGGCAACATTCTACTGCCGCCACGGCAGCTGGCCATTCCCGACGTTTATCTAATGAAATGCAATCAAGTTAGGCGGACTTCTAAACTTTCATTTAAATTTTTACAAGAATGCCTCTTGCCCTAAGAAATCATTAGGTGACTCCACATGCACGTTACGTGGTCTGGGATCCTCATCTCAGCCCAAAGCTCACTATTGACTATCGTTATCATCATCATTTCAACCGTAAAACGTCCACCACTGAACCCTCTCTCTCATACAAATACAAATATATTTATTCGCAGAAAAGTTAAATTGCAATAGCACTTATTGCTGGTAGTCCCCGACATCACCAATCATGGATAGTCTTTTTTAAACTATCGCGATCACAACACATTATTACTATATTGGATTAACGGGCATTTATCGTATCGTATTTATCGTGTTACCTTTATTATCATCCCGACGTTTCACCTGGCACCTGGTCGTGGTCGCGGTGGTCTACTCGCGGTAAATACCCGTTAATCCAATATAGTAATCATCTCTCTCATGGATCTCCATGAGGGGTACTTGCTATACTCCCCACGCTTAGCAGGTGGGTTGACGAGCGCAGTACGGAATGTTGATACACGGAAAGACGCTGCTGCCCATCTTCTGGAGATATCCCTTAGCAGGCTCTTAGGTACTGCATCCACGGGCATGAGAGGAGAGGTAACATTCTACTGTCGGCACCCCACGACTGATCGTAATCATATAATGAATAGATTGCGGCTGTTACCACGTAGGTACCTAACTTATTATCAACTTGCTGAAGTTTCGTAGACCATATTTCGTAGGCCCTTCTTCATGAGCACCGTTTGTGGGCGCCCCCAGGCCCCCGAGACGAAAACTGCAGTCATCATTTTTATTTAATTAAATTGCATTATTAAGGTAACAATTTTAAGATGGGTGTTAAGTAACTGCCGTGGGGTGCCGGCTGCAGAATGTTGCCGCTCCTATCTTGCCCGTAGTTGCAGTAAAAATCTGCCAGGGGGTACCTCCGTAAGATGGGCAGCTACGTCTTTATTGCGCTCGCCAACCCGCCTGCCAAGCGTGGCGAGTATGGCAACATCCGGGGGCTGTTGTTGCATAAGAGCCCTTGTTCAACAGTGGACGTGTACAGTAGTTTAACGCCTGAGATGCTGATTTTACTTTTAAAAATGTTTGTCTAAGACCACGTCTGCTTGCCATGCGTTGATCTTTTTAGAAGCAAAAGCTGCTACCATCCAAATTTCTTAATACGACGATTAAGTTATCCAACCGAATGTGCAGGGACCTTCGCCCTTATTATTTCACGCAATAGAGGTTGTTTTTGTCTGCGTGCACTCGACCCAAGTTAGCCCGAGACTCCTAATTGTCTTTTACAATTAAGTTGGATGAGTTCGGAAGTAGGTAGAGTGCGGAGTAATGATTTATAAGTTGGTTATGAAGTATGAACGTAATGAAATTCTTATAAAAATAATACCGGATAAGTGCGAGCTGGACTCGCCCACCGAGGGTTCCGTGGGTACAAATACAAAATCATTTATTAGCCAAACTAAAAATTTAACAATACACGTTGACAGTGGTCCCCGCATGAGGCAAGCCTGTATCGCAGGAGACCTCATTACAGAGTTCGAATTACAAGGCAAACAACTAAAAAAGAGAACAGAATAACAACTATAACTATACAATATTGAATTAAAGCTTACGAAAAAATAACATTCCAACCAAGCGAAAACACAATTAGAGCTCTCTGGATAACAATATAGTCAATTTATTGGGAGTGTGGGAAGGGATGGGGGAATATATAGGATTTAATAAATAAATAAGCAAGTAAGCATGGAATACTCATCGCAGAATGCTAAGGTCTTCAGTAGCATCGTAGTCTAGGGTTAGCAGCCAACGTCTTCTTTTTTCCTTCACACTATAAAGGGAGCTTGATAGATCGCAATTTTTGATGACGCGACTACAAATGAAAGGGAAGGCAAAATATTTGAACCGTTTGGCAAAAGCGGTTTTTTTGTGTTGATTGTGTTTGTGTTTTGTAGGTATGTAGGAACATAATAAATATTAGTAAAAGTGTTCAAAATGCACAAAAAGACATCTGATTACCTAAACCTTTGCAAAAAAATTCATTTTCTAACACTAACGAAGCGCCGAGAAAATGCTGACATCATATTCCTATTAAAAGTCACTTCCAATATCATCAACAGTCCTGATATTTTAAGTAGGGCTAAATCCACAAGATCAACCTCCCTATCTATACTCCTCTAGTCAGTACTAATTATAGACCAAATACATTTTTTTTTTATTTACCAAGCGTTCATTTCAACAACCTATTTAAGCAAATGGACATTGATTTATTCTGCACAGTGTCAGTTCGGCTAGACAGCGGCTTAGCGGAGACTTCTTTGGTGACTTGACTTGATTGGATATATCTATGATTTAACTTTCTCTTAGTACCTACTGCTACTTTTGATGTATACATTTTTATTTTGTGTTGACTCTTAGGTTACCGTCGATTTACAAACATTACTGTTTTTCCTAATTCATTTATTATTCGTGAGAACCTCTAATTGCCTTAATGTTTGTAACTCCGTTTTTTATTCTTGTATTGTAGGCTGTTGGTTTTCCAATAAATAAATAAATAAAAGATTCGGCCACCCATCAAATTTATAACCGCGCGCAGGGTTGCTTAACGCAAGAGGTTGCGGGTTCGATTCCCGCCTCGGGACAAATGTAAGAAAGAAAACACAACAAAACAATAAACTAAGATATTGGCTTAGGGTGTTCTGGATGTTTTTCTATATATAATAAAAAATATATATCTAGGTATGGAATTTAATGTATATAACCCCATATAAGTATATACCCATAACACAAGCTCTGCTTAGCTTGGGGCTTGGTGATGCTGTGTGAATTTAAAAAAAAAGCTTACTTTTACTCATTTAATTAATTAATTATGCTAATATATTATATGCATTTATTATTAATTATTATAATTAATTAGCTCTCATCTAAGAGTATAATTATGCGTTTACATAATTAATTTTATTACTCCAAGACACAAAGTTAAATGCTCAGATGCGTGAAATCGGTGCCAATTAAAAAAGTATTAGCGATTTTTTGAATTTCTTGGCACTTTGTGGTTAAATATAATCTCTGCCCGAAGTTGTTTTAATAATTGTCTACTACCCTACTCAGGCTTAATAACCAATTTCAAAAGGGAGTAAGGTTCGTATTCGCCTGGCTCAGATATTTGAACTTTTTCATCTATGTCATTATTTGCTTTTTCTTGTTACTTTCTATCAGTATTTCCTGTTTATAAGGTGTACAATAAAGCAAACTCTATCTATCTAGCTGTCATCGAAAAAGTAGGTAACTATCATCAATGCTTAACTTGAGCCCTAAACGGAATGTCTAGACTGATTAGTTATCGAGAAATGGCCATTTGAAGTTTGAAAGCTAGAAAAATGTACGACTTCCCGATTTTTTTCCTTCCAAAACTACTTGTTTTCATAGACTGGAACCCTTTCGAGTTAGTACATATCGTAATACATCCTATAGAAAGGGTACCTCTCTCAATCCGAAAGCGGCTAACAGGTCCTAAACGCTCGAAAGCCGATGTTTTAAGGTAAGGAAACAGCACATCTATGAAATATAATAAGGCACATAGAGCGGTGCAAGTAAACGCCACTTAGCGAGAGGGCCAATAACGCAAGGGTCGCCGCACACGAGACTTTGATGGGATTATGGGGGCTCTTTTTATTGTAGCGTTAACGGCTCGGATTTTATTTAGTAGTTTTATAAAGTTAAGCTTTTACGCAAAGTTCTCGAATGGAGGCCACGGACCAGCAAGCGCAGCGTAGGACGTCCACCTACAAGACGATGTAAGAACCGCAGGTCGGCGTTGGATGCAGGCCGCTTCCAACCGGAGATCAATGAGGGAGGCCTTTGTCCAGCAGTGGATATGATGATTATGAAGCTTTTTTTTGTTAGACCGTAGAATGTTCCCCCTCTGTTACCCGTGGAAGGGATACCTCCGGAAGATGGGCAGCAACATATATCCCAACATGTATCGACATCCCATACTGCGCTCGCCAGCCCGCCTGCCAAGCGTGGTGAGAATTGATAATAACCTATGCCAATTCATAGGCTTGCTTAAACAGGTAATTTACAACGAACACACAGCAACAAAACGAAAAATTAAATTATATAAAATTGTCAGTTAAAAAGTGTTAGATTACATTAAATGAGTTACATTATTAAAGTCAAGTTAATTCACAGGTTCATAAAATCTAATTATAAAAAATAAAAACAATGTACTCAATTAGATGCCCAAATTTGTCAATAAGAAATTCATTTAGCTTATAATAGGCCTTTTCAATTAATAGTTTTTTTAATTTACATTTGAATATATTTATTGTGTATTTGTATTGTTCTCTTATTTCTTTAGTTGAGTGATTATAATACGAGGGGCCATACAAAGTAGGTACACTTTTACTTAGCAATGTGGACTTGCTATATTATGATTGACCATTTTTTAAATAATGTCGCTTACTTTTTAACTTTTTAAACAGGTTCAGATTGCTTTTGATAAACACTGCAGTTTCAAATTGTAAATGGACGTTATCGTTAAAATCTTTTATTAAATAAAGAAAGGTTTAACAATTACAATTGTTTGTTTAATTAGTTTAGGCTTATACATACCGTACATGCCGTGGGGTGCCGGCAGTAGAATGTTACCCCTCCTCGCATACCCATGGATGCAGTAAGAGCCTGCTAAGGGATACCTCCGGAAGATGGGCAGCAGCGTCTTTCCGTTTACCAACATCCCGTACTGCGCTCGCCAACCCGCCTGCCAAGCGTGGTGAGTATGGTAACTACCCCTCATGGAGATCCATGAGCGAGGCCTGTGTTCAGTAGTGGAGTTATACGGCTGAAACGAACGAACGAACGAACAACGGCTTACAGATAGGTATGGACCGTAGTGTAAGGTATTAAACATTTAATTCTTTATGTCGATAAGGCAAAGGTCCAATTTCCTTTGTACCAAACTCACGGTCAGACCTCAATAGCCAATTACTACACCGCCTCCGAAACCATGAATCGAAAACTCCTAATTACCCAAGCCCTCGGTAAAATAAAACAATCCACCAAATAAATGTCCATTTCACGTAAAAGATCCTTTTTACCGTGTCACAATTTCTCAAGTTTCTAAGGTGTAAGCTCATAATTTTTCCAACTCCCCCTTTAAAGGTTTGGTTACGCTGGGCATGTGGGCCGAGGCAAGACGGCTTCTTGGATTATTATCGGATCCGGTTTCAAGTAATCAAGCAAGTCATCATTTCAGCCGTAAAACGTCCACTACTGAACACAGGCCTCCCTCATGGAATTCCATAAGGGGCAGTTGCCATACTCACCGCGCTTGGCAGGCGGGTTGGCGAGCATGTCAGACTTATAATAATTGGTCCCTAAGTATGTATATTCCTAGAGAAACAAGCGACATCTGTTACATTGTGGAGGAACCAAGTCGTATGTTTGCTAACAAAATGTCAATCTCTTGCAACAAAATAAGGCTTATAAGAAACATTCTTAATTTACATAAAATCTATAAATATTAGATAATTAGGGTTTAAAGTTTTTTTGTTACGTAAGTTTACATATAAAACTCTTAATTTCTATTTTTATTTCCATCTAATTTCTTTATCAGAAATTACTAATCTATTAAACGCAGTATGGGATGTTGATACACGGAATGACGCTGCTGCCCATCTTCCGGAGGTAGGTAGCTCTTACTGCATCCACGGGCAAGAGAGGAGGGGCAACATTCTACTGCTGGCACCCCACGGCACATCAAGCAAGTAATCGGTTTTATTTCAGCCCGTTAACATCCACTGCTTGTAAAAGCCTCCATTGTTTACGGTCCCTTGCGATTATTGTCAAGTAAATAAATAAATAAAATAGATTTATTAAACATTTATGATGTATTCAGTTATCTTGACTAAATATAAATAAATAAATAAATATTGCTGGACAATTCACACAGCAGAACCCGCAACCTCTTGCGTCGCAGGCGGACCTTCGCCCGCTGCGCCACAGAGCTCGTCGTACCGACTGTACAAAATGTTCTGCTTAAAGATTCCAAACTTTACTTCTTGGCAATCTAAAAGCATGAATGGAATTATCAAGTTCTATGCAGTCAAGTTTGCCATGAAACATCTTGTGCAAGAAGTGTAGAAGTGTAGGTGTAGAAGGTAATTCATTTACTGCACAAGAACCGATTTCCAAAGACAATTCCTTTGACATAAGCGACACAAAAAGTAAATTCGACGAATATCTTACATCTATTTTGTTTGCTGATATTCATGAGTTCAATGATTTAATAACGTTTAAATACGTACCTCGTAACCTACTTATTTTAATGGGAGTTTACGTTAAGTATACCTACTTATTTTAATTACTATTCTCATCCAAATTTTTACTTGCTACATTTTAGCATAATTAATGATACTTACTATTTACCTACCTAACTATTTAAGATTATTACTATTTTTATCTATTAGCCCAACTTTGGACGAAACTAAATAATATAAGAAGAAAGAAAACTCGAAAATAAATGCTGTTCTGACATAGTTTAATTATTCAAAAATTTGAAATAAATGTTATTTTGAAAAGATTACACTCAAGTTTTTCTATAATAACCCTTGTGCTAAAAGTCTATTCACATATTTTTGCGCGGTCGGTTTAGGAATTAATCATTGTGCATTTCATTCTAGCGCGCGGGTAAACACACTATGTCAGGTGAGATAATAAATAATAATAATAAATAATAAATAATGCGGGACAAATCACACAGCATCATCTAGCCCCAAGCTAAGCAGAGCTTGTGTTATGGGTACATAGATAGCATACATTTAGGCCGCGCTCACTGACGACTTTGCCTCCGCGACTAGTTGGACCTTAAGTTAATATTTGGTTGTTATTTAATTTACCTTCCGTACCTAGTAATAATAAATAAATAATAATAATAAATAATGCTGGACAAATTACACAGCATCATCTAGCCCCAAGCTAAGCAGAGCTTGTGTTATGGGTACTAGATGACTGATATACATAATACATTATACTACATAGATAGATATTTTTATTATATATAGATACCTTTAGTACTTACCTACTTTTTGAATATTTCAGCCGCAGGAGCAAGAGAGAGACGCCATCGCGTGGCGCCACCTATCTACTTCCCGTTCTTTCACCGTCATCGTCAGCGGCAGTGTTGTCTCATCATCATCATCATCATTTCAGCCGTAGGACGTCAACTGCTGTTACCATTTTGTTATTGGTGCTTGGTATATGGCATTGGTACATAGGCCTCCCTCATGGATTTCCAGTGATTGCGGTTGGAAGTAATCTGCATCCACCGTCGACCTGCTGTCTTCACCAGGTCATCAGCCCATCTTGTTGGTGGACGTCCTACGCTGCGCTTGCCGCTCCGTGGTTTCCACCCGAGCACTTTTCGGCCCCATCGGCCATCTGTTCTGCGAGCGACATGGCCTGCCCATTGCCACTTCAACGTGCTAATCCGCTTGACTATGTCGGTGGCCCGAGTTCTTCTACGTATCTCCTCATTTCTGATTCGATCCCGTAAAGAAAACCCGAGCATAGTCCTCTCCATAGCTTTTGAGCGACTCTGAGCTTATTCATGAGGCCAATAGTGAATCACCACGTCTCGGTTCCATATGTCATGACTGGTAACACACACTGATTGTAGACTTTCGTCTTAAGGCACTGAGGAATTTTGGACGAAAAGACGTTGCGTAGTTTTCCAAACGCTGCCCATCCGAGTTGGATTCGTCGATTGACCTCATTCTCGAAGTTGGACCTACCTAATTGGACTGTTTGTCCTAGGTATACATGCGCGTCGACAATTTCGAGAGCCGAGTTCTCAACTGGGGCAGGCTATACTTTATTCCCGTATTCCCACGGGAACGGAAACTACGGAGGTGAAACCGCGGAGTGCGGTTAGTAGTAATTATAGATTACTTGTTTGGCTATGAGACATTTGGCACACGTAAATATTTGACCCTTCATATTAAATAGCGGGAATGTTCACGTAAGTACTTGTTATTGTTGGTGGAGCCACCCCCCTGCCTGCCCCGTCCGAAGACGCGCGCTGAGAGAGCCTTGGCGCGCAGTGCACGACGGGTCGCGGAGGTGGCGGGTCGCGAGCCGAGTTCACACTGACGAAGGCCCTCGATAAGGGTGGAAACAGTTGGTGCCTCCACCAACAATAACAAGTACGTGAACATTCCCGCTATTTAAAATGAATGTAATAAGTCACGAAAGTTACTATATTCGACCCTTGTTGGAAAACACGCATAGTTTCCTGCAAGCCAACAAGAGACAGTAACTCGCCCCGTGTAACAAGCCAAGGGTCGATGGCGGCTTAAACAAGTTCCCGCCAGATGCCAGGCTATTCAAGTTTCCTTGTTTTATTAAAAAAAATCTTGACCCGACTGCTAAGGGGACACTTAAGTTCCTTTGTACAAATGGAATTTAATGATGGGAATAAAGCGATAGGAGGCTGGTTGTTGGCAGCTCGATATCAAAATTTATACATTTATTTCACAGAGCTGTAGAATTACAAGAGATATTAGGTTTCTTAAATGAGGCATTTCTTTAAAAATCGGTCAAGAGTCGGACTCGCGCACGAAGGGTGCCTTGCCATTAGTCTGTGAAAATTTCAAGCGTCTACCGGTTGCCGTTATTAAGATCGAGAAAAAAACAATCACGTTTGCTGTATGGGAGCCCCCTCTAAATATTTATTTTATTTAATATTTAGATTTGTGAAAATTTCAACTGTTTAGCTATCACGGTTCTTGAGTTACAGCCTGGAGACGGACAGCGGAGTCTTAGTAATAGGGTCCGGTTTTTACCCTTTGGTTACGGAACCCTTAAATGTAGAAACTTCAAAAATACTTCCCTTGAACCTTATACCTAGATGGCGTTATCTTTTACTTGTAGGGAACCTTAAATGACCAAATAGGAAACACAACTTGACAATGACAGCAATTGTGATTAATCACAATTGCGTTTTTAGATGCACTTTTTTCTTTTTATTGTAAACGGCTTATTCTTTGAAACCGCAGGCTGATTAAGAATCTCGCGACAGGTTTGTAACAGGACTAAATCTCGCAATCACCGCTGTGAAACGTATTCCTTATTGGTATCTAATACAAAATTGACCTTTGATAGCGGTGATCACGAGATTTTTGTCTGTTGCAAACCTGGCGCGAGATAATCAGCCTGCCGAGCGTGCCTAGTCTTGCAAATAAAGGTGTAAAAATATACTTGCATCCTATCCTAATGTGTTTTCAATCGATAAACACCAATACAATCATTTGTATCCACATAACTGACTAAATGGGAGGTGTTTAATAATTAAACATTGATCAAAAATAACAATACTTATTAAATTAAGGCTATTTAATAAAAAAATTGAGTAGACTTAAACATTCAAACATTTTTAACAACATCCAGTATTAATGCCCTTTCGATTGGTGTATCATACACGTAGATACCTGCCTAATTCTCAGAACTGGAGCACATAAACCCAACTTAAGTCCGGTTTAAAAAAAATGGGTCTTGGTGGCCTAATAATAAATTAAACATTAATTAGTAATCAAATCGTTTATTATTCATTTTCAAAATGTGATCCTTGGTTACTAATACATTTTCGGGTCCTATTTCGCACTTAAGTGGTTTTTATTTTTAATAACATCTCTGTTTTCATTGTTTCAAAGCCTCGAACAATTTTTTCCACTAAATGCTCCCGTGACGTTATTTCTTCAGTATAAACGAGGTCCTTGGCTCGACCTCAGACAAAACAATCTAAGGGGGTCAAATCAGGTGACCGAGCAGGCCAAGGTATCGGCCATGCTCTTCCAATCCATTTGTTAGGGAAACAAAGATGTTCCCTAACAGTGACACGGTAGTGTGCTGGGCAGCCATCACTTTGACTTTCTATTTCTCTTTTACTTTCTATTATTGGCACTCCCTCTAGAAGGTTCAGAAGTTAATTTTGTAAGAACTCCAAATAGTTATCTCCATTTAAAGTTTCTGGGAGAAAATGAGGTCCAGTCAAATGGCGGCCTAATTACACCTGCCCAAACATTCACCGAAAATTTTCTTTAGAAGGAAACTTGTTTTTTTTAATGTGGATTTGCTCCTTTATCGGCCCATTCATGTAAATTATGGAAGTTTGTTATACCTTCTCTGGTAAATTCGTCGGTCCATAAAATGCTTTTGAGGAACCAAGAGTCTTTAATGTCTGCATTCAACAAAAATTGACTCTACGGATAGGATCTCCATCTTCCAAACCTTGTACTCCCGTGCCATGAAAAGGATATTTCCCTTCACGATGCATGACTATGGACAGTCATGCATCGTAAAAGTTTCGATAAACGACGGAAAGGACGGTGCTGCCCATCTTCCGGAGGTATCCCTTAGCAGGCTCTCACTGCATCCACGGGCATGACAAGGGGGGTAACATTCTGCTGCCGGCACCCCACGGCATCTCTAATTTTTTTTATTCGTATAGTTGTCAATTCTCCTTGTCTCTGTCTTAAATCTTTTTTATTCCTAAAAACCTTGGACAATAAGGTTACAAGCACAAAGGTTCTATTCTTTATAATTTCTGTAAAAAATACGCGCCGTAAACTTTGCAATTAATTTTATAAATAAGATTACGAAATCAAGTTATTCTGTTGACGGATCCCCGCCATTCCCGCAGCTTCCCGCCCTTTGTGGACCGAAATTAATTATCATTGGGGACTTTGGCTACCATTGTTTGTAATAGCTGCATTTATTATCAGTGCCGGCAGCTGCCGTGCGGTGCCGGCAGTGGTATGTTGTTTTCCCTCTCTTGCCCGTGGATCCGGTAAAAATCTGCTGATTCTGCGGTAGATGGGCAGCAACGCCTTTCCGTGTATCAACTTCCTGTACTGCGCTAGCCAACCCGCCTGACTGTTGTGGGTAGGTCTATAGAAGTTTATTTAAGACTACCTACTATTACAATAAAGCAGTTGTTATCCAGACCCGGTCGTTTCATTACACTACATGGGGGCAGCGGTGGGATACGAACCCACGCCTCCGAGGAGACTGGTGCCTCAAACCAGTTCTATGATGTTTTAGTACAAGCTAGTTTAGCATTTATCTAATTATTTTAAAGGGGAAGATGTTGTGGGTAGGACTATAGAAGTTTATTTAAGACTACCTACTATTACAATAAAGCAGTTGTTATCCAGACCCGGTCGTTTCATTACACTACACTGACAACCGTGGTAAGTATGGTCCCTCATGATCAGTTCTTGGGGGTCCATGAGGAAGGCCAAAGTCCAGTGGTGGATGTCTTATGGCTGAAATAATGATGATGATCAGTCATACCATCAACATCATCGGGGTGATTGAGGTCGGTTTGTGTCGAAATATTTTAGATTTTTTTAAGCAGCATGTTTCTTACTTCAGTGTGTATACGACGTTATAGATGTTGATCAAGTTTCCATCAGGTCCAAGACAATAATGTGGTGGAACACCAATAATAAAATACAAAAATAAAACCGGACAAATTCGAGCTGGACCACCGCGGGTTCCGTAGGTAAAAAAAAAGTAAGGCTTTTTTGCATCTATTATAGATGATTTTATACAGCGTCAGCAACTGAGAATGTCGAAACATGCATTTTTTGCGGCATAGTGCTCGTCTCTTTGGAGGTACTCTACGGGTGAAGGTCTCAAACACCAATACCTACTGGTGCCTTGCCTGACTTTCATTGTTCAATGATAGGTGTGTTGTGTAATGTTATCATGTGTGTGTGTTTTCTATTATTTTTCTTTTCTTTTTAATTTTCAGTTGTTTAAGTCTAATTAGTTAAAATGTTTTTTATGTTTTGTTTTTGTCTGTGCTGTTTTTGTTGCTAAATAAATGCCTATCTAGAAAGAAAGAAAGAAAATACATTTACTTTTGACACACACAACACATACAAACGCATAAAAGAATCAATTTAGGTATACTAAGTATGGTGTAAAAGTTTTAAGATATAAACAATGCTCCGTGGGGTCAAAAAATGGGCTCTGCTTCAGTTATACCGCAATCACATAGCAGTTGCGGCGCTGTTTTTCTCTATCTATCTATCTATCAATATCTGACCTTAATTGTTAGTAAGTATCAAAGGTTGAACAGGTACAAGTCAGAATAATCAATTAGAACATATCTGCGGCCAAACTTGGAGTGTAGGTGGGCTTTCTGTTGAAGCTGGTGCCGTATTTATAGTATCGCCTCAGAAAATTTAACGCGAAGAATAAGTTTCGACGAGTCTATGTTTTGCTATTACAAGCAAAGGAAATAAAGTATTTTTTTTTAAACTTTCGCGATCACACCATTTCTAGGATTCCGTACCGGAAGGGTAAAAACGGGACTCTATTACTGAGTCTCCGCTGTCCGTCCATCTGTCCGTCTGTCTGTCTGTCACCAGGCTGTACCTCATGAAACGTTAAAGACTAGCTAGTAGCTAGACAGGTTAAATTTTCACAGATTATGTATTTATGTTGCCGCTTTAACAGCAAATACTAAAAACTGAATAAAATAAATATTTAAGGGGGGCTCCGATACAACAAACGATATTTTGATTGGATAATGAATGAATGAATATATTTATTGAATGAATATATTTCTTTCAGATAATAATAATCCATATACAGTTTGGTTAGTAGCACACAGTGACAAATTACAAGTAATGGTTAGTAAACATAATATAAAAATTAACAGATTTATGAATAGATAATAATAATTAAATAATTCTACAAACTAAACATTCCCATATGGGCGAGGAAAATCTATCAGCTATAGTTTTTAGGATGCTGTTTGGATAATGGTACGGAGTTTTCCCGGTATCTTTTACGCGATACTCATCCGATTGTATTAAACATCGGCCAAGGGCGAGTCAGACTCGCGTACGAACCCTTCGTGCGCGAGTCTATGTATGTCTGAGTATGTATCGCGTAAAAGATACCGGAAGACTCCCGGGACCATGCCTGGTGCAATTCAGAAACGTCGGGAAACAATAAATGTAATCTACGCGATACATATTAGCGAGGTGGGTCGACAACGTAGTTCCCGTCGCAGGCGCAGTGAATGCGACTAGCAAAGAACCGTGGTGGATGCCACAAACTTAATTAAATTTTAATTTACTTCATTACAAGCATAAATTACAAAAACAATAAATAAAAAATAATTGAGGAAATAAATAATCACCTGTGGGGTGGCGGCAGTAGAATGTTACCCCTCCTTTCGTGCCCGTGAATGCCTTGCTGTATTCACGGGCACTGCTAAGCAGTGCTGCGCTGCAGCCTGCTAAGGGATACCTTCGGAGGATGGGCAGCAGCGTCTTTCCGTGTATCAACATTCCGTACTACGCTCGAGAACCCGCCTGCAAAGCGTGGTGAGTATGGCAACAACCCCTCATGATCTGTGCTTTTTGATCAATAAGGGAGGCCTTTGTCCAGCAGTGGAAAGGAAACCAAGGACTACACATAGCGCCCAGCCGCTCTCTCCCGACAGATGGTGTATGATTGATGGGACCAACTTAATTATGATCTACTCCTCTAATTCTTTCACTTGCAAACTCGTCGAGTCGAATAATCCAACTAACTTCCACGAAGAATTTACAACTTTTGGTATAGTGCGGAATATATGATTGTTTATTCTCGCAGCACTTGCGGCGAGTGTTTTCTGCCACCGACTTTCAATCCGAAGGTGGTGTCGCTCTTTCCGTGTATCAACATTCCGTACTACGCTCGAGAAACCGCCTGCAAAGCTGAGTATGGCAACAACCCCTCATGATCTGTGCTTTTTGGTCAATGAGGAAGGCCTTTGTCCAGCAGTGGAACATAAATGATGGAGGTAGCGATTGGAGCTAGACTCCGTGAACGGCTTTGTTCACTACTGAAATACTTTTTTATTCTTCAAGAGTCAAACATGTGTAAAGTTAAAAACCAAGGACTACACATAGCGCCCAGCCGCTCTCTCCCGACAGATGGTGTATGATTGATGGGACCAACTTAATTATGATCTACTCCTCTAATTCTTTCACTTGCAAACTCGTCGAGTCGAATAATCTGCTAACTTCCACGAAGAATTTACAACTTTTGGTATAGTGCGGAATATATGATTGTTTGTTCTCGAAGCATTTGCGGCGAGTGGTATCTGCCACCGACTTTCAATCCGAAGGTAGTGGGTCCGTTACGACGTGTGCTCATTTAACACGTTTCACGGTGAAGGAAACCATCGTGAGTTAATCCGCAAGCTGGTTAGGATTACGTATCTCGCGGATTACGTGGAACTGAGCTTTGAAATGGGATCTAATTGAGAGTGTAACTATTCAAACTAAAAACAAAAATCACTTAGTTTAAGAACCAAGGTGCTCTGATGTAACAAAGTTTAAAAAAAATGCAAGCGACTCGAAAACCTCCTCTTTTTTAAGTCTGTTAATTATTTTACCTTAATTAACGCAGAACTAAACGAGATTAAAGTAGTGGACCGGCTTTCATATTGGATTTATTTTTATTACCTTTACACTAAAACTTCACTCAGGTCAGATAAAATAAATAAGTATTTCTTGAAGAATGTAATACTAATCTACGAATGCTACGAAGCGCTACGATCGTCTACGACATTATGAGTTATGATTTGATTTTTATCCAGTTTTTCGACTTAATTTTGCTTGTTTTAAATTATTTATGTTAAAAATATTTTATTGTAATTTATTTATTTGTTTGGGCCACCAACAGCAGATAATATTTTTTATGCATTCTTAATTAAATTTTATGTTTTTCTAGGTCCAATTTCTCTACAATAGATTTAATAATGATTTATGAGAATGACATTTTTCTTTTACACAAGAATAGTTGTAAAAACTTTATAGACACTACTAAAAGTATGTCTTATGATGATATAGAAAACTTATTAGATACCTATTAGATACCAAGGTATCTAATTAGTTAGCGCAGTTCTAGAACTGCGCAAGCATTTTAACGAACACAAGTGTAAAAAAATTCGCTTGGTTAATAATAATTTTTAAAATTATTAATCTATGAAATATCAGCAAAATCAAACGGGATACCGTTTGATTTCTTGTTTCTTTGATGTCTTTCGGTTTGGTCATAACTGTGTGAATGTGCATGTTTCGTTGCTTTTTTTTATTAACGGTTAATTACAAGGTGAAGAAAGCTGAAATTCAGTGTGCGTTTATTTGAATATACGCTTTGATTTTTGGCAAATCATGTGAAGTTGTTATCTTGTTAAAACTCCCTTATTTGAGACTCGAAATAAGTAAACCACTTTCAGTAATGAAACTGATATGTTTCTTCGAAAATTATATGTAAGGTTTCACAATTTTGCCAGGAGATACATATTTTTAATAGGCATCAGTCAGTGCAATTGCAGAGCGCTTTTCTTAAGTAATTCAAGACCTAGAGGCTATCGATTTTAGTATTCGATTTTCAGAAAAACTCATCTAATTCATACACCATGCATTTTTTTGGAAAATTTACTAGGGCACCAATTGGCACATATTACGGCGCACCTGCCCACGAAAAATCATGTCTTTTTGTCCAGCCGTTCCAGAGATATAGATATTTGCCAAACGTTACTGCAGCGGCAATTGGAATTACCGAAAAACCACAGGACGCACAAATGCCGCTGGCCGGCCAAGGACAGGCACAAATATAAGCTACCTTTTAGGATACTTTAAATTCGCCTAAGGCTAATAGAAAAAATCATGCCGCTGCAGTCAGTTTTTAGGCGTTACTGTAGTGGCATTTTATTTTTTCGAATTACTCTGAAACCTGTATAGGCACCTTTTTTATTTTTAGGGCACATTAACAGGGTATAGTGCTCTAATTTTTTTTATATATTTTACCTCACTTGATCTGATTCGACATGCAGCCCCAGTAACGCACACCGCTTCCAATCGTCTTTTATAATGCGCACTACGATTGTAACTGAAGACACTGAGGAATTTTGAACGAAAAAACGTAGAAACAGCCAATAGGTACATTTATATACCTGTTGGCTATTTATAATTTAACAAAAATTTCATTAAATTATCTTACTTTATTTTATTATTCATAATCTTTAATAGAAAACACCCAGTAACATAAGCATATTCTTCAGAATACACAAAACCATTTTCATTGTACATAATTATTTGAACATAAGATATAAGCAAAATATTTGCAAGGCACACCTGTGCCTCAACTTCTGAAAGGCTTTGTGCGTATGTCGTATGCGACAAGACCACCAAATTACTCCCTTTGTTGTCGTGATAACGGATAATTCTAATGTCGGAATACTTGTGCCGTAAAATGCGGTTGGGAATGTTCAGGGAGATTGGGCTTAGCCACGTGAAGGCAGGCTTTATTATTAACGTCCTGCCTGCCTGTGGTAGGACGTAAAATACCCACACTGAACACAGGCCTCCCTCATGGATGTCCATGAGGGGTAGTTGCAATACTCACGCTTGGCAGGCGGGTTGGCGAGCGCAGTACGGGATGTTGATACACGAAAAGATGCTGCTGCCCATCTTCCGGAGCTATCCCTTAGCAGATATTTACAGCATTCACAGGCAAGAAAGGGGCAGCATTCTAATGCCGGCATCTCACGGCGCCTACTCATACCCAGATCGGGGACAATATCTTCGGTTCATGAAAGCATCTGTTCCGCGACTAGAATCGAACCGGAACCTCCCACATCACACTACCTCCTTATAACCTTGATTTATTTAATTATTTATTTCACAAGAATACGTATCATCATCTAGTCGCCAATTCGCCTGCCAAGCGTGGCGAGTATGGCCACTAACCTTCATGGAGATCCAAGAGAGATGCTTGTGTAGTGGACGTTTACGGCTGAAATGATGAAGATGATGACACAAAAACATCTAAAAATTGCAAGTCTGTAAAATGGATTCAGCCATTTTGATAGTTTAAAATTTATAGTTCATAACTTCTATTCACTAGTATTGATTAAGAGAGACTGTTGCCATACTCACCACGCTTGGTAGGGGTTGGCGAGCGCAGTACTCGATGCTGACACACGGAAAGACGCTGCTGCCCATCTCCTTTGGTAGATTCTTACTGCATCCACGGGAAAGAAAGGAGAGGCAACATTCTACTGCCGGCACTCCGCGGCATTCTATAAAACACTTAATCTAAATCTCGATTATAATCCCATCCATCTCAACGTCAAAACCAGACAATAACAAAACAGACTCAAAAAAGAAACTAAAAAACTTTTTCATTCGTCAGTTTGTTTGTCTCATAAATCAACTGGCGAATGGAGATGAAACTCGGGTTTAATCTCACAATGCGATTACGCGGGCGAAGCTGAGGCGGACGTATTAGCTTGCCCTAAGGGAAGTGCAGTAAATCTTTAGATGAAATTGTTCATGACTAGCTTCTGCCCGGCGCTTCGCATGCGTTGAAGAAAAGTAGCCTATGTGTTAATCCTGGTCAACATCTATACATGTGCAAAATTCCAACTCAATCCGTAGGCTAGGTTTTGCGTGAAGAGGTAACAAACATCCATACATACATACATACAAACTTTCGGCTTTATAATATTAGTGAGATGAGATAAAAATCTGGAATTAGCAACTTGTACGGATTATTTTACTTGGAAGTTGTTATATGAATTTCTTTATATAAATAGCTAAAATTAAAAATAAGATTTATCAACATCTTAGCCGGTAGGACTTCTGTCTTCGTCGTCTGCTGGACATAGGCGTCTCTCATCTTCAAGATCATGAGGGTTTTGAAGCCATACTTGCAGCGGGTTGGTGAGCGCAGTACTTTTCTATCTTCTGCAGCTGCTGCCAGCATCCCGCGACATTATATCCCCAAAATACCAAGAGATATTTATTTAAATCCCAGAGGGCAGGGGGAGAATTCTAATAACCTATACCTATTTCTGCCGCCAAGCAGTAATGTCTAAATTGCTGTGTTCTGGTTTGAAGGGTAAGGGAGCCGGGGAAATCACGGACACATGAGACCTTACAACTCCGTCTCAGGGTGACGGGCGCAATGCAATGCAGCGTTGGTCACGTGTTTCATGAACGTAATCACCGCGGTATTGCAGTTGTAATAGGTAGAGGTTACCGTTTAACGTAAGGTGGGCCTTCGGCTTGTCTCGTCATTTTGTCGTATGAAAAAAATCCTAAATACAGGGAAACCTAGTTAGGAGATGGAGCTAAGCCATGTATCAAAGGTGCATTGCTATGTAATTAACAAGGGCGTATATATTAGAAGCTGGTGATTTAAACATAAATACTCTTTTAATTTCTATAAGGTCCTTTATTTATAATTATATTGTGTGCTCGATGGTTGAAGGTCGTGGGTTCGATACCCGCCGTGCACCAATGGATTTTCATTTCTTGAAAAATGTATGTGCACAGTTTATACGTGCTAACGGTGAAGGAAACATCGTGAGGAAACCCGCGGCTTAGTTAGCTTCAGACGTATTGACCTGTTCTTTCCTTTTTTAAGCTTTCGCGTTCACAACAGTTTATTAACTTACATATAACCAGGTATTTATCGCGTAAATTACCTTTATTATTTCCCTGTTATTTCCTCTGACTAATAGTTGACTAAGCTGAGAGGATGGTATAGGTGCTGGGGAAGCCATCTAACAATGTCCCAGGCACTGCAGTGCAGCGTCACGTACAGCGTGGTTACCAGTTGCTGACGCTGTGAATCTAAGTATAAATCATCTATAATGGATGCAAAGGCTGTGTGCGAAGAATGTAAACTAATTTCACTAATATTACAAAGCCGAAAGTTTGTTTGTATAGATGTATGGAGGTTTGTTACCTCTTCACACAAAAGCTAGCCTACGGATTGAGCTGAAATTTTGCACACGCATAGATGTTCACTGTTTGTGTAATTTTAATATTTTTTCCGTGTGTGCCGTGGGGTGCCGGCTGTAGAATGTTACCCCTCCTCTCCTACCCGTGGATGCAGTAAGAGCCTGCTAAGGGATACCTCCGGAAGATGGGCAGCAGCGTCTTTCCGTGTATCAACATCCCATACTGCGCTCGCCAACTCGCCTGCCAAGCGCGGTGAGTATGGCAACTGCCCTCATGGAAATCATGGAAGCCTATATTCAGTAGTGGATGTTATAAGGCTGAAATGATGATGATGATGATTTGCATTCAGAAAAATATATTTGGTGAAGTGGAACTGATGGAGAAGACCACAGATGGTCATCAAAACTCTTCAATATTACAAAATTATATAATAATATTACACGAGTGGCGACATCGCCCTAGAACGGGATGTTGATACAAGGAAAGACGCTGCTGCCCATCTTCCGGAGGTATCCCTTAGCAGGCTCTTACTGCATCCGTGGGCAAGAGAGAGGAGGGGTAACATTCTACTGCCGGCACCCCACGGCAATGAAAATGCTTGAGCGAAATATGTCAAAATCGCTATATGTTTACGAGTACCTACAACATTTAAGGAGTGCCCTCGATTCCTAATGGAAACCATCATTACACCTGAGTCTTGTTATAAATGGCCTAATTCAGAATGTATCTTTTTTTACTGCAAATCTGTACATAAACGACGGAGTTCTGAGGTAACTTTACTAGATCGTTCTAGGTCGTCTAGACAGCCGCGATACACGGACTATAATTTTTATCAATGTCTATAGATAAAACACTCACCAAGTATCTTACTGGAGCCGACGCTTGTATGATGTAATGTGTCGGTGTTGTGTGTAATGAATGCCTTATCTGTGATGTGTATCCGTAGATCTCCAAAATGATGACGCCAGGTCAGGATTCGACCGTCCAAAATGCGACGTCACGGTCTGTTCCACTGAACCCAAATTCGCTCACGGGAATATAAATTCTCAATAATGCTTGAAGCGCTGGACGTTTAAACTAAGTTAGAACAAATGAATCGGCAGTCTAAGCACGGATTCCCAAGATATACAATGATATAATAGACCAATGATGTCTTCCAAACCAAAACACAAGCCAATTTTTCAAGATGTCTCTATCCCATCGCTCACAAGAGGTTATCTCCTAATCTCAACTGACATGAAGTGTCAGCTGTCAAAATGCCAAATCAAACAATCGCTGTCAATGTCTTTGCGTTTTGGCTTACCATCTTTTTGCATTATTCGGGCCCAAACAGTAACACAGATTTAAAAAAAATATAAAAATACAGACGACTTGAAAACCTCCTTTTTTGTCGGTTGAAAATGGTGTCAAACGATGGCTAGAATGACTAGCATTGGATCGTGACGGATGGCACAAACTTAGGCAGTCATATACCCGACAGTAAGTAAAGTCGTGCTGTTGATGATGACGATGATGAAGGGCACACGTTCACTCCAAGATTTGACTGCATCAGGCGCCAACAAATAACAGTTACCGTTAAATAACTACCCAATTAGCAGTAACTTGGCAGTTCCCGTAACGTAGAACGTGGCCGTGAGTTACGGGAAGAAATGGAAACGGAACACGAGCTGCTGGTTACGTGGTCCTAGGCTATTTATTTTTCATCATTTCAGCCATATAACGTCCACTACCGAACACAAACCTCTCTCATGAATCTCGATGTTTGGTAGTTGCCACACTCACCACGAAAACGGAATATATACTGCTAGTTACGTGGCCCTAGATCTATTTATTTAACGTCATTTCAGCCGTAAAACGTCTACACACACAACTACTGATCACAGACCTCTCTCATGAGGGGTAGTTGCCATACTCACCACGCTTGGCTTGGTATCGAACCCACGACCTTCGGGATGAAAGTCGGGAACAAATACATTATCCTACTAATACTATAAACGTGAAAGTTTGTGTGTATGGATGTTTGATACTCTTTTACGCAAAAACTAGCCTACGGATTGAGCTTAAATTTATTGCACAAAAAATATAATGATTGCGCAAATGACGAATGACGACCTCTGTGGCGCAGCGAGTGAACGTCCGCCTGCGACGCAAGAGGTTGCTGGTTAGATTCCTGCCTCGGAAGAAATGACTGTACGATCTACAGATATTTGTCCCGGGTGTTCTGGATATAATAAAAAATATTTATCTATGTAGTATAATGTGTTAAGTATATCAGTCATTACCCATACCTCAAGCTCTGCTTAGCTTGGGGCTAGATGATGCTGTGTCAATTTTCCAGCATTATTTATTATTATTTATTTATTTAATGGAGCAATTTTAGTGCATTAATTTTTATTACATTGACCATAAAATTCGAAAATGAACCATGGCACTAAGCCGACTGTACCTTAAGGAGGGTTGTATAGGATGGTTTTGTGATAAGCAAAGCCGGGATTTTACTTGTCTTTTGTAGAAACAGGAAACAAACTTCGCGCATAAGCTGACAATTCCCTACGTGGCATCGTGGGCGAAGGATCACTCTCAGTAGATCCAGTTTTTAGAACAGCAATAAAATAATGATCTTGTGAGAGTTTTTTATTGGTACAATAGCAATTCATCTTCATCATCATCATCTCAGCCGTAGAACGTCCACTCATGTAGGTCAACAATGAGTTTCACAATCTATACTCGCTAGCGACTGAAATGTATGAAAACTTGTACAGTTTAGCGGATAGTTTGGTACTGAAATACGCAGTAAACTATACTACAGCTACTGAAGTTTGGGCTTCGTTTGCTTAGAATTGCGTAGGTACCACGAGTTACAAATCTGACAGATGTCATAGTAACATACTACATATTACTACTGCAGTAACGGCAGGTGATCTAATAGTGACAACTCATGGTAAACACACTGGACTCATGTGAATAGCAAATTGACGAGTTTTTGTAAAGGTCTCCTTACACTGCTTACGGTTAAGAACGCTTTCCATCAGTCTTCCTGGTTCTCCTTCTTTTCCTGGAGGTAGGTAGATTAGGAGATTAGGTAATAGATAGAGCGACCGCCTCAAATCCACTGCACTTTTTGTAAACCTATTGTACACTCTTGAAAAATGTATGTTCACATTTAAAACGGTGAAGTAAAACATCGTGAGGAAACCCGCGGTTTAGTCAGCTTCAGACGTATTGACCTGTTCTTCTGTCTAATAGTCGACTAAGCTGGGAGGATTGTGCTGGGCAAGCCTAATCCATCTAACAATGTCCCCGGCACTAAACATTAATACCAGTTGCTGACGCTATATAAATCATCTATAATAGATGTGATGTTTTATTTTATTGAAAACCAAAAACGTTTTATTTTTAAATTAAGCAAATAACGTACATCATTTTGTCGGTAGTTGTTAATTAAAAAAACAAAAAAAGGATGGATCACTCTCAGTTGATCCAGTTTTTAGAACAGCAATAAATAATGGATCTAGTGACAGTTTTTACCGGTTTGTACTCTCAGTAGATCCATGTAAATAAAATGTATCTATGTAAATGCGTTTACAACTTGAATCTTCAAGTTCCATATCGAGTTTTTTGACAGGAAAAAATAATAGATGTCAAATGAAAGCTAGATTAATGAGCACGTATCTCAAACAAAATCGCACAACACATTATATCCGCTTGTAGTTGTACTGACTGATCGTGGATAACTAGAGAGAAAAATAATTTCTTAATTTTGCGACAAAAAGTTTACTTCCGCAAACCGCTATATGTATGTTTATTCATTTTACAGCCGTAAGACATCCACTGCTGGACTTACTCTCCTTTACTTACTTGGCTCCCTTATGGACTAAGAGATCCCAGTACTGATTATTAGGACTTGTTGTCATACTCACCACGCTTGGCAAGCCGGCACCCCAAAAATATTATATTTTAGTACCAAACTATCCGCTAGATGCGCTGTACAAGTTTTCATAAAATGTTTTAACTACAGTCGCTAGCGAGAATACATTGTCATGGTAGACCTGCTGGTCGTACCAAAAGACATGGTAGACCGGTCGTAGTTGCGGGAAGACTGACAACATAATGAAAATGTGTTAAGCCAGACGCCGATTTTTACATATAAAACTGATCCGCGTAGTTCTATCGTAACTAGTCGATGAGCATAACCACATCGCCTGTTAATTAGCTTGCAGCAAAATCATAACCGTACCGTAAACAACTTGTGTTGCCAGCATCGCGAGTAAACACCCCATTTTGTTAATAAAATAAAATAACATTGAGACGCTAGTGCGGCGTCGATGCATTCCAAAAAAAGTTGGGGAAAATGGCCTAAGGAATCTTTGTATCTGATTGTACCTAACGAAAAAGAACGTTAGGAATCAATGAAGATGGAGGAAATGAGAGTAAGACCAATGAAGCGATTGTGTGAATAAAAACAGGAGTAAGAGATGAGATGACGATCGAGAGTAAACGAGGAAAATATGTTGTGCCGACCCCACCTAGCGTGGGATAGGGACAGGAAGCCAATATGTTTTTTCCCGGCGGTATACCTACGAATAATTGTACGTAAAAATACCTACCAACACACATAACACTCTGCAAAATATGATGTACCTACTCGAACGAAAAATATATAAACATTATCATCATCATCAACATCTCAGCCGTAGGAGGTCCACTGCTGGACAAAGGCCTCCCTCTTGAATCAGCACCTACGTACTGATCATGAGAGATTGTTTCCATACTCGCCACGCTTGACAGGCGGGTTGGAGAGCGCATTACGGGTTGTTGCTGCCCATCATCCGGAGGTATCCTTTACAAGATTCTTATTGCATCCACGGGCAAGAGAGGAAGGGCCACTTTCTACTGCTACGGCTTACATTGGTGCTGTGAGAATTGCTGTGAAAAAAGGACAGGTGAGTTCATACCAAATTATAATTTAATAATCGGTTGATCGCCCGGCATCTTTCATTTTGCGTATAAAATATACCACGAGTTGGCAACATTTTATGGATAACCCATTTATATTTTAGCTGCCATTTTATCGAGAAGTTTCATCGACAGCGCGGCGCGGACACGCAACGTTTTTATAGCTGCGTTTAGCTCTATCGTTTTGTCTGCATAATGCTTTATCGGTGAGGGAAAAGATCGCGAGGAGAGTCATCGTGGGATTAGTTACTGCATCGAGGACATACCCAATAGAGAGGAAATGTCATTTATTTTTTCTAAACAACAATTCCGCCAAGAATATTTCATAATTTTACGGAAAAGTCCTTGGCGCTGTACTGTCAAAGGGAGAGACAGTAAAGTTGTCATTGCATTAGTGCAAAGCACTAATGTATTTGGGAATTCTTTCTATGACCTTATTTCCCCTCTATTGGATATTATTGTGCTCGATGAATTCCTCTAATTAATTACTTAATTATAATAAATCTAAACCTATACGACGACACGTGTTTGGCCTCTCCGTGAGGCATCATCAGCAGGGCTAGCATGGGCTGGGGATAGAACTTTTGTCCACCGGTTATTTCCACTGACAAGGGATAAAATTATTTTATCCACCTGCCAAAGCACGGCAACAGGGGGAAAGAGAATTATATCACTTTTTGACATTATACGTGGATACTCACCCTCCGCCTATAATTTCGGGGACAAGCGTTTCCCCTGGTTTGTCCAAATTCAAATTAAATTCAAATTCAAAAAATACTTTATTCAGTGCGGCCGCATCCACCGTGAATAGTTTATCCACCTATGTCGCCATGCTCGGAGGGTGGACAAAATTGACAGAGGGGAATAGTATTTTGTCCTCTCCCCGTGGATAAAATATCTCCGGCCATGCTAGCCCTGCAGGTGAGACGCTGAGGTGTTGAGGTCAACACCTCTTCAGTCACGGAATTAAAACTAAATATTTTCATTGCATTTTATTGTCATGGATTTCCGCAAAGTACCACCTGATTCCATTAATTATATTTATTTATTTATTTAATCAATCATCAATCAATCAATAACTTATTATATAAAACTATAACAAAGTAATTACATATTTAACGCAGCTATAAAGACCTTACCTCCCGTGCTAGAACTATCGAGAGAAACCTACGAGTATTTTTAGCTGTTTCTCTGGTGTTAGGCATGGCCATGGGGCATGCCAACTTGTTGTATAGCATGGTTTTTAGTTATTGTTATTATTCATATATGACTAAGCTGAGAGGATGGTATAGGTGCTGGGCAAACCTAATCCATCGAAAAATGTCCCAGGCACTGCAGCGTCCCGTACAGCATGATTACCAGTTGCTGACGCTGCATAAATCATCTATAATAGATGCAAAGGCCCTACTTATTGTTCATTATTTACTATATATTTTTATTTAACTAGATTTTAAATATAAGTTTGCCTAGTTGTCTTTTGCCTTGCTTCCTTTGTGTACTTAATAACTATAAATAAGTAATAACTCATACTCATTTATTTCACCATAGGAACATATAGTACACTGAAACTAGGTATCTGTTTTTTATAGTTAATGATGTAGGTATTTAAATTTTGTGAATTTATATAAACGTGTGACGCAGTGTGCATGCGCCACTAAAAACCAGCGCTGCAGCAGCCCTTGTGCTGATGTAGCAGATGCTGAGGGATAGCAAACAAACAAAACAAACAAAACAAAAATACATTTATTTATAATGTTAATTTTACAATATGTAGCCGGTTAAATAGGGAGTTATCTCCCTGACCATTTTAGACTAAACTAAACACTAAACACTTCAATATTGTAAATCTAACAATATAAAATGGACACTGATTCAGCATTCAGTTGATTATCTAGCAAGCTAGGTAACCAACGCTGATCTTCCATCAGCACCATTTCTTGAAATTACGGATGCCTTACACAAAAAGTATTATAGTTAAACAATCAAAATATAATTATAAATAATAAACTAAAAAAGAGAGCAATGTGAAAATTACTAGTGAAAATCAATAGCTAACTACAACCAAAGTGATAAAGAGTCGGTACAGTAAGTAAAGAAAACAATCAACAATTTACAAAACACTAGTGTCCAGCCTTTGACCTTCCTGCTCCTTCTGACAATTAAACAAAAAATTCTTTAGTTTAAATCTAAAATTATGTATATTTTGCAGGCTCCTTATCGGTGGTGGGATGTTATTCCTTAAAACAAGCGGAGCTATGGCGCTGGGTGGCAAGCTGCCTCGCGCCCAAACGCGAGCCGCAAGACCTGGAGTTATACAACCACGACAACTTTTCATAGAGATACGGCGGTGACTTATAGTTTATTACACCAAACATAAGACATGCAAGGTGTAGTTTGCGGCGATGCTTCATTTTTAGCATACAATGCTTATTTAAAAACGGTGTCACATGATCTCTAAACGGAATATCAAAACAATATCGAGCACAGGCATTTTGGACTCGTTGTACCAGTCTTTGCGTTCTTGAAAGCAATCGTGGTCCAACGACTACATCCGCATATACCAATTTCGATAGTACAATAGATTCTACTAGCCTAATGCGTATCTCAGTACTAAGGTACGGTCTCAATCTGTAGAGGACTTTCAGTCTGTAAAAGCAATTTCTTACAACTTCGGCAACGTGCCTTTCAAACCGAAGGTTACAGTCCACCTGAAGACCGAGGTTTCTTGCCTCGTAGACACGATCCACTGACTCACCCAACAGAACCACGGTCTGCGTTGGATTAACACAACCCAGTTGATATGCATTACCTAGAATTAGGTATTTAGTTTTATTAGGGTTTAATAAAAGACTGTTCTTTTTTGACCAGCTTGCTATATTAGACAAATCTTTATTTAGTTTTATTATAGTATTGTCTATTTCTGATGGCTTACATGAGATATATGTATACCTGTATATCGTCTGCGTATATATGAAAACTACAGTACTCAATGATAGTTTGCACATCAGCGGAAAATATTATAAAAAGCAGAGGTCCTAGGATGGATCCCTGAGGCACCCCTTGCATTACAGGCAATAAATCTGAATACATGTCAGTATCAGCATTACGAACTACCTTAGTACATTGGTAGCGACCACTGAGATAACTGTTGAACCAGTGTAATGCTTGCCGGTCAAAGCCATAATAATTTAATTTAACATATAGCCATATTGTTTTCACTTCTCTATCTTGTAATTATATAACTGTTTAGTTGTACAATGTGTAATGTGTGACTGTGGTAACAATAAAACTTTTTCTATTTCTATATATTATTTAAGTTGAACTGTACGTTTTTGTAGCTGTTGGTTTCTTCGAGGCTGCTTCAAATCTCTGCGTGATGCCACAGGCAGAATCTGGGTACTTGGGTAGCAATATATTTGAGAAACCAATCAATCTTCCCCGATAGCCTGAAACTTGATAAATTGCGTCTATTGTTTTAAAAAGGCTTGAGTCTATACTAGTTTTTACAATACATTTTAAATAATATCACAAAACGCGGGAATTTATCGCGTAATACTTTTGATTATTCCCGTTTTGACTGTGTTGTTGTGTGTATATACAATAATTCATCCAAATCGGTTCAGCGGTTTTGACGTGAAAAGGGAACATACATACATACATACATACATTGTTACTTTCACTTTTGTATATTAGTAGGATAGGATATCAGTCATCTTAGTACCTACCTATAACACAAGCTATGTTTAGTTTGGGGCTAGATTATTTATTTACAGGATTTTTTATTGTGGTTTATTTGCGAAGACGCACGTTTAATTTGTCTGCCATATAATCATACATCACGACACACAAATCACTGCATTTACGACGCTGCTCCTCATAACTGGATCATAAACCCTGAGGGACACCATAAAAGATGAGTGGGTCAGCGCTTATTGCATACAAACAGACAGCTATATAGTTATTATAGTGATTATAAATATATAGTAGCTGACCCGAACCCACTTCTTTAGACGACAACAAATCTGACTACCACGAAAAAGACTTTTAATTTTTCCAGTTAATATAGAGCCCATGACACTTTTACATACAAAGAATTTTTAAAATCGGTTCAGTAGATCCAGATATTACCCCCAACAACCTCACAAACTTTACCTGTTTATAATATTAGTATAGATATAGATAGGAAGAATTCAAAAATACCTGTTAAATCGATAAGGAATATAACAGAAGTTACCGTGCTCTGAAAGAAATTAAAGTGGCGCTAGGCTGGCCATGTAGCACGACTGACAGATTATCGCTGGACTCAACAACTGACGTGGAGAGGTTCTAGCAAGAGAGAAGAAGAAAAAGAAGAAAATCATTTATTTACCACACGCACAGTACAATAAAACCACAAAGCAAATAAAAATAAAAATTACAAATATAAACAAAGAACACAAAACACAAATAAAACTTAATAAACATTAAAATACGGACAAGAAAAAAAGGATGTAGCGCGGGTAAATGGGTCCCCAACTCAGCATTGTGTAGCACCTGGCCAGGCTCAGACGCTACGCTGGTTTTCAGTTGGGGCCCTGGGTGATTTCACGACCACGGGGAAGAAGGAGACAGGAAAGGAATAGAATAAACAGACGGACGGCAAAATTGAAAACAACATCAAACTCAAACAAACAATAAAACCGTATACAAACAAAACAAAAACAAGAGAGGAAGACCAACTGCACCATGGACAGACGAGATAGCACAAGTAGCTGGTGTACAGTGGATGAAAGCAAGTGATAGAGAACCTGGAAATCCCTAGAGGAGGCCTTCACCATTGACAAGGTGTACTTGCTTAATAAATACAAGTTTATAAAATTGAGAAAATTGAGACTTACAGGACAGAGGCAAACATTAAGGGAGGCAGTGAGACACGCAGCAGTGGGTGCTTTCTGGCTGAGAAAAAGAAGAAGATACAACTATACTCAGTTATTATTCATTTATTGTACAGACCCTGTACAGTAGGTTTACCATGAGTTTTCACAATCTATACTCGCTAAACTCTACTGTAGTTGAATGAACGGTGAATTCCTCAAACATTTTTGCATTTTTTTTTATGCAGAAGTCTGCCGCGTAAGAGGTTAAACATAAATACAAACTATACAAAAACGCACTAGACAATAACTCAAACTAGTTTTGTAGGGAGCCGGCGTTCAACTGTCACCTATTAATAGGCCACAAATCCGGGTTCCTATCTGGGGACCCATCGGGCGGTCGACAGATGTCGTTCGCCGACAAAACCTACTGATTTGCTATTCCGAATGAAAATCCAAGAGGCTTCCTGAAATGACTTGGTCGGGACGCGCGACGAGTTTTTAGGTTAAGTAATATTTTTTTGCAAAAGTTTTAACGGCTATTGGAGGTTGGAGGTGGTTTTAGATTTGGGATTTATGAAATTGGGAGTTAAATTTGAACTTAGGCAAGATGAAATCAGTTTTTGGTACAGTTAAAGAAATCCGGTTTACTTCTTTTGGAATTGTAGTTATTATTAAATGTTTTCCAAATAAATAAAATAGCTGTAAACGAAGCTTCCAAGGGATACCTCTAGAAGGTGAGCAGCAGCGTCTTTCCGTTTATCAACATCTGCGCTCGTCAACCCGCCTGCCAAGCGTGGTGAGTATGGCAACAATCCCTCATGATCAATACCTACTTGACCATGAAGAAGGCCTTTATCCAGCAGTGGTTGTCCTACGACCGAGATGGTGATGCGCCTGGCGAAAAGAATTTTGGCCAAAAAATGCATTGTCCGATAACCGTTTTCTTAAGACAATGTTGCTTAGAAATCGCCGTTGGTTCAATGCAGTGTATTTTTGAGTACAGGATGGGCAGCAGCGTCTTTACGCGTAAGGAAAGCTGCCCTTAGCAGCCTCTTACTGCATCCTCTGGCATGAAAGGAGTGGTAACATTCTACTGCCAGCACCCCACGGCATCAATAGTTAGTATACCTAAAAATATAATTTTGATCAATCCTAAGGCTGCGTTTTGGTAGTCAGTCAGTGGACTGTTGCAAGAACCCTGGTCAAAGAAGAACTGATACCGCACAGACCAGCAACCCCGACCAGCAAATCCCAGGCTTTGGTCCCAGGCCATTGTTGTTAGAAGTTTTAGTCTAGTTGGTATACTTATAATGTAATTTTGATCAATCCTGAGGCTGCTTTTCCACCAGAGATGTGCGAGGATTGTGACAATAAAAAGAAGTGAAGGAGTAAGTGCCGTGGGGTGCCGGAAGTAGAATGTTGCCCATCCTCTCTTGCCCGTGGATGCAGTAAGAATCTGCTAAGGAATAGCTCCGGAAGATAAGCAGCAGTGCCTGTCCGTGTATCAACATCCCGTACTGTGCTCGCCAACCCGCCTGTCACGTGTGGCGAGTATGGCAACAATCCTCTCATGATCTTGGAGATGTATGAGGGAGGCCTATGTTCAGCAGTGGACGTGGACAGTCTTACGGCTGTGATGGTGGTGATGGTGGAAGGTTTTTCTCGCTTCTTTCCCTCACTTGGAAAAAATGTTTTCGAAGCGATTGATATCAATTATGTGCTTTATTTAATTTAAATATGTGTTGTTTTTGTTTTCCTAATGGACTATTCTAAGTTCTTTGTTCAAAATTAATAAAAACTTATTGATTTTGACTTTGGAACTAGCGTTCTAGCGTACACTAGCGGAAGTTCCATAACAACCAATAGGAACGCTCAACGCCTTTCTGGTGGAAACGGCTTAGCGAAGCGACGCATTCCTTCATACAAATCTTTTGTATAAACGGTAACTGTGTGCGAGTCATAAGCCTTACGGATCTCCAACAACCGACATGGGTTCTGTAGCTTAGCGGTCAAAGCATTTCCGGCTTAAGGAAGCGTCAAGTATCGATTTTACGGACGTGGATTCGAATCCCATTGGAACCGTAAAATTTTTGATAAGGTTACTCATTTATTTGAAAATGTTTTACCTAAGTGTGGTTAAACACTATAAAAATAACAAACTGTTAGAAGTTGGTGTATGTTTTTACTTTTACCAACACATATTGCGGGAATTAATTAAGTTTTAGGTTTAAGGTTTTCGGTATGTTTGGGAGACCGCGTCACTTATCTATTTGAGCGACAATTTCTCCAAAACTAAAAAAGCTAGCTTAACCGTTAAGTTTTCCTAGAAAGTTCATGGTTAGTACCAAATTCATGTTTTTTATCAGATTTGTAAAGTTTAGATTAGTTTTTATCAGATTTGTAAAGAAGATTATATTTTAGAGGGGGGACGCTCGAAAAAAAGTTTAAAACTTTGATATTTCGCAAACAGAACCCTAAATTGACTTTTTAATCGTCTTTGCAACCCCTAAATGGCTTTAAAATACCTATACAACGATACCCCACACGATGGGAAAATCAAGGAAAAAAAGTTCATTCCCACCTTGTATGGGATTAACCCAAATTAATTATTTTTACGTTATCTCGGCGTTGTTATTATATGTTCATGCAAAATCACAGCTTTCTAGGACTAAAAGTCTCTTCGCCAAGCCGATAACAGACGGATGAACGGACAGATAGTCAGTCAGACAGGCAAAGCGAAACTTAAAGGTTTCTTGTTACAAAAACCCTAAAAATTGTGCCGTCACGGGACTCCCGGCACATGTAAACCTTTTTAATTGTACGATTACCACAGTCGCCCTAGTTGCCACAGTCACCACAGTCTCCTCAGTCGTCGCAATCACCACAGTCTCCACAGTAGCCCTAGTCGCTACAGTCACCACAGTCACCAGTCGAATTAAAATTAATTTAAAATTGATAAACTCATTTATGTCGACTAACATTATTTATTTATTTATTTTATGTCGGGCTATAATAGCCCATACCTGATGAATTGCAATTATTAAATAACTATTTATTTTAAAATAATCTATGTATTTAAGTGGCTAAATGAACACAATTTTTATGACATAAATGAATTTATCAATTTTAAGGTATATACATAATTAATAGAATAGTTAAACATGAGTTCATCATAATAATGTTAATAACCTTAAATACCATTTTTACAATAAAAATATCATTTCATATCATCATTTCATTTCAGATACGCGCGAAAAACAATAACCTTCCTTGGCAGTTGGGTAAAAAAAGTTGCTTGGAATAGAACAGGCGGCTGAATCGCTGAAAAAGCTACGAGCTGCTTAGGTCACAGGCTAAACGTATTCAGGCCTAGGCCACGCAGAGTGGCTTAATGCTAAATGCAGGTGATTATGGGCGTAATGAGACGATCGATTGTACCGCTGCAGGCGATGGCTTTATCATCATCATCATCATCACAGACGTAGGACCCACTGCTGGACAAAGGCCTCCCACATGGACTTGAAGATACAAGTACTGATGCCATGCTCACCGCTTGGCAGACGGGTGGCGAGCGCAGTATGGGATGTTGATACAAGGTAATACGCTGCTGCCTAGGTTAGGCAGATTCTTACTGCATCCACAGACAAGAGAGGAAGGGCAACATGCTTCTGCCGGCACCCCACGTCTTATTAATGCGATACTTA